>JAABOM020000007.1:12282336-12314538 GCA_011800125.2 Solanum clarkiae
TGACATGTAGATAATTACACAAGACAATATGACCATGGGAAAAGAGTACGTTACGCAAATAATAAAATGCATATGAAATGGAACAACTTGTGAACTTTATTTGGCATATAAACATGTCAAAGGATGGAGACACGGTTAATAGTTATGTCGGAGTTGGTAAGTGACTTTATGTGCCAAGGAAGGATCTATGTTTCATGCCAAGTGATACAAAATCAAATAACCTTACATACCTCATTGTATGACCTTGTTCCTACTTCGAGATAACCTTACCTTCCTCCAAATACTTATCTACAATATAGTAGGTGATAAGACTAGCATTAGCATCCAATAAACACACTTTGGTAATCTAATTACATAACAAAACAACACACACACAACAAACGGACAATTACGAACCATAGCGTATTCTTTTAACCATTTTGACTCTAACCGTATTCCCTAGGGCACATTTACTTATACACATCATGTTCAGCCTGTTCTGATGCCATACCAGCCTTACAACAACCCACAAAACATAGCACATAACAATTCTATACAATCTACAAACGGGCAGCATAACGTTACTTCCCTTCGCAACCTTTCAATGTTAACAATTCCAAATCGATTCCAACCTTAACCTAACTGTTCTAGCAACATTTTTACTTACACCCAGCTATAAACCAGCCTAAGAACAGAAACAAATAAGTCATCAAGGACGTGGGCTAACAGCTTTATATACAACAGCCCACAAGTTCCAATCAACATAACGCTTAAGACACACGATAAAATGCCCTCGTTAAATGAAATCAAAATCAGGGCATAAGCCTTATCACAATATCTATAACTCATACCATGTCAATAACATCAAGATACCTTCATAATATAACTTAATAACCATAAATAAATCACCAAAACAAAAAGGAAAAGGTGCAGCAACTTTCTGCACACAATCTGTCCAACAGTTTCAGCAAGTGTATGCAGCATCCATTTCTTGTTTTTCATGATAAAACTATAATAAACACATGTACAAACTTACTCACCACTTACTTCAAGGTGTGGGTCTTGTATAAGAACCCTATAAGTTCTCTTTTTCTGCTTTTCAAGTGAATACAAGTTGAGAGAAAAGTTGGAGACAAAGCTGATTTTTTTTTTTGTGTTCAAAATAGTAGTGAATTGTGAGAGCTGCTTTAGGCCTATTTTTATAGAGTGATTAGGCAGAACTTCTCTTGAATTCTTTACCAGCATAAGACACACACTATCAAGTATTTTACCCACCAGCTTTTCCCTCAAAGTTGGGCCTTTTTGGAGCACCAACTTGATGGGCTTGGGCTGCCAAAATTTTTCAGATTTTGTTCTTTTGGTTTGGGACCAATTTGCTAAGTGTTTTAGATTGTCTTTGGGCCCTTTTTAATACATATCTTGGGCTTAACATATAGTCCATTTATGATGCTAAAACATGGGCCAAAGTTACACCATTAACACGGACTTTGTTTGTAATCGAACTTGAACAATTTCGACGCCGGGTCTCGTCTCCGTTTAATTAGCAATTTAAGCTAAGCAAGCAGCTGACTCACCTACTTGCTTCCTAAGTCCTACAAGCACCTCAATTCTCGCACTTCACTTTAAGTCCGTAATCCCCTCACTTCGACACAAATCATGTATACACTCGACCCTCTTAAGCACTAGACGCACATATAGCCCATTAACGCGAGATTTAAACATTTTTGAAAACTGGCACTAGTTTAACCAAATCATGTCCTATTTCATTTGTATAGTATTAGTATGGTAAGGTGTGGGGTGTTATAGGTAGCACAAACATGGTACAACCAATGGAAAGAAGAGAAGAAAGTTGACTATGTGGTGCTTTAGGACGAGTTTAAAGTGGATTTCCTTAATCGACTCTTCCCTCTTGAGTGGAATATATGAATTTGAGACAAGGGTCAATGAGTGTGAGGGAATATGCCCTCAAGTTCAACCAACTTTCAAAGTTTTCTCCTTACTTGGGTGCTGACCCAAGGTCGAGGATGAACAAGTTCATGATGGGGGTGTCTGACTTAGTAAGTAAAGAATGCTGGTCCGCTATTTTGATCGGTGATATGGACTTGTCCCATTTGATGACCTTTGCCGAACAAATGGAAGAGGAGAAATTGAGGAAAAGGAGGGGTCATTAGGCCAAGAGGGCCCGTTTTGAGGGTAAGTTCCAAAAGGGTGGCCGGTTCCATAAAGGCCAAGGGTCTTCTCATGCATTTCAAAGGAGGGTTGTCAATGACTTTCCAAGGGCCCAAGGTGTTGGTGTTGTGGTTTCTAATGAGGTGTGTCCTAGGTGTGGAAGGGGTCATAAGGGCCCATGTTTGAGAGATACTAATGCATGCTTTGGTTGTGAGGATGTGGGGCACAAAAAGGCGGATTGCCCTCGGAATCGCAACAAGGGAAAAAAGGTTCATCCACAAGGTGCTAACGCGGTTCCCTTAGGGAGAGGTGGCCGACAAGATGGTGCCCCAAGGCACAACCAGTTTTATTCTTTGCATGGGAGGAAAGGGGTTGATGAAGTCCCCCATGTTGTTACAATAAATAAAAGACAGAAGATAGGAAGATTAGGAAGGAACCAGAGAACTGTCGAAAGCTGTTCTTGAATAGAAAATACGTTGTTGAATTAGAAGAGGAAAAAACAGAGCTCGTACTTACTCTATATTGATAGACTCATACTTCAAATAGAACTCCTACTAATAGTAGTTTATTCTACTAAACAAACTCCCAAAATTTACTCCTAAAAATCCTAACCCTCAGGCCACTTTCTGAGGCACTTATTTGACCTGGTATATGCAGTAAAAAAAATAAGACAGTCATTATACTAATTTATTACAACATATGCTATAATGTTACCATTTTGCATCAATACACACCCCAAACCAATCCTTGAAGAATCACAATAAACTACAAACCCTTCTGGCCCTTCTGGTAAAGTAAAAAATAGGAATAGTAATAAGCTTGTCTTTCAAAGTTTGAAAAGTCTTCTCATGTTCATCGGTCCAAACAACTTTTGCCTTCATTTTTGTCAATTTTGTCATAGGGAAAGCAGTAGAAGAGAAACCATTCACAAATCTCTGGTAGTACCCCGCTAAACATAAGAAACTTCTAATATCAATCATAGTCAATGACCTAGCCCAATTTCTTATCATTTTCATCTTCTTAGGGTCCACTTTAATTCCATCACCCGACACCACGTTCCCTGTGAATGTAACCTCTGTCAAACAAAATTCACATTTATCAAATTTAGCAAACAACTTCTTATCCCTCAAAATTTGAAACACCACCCTCAAATGATTCACGTGCTCCTCTTCACTTCAGGAATAAATCAATATGTTATCTATGAAGACTATCACAAACATATCAAAGTAAGGTTTAAAGACCATATTCATGAGATCCATAAAAACTCCGGGTGCATTAGTTAACCTAAATGACATCACCATAAATTCAAAATGCCTATACCTAGTATGAAATGCCATTTGGTGAATATCACATTCCTTCACCCTCAATTGGTGGTATAAGGATGAAAGATCAATCTTAGAAAAATGACTAGCCCCTTGTAGTTGATCAAATAGATCATCTATGGGTAGAGGATACTTGTTCTTTATAGTGACCTTATTGAGTTGCCAGTAATTGATGCACATTCTAAGTGAGGCATCTTTCTTTCTCATAAACAACACCGTGAACCCCAAGGTGACTTGCTAGGCCTTATGAAACTCTTCTCTAACAAATCCTTCAATTGGTCTTTTAACTCCTTCAACTCCACCGGGGCCATACGGTAAGGAGGAATGGAAATGGATTGTGTATTGGGCAGGAGGTCTATACCAAAGTCTATTTTCCTTTTGGAAGGAACACTGAGAATCTCATCGGGAAAGACATCAAGAAACTTGTTGACCACCAGAACCGACTCAATAGGAAAGACTTTAGACTCAACATCCCTAACCCTTACAAGATAGTAAATGCAACCCTTGTAAATCAATTTTCAGGCCTTAAGACAAGACATGAATCTACCCTAACCACTGAATCATGACCTTCCCACTCAAAGACTGACTCATTAGGAATTTGGAACCTAACTTTACGAGTTCTATAATCAATAGAAGCATGATATGCATTGAACTAATCTATCCCAAGAATGATGTCAAAATCCACCATGTTAATAATACATAAACATCATAATAAAAACCTTTAACATACCGATAATAACTTCGGGCACCTCATCCACTCCTTTCCTCCCTTAAAGTGCATAAAACCGATTGTGATATGGAGCACCCCCTTGGTTGCCACCTTGAGCCCTTTGATCAACATAACCACCTTGTCCGTGAGAGTGACAATCCTTGCCCTTGTTTTGAGCATAAGGGCAATCAACAAGCACTCTCACACACCTATAGCAAGCCTTTGAGTCCCTCAAGAACTTGTCATTATGATTGTTTCCACATCTTGGGCATCTTGGAAACTTGCCCCACCATTTCCACCTTGGAAACTTGGATTAGACAGCCTACCATTAATAAACCTCTTGTTTAGAGCTCTAAAGGACCCTTAGCCTTGAAATTTTGTGATTTTGTTGGAAACGACCAGCCTTAGCACCTTGGAAGCCACCAACAAACTGAGCTCTCTTGGACTTCCTACTTATCCTTTTTCTAATCTTATCCCCCTCAAGTTTTTCGGCGTAGGTCATGAGTCGAGATACATCCATGTCATACCCATAAGCATGGTGGTACGACACTCTTCATTCACCAAACTGGACACCCCGCCCTATGATCAGCAACCAAGTGAGGAGCATACTTTTAGCGTGTGTTAAATTTGAGGAAATAATACCTCACACAATAGAGCCTTGCTTGAGATTTATAAATTCCATCATCTGGACCTCTCTCAACTCAATAGGAAAGAATCAATTGAGGAAGGCATCCTTGAATTCCTTCTATGGGATAGGGTCATTGTTCCCCCTCTCAAGTTTCTATTGAGCAAACCAAATTTGGGAAACACTTTTGAGTTGATATGTCATAAGCTCCAATTTCTCTTCCGAACTCACCCCTATAATAGCAAGCATCTTATATATCTCATCAATGAATTCTTGGGGGTCATCTTTTGTTTTGGAAGAATGAAACCCTGGAGGGTTCATCCTTACAAAATCCCTTACCCTTGAGGCCGGAGTAGGAGCATACGGAGCTTAGGCCCCTTGATTTAATTGACTGGTCATAGCATGTGCCAACATGGTGATGGCATTTTGGATTTCAACTTTCGTAGCCCCTTCTCCTTGAGGAGCTTGATGAGCCGGACCCTCCTCAGGTGTACAGGCCCTCTATGGTCTCCCTCTTGGTAGTGACATGATCTAAAAGAGCAAAAGAGCGTTCATTAAGGGAGGAAGCCTTATCTTTATATCTAGAGAATGACATAGATCATAAAGAAGTGAAACATTTCTTAAAATGCCTCATAGCCTCCTATTCATAGTTGTGGCGCACTTCACAACCATGAATAAGAAAATCTACTTGGTATGATGTGTTGGATTTCCAAGGACAATCAACAACCAAGTGCTCTGTTACCAAGCTTGTCACGATCTAACCCTAGGACCTAGGCGTGGCATGGCGGGGACCCGAAAGAACCCTAAACAAGCCTCTTAGCATATCAAGTACACATCCTTGGTTGCAGAAGCAAAATAAAATAACCACAAGTAAGGAAACAAGGGAAGAAGGAATAAGGGAGACTTTCACATTAGCATAGCGCATTAGGAGTCAAGCTCATAAATACACACCAACATAATATCCAACAACACCTCTACTAGTAGATGTGGCGGGGGACAAGGCATCTCTAGGACTCACCCTCATAGATAAGTATCCAAAATATGCATGATAAAGTTGTAACATAAACACGAAAGAAGATAGATATTTTCCCCGGATATGAGGACTCACCAAAAGCTAACTTCAATGATCCAACTAGCCACGTGGAGGAGGAGGAATCAATAGGAGCTCCAGTACCTACATGGTGATATCATATAGGCATAAAGTATGTGTTAGTACTTCGAATGTACTAAATATATGGGGTGTAATGCAAACAAGGATCATAAGCATAAAAATCAAGATGCATAATCACAATCAAAGACATGATCTCAACATGACATGTATAATAAATGCTTAGGTGCAAACATGCTTGGAAATAATCATACTTGCATAACTTGTTCAACACAATAAAGTGACTTGAATAGCTCATCCAAATACCTTTTACTAGCGGGTGAGGAATATAGCATAGGTCATAACCCCTTTTAGTAGGTAGTGGATAATACATGAGGGTGGAGGTATAACATAAGTCATGACCCCTTTGTGTAAGCATAAGATGTTGCATGGCATTAATTAGTACATTAGGGTGAGGCATACAACATAGTTCATAACCCCTTCATCTAGACATTTTCCTTGTACTAGAGGGTGAGACATACAACGTAGTTCATAACCCCTTCTAGTAGGCGTCATAAATCAAGTGAGAATAGAACATAGCATAAGAGCTCAATGATTCACTTATAGATCATAGAGACTTATCATGAATTCAATACATGCTTGGGAGCCCATGAATTATCATAAGAACACTTGTCTTGCAAATCACGCTATAGTCATTCATCAACATAAGATTCATATTCATGAAAATTTACTCAAACATGGTGGGTATGCATACTTATGCTTAAAATAATACAATTTAGGAGTATAGGACAAGAAGGAGTAAAAAATTAAATCAACCCACCTACATAGTAGCAAAACCCCCAATTTGGAAATCATGAAAACCATATTAAAATTCACCATCATTCATAGTCTCGTACTTCATGTTATGCATAACTTGAATAGGTGTAAATCAACTCATAGAAATATCTTCAATAAACATTCATGCATATTTAATCAACACTTAAAGAATCCAAACTCCGATCACAATTATAAGGCATAAATAAGTTTACCCATAAAATATCTAATATTAAAATCATGAAATTTGATAAAAGGGGGAGGTTTGGCTTCATGGGTGGAAGGAACCCATGAATCAAACCCACTTGCCTTAAATCTTGAAATTTCTTGGAATTAACTTGAGCAAAACTTGAGGCTTGAGTTGAGTTCTTGAATTCCAAAACATGTGCTTGAGATTCTTGAGATTGAATGGAGTATGGGCTGAGGTTTTCCAAAGGCTTTTAGAGGGTTTTGAAGATTCTTAAGTTGAAAATGTCTAAGCATGACGGTTTTCACGTATAAATGGGCATTGGGTTGTTGCCCAAATGCCCTAAGATGAAACAAGAAAAACAGGGGAAAAACTATACTAGTCCGCGCCTAGGCTGACCAGTCACGAAGGGCCTTATTACACACAGGCGCGCCCTAGGCGCGTCGCACTAATTAAGGGCGCACATGCACACTGCCTCGTCCCTCCATTGCAAAAATTATTTTTCACTACTGGTCTTCTAAAATTTGGGGGCTACCCTTTTCCCAGAAAATTTCGCCCTTGAGCAAGACTATGAAGTTTGATTTTTTAAATCATGCATGATTTTTGAGATATTCGAGAAATACGCTTATAAGGTATTCTGAAGCACATGAGGGGTATTATAATGGACTTGGTTTGGTATGGAAAAAATGTCTTGGTGATTACTTGACCCCTGAGAAGAAAGTATTTAATTTGGCACTTTGTTTGGCCATTTCTGTGTGAGTATCGGGGTTTGACATCCTATTTTCATAGAGTTATGAAAACTTAGCATAGGGGTTCAAGGCCTCACTTTTACATAGTTATGATCACCTAAAGTATTGGGGTTCGAGGCCTTAGTTTTACAGAACTATCATTACCATAGTATTGGGGTTTGATGGCTTACTTTGTATGAGATTACCGGCCAGAGCCTCGGTATCGGGGTTCAAGGCCTTAGTTTTAATGATTTATGATAACCTTGGTATCGATTTTGAGGCCGTGCTCATTCAGAGCTTTCGATCTATTAGATCATCAGGGCTTCGAGGCCATGATATAGCCCCAATATCACAGATTTGTGGCCCTTATAATACTTTACTCGGGGAGAACACTAACTCTTAATTACTTTCCTATAGACATTTTGTGTACACGATGGGCTTCTGGGGTCGCGCTTGGATTTTACTTTAAACTGCACATGTGTGTCCTGGTCAGGTGTAGCTAGTGTAGATCCTATAGCTAGATTTTTCATCTCTATTACTGCTCTTTTCTTGTCATAGATATTCTTATTGAACTCTTATTTAGGTTTGATTCTTCTTCATAATATAGATTTTAACTTCCTTTCTCAGTTGGCCTATGATGCCTACTAGGTATCTTTTTATCTAGTACTCATACTACGCTCTACATCCCTTTTCGTGATGCAAATTCGAGCACCAATCACCAGCGCGGATAGATCAAGCTTACAGTAGCACATATTGGAGATCTGGGTGAGCATTTGGAATTTTTGATCATTCTGTCTCCTTCAGCTTACTGGCCTGATTTTGTATATATTTTGAGACTCGCTAGACCTTTGTATATTTTGGTCCACTTTTGGGACTTGTCTTTTTGTTATGTATAGCAGCTCTGTACTAGACTTCCTAGTTCTGGGAGGGATTCTTATATTGTTGTATTTATGTTTATTCAGTTGGTCTTGTTACTTCCGCTCTTTGTCGTTACTATTTGCTTAGTTTCTTTTAGTTTCCCCCAAATACCCATTATTTACAGTTTTAGGTTATGAGTTGGCTTGTCTGTTGGTGGGTTATGGTAGGCGCCATCATGGCTTAAGAAATCGGGTCATTAAAATTTCATAACTAAAGAATTTCATAATATTTAATGTATTTCAGAAGAAACTACAAAAATATTTTTATCAAATTTCATTTTAACTCAAATATTGTTGAATCATTTGTTGTATTAAAATAAATTGTTCAGGTTTAATCTTATTAGCCTTCGATACGAAGTGAAAAACAACCATAAACACCTGAGATATTACGATTTGACTAGTAGTCCTTCGGAGGGATATATATGTACACACACACACAAAGTAGAACTTTACTACTCCTTTTGTCCCATTTTATGTGGCATCCTTTCCTTTTTAGTCCATCCAAAAAAAAAAAGACCTTACTCTAATTGGAAACAATTTGGCTTTAAAATTCTCCTTTTACCTTTAATGAAATGAATCTCAACCACACAAATTTCTGAGAATGATTTTAGACCACAAGTTCTAAAATTCTTACTTTTTTTCTTAAACACCGTGTCAAGTCAAAGGGTGCCAAATAAAATAGGACGGGGGAGTATTATGTTTTCAAGAGATTAAATAGTTTTATATCTCTATTGCAAAGGAGTTGTAAATCTATTTGTATGTCTACCTACCTATCTCTCTCTATCTATCTATCTATGATGTGGCATTTTCCCAAGCCGGGGTTTAAATTTATCCTTTTTTTATTTAAAAAATTAAGGTTTTGATTGTATATTCAAAGGTAGTGCCTCTTTGGATAAAAACTCTACATCCAAAAGTTGTACCTCTTCAAATGAAAAATCAAAATCCACACCAATTCACTAAGCTTCTTAATTACAAGATATATTTCATTGTTCACCAAACTGCATAGGCTGTGCAATCCAACTTCTCAAATGACCTAAACTAATGCAAACAACAATTTTATATTTAAGTTATTTTTCTTTTTTTTTTTTAAATTTTATTTTAATTTCTTTCTTCATATGTTCTTCTTTTATTTTTTGACAGAAATCCTTATACAAATTCTAAATAATGCATTTTTCAACAATGATTTTGCTTTCCACATTCGAAATCCAAGAACACCTTTTCTCCTACCTTGAGAACCATTGCTCTAATAATGAAATTTTCATGGCTAAGGTGGCATCAGGATTCAACTCTACACTCCATACAAGTATATATGTACTAATATACTCCCATTGCATATAAAGTTAATGGATTCCAATTTTATCTAAATTTGACCAGTTTAATTTTGATGGCATATACTTTTAATAAGGGGCCATATAGAAGAAAAGACATTGTAATTTCATCAAATCCATTGTTAATAATGCTATGAATGTGTATTTCGTTGAACAGTATATTGGAGTCTTTCCCAAAACGAAGCACATTTTGGCAATGTAAAAATTCTACTTTTTCTTTGTTTCAAAGTTTTTCCTCTTTATCTTTTTTCCTCCCTTTTACCACTTGTGGGATTTTACTAGGTATGTATTATTGTTGTTGTATCTTTTTTTCCTTAAAAGATCATCCTTTTTTATTCCAGAAAATATTGAGGTGTGGTTGTTTGAAGGATTTTTTTAGATTCAATAGATATGTGTAAGTTATTATAAATTTTTTTATTCTATATCTTCAGTTTTGATGACATATACCTTCAATTTGTCTAATTTTTTTTATTGAAATGAGAATTGACGACTCCTCAAATGAGTGGCTTCAAGATTTCCCATGTCCTGTTTGCTAAATTAAAAGAAATGTTGTAACACAAACGATTGTAATTATGAAGACGAATAGATGAATCCCACTAAAGCTTTTTATTGACTAATTTAGCAGAAAATTTTAATAGAAAGATGCCCTGAAGCTGGTGAAGCACTGTTCTCCAAAATACAAGCTTTTGATCATCATGTGGCTTATCGTATCCAATACCATGAATGTAATAGTAAAAGAAACCCATAGTTTGTATCTTAGGTAATTCTTTGACTTGGTAATGGTGGAGGTCTATATATATATGGATACACAAATCAATTAATTGTTAGAAGCCACTCCACTACACACAAATTATATATATGAGTTGTTTGAGTCATACAATATTGTTGGACTATTGTATCCTAGAGGGGACAAGTCAAGAGACATAATGTTAGATCGGAGTAGATTATACTGCAATTGGATTGAATCTCCTTAAAGAGAGTGGGATATCCATAGCTCAGCCTGAATAAATTATTGTTCAATTTTTTCATCTTATTTTCAACTGTAATTTATTATATCTGTGGTATGTTACATTAACAAGATTATTTAAGAATCAATTTTAAATAAGCTTATCTTTGTGATGACCTCAAATAGTCGTGAGTGACACCCATACAATCCATCCAATGGGAGAACTAATAATTTACACAATCAATTAAACTAACACAACTTAAACAAATTTTTGAAATTATAAAAGCAAGTCTTAAAAAAACTATTTGAACAATTAACAAGCTTATAACTTCCCATGCATCTAGAGACATGTTAAGGCAGGTGAAACCTGCAATATGTGAGCCTTAATCCTTGCAACAAGGCCTCTAGTTCAGTATTGATGTTGCTAGTAATTAACAATGTTTGAAGGTGTTAAAGTCGCATAACATCAGCTTCTGTAGTTTGACAAAGTCTCACAATACCTATTTTTTAGCTGTAAGTTGTTACTTTGTTATATATTTAATCTGTATATTTCCTAGAGTGTGTATAGTTTGTTTTCTAGAGTTTAGGTGAAGTGGTTTAGTGGAACTCTGCTAGTGGTTTAGTTGGAATATGAAACGACCCCAAAAAGTGCTGGAAATGTGCCTCGGAATGTCCAAAATTTTAAATTCCATATATCTCAAAATCCGTGCACAATATTAAAAATTCAACTTCATATTCTTGTTCAGGGGGTCAAAATTAGGGGGAGAAGGGTCTAACCCCGATTTTAGAGTAATCGAATCACAATTTCCAATTTTCAAAATTTCAATTTCTAGAAATGGTCCACGACGGTGCCGCGACGTGCAGCTGTCACGTACATGTGTAAACTTGGTCTCCGCGAAAGGTCTTATGTGGACCTGTGTAAATTCTACCCAGTTATTTTTCTTCCTTTCTAAGACTTTTGGGTCTTGGGCCTAATTATTCCCAATTGTGTTTTTGCCTATACTTAGTCTTATTCCATCCTCATTCGAGTCCAATGGAATTTCAAAATGAAGATATTTTTATTTTGTTCCAAATGTGTGGTTATAGTCGACGTCGATTCATTATTTTTCTATCATCCTAAACATTCCCCAATATTCACTAAAACACTTAGCCATATTTTCACTCCCAAATTCAAGTCCCAAACCCATATCCTAAGCTAAGGTTTTCCTTCAAGGTTCTTCTTCAAGCTTCAAGTCTCCATCTCCAATCTTCACCAAGTTTATCTCTAAGCTAAGGTATGTGGGTTTCTTTCAAGGCTTCCTTTCACCGATGATACCCAAGTATCCTTTTACTCAAATTGCATAATTTAAAGTTGATTTACAAATGAGTATTGATTATTATGAAATTCACTACACATTATATTAAAACTATGAGAAATTGTGATTGTTTTGCTATGTTTTAAGCTATAAATCTTCGATCTATTATAAGATTTAGGAGGGGTTTTGATATATGTTGCTTGAGGGTGTTGCAAGGTGTTGATTGATAGTTTTACAATGGATTTTCTTGCATGATTTGATCTTTATACTTCATGATTTTATACTAGCACTACACACCCTCTAAGTGTTTGATAAAATGTTTGGCTATGGTTTCTTGAGGGATTGAAGGTCCAGAGCATGAGATATAATATGATTTACTATATGATGACAAAATGAGTTTATATATATGACAAATTCTATATAAAGTGTTGCATTAGACCATGCCCAATACTGGGAGACTAAGAACCCGAATAACATTGATGGGGGTTTGTACTCATCAACCTAGTGAAGGGTTTGTACTTTTCTATCTAGTGATGGGGCGGCATCATCATTAACCTAGATGGGGGTTTGTAATCATCAAACTAGTGAAGGGTTTGTACTGCTCCACCAAGGTGAAGGGGCGGCATCGTCACCAACCTAGTGAGGAGTTTTTACCTTACCACCTAGGTAATGGGGCGGCATCATCACCAACCTACCAAGGGGTTTTTACTTTGGAAATCTAGCTTGGTCTCTTCTACACATATGATTCCCTATATGAGCATGAGTTACTTAAGCATGTTTTACTTTTGCATTGAGCATACATGCCATATTGTTATATTATGCCTATTGCCTATCGTTATGCATTTTGACTATGATCCCTAAATTCTTGTTGCATTGCATCCTATATACTTAGCACATTCAAACTTACTAACGCATACTCTTTCCTACATGATATTACCCTATAGGAACCGGTGACCAAGTTGACCATCCTCCTCCACATGGCTAGTTCGATACTACTTAAGCTAGTTTGGGAGTCCACCACTTCAGGGACCTTAGCTTATGTTTCTCTTATTAAGTATTGAGACATTCTTCTTTATGTTCTATTTTGACTATGAGGGTGAGCCCGATTGCTTTGTCTTGGCCCTCGCTCTTCTCTATGTATTAGAGGTGTTTGTTGGATGTGTTATGTATCTAAGCTAAGATCCTTAACTATATTGTTCTTGATGTCTATGATGTGATAGTTCTTTCCCTTAGCCCCGGTTGTCCCACTTTATTATCTCTTGACACTTGTTTTATTGCTTCTGCTACCAAGGATGTGTAATAATGTTCTAAGAGGCTTGCTTGGGGTCCCTTTGGGTTCCCCTTGCACCGTGTCACGTCTAGGCCCTAGGCTTGGGTCATGACAAACTTGGTATCAGAGCACTAGGTTGATAGATCCTCGGAGTCCAATACACCATGTCGATATGAGTCCTATTCATGGTTGTGAAGCGCGCCATGACTATAAACAGAAGGCTATGAGATGTTTTAAAAAGTATTTCCCTTCTTCATGTTCCAAGTTATGCTATAGAGTTGTGGTAAGTTTTCACCCTAACGATTATTTTTTGTTATGCTAGATCATGCCAAACACTCGAGGAAGAAGGGCCCAAACTCCCGAGGAGCAACCTACCAATGGTGAGCTTCGGGATGCTCTCACTATTCTTGCCCAAGTTGTGGCCAACCAAGTGAATCAATGGGCCCAAGCCCTTCATGCTACTACCCTGAGAGATAGGGTAAGGGGCTTCAAGCGGATGAATCCTTCGGTGTTCTATGGTTCAAAAGTGGATGAAGATCCACAAGAGTTCGTTGATGAGGCCTACAAGATCTTTTGTATCATGGGTGTTGGGCCAAATGAAAAGGCGGTGTTGGCAGCATATCAAATCAAAGGTGTATCCCAAATATGGTATGATCAATGGAAGGATGAGAAGGGAATTGGTAATGTGGTGCTTTGTGAGGAATTCAAATTGGATTTCCTTAATCGGTTTTTCCCTCTTGAGCTTAAGGAATCTAAGTAGGCAGAGTTCATGAACTTGAAACAAGGTGTTATGAGTGTGAGGGAGTATGCCCTCAAGTTTAATCAACTTTAAAAGTATGCTCCTCATTTGG
Organism: Solanum clarkiae; assembly: GCA_011800125.2. NCBI lineage: Eukaryota > Viridiplantae > Streptophyta > Magnoliopsida > Solanales > Solanaceae > Solanum > Solanum clarkiae. The sequence goes on from JAABOM020000007.1 coordinate 12,296,584, forward strand.
TGGCCGATCCTAGATCTAGGATGAATAAGTTCGTGATGGGGTTCTCCGACTTGGTAAATGAAGAATGTTGGTCCACCATGCTAATATTTGTCTCAGTTGATGACCTACGCCAAACAAATGGACGAGGAGAAATTGAGAAAGACGAGGAGGCATGAGGCCAAGAGTGCTCGATTTGAGGGTAAATTCCAAAAGAATGCTAAATTTCGCCAAGGCCAAGGGCCTTCTTATGCTACTAATATGGGGTTTGCCAATGACCTCCCTAAGCCTCAAGGTGTTGGTCTTATGGCTCCCATTGATGTGTCTCCTACATGTGGAAAGAGTCATAAGGGCCCGTGTTTGAAAGATTCTAATGCATGCTTTGATTGTAGGGAGCTTGGTCACAAAAGGATGGATTGTCCAAGAAATCGTGGCAAAGGCCTGGGTGCGAATACGGTCCCATTGGGTAGAGGTGGTCCTCAAGGTGGTGCCCCAAGGCAGAATCGATTTTACGCACTACGTGGGAGGCAAGGGGTTGGAGAGGTTCGGTTGTTACAGGTATGTTGAAAATCTTTGACTTTGATTTATATACTTTTATTGATTCGGGTGCCACTCTTTCCTTTGTTACCCCTTTCGTTGTTAAAAAGTTCCATGTTGACCTCGAGTTGTTGCATGGGTCATGTGAAGTGTTTACTCCTATTGGTGCCTTTATTGTTGCTAGGAAAGCTTATAGGAGTTTTCCTTTTGCATTTTGTATAAGTTGTTGTCTTGTGATCTTGCTGAATTAGTCATGGTTGATTTTGATGTCATCTTTGGGATGGATTAGTTGCATGCCTACTATGCTTCTATTGATTGTAGAACCCATAGGGTCAAGTTTCAATTCCCTAATGAACCTGTCCTTGAGTGGGAAAGTCAAGATGTGGTGGTCAAGGGGAGATTCATTTCATGCATTAAAGCCCATAAGTTGATCTCTAAGGGGTGTCTTTATCATCTGGTGAGAGTTAGAGATGTGGAGTCTAAATCCCTTTCCATGGAGTTGATTCCGGTTGTAGATGAGTTTCTTGATGTATTCCCAAATAACCTTCCCGGTGTTCCTCCCGAAAGGGAGATAGATTTTGGTATAGACCTCCTCCCCAATACTCAACCTATCTCCATTCCCCCTTACCGTGTGGACCCGAGTCAAAAGAAAAATTGAAAGATTTGTTAGAGAAGGGATTTTTTAGACCTAGCCAATAACCTTGGGGTGCTCCGGTGTTGTTTGTGAAAAAAAAGGTGGGTCCCTTAGAATGTGCATTGACTACCGACAACTCAACAGGGTCACCATCAAGAATAGGTATCCACTTCCAAAGATTGATGATTTGTTTGACCAATTTTATGGGGATAGCTATTTGTAAGATTGATCTTTGGTCCGGGTATCATCAAGTAAGGGTGAGGGACTATGATATGCCCAAAACAGCCTTCTGGACTAGATATGGGTATTATGAGTATGTTGTGATGTCTTTTGGGTTAACCAATGCACCTGCCATCTTCATTGATCTAATGAATAGGGTCTTCAAACCTTTCCTTGATTCCTTTGTTGTGGTCTTCATTGATGACATTTTGATCTATTCACATAGTAGGAAGCAGAAAATGGGGCATTTGAGGGTTGTGTTGCAAAGATTGAGGGAGGAGAAATTGTATGTCAAATATGACAAGTGTGAATTTTTGTTGAAGGAGGTTGTATTCTTGGGTCATGTGGTGTCAGGGGATGGTATAAAATGTTGATCCTAAGAAAACCGACGTGATTAGAAATTGGCCTAGACTATTGACCCCGTCAGATATTAGGAGCTTCTTGGGCCTAGCAGGTTATTATAGAAGGTTTGTGAATGGGTTCTCCTCCATTGCTTCCCCTATGGTCAAATTGACTCAAAAGAAAATTAAGTTTGTGTGGACCGATGAATGTGAGAGAAACTTCCAAACATTGAAAGACAATCTTGTGTCCGCTCCAATATTGTCACTATCGGATGGACTTGAGAGTTTATTTGTGTATTGTGATGCTTCCCCAGCTGGTTTGGGTTGTGTCTTAATGAAAAATGGTAAGGTCATAGCTTATGCTTCTAGACAACTCAAGGTACATGAAAGAAACTACCCTACTCATGATCTAGATTTAGCTATTGTTGTGTTTGCATTAAAGATTTGGCGTCATTACTTGTATGGGGTGCATGTGGATGTGTTCCCTGATCATAAAAGCTTCTAATATTTTTTCACTCAAAAAGATCTCAGCTTGAGGCAAAAGTGATAGTTAGAATTTCTTAAAGACTATGATGTGAGTATGCACTATCATCAGGGTAAGGAAAATGTGGTGGTGGGTGCCTTGAGTAGGGTGTCTATGGGTAGCCTAGCCCATGTTGAAAGTGGTGATAAGGAGATGGCTAGGGAGGTCCACCGATAGGCTAAATTGAGATTTAGGTTGGAAGAAGTGGGTGATGGTGTTGTTATTGTTGATGGCTCGAAATCTTCATTGGTTGATGGAGTGATAGAAAAACAAGATCTTGACTCCTCCTTGCTTGAATTGAAGGCCTTGGTGAAAGAGGGCAAAGTAGAGGTTTCTCCCAGGGGGAGATGGTGCCCGTAGGTACCAAGGTACATTATGTGTGCCTTGTGTTGATGGTTTGAGGGAGAAGATCTTTGATGAGGCCCACAATTCTGCTTATTCTATCCACCCTAGTCCACCAAAATGTATAGAGACTTGAGAGATGTGTATTGGTGGGGAGGCATGAAGAGGGACATTGCTAAACTTGTTTCCGATTGCAATAGTTGTCAACAAGTCAAAGATGAACATCAAAGGTCGAGTGGCCTAACCCAAGATATAGAGATTCCCACTTGGAAGTGGGAGGTGATTAATATGGATTTTGTGGTTGGGTTACGCAATACTAGGAAGGGTTTTGATTCCATATATGTTGTCGTTGATAGGATGATGAAATTGTCTCACTTTCTACCAGTTAAGACTACATATGGGGCTGAAGAGTATGCAAGGTTGTACATCCATGAGTTAGTGAGGTTACACGGGGTTCCTTTGTCCATCATATCGGATCGTGGTGCACAATTCACTTCATACTTTTGGAGGTCTTTTCAAAGGGGTCTTGGTACAAAAGTCTAGCTTATATGACCTTTCACCCCTAAACGGATGGCCAAGCCGAAAGTACCATTCAAACACTTGAGGATATGCTTAGAGTTTGTATCTTAGAGCTTAAGGGTAGTCGGGATGACCATCTTCTTTTGATTGAGTTTTCCTACAACAATAGCTATCACTATAGCATTGGTATGACTCCTTTTGAGGCTCTTTATGAGAGATGTTGTAGATAATTGGTTGATTGGTTTAAGGTTGAGGAGGTGGCATCCGTTAAGGTCCTTTGGAGGAACCAACAAGTTGAGAGTGCTACATGGGAGGCCAAGGCGGACATACAAAAGCAGTATCCTTATCTCTTCCACTCCACTCAAGCCTAAGGTACTAACTCTATGTGCCCTATGTGATTTCATGTCTTATATCTCAACCCCTATGTCATTCGTATGCATTCATGTCTAAGTTGACAAATTTATGATGATTTTACACTTTTGTTGAGGTTTCAAAAGTGATGTTTAAATATAATGTTGCATTCTTGTTGGGGGCTGATTTATTTAAGATTACTCTTGTCTTATATGTCTCTTTTACATTTGGGGATGAATGTTCCCGAGGGGGAGATATTGAAACGATCCCAAAAAGTGTCTGGAAATGTGCCTCGGAATGCCTGGAATTTTAAATTCCATATATCTCAAAATCCGTGAACGATTTCGAAAATCAAACTTCATATTCTTGTTCAACGGGTCAAAATTATAGGGAAAAGGGTCTAACCCTGATTTTAGAGCAATCAAATCACAATTTCAAATTTTCAAAATTTCAATTTCCAAAATAAGTATGCGACGGTGCTGCGATGTGCAGCTGTCGTGGACATGTGTAAATCTGGTTTCCACGAAAGGTCCACGACGCGGACCTTGTGAATTCTATCTAGTTAATTTTTTGCGGTCCAAGACTTTTGGGTCTTGGGCCTAAATGTTCCTAACCGTGTTTTTGCCTATACTTAGCCTTATTCCACCCTCAAATCATCCTAAACATTCCCTAATACTCACTAAAACACTTAGCCATATTTTCACTCCCAAATTCAACTCCCAAACCCTCATCCTAAGTTAAGGTTTTCCTTCAAGCTTCAAGTCTCCATCTCTAATCTTCACCAAGTTCATCTCCAAGCTAAGATATGTGGGTTTCTTTCATGGGTTCCTTTCACCCATGATATCCAAATCTCCTTTTACTCAAATTGCATGATTTTAAGTTGATTTACAAATGAGTCTTGCTTATTATGAAATTCACTACACAATATGTTAAAACTATGAGAAATTTTGACTGTTTTGCTATATTTTGAGCTATAAATCATTTATCTATTGTAAGATTTGAGGAGGGGTTTTGATGTATGTTGCTTGAGGGTGTCGCAAGGTGTTTATGGATGATTTTATAATGGATTTTCTTACATGATTTCATCTTTATACTTTATGGTTATATACTAGCATTACACACCCTGTAAGTGTCTGATAAAATGTCCGACTATGGTTTCTTAAGGGATTGAAGGTCCAAAGCATGAGATATGATATAATTGACTATATGATGATGAAATGAGATTATGTATATAATAAATTCTATATAAAATATTGCATTAGACCTTGCCCAACCTAGGGGAACTAAGAAACCGGATAACCTAGATGGGGGTTTGTACTCATCAACCTAGTGAAGGGTTTGTACTTTTCCACCTAGTGATGGGGCGGCATCATCAGTAACCTATATGGGGGTTTGTACTTCTCCACCGGGGTGATGGGGTCACCAACCTAGTGAGGGGTTTGTACCTCACCACCTAGGTGATGGGGCAGCATCATCACCAACCTACCAAGGGGTTTGTACTTTGGAAATCTAGCTTGGTCTCTTCTACATATATGGTACCCTATATGAGCATGAGTTACTTAAGCATGTTTTACTTTTGCATTGAGCATACTTGTCATATTGCTATATTTTGCCTATTTCCTATCGTTATGCATTTTGACTATGATCCCTAAATTCTTGTTGCATCGCATTCTACATACTTAGTACATTCAAACGTACTAATGCATACTCTTGCCTACATGATATCACCATGTCGGAACTGGTGCCGAAGTTGATCATCCTCCTCTACATGGCTAGTTCGATACTACTCAAGCTAGTTGGTGAGTCCTCCACTTCGGGGACCTTAGCCTATGTTGCTCTTATTGTGTACTGAGACATTCTTCTTTATGTTTTATTTTGACTATAGGGTGAGCCCGATTGCTTTATCTTGGCCCCCGCTCTTATCTATGTATTAGAGGTGTTTGTTGGACATGTTATGTATCTATGCTAAGAGCCTTGACTCTATTGTTCTTGATATCTATGATATGATAGTGCTTCCCTTAGCCCGGTTGTCCCACTTTATTATCTCTTGATGCTTGTTTTATTGCTTTCGCGACCAAGGATGCGTAATGATGTTCTAAGAGGCTTGCTTGGGGTCCCTTTGGGTTTCCCTTGCACTATGTCACGTCTAGGCCCTAGGATTAGGTCATGACAGAATATGATTCATATAAACCTTTAAAAGGCTAATTAACGTATTAAATAAAGTATCCAACAACTTTCGCTGCAAACATTTTTACAGTTGGTTCTTCTCTGTTTTTTCTTGTTTCCTGTTATTTGTTCTTCTCCATTACAAGCTTTCTGTGTGTGGAGTTCTACATTTGGTATCTGAGCCATCACAATGAATGATATTCAAGTAGTTGGTGGAGTCAAAAAGCAAAATAACCAAAATTATAATGCATGTGCAACAGGTATAATGCCTTATATGCAAGACCAAGATCTCTGAGAAGTTGTCAACGGCAGCGATATTACACAACCAGTGGAAGAGGATGCAAACAGAATGTTGCAGAAGTGGAAGATCAAAGCAGTCAAAGCAATGTTTGCGCTCAAAACAACAATTGATGAAGATGTGTTGGAGAATGTTCGTGACACTAAAATGCCAAAAGAAGCATGAGACACACTTGGTGCAATTTTCTCAAAGAAAAACAATGCAAGGCTGCAACTTTTAGAGAATGAGTTTATTATCAATAGATAAGACATTTTCCCAGTACTTCCATAGAGTCAAGAGGATATGCCATGAAATCTCAGATTTCGATTCAACGGCGCCAATTGGGGAAACCAGGGTAAAAAGAATTATTATCCATGGTTTGAGACCTGAATACGGTCGTTTTGTTGCTGCTGTACAGGGATGGCCAAATCAGCCATCACCCATTGAGTTGGAAATTTTTCTTGCTGGACAAGAAGCTGTGTTGAAGAAAATGGCATGACCCTCAGTGAAGAATGAGGAAAAAGCACTCTACACCAACAAAAGCAAGAAATTAAGCATCATGTTACTGGTGAGTGTAAGAAGAAAACTTTTCATGGAGATAGAAATTTACGCTCAAGAAGAGTTCTTAAGAATCACGAGAATGACAAAAGATTTGAAGGGAAGTGTTATAATTGTGGGAAGAAAGGTCATATGGAAAAGGATTGTTGGTTCGAAAAACAGTCTGTAGAAAGTAATATTGCTACCTCAAATTCAAATGAGAAAAGAAAAGATATTTGGAATGCTGAAGAATTTTGCACTATAGAAGAGGAGGATTAGCACTTACAACGACAATATCTGAATCAATTGATCATAAGAATGACTGGATCATTGATTCGGGTTGCGCAAATCATATAACAAGTGATAAGCAAAAGTTGCAGAACCCATCAGTGCATAAGGGTGTAGCTGTATTGTGGTGATAGCCAACAATTCAAGGTTACCAATAGCTGATATTGGTAAGACAACAATTTCTCTTCAACAAAGGGCCAATCAGATGTCACTTCAAAATGTCTATCATGTTCCGAGTATGAAGAAAAACTTGCTTTCAGTATCACAATTAACAATATCAGGAAACTATGTTCCATTTGGTCCTGATGATGTGAAGACATATCAGGATCTTAAGAACATAGAAAATCCAATTATGAATGGGCATCGATTAGAGTCAGTCTATATGATGTTTGTGGAGTCTGCATATGTAGAAAGGATGAAAAAAATGAGTCTGCTGTTTTGTGGCATATGAGATTGGGTTGTGTGAGTTATTCCAAGCTGAGTGTGATGATGAAGAAGTCAATGATCAAGGATCTTTCTCAACTTGAAGTATGAACATACATCGTTTTTTCAGGATATCAGTATGGTAAAGCTCATCAGTTGTCGTTTGATGGAGTCCAAATTTAAAGATGATGAACCACTGCAATTAGTTCACTATGATATGTTTGGACCCAATAAGTAGTCATAAAATAGTGGAATGAAGTACATGGTGACCATTATCGATGATTTCTCTAGGTATGTTTGGGTTTTCTTTATGAAAGAAAATAATCTGATTCTTTTTCTAAGTTTAAAGAATTTAAGGAAACAATTGAGGGAAAAGGGGCAAGCAAATTCATTGTTAAGAACAGATAATGGAGGGGAATACAGCTCAACAGAATTCACTTAGTACCTAACAGAATGCAAAGTTTGTCATCAATATACTTGTGCTTACATGCCACATGTAATGAATGGGGCATTGTACGCCTTCATTTAATCTTGAAATTTTTGATTTGGGGAATTTTTGGACCAAGGTGACACTTCAAGGGAGACCTCACGGTCCGTGTTAGGTCACACGCCCCGTGTGGCCTCCAATGAGGTAATCTTTGGGCTCAAAATTTAGTGTGAGACCTTGAAAGTGGAGATTTTTGCGAAGGCACACCATACTTGCACCATCACGGTCCGTGTGACATTTCACGGACCATGTAGAGGAGCCGTGTGGTGGCCTTGGCTTGAAATCAAAAAATTTTGGGACCAAGTAAGGTGCCACGGCCAAGTACACGGCCCATATGGCCTCCCGTATGGCTTTTGGAGTGAAATTTTTCTAATTATGGAATCTTCAAGCTTAAGCTAAGTTCACTTTAAAGCCCTCAATTCAAGCTTATTTATATTGGTTAAAAATCATGGGTCTCCTAAATCAAGCCAAGTTCAAAGGAATTACATTGACTAAGTTTTTCACAAGTACCAATAGAAGGGTCAATTTTAAATAGTCATATCTCTTATTATAAAATGAACTGGGTGACCCACGACCTATCAAATTAAATCTCTTTGAATTACCTTTCCAACGCATCTGATTTCACCTCATTCCAAGTTCAAAGAAAGAAGTCAGGCCCTTTTTCGTAGAACCTGTCTAGGCTGAGATGGATGCCTTCATGGACCATGAAGAGCTTCAGAACCAATGAAGCTGCTTGTGTGAAGTTCCGGATAAAAATTAAAGGGGTGTTTTACTGAGGTGTTTTTGATATTGTAACCCATCCCCAAGGCTTTTTAAAACCTTTAAACCCTCCTTTACATTCCTAAACCTCTCCTACACTAATTCTAATTCCTCATTCAAGACTAACCTTTAGTTTCAAAATAATCAAATTCTCTCTCAAGGACTCTAGTGGGGATTTTAGCTTAGGAATCAAGGGAGGCTCATTCTTCTTCAAATTTCTTCTTGGAATTCCTTTACTAGCTAAGGTATGTGGGTTTTGATCCTTGGTTCCTTCCAATCAAGGAGACTCAAATCTTTTCAAAAAATTTTCATGAATTTAAGGTTACGTTAAAAGTGGGTTTTCATTATTATGATTATTTACATTCAACTGATGTGTGGGCTGTACTTTATTTGTGATTTAAGTTACTTTAAGCCCTATTATGATTGTCAACATTGAATTTATGAAGATATGAATATGCATGTCCCTTTAAGCTTGTTTTGAGCATGGGTAGTTCATATTGTGTTTTAAATGCAAATTTTCTCATGTTTTCACTTGAATCTTGTAAAGTATTATTGAATTGAGTTTGAATTTATGTTACCCATGCCATTCATATCTCATCCATATCATATGTGTTCATATACGTTGGATTTTTATGAAATTATGAAGTGGGTTAAGCCTAATTATGTTCATGCATAAGATTTTGATAAGATATAAGTTATGACAGCAATGTGATCACATCTATGTCTAAGGTTATGGCACTTTGAGCAAGTATGGATGTTTACACTACTATGTGAGGAGAAACTCCTATGAACGAAAAGTATTCATGAAGAATGGTTTGGCTTTTTAGCCTATTATGCATGATTTTGAAGAATGTGATTTGGCCTTTGAGCCTAAGAATGCATGTAAAAGATTTGAAAGACTTATTTCTCTTTTACAAGCATATATATATATATTCTAGTGGGATGATGATCTAGCACCGATGGATTGGATATCGGCGTGAACTATCCCCAAAGGTCCATACACCTTTCATAGAACTATGTGCCTACCATAGTTATATGATTAAGCTCCAAGGGGAAACAATGTTAAGGTGGCAAGTAGATCATCACTTATCCGTTGTGGGGAAGATAACGGGGTTCCAAGGCATAGGTCACTTGGTCTCATGTCGGTTATGATCCCATCCTCAATATATATGAAGTATTCTCGCATTCATGCATCATGTATCTCATGGTATATTGATATACTATTCTCTTGTTATATATTCTTTCTATATATGTGCCTTTGTCATCCAATATGAAAATGCAGGTTTAATGAGTTCATATGTATTGCATGCCCGCATAGTTTCTACATTCAAATGTACTAAGGCATACTTTTGCATACATGATCTAACCATGTAGGGACCAGAGATTTCCTTCATCCACCATATGACAACTAGATTTGATCTTGAGATAATTGTTATGGTGAGTCCTATCTTTCAACGACAAACCATCATTTCCTCTACCTATGATGTTGTGTCTATATTATTTACTTTGAGGGTGAGCCTGGGACATGTCTTGGCCCCCGTCCTATCCTATGATTAGAGACATTGTGGACATCTTGTAGACTCTTGTTGGATCTATATGTTTTGTGTTGTATTTGGAACTTATGATCATGGTTATCTATTGGATATGGCTATCATGGGTTGATTATGAGAATGATGACAAGTATTTATGTTTTTATGTGGAAATGTGAAAGATCCTAAGTGCCGAATTGCCCCCATAGAGTGAATCATACTTACCAGCCCCTTAGTTCTTATATGCTTTGTGCTATGTGAGTCCGTGTTAATCCCTATCCCTATGACATCCCCATAGCGTGAGTCCTACTTTCTCGTCTCTTAGAACTATGTGTTGATTATTTATGTACGGTTTCGAATCTATGATGTGTGAATGGATGCTACGAGGCTTGTTTAGGGACTCTCAGGTCCCCATTCGCCATATTAATTCTAGGCCTTAGGTCTAGGTGATGACAAAGATGGCATCAAAGCACTAGATCTATAAATGGTCCTTGGAGTCCAACATGCCGCGTCAAGTAGAGTCTTACTCATGGGTGAGAAGCGCGCCACATCTATGGGTAGGGGGCAACAAGGCATTTTGAGAAATGTTTCACTTTCTCATTATTCATATCGTGCCATGGTATGTATCTTATGATTTCTTATCTCCATGCCTCCCTACTGAATAGGGAGAGTTACTATAGGCTCGCAATGCAATCTAGGTAAGGAAGATGTACTGGTTGATCTTATAATGAGATCAAAGGGGAGTTGGTGAAGGATGTGCATTGTTTGACAAGTTCGCTCCTTTCTTGGGTTGGCTAGTTATTATGGAAGGTTTGTTTAAGGTTTCTCATCTATAGCATCTCTATCGACCAAGTTAACTCAAAGGGAGGCCAAGTTTGTGTGGTCGGATGAATGTGAGAAGAATTTTCAGACTCTGAAATGTCGGCTTACATCGGCTCTTTTGACTTTACCGGGTGGCTTAGATGGGTTGATGGTGTGTTTTGATGTTTCTTGGATTAGGTTGGGTTGTGTACTTATGCGAAATGGTAAGGTGATAGCTTTTGCGTCAAGGTAATTGAAGGTGCATGAGAGTAATTACCCGACTCATGATCTTTAGTTAGCGACAGTGCTTTTTGCCTTAAAAATTTGGAGACACTATTTATGTGGAGTGCATGTTGATGTTTTCGCTAACCACAAGAGTTTGCGATATATGTGCACTCAAAGGGATCTTAACTTGAGATAAAGGAGATGCTTGAAACTCCTTAGGGGTTATGACATGAGTGTACAATATCATCCCAACAAGGCAAATATTGCAGTCGATGCTCTTAGTGGACTATCCATGAGAAGCATGGCATATGTGGGTGAAGGGCAGGAAGAGTCAGCAAAAGACATTCACTGTTTGGCTAGATTGGGTTTTAGGTTGACTGACTCTAATGTTGGTGGTGTTCATGTTGAGAATGAGGCTGAATCTTCTATGGTTATTGAAGTCAAGGTAAACAAAGACTTAGACCCATCATTGGTTGTGTTGAAGAGGTTGGTTGCCAGTAATAAGATAGAGGTTTTCTCCCAAGGGGGAGATGGTGTAATTTCGTACAAAGATCAATTGTATGTTTGGTACATTGATGGTCTTAAGGAGATGATCATGAGTAAAGCCCATAACTCTCATTATTCCATTCACCTGAGATCTACTAAGATGTATCGAGATTTGAGAGATGTGTATTGGTAGCACGGTATGAAGGACATAACCAAGTTCGTATCCGAATGCCCTAATTGTCAACAAGTGAAGGTGGAGCACCAAAGGCCCGATGGTTTGACTCAATTTGTTGAAATTTCTACTTGGAAATAGCAAAAGGCGAACATGGTTTTTGTAGTTGGTATGCCTCAGACCCGAAAGCAATTTGATTCAATTTGGGTCATTGTTAACCGGATGACTAGATTGGCTCACTTCTTATTGGTTGAGACTACTGTTGAAGAAAATGTCCAGTTATGTATTTGGGAGTTGGTTAGATTCGATAGTGTGCCTACATTTATCATATCGGATTGTGATATCCAACTTACTTCTTACTCTTGGGAATCATGTCAAAAAGGAGCTTAGGCCCTAAGGTGATGTTAAGTGCATACCGCTTTTCATCCTCAATCCGTTGGGCTAGCTGAAAGGGCAATTCAAACTTTGGAGGATGAGGTTTTGTGTGTTGGAAAATCAAGGTTCATTGGGGTGATCATCTACCACTTATTGAGTTTGCTTACAATAATTTCTTTCATGCTAGCATTGGTATGCCACTGTTTGGGGCTCTATATGGTAGAAAGTGTAGGTCTTTGATGGGTGGTTTGAGTTAGATAAGATGACTTTCATAGGCCCGGATTTAGTGTTGGAGGCTATGAAAGGGGTGAAATTTATTAGGGAAAGGTTGAAGATGGTTCAAAGTCATTAATATTTTTGTTTGGATGTTAGAAAGTGGGATGTTGAGTTTCGTATTGGAGATTCGGTGTATGTGCATGTCTCTCCTATGAAGGGTGTCATACATTTTAGGAAGAAGGGCAAGCTAACTCCCTAATATGTAGGTCCTTATGAGATTTTGAGCAGATTAGGAATGTGGCTTATAGGTTGTAACTGCCTCTGGAATTGAACTATATTCACCAGGTTTTCCATGTGTCTATGTTGAGGAAGTTGGTTGGTGATCCTGGTACTATTATACCTTTGAAAGGTGTTGAGGTTGAGGAGAACTTGACTTAGGAAGAATTTTAGGTGGAAAGTTTGGATAGACAAGTGAAGCGGCTTCATAACAAGGATGGCTTCAATTAAGGTGCTTTGGAGAAATCAACATGCGGAGAGTGCTACATAGGAGGCAGAGTTCGACATGATGAAACGATACCCGCATCTTTTCCAATCTACTTAAGCCTAAGGTACTAGGTTCTTCCTTTGGTCCTAATTCTTTCATTCTTGAGTTTCATGACATGACAAGCATACAAGTGTAGGAGAATGACTCTCAAGAAGTTTTTAATGATTTAAATATGTTTTGATATGAGTTTTAATGACTTTATGATTTTCAAGTGATGAAATATGTATTATATCTTGTGTTTGAATGTTTCATGTTCTAAGTTAATCCTTTCAAGCCTTGTTCTTCTACATTCGAGGACGGATGTTCCCAAGGGGGAGATGATGTAATGACCTGGGCGATGTACGCCTTTTTTGGAGATTGGAAGTTTTGCTTTCAGGAAGTTTTGGACTAAGGTGACACTTCAAGGGAGATCTTACCATTCGTGTGAGGTCACATGGCCTGTGTGGCCTCCAATGAGGTGACCTTTGGCCTCAAAATTCAATGTTGGACCTTGAAAGCGGAGATTTTGGCGAAGACACATCATGCTTGCACCCTCACGATCTATGTGACACTTCACGAACCATGTAGAGGAGCGGTGTGGTGGCGTTGTCTTGAAATCCCACAATTTTGTGACCAAGTATGGTGCTACGGCCAAGTACATGGCCTGTGTGAAGTGACACGGTACGTGTGGCCTCCCTTATGGCTTCCGGAGTGAAATTTTTCTAAGTATAGAATCTTCAAGCTCAAGCTAAGTTCACTTTAAAGCCCCCAATTCAAGCTTATGTATGTTGTTTAAGGATCATGGGTCTCCTACATCAAGCCAAGTTCAAAGGAATTCCATTGGCTAAGTTTTTCACAAGTACCGATAGAAGGATCAACTTTAAATTGTCATATCTGTTAGCACAAAATGAACTGGGTGACCAACGACCTATCAAATTAAATCTCTTTGTATTAGCTTTCCAAGGCATCTGGTTTCACCTCATTCTAGGTTTGGAGCAAGAAGTTATGCCCTTTTTCGTAGAACCTTTTTGGGCTGAGATGGGAGCCTTCACGGACCGTGAAGACCTTCACGACCCGTGAAGCTGACCGCGTGAAGTTCCAGATAAAAATTACAGGGGAGCTTTATTAAGGTGATTTTGATATTTTGACCCGTCCCCAATGCTTTTTAAGATCTTTAAACCCTTCTTTACATTCCTAAACCTCTCCTGTAGGCTATACTAATTCTAACCCCTCATTCAAGGTTAACCCTTAGTTTCAAAAAAATCAAATTCTCTCAAGTCTCTCTCAAGAATTCTAGTGGGGATTTTACCTTGGGAATCAAGGGAAGGATCATTCTTCTTCAAATTTCTTCTTGGAATTCCTTCATTAGCTAAGGTATGTGGGTTTTGGTCCTTGGTTCCTTCCAATCAAGGAGATCCAAATCTTTTCAAGAATTTTCATGAATTTAAGCTTACTTTAAAAGTGGATTTTCGTTATTATGATTATTTAAATTCAATTGATGTGCATTATTTGTGATTTTAAGTTACTTTAAGCCCTATTATGATTGTTGATACTGAATTTATGAAGATATGAATATGCATGTCCCTTTTAAGCTTGTTTTGAGCATGGGTAGTCCATATTGTGTTTTCAATGCAAATTTTCTCATATTTTCACTTGAATCTTATAATGTTTTGTTGAATTGAGTTTGAATCTATGTTACCCATGCTATTCACATCTCATCCATAGCATATGCATTCATGTACATTGGATTTTTATGAAATTATGAAGTGGGTTAAATACAATTATGTTCATGCGTGAGATTTTGATAAGATATTGGTATGACAAGAATGTGATCACATATATATCTAAGATTATGGCTCTTTAAGCAAGTATGGGTGTTTACACCACTATGTGAGGAGCTACTCCTATGCACAAAATGTATTCATGAAGAATGCTATAGCTTTTTGGCCTATTATGCATGATTTTAATTTGAAGAATGTGAGTTGGCCTTTAAGCCTAAGAATGCATGTAAACGACTTGGAAGCCTTATTCCTCTTTTACAAGAAAGTATATATATGTGAATTCTAGTGGGATGATAACGTAGCACCGATAGATTGGATGTCGGTGTGGACTATCCCCAAGGGCCCATACTCCTTTTCTAGAACTATGTGCCTAACATAGGTATATGATTAAGCTCCAAGGGGAAAGAATGTTAAGGATCTACTTTTGGCAAGTAGATCACCTCTTATCCGTTGTGGGGAAAACAATGGGGTTCAAGGTGTAGCTCACTTGGTCTCATGTCGGTTACGGTCCCATCCTCAATATATATGGAGTATTCTCGCATTCATGCATCATGTATTTCATGGCATATTGATATACTATTCTCTTGTTATATGATTCTTTTTATATATTTTCGCTTGTCATCTAACATGAAAATGCAAGTTTAATGAGTTCATGTGCATTGCTTGCTCGCATACTTAGTAAATTCAAACATATCAAGACATACTTTTAGTCTAACCATGTAGGGACAGGAGATTTCGTTCATCCACTGCATGACAGCTAGATTGTATCTTGAGATAATTGTTATGGTGAGTCCTATCTTTCAATGACAAACTGTCAATTCCTCTGCCTATGATGTTTTGTAAATATTATTTATTTTGAGGGTGAGCCCGAGACATGTCTTGGCCCCCGCCCTATCCTATGATTAGAGGCATTGTTGAACATCTTGTCGGATTGATATGTTATGTGTTGTATTTGATGCTTATGATCATGATTATATATTGGATATGACTATCATAGGTTGATTATGAGAATGATGATAATATTTATGTTTTGATGTGGAAATGTGAAAGATCCCAAGTTTCAAATTGCCCCCATAGAGTGAGTCATACTTACCGGCCCCTTAGTTCTTATGTGCTATGTCAATCCATATTAATCCCTATCCCTATGACATTCCCATAGCGTGAGTCCAAATTTTCCGTCCCTTAGAGCTATGTGTTGATTATTTATATGCACTTCCAAACCGCTGATGTGTGAATGGATGCTACGAGGCCTGTTTTGGGACTTTTAGGTTCCCATCCGCCATGTCACTCCTAGGCCCTAGGTTTGGGTCGTGACACCACAGCAAAATGGCATCACATAGAGGAAAAATAAGCATTTAACAGAAATATGTTGCACTATGTTACGTGCAAAGAATGTTCCAGGAAGATTTTGGGCTTAAGCAATGAGGACGGCAGCGTACGTCATCAACAGACTTCCTCAATGAAGGTTAAATTTTCTTTCACCTTTTGAGAATTTGTGGAATATAAAGGCTAATGCAGTTATTTCCTTGTATTTTATGTGTTTGCTATGTTTTTGTACCTGCCCAATTGTGTAGCAAAATGGACAAGAAAGCTGGTAGATGTATTTTTGTAGGCTATGATAATCAGAGAAAAGGGTGGCAATGTTGTGACCCTTGAATTGGAAAGTGTTATGCATCTCGGGATGTTATATTTAATGAAACCTCTTCATGGTGATCTGTGGGAAAGGAGATATCACCAGAGCAAACTGATCTGAAAAATAAGTTGGAAATTGGTTATTTTCGATCAAGTGAAAATGCCAATATTGAACGAGGTGAAACTGATTTTGAGGATTCACCAGCCACCATGTGAAGGCAATGAGTCAAGTAACAGAGAAGTACCAGCTGCTTTGCAATCTCAAACAAGAAAGTCAAAATGGATTCGAAGGCAAAACCCCAAATATGCCAATGCAGCAATAACAGAAGATGAATCTGCAAAAGAACCTGAAAGCTTTAAAGAAGCATCTCAAGACTTAGCATGGAATAGAGCAATGAAGGAGGAGATTGCTGCAATAGAACAAAATCAAACTTGGGAACTTGTGCCGAAACCAAAAGATGTGAAGCCTATATATTGCAGATGGGCTTATAAAATAAAATGTCACAAAGATGGGTTGATAGAGAGGCGTGCAGCTCAAATTGGTAGCTCGGGGATTTACTCAAGAATATGGGTTGGACTATGATGAAACTTTCAGTCCAGTGGCGAAGTTTACAACTGTGTGAATCTTACTTGCACTTGCTGCTAGCAAAGATTGGAAGTTATAGTGTATGGACATTAAAAATGCATTTCTACTTGGGGAGCTGGATTGGGAAATTTACATGGATCAACCAATGGGTTTCCAGAATCAAGAACACCCTGAGTATGTTTGTAAGTTAAGGAACGCTCTTTGTGGATTAAAGCAATCACCAAGGGCCTGGTAAGGTAAAGTTGCTGAATTTGTAACTCAAAGTGGTTATTTTATTATATCTGCAGATTCAAGTTTGTTTGTTAAAGTCGATGAAGGGAAGCTAGCTATAGTGCTAGTATATGTCGATGATTTGATTGTAACCGGTGATACTGAAGAAGAAATTCTCCAAACTAAGGAAATTTTTTCTGTTCTATTTCATATGAAAGAACTTGGACAACTTAATCATTTTCTTGGTGAGAAAATTGATCGTACTCAAGGAGGGATTTTTCTTCACCAGCAAAAGTATTCCGGAGACTTGTTGAGGAAATTTAGAATGCTGGAGTGCAATTCAATTGGAACTCCAATTGAACCAAATGCCAAGATGTGCACACACGCGAAGGAAAAGATTTAGAAGACATGACGATGTATCGGCAATTGGTAGGTAGTGTAATTTATTTAACTCAGACTCGACCTGATATTTCTTTTGCAGTTAGTGTGATGAGTCGCTACATGGACAATCCAAAGAAGCATCATATGGAGGCTGTTCAGCGACTGCTAAGATATGTGAAAAGTACAATTGATTATGGTCTTTTGTACAAGAAAGGTGAAGAATGCAAGTTGTTCGGTTACTGCGGCACTGACTTTGCAGGAGATCATGAAACTCGTCGTTCAACTACTGACTTTGTCTTTAAGCTTAGAGCTACAATGATTTCGTGTAGCAAAAGGCATCTAATGGTGTCATTGTCAACAACAGAAGCAAAGTATCGGGCAGCAGCAATTACAACTCAAGAAAATACATGGCTTATGCGGTTGGTGAAGGATTTACATCAAACAGATTGCTATGCAGTTCCCATGTACTATGACAGTCAATCAGCAATCAGTTTTTCTGAAAATCTAGTTTTTCATGCATGGGATAAGCATGTAGATATATATTACCACTTCATCAGAGAAAAAGTGTTACAAGGAGAGATTTGTTGAGAATAGAGAGATTAGTTAATTATAAAATAGTTGGGTAAAGTTAACAAGTAGGCTTAGTTAAATAAAGTTAA
>JAABOM020000007.1:12314638-12347418 GCA_011800125.2 Solanum clarkiae
TAATGCATCGACTCATCAAGGAAGAAATTATAATGAAGATTACTACGATATACACGCTAATCAATCTCGAGAATTACCCCATATTCACCTATCTTATTAAATTGTCATGGTTCCCAAAACCCTAGTTGTGGGTTTAGCCTAACATATTCAAGGAATAACACTTGCAATCATAAAAGAAATTCATAATAAATGACTTACTATCGAAGAATCATAAATTCACAAGTTATAATCTTGAATTCGATAAGCAAAATCCCAAAATCTTGTGAAATCTCTAAGAAAATAATATTTCTCATTGTTTTCTATCTCTAGCCGTCCAAGACTCTCTAAAAAAGAAATAAAATAACTATTTGTATATAAATAAAACCTAATCCAAATTAAAATAGAAAAAATTTGTCAACATGGCAACAGGCCACTAAACGACCCGAGAGACATTGGACGGACCGTGTAACGGTCCGTTTGGTCGTACTTCGCTTCAAAGTTCCACTGCTGCTCTATGTACCATTGGATAGGTCTTGTGAGTCTGAACGGTCTGTGAAATGGACCGTCTAATGCACCTTAGTCGATTCCTCACTCTCATCTTCCATAAGCCTCAATATCACGGACCGTGGTTAGTCACACGGTCCGTGTAACGTTCCATCTGGATCCACTTAGACTATTTTTCTTGTTTTTTGATGGTCTCACCTTCACGTCACCTAAACAGGACTTGGGACAGCGAATCATGCTCCAAACGACCCATGAGACATGTCATCTCTTGCCATTTGACCAAAATCTTTTAACGTTCGATGGACTATGCCTTCACGTCACTTTGACGAGCATCATGACAATCATTTAACATCACATTGTCTGTGACTTGCCAAATAGCCACTGCCAGCAGCCAACTGTGAGGCCATGGTGGGCCTCACGGTCTGTGTGGATGTATACGATCTGTGTAAGCCCCCGTGTGCCCACACTTGGTTTCATTTTTTCTCCTCTTTCACTCTTTTTCATCCTTTTTCTATCATAATCTCATTTCTCCATGCCTTAGTCTTTTTTTGAATAACACCAAAAAACAAAAATCAAAATAATAAATTTTCTTGTGAACATGCAAAAATCCTTTGTTTAAAGAGTAAAAAGGAGTTGTATTTCAATGACTCATCAGTACGCTCCCAGGGCGTGACAATGACCCTCAATGATTGCAGGCCACTTTTGCACATTTGTGAAGGTCAAATGGATCTAGTCTTTAATTTAAAAGATAGATATGACTAGCCTTCATATCATAAGTTCAAAAACAGATGACATGAGTTCTAAACCCCCAATTTCGTGATTTCAAGCCTGTGTGTTTAGAGTGATTGAGGCAATGCATAGAAGTATTCAAAAATTGTCTAGGATCATTGATTTGAGATAATGTTTTGGGCAATTTGAAGCATCGAATTTTGTACCATTTTGGAACGTATGTTTTCGGAGAATTTTTAGGACCAATTTATGGAGTCAATTCAAGATTTTATTCACATGTCACACATTTCTATTTTGGGCTCCAATTTTAGTTCATTTCCATTTTTTGTGCTTTAGTGTCAAAATGAATATATTAATGCTATGATCCTATGTTTGATAATGTGGAAACATTTAGTGGTTGTTTGGAAGAGAAAAGCTCTAAAAACATGATTTATAGCATGAGAGATTTTCTTTAAGGCAGGCTATGGCTTTTCGCTCCTTAGACTGAACATGTATATGTAATTGTATCTTTATTCATGTGAATTTGAGTGTAGAAAGTTTTGATCATGCTAAATTATCTAGAATCTATGTCTTAGGTTTTTTTTTTTTTGTTTTTAGGTATTTTAGGTATTACTCGCATCTTGTTCTTTTATATTTATCATTCTTACCTTGTGGCTTGTGTGATGCTTGATTTCTTTCATTAATTTGACATTATTTTGCCTTATACTAAGCTTAGATTATTGAATATAAATTTATGCATTTTGGAGTTGATAGGCCTTAGTTTTGCTTCAATATTCTGTCAGGTGACTTAGCTCTCAGCAGACTAATGTAGTAGACTTGGGTCTGATAGAATTTAGAAGATAAATTTTTGGCAAAAAATTACTTAACCAGACTAGTCTGTATCGTGAACCTTGTAAATCTTGGTTCAAGACATCACCAACACTAAATTGTTAAAAAAAATGAACTTTGGTGGCATAATTCTGCGTCGCAGACTATTTCATGGAAAGCCAAATTTTGACCCTATTTTTATATTCTAATTAAAGGCATTTCGGTATTTTTCCCACCTCCCGTACACCTAACCCATATAATTTTGATGTTGGAATTGACCTTATAGTAGTTCCTAAATGTTATTTATCATTAAAATGCTTAGCCTTCGAGAATGGTGAATTGGGAGAAAACAAGAGACTAGGGTTCAAGAGGAACAAGCCAATTCAACTTCTTTTGAGTGCTTAATCTCCATTCCAGGTATGTAAGGTTAACTAAACAATAAATTGAGTTCATTCATGTGCCCTACTTCTCGTTTGATAGAGTTGAGTTGAAGTTTGAGTAATTATTTTTGTCTTTTTTTTACATGAACCCAAATTAAATATTTATGCCTTTTTTTACATGCATCCAAAATAAATATTATTTATGAATTAGTAATTCTATGTATAGATTTAATTGGAAAGCATGAATTATGACTGTCTTTAAGGAGAATGAGATGAATATGAATGTAATCCGAGTAGTGTTTGAAGGTCCTTCGGTTCTATCTACTAAATTGCACAAGAGAAATTGAATATAAATTAATATCAAACAAATATACAAACTTGCATTGCTCTTAAAGGATGGGAATGAATCGAAAGCATGATTAGTTGAATGAGTTGATTTTGACATGATTGTGGAATTGATAAGAGTCCAATGTGACTAATTGGATAACTTGATTGAACTTATTGTTTTGGAGGTTTATGAGCATATTGACTCTTGAAGGAGTATTGAGTACCGAATTGAGTGAGAGCATCATAGGCGGGGATTGAACTATTAAAGTTGGATATTTTCTTGTTTTCCCAAAAAGATGACTTGACTTGATTGTGGATTCAATGATAGTGATTCATCCTTTACCTTGGTAAAATATTGGATGGATGTGATAACTACATCATTCCACTGTATCATTACCAACTCATAGGTGATGGTTGTCGGTTGGAGAAATTTCTAAATAGGGCATGCTAGTACTCTGAATGATTAGTCTGATCCCCTCATGAATGACATTTTCTAACGCATAGTTTACTTTAGACTTGTGTTATTTTGTTGAGTTAGCTTATCTGAGTTGAGTATATCTTGAGATTGTTATATTCATGCTATTTTGCAATTGTACATTTCATGTACTAATGCCATTAGAAACTGCAGTATTTTATAATGTAGATACAGGTGCTAGAGATCATCATTAGGTGCTCCATTGATGTTATATTTCATTCCAAAAACTATGGTGAGACCTTCTTACATTCAAAGGATTTGTTTATGATTCTTTTAGAAGTTTAGCATTTATTTTTTATTTCTTTGAGGTAACCATAAACATGTTTTGGCACCACCTAGGTATTTAGAAAGAGATTCTTCATAGATGATGATGGATTAGAATTGATGTTTTTTTTTTTTTGATTTGTTCTCTAAACCTATTCTTGTGATAGTGTGTGGTTTTGAATTGTTAGTTTTTTAAAACTTTGTATTTTCATAATTACAAATTAATTTGTCCACTAAAATGTTCTCTTATTCTTGTCTGTGTCTTATGCTACTGATTAAATAATTGACTGAGCCAAGTAGTTTGCTTGGGGACTAACAATAGTTTTCGAATGTCAGCCACATCTTCCACATCTACAATACCCTCCTAGGTTTTAAATAATTGGTATCAATGCACTGAGTTCAAGATTCCTAGAGTGTCTATAAATCCATGTCTACTAGAGCTTGTTTATAGGTTTGTCATGTACCACACTTATAATCGTGAGGCTATCATACATTAGGAATTGTCTAACTTATTTTGCAACCTAACTTCGTCCAATAAAGCTTTTTTGTGAATATTCCTACCTAACTCATGCATTACACATTTGCAGATTGTGCCTCCTAAGAACACCACTAGAAAAAAGAATGCTTCAGCCTCAAATATTAAGATGTCCCCACCGGAGTTGTCTCCTTAGATAGGGACAAGAGGTTGGGACCAACCTTCAGGTCCAATAGGGCTCCTTAGACACTGACTGCACATCCTGCCCCTACTTCAGATGCTAATCTCATAGGAGCCATTGCCATGCTCACGAAGTTACAGCTACAGCAAACCTTAGAAACTTCTTAAGGATGAATCCACTAGTTTTCACTGATGTTTGAAGGATATAACAAATATGGTCTAAAGTTGAGGAGGCCTCTCGAAATTTCATTGATGAGATGTTGAGTTCTATGAGCTATGCATGCTAACGATATTGATAGGGTTGACCTTGCTTATTAATGGTTGAAGGATATAACAAATATTTGGTTTAACCAATGGGAGGAACGTCGAGGTTACCATTCTGCATTTGCAGTGTGGAATAAATTATAGAATGTCTTCCTTGATTATTTCTATCCTAGGGAGTTGAGGGAAGTGAAGGTTAAGGACATTGTAAATCTTAATCAAGAGAGGATGATTGTTAAATAATATGCCCTCAAGTTTATTTATATATCCAAGTATGTTCCCGAGATGATTCTTTATGTGAGGTCTAAGATGAGGAATTTTGTCTTAAGCTCGGGAAAACATATGAAGAAGAAGTGTAAGGTGTCATTGTGGATTTCAACATGGACATCACCAAACTCATGTTATATGCACAATAAGTTGAAGAGGAAAACAAAAAAAGATGGGGAGGAACATATAAGTATGAAATCCAAGTCAGTAGGACATGAGCATAGCTAGCATAAGCAAGGTAAGGGGGAAACATCTTTTGTCCATAAGAGGTCTTCGAGCTATGCACCATCCATAATAAGTGCACCAGCACAACACAACATGTATGACCGAAAGCACAGAGTCACCTAAGTTTCTAAGCTCAAGTTTCCTAATCCCGAGGAAATATGACTCAAGGATATATGGGGAAGTTGTCTTATGGGAAGTGTGGTAACCTTCAAATAGGGGAGTTTTGAGAGGTGAATAATGGATACAATAAGGGTGATTAGATACACCATATGCAGAAGGAGTGTTTAATGTTGAGACAATAGAAGGGAGATAGCAAGGTCCAATCTTCTTTGGCAGCACTATCGACCTAAGCTAACCATAGATGTGCTATATCAGGTGTAGGTCTAAGCATAAATTACCTGTATGCCATGGCTAGTCGTCAGGATTAGGAAAACTCGCCAGATGTTATCACTGGTTTGCTTGGATTCTACTATTTTGATTGTTATGATTTGCTTGATCCAGGTTCCACTTTATATTTTATGACCCATTATGTGTCCAAATAGTTTGAAATATTTCTTGAGTGTCTCCTTTGGTTTCATGACCTAACCTTTGAGGACATGATGGCACCAGTTAGTTCCCGTCTATAGGCAAGCCAAACCAACCTATGGTACCTGTCCTGAATCACTAAACATGGTAGTACTAGCAAAATAGCTATAACACAACCACGACCTACCCAAAATCTATAAGTCATCTGCACTTAGCCATTACAGACTCAAGTACACACTCATATATATATACACACATACACACACATATCCATACCAGTAATATCAAGAACATTCAGCATCTATAAAACTAATAAGATATAAATAATATGCAGGGGCAGGGAGGACAAGAAAAGGAATTAAGAAAACCTATTCACAACAATTGTCTCTATTTGACTGTTACTTTCCAAACACTACTTCAAATAAAGGAAAAAAGAGTGAAAACCAACAACAGACTGTCTCAATTTACCCCACTATCCATGAACCTGACAGTTGTCCATGCATATTATCAAAGAAGGATTTACTATTGGTTGAGTTCACAAGCTACTATTAAGACCTTTTTACTCATTTATCGATAGGCTGCGATGAACTTATAGTAGCATGGGAACTAGACTATGGCCTTTGAACTACATTAAAAGTGAATCCTATCAAATAACTTGGACTAATTTGAAAAGCCATGTGGGGTGGCACTTTGGAATTGGCAAGTAGATGATAGAGAAGCAATGGTTGTGAAGAAAAGGCATTATTGGTTGTGGCATCTGAAGACCTGACAGAGCAGAACTAGAAGAACCAACCAACTAAAAACAAAAATGACCATTGAGAAGGACCGAATGTACCACGAAACCAACCATTGAAACCCTAGTAGAACAATATCACAACTGACACGGTGAAGGAAGAGTGTTGTACATGGCTATAAGGCTCTAGTGTCTATGCCCGTACACCAATTGGGCCCCACAAGCCCAGAAGGTACACCACACATAATCATGGGGTGTATAGGTGTAGGGATATAAGGATCAGTAATTGATAGCGAACCCTCAACCACCAAACTAAATCTGAATCAGTAATCCAACCCTGATCGATGGAGAGAACATAGAACGCAAATTAGAACAACGAATATGACTCAACAAGTACCATGGTATCAAATAAAGGGTCGTGCTAGACCAAACTTGACATTTTAGAGCTAACCACACAATCAAAATTCTTATCTGATACATGCTTCCCAACGATGTTGACTAAGTCTATTATTAACTAGTTCCATCAGGTCAGAGCGGTCGACTTAGGCTAGGAGCATCTCGATTGATATTTTTTTTTTTGGAAATTGGAAGCAGTTACTAATTCATGATCTGGACATACAGAATGAAAACTTCATTCTCGATTCTACGAGAATTTTTTAAGATCATAGTTCTCGAACAAGCAATCGAAAAAAGATTCTAGAGCATCTTCTAGATTAGGTATTGTTCCCCCAATGATCATAGTACCAAGTATTTACTGTCGATCTCTAATATGATCCGATTTATAAGTAAGCATCTCTTGTGCATTTATATCATGGTTCACAAATTTAGCCATCGAAACTGATTAATAATTGACTTAGTCAACACCCTCAGGAATCATGCCCCAAACTAGAATTTCGATTGCATAGTTAGCTCCAAAACATTGAGTTTGGTCTGGGAAAATCCTTTGTTAGATACCAGGGTACTTACTGAGTCGCATTCATGGTTCTGATTTGGGTTTTATGTTCGCTCCAACTAGTAGAGTTGGGTGCTCATTCAAATTCAGTTGGGTAGTTGAGGGATTTCTATCACTAACTAATCCTTGTATCCCTACACCTATTCACCCCTCAATTGTACATGGGTTTACCTTATGGGCCTAAAAAGGCCCAGTTGGTGTACATGCATAGATACTCAGGCCTTACAACGATGTGTGACACCCTACCTTTATCGTGTGACAGTCATGATATGGTTGTACTTTGGGTTCAATGCTTGTTTTGTGGTACATTGTTGGTCTTGCTTAGTAGGCTCTTTTGTTTCTACTTGGTTGGTTCTTCTAATTCTGCTCAGTCAGGTCTTCAGATGCAACAACCTGTAAAAGTTTTTCTTCACAACCATTTCCTCTCTATCATCTGCCTACCAATTTTGAAGTTCCACCGTCCATGCCCTCTCAAATTGTTCCTACATATTTGACAGGATTCACCTTTAATTTAGTTCGAAGGCCACAGACTAGTTCCTATGCTGTTGCAGGTTCATTGCACCCTGCGGATAAAAGAGTAAGGAGGTCATAATACTATCTTGTAAACTCAATCAACAATAAATGCTTCTTTGATAACTGTTCAGTAAATAATTGATATTATAAAGCTATAAATATTGATAGACACTATCAGGTTCACGAATAGTGGAGTAAATTGAGATAGGTTGTTGTTGGTTTTCATTCTCTTTCCTTCATTTGAAGTAGTGTTCGTAAAGTGACAGTCAAGTAGAGATAATTTTTGTGAATGGGTTTTTATGCATCCTACACTTGGTTTGTTTAGTGACTTAATTTGTTGTGTTATTGATTTTCCTAATTTCCTTTCTAGTCCTTCCGCCTGCATATTGTTCATATCTTATTGGTGTTATAGATGCTTAATGTGCTTAATATTATTGGTGTGTCTATGTACATATATGAGTGTGTACTTTGATGGTGGGAGTTGTGTCACTAGTTATTTTGTATTATATTCTTAGAAACTTTTGTACCTATTTAGACTAGAATCCCTAGGGGTGTTTGATGTTTTTTAAAGAACATTAAATTAGAGTGTTAACTTCTTCGTTGGTGAATCCAAAGATCCTTTTAATATTGTTTTCTATTATTTTAGTTTTAGATGATTCAATTGATTAGAATTTAAGGGTTCACCTATATAGGTACTAAGATAGGTTCCTACAGGTCCCAGAGGGTTGGGTCATTACATCAGGCCGAAAGAGTATGTACTTATTCTCATAAGGACTTATCTAGTGATGGAGGATGAATAAATAATTGGAGGATAGTAGAATGAAGTGTTCTTAAGGGAAAATTACTAGACATTATTGTTAATCATATTATTGTCAACATACATATGAATGAATAAAGTTTTATTGAATATGACAAACAATTATGGTTACTCACTAATAGTTTTTTGGATCTAGTTAAGAATGCTTGCAAATTAGTAAAAGACAGAGAAGGAAAATCATGGCATTTCACAAAGCTTTGGACGAAATGTTTACCTCTCAAGATTTTAATTTGTCTCAGGAGAATTTGGAAGAATAAACACCAGTTGATGATATTATTATAAGTAAACATAAAGCAATAGTGCAGCGGAATAGTAGATTAATATACCTCCAGCCATTATTGGCGAAGTAGTCGAAATCATCATCATTTACTTTCCACTTTCTGGTAAGTCTTCTAAGCACTCAAACCTCACTCAAGAAGGTGTAGATGAAGAAAAGAGATTTGTGCTTAAGGACCTTTAACTAGAGTAGTGGAGAAGTGGAGTAGTGCGGAAGTTGTAAAGTAATAGATTAGTGGATGGTTATGTAACTTCAATGAGTAGTGGGTGTAGTGGTAGTTGCAACTTCCATGGAAGTTACAAACCACATCTATGGTGGTATAAAAGTTACAGACTACTATCCATGGAATCTGGCCAACATTCCAACATTCTCCCACTTGGTCCATCACTTTAATCCTATTAGTGAAACATAATACATGAATCATGGTGACAGTTCCTCCGAAGACGAGTAGTATCTTCCATTTATCACAATATACTATGTTTCTAAATCTATGCTCACATAAATTGATGAACAAATTCAGTGTTTATTCTAGGTCTATATTTTAATGATAATTCTAAAAGTAAAACTGAATGTGCATACAGTTAACAAGAATTATCATATAAAATAGAGTTTTATGAACATTTATAGTTACCTAGAAATATTACATAGTGGGACATTGGGACAAAGTCCCATTGTGACTATATGATCCTTAAATTTATGCGGTGGCATACCTTTAGATAAAGAATCATCTAACATTGCTTCAGTGTTGACATGTTCAATGACCACTTTCTTATCTTTAACACGTTCTTTTATGGCTAGATATTTAATGTCGATATGCTTGCTTCGACTACCATTTTTGTTATTTTTATCAATAAGAACAGAAGCTGAATTGTTATAATATAATTTTAATGTCTTAGCTATGAAGTCGACAATTCTAAGCCCATAAATGAAACTCTTTAACCATATACCATGTGAGGTAGCCTCAAAATAAGAAATGAACTCAGTTTCGATTGTGAAAGTAGTGACCAGAGTCTGTTTGGCACTTCTCCAAGATATAGCTCCACCGGCTAACATAAAAATATATCCTAAAGTTGATCTTCATAAATCAACACAATTAGCAAAGTCTGAATCAGAGTAGCCAATGACTTCCAAGTCATTTGATTGTTTATACATAGCATGTAGTCTTTTGTCCTTTGAAGATATCTTAAGACTTTCTTTGCAGCTTTCCAGTGGTCAAGACTTGGATTACTATGATATCCTTCTAACATTTCAATAGCAAATGCTATGTCAGTTCATGTACAAACCTGAGCATACATCAAGCTTCTGACAGCATAAGCATATGGAATGTCTTTCACTTGCTCCCTCTCAAGATCATTCTTCGGGCACTAATTCAAATTGACCTTGTTACCCTTCACTATGGGAGCAACACTTGGTGAACAATCTTTTATTCGAAGTCTCTCCAGAATATTATTGATATAGCATTCTTGAGATAGACCTAAGGTGCCTTGATGTTTATCTCGATGAATCTCAATGCCAATAACATAAGATGCATCACCCATGTCATTCATGTCAAAATTTTTGTAGAAAAATTGTTTCACCTCGTGTATCATTCATTTGTCATTGGATGCAAGTAAGATATCATCCATGTATAGAACCAAGAAACATATTTTATTACCACTAACCTTCTGGCATATACATTGATTCATAATATTCTCAATAAAGCCAAATGAAGAGATGGCATTATGAAACTTTAAATACCATTAACAGGAGGCTTGTTTTATTCCATATATGGATTTCTTTAATTTGCATACCAAGTGCTCACCATTACTAGAGGAAAATCCTTCTGGTTGTTTCATATAAACCTCATCCTCTAGATAACCTTTAGAAATGTGATTTTCACATCCATCTATTGTAATTCTAAGTCAAAGTGAGCTACTAATGCCAATATAATGTGCAAGGAATCCTTTTTAGACACAGGAGAAAAGGTCTATGTGCAGTCAGTTCCTTCCCTTTAAGTGAATCCTTTAGCAATGAGTCTTGCTTTATATCTTTCTATGTTGCCTGATGAGTCTTTTTTACTTTTAAAGACCCATTTACATCCAATGGCTTTAACACAATTAGGCAACTCCACAAGATTTCATACTTCATTGCCTTTCATGAAATTCATCTCTTTTTTCATGGCATTGTACCATATTTTAGACTCTTCACAATTCATGGCTTATGAAAAAGACATTTTTTACTCCAATGTCAGATTCTTGTAGATATTTTGAATGTTGCACCAACATTTTCTTGTGGATCATATTATTCAACTAGTTGTTCAAGAATTTCAGGAATTACTTGAACATCTTTATCACTACGAATATTTTCAACAGCTTGTGAAATCTCATTGGTTGGTTGTTCAACTCCAAATTGTACTTGAGGGGAATTATGAATAACAACCAATCTTTGACTTGAAGTGGAAGGTAGATCTCTTGCAGAAATAGTATTGTTAAATTGATCACTCCCACTAATCAAGTCATTCTCAAGAAATTTTGCGTTTTTTGATTCCACAATCCTAGTGTTATTAGATGGACAATAGAATCTCTATCCTTTAGACCTTTCAGCATATCCAATGAAATATCCAATAATGGTCCTAGAATCCAATTTCTTTTCTTGTGGGTTGTCGATTCTTACTTCAGACAGGCATCCCGATATGTGTATATGTGTCTAGCTAGGTTTCCAACCTTTAAACAATTCAAAAGGTGTTTCTAGAACAACCTTGGTTGGAACTTGATTTAATATATACATTGTTGTCTTAAGAGATTCAATCCACAAGGACTTAGGTAGCCTTGAGATACTCAATATACTACACACCATGTCTAATAATGTTCGGTTTCTTCTTTCTGCTACACCATTCTGATCTGGAGATCTAGACATGGTGTATTGACTAACAATCCCATTTTGTTGAAGAAATTCAGCAAACAGACCATGCACTTGTCCATCCTCAGTATATCTACCATAATATTCACCACCTTTATTAGTTCTCACAATCTTAATTTGCTTTCCACATTGTTTCTCTACTTCAGCTTTAAACTCTTTAAAGGTTTTTAATGCTTCACTCTTATCATGAATCATGTAGAGATACATATATAGTGAGTAATCATCTTTAAAGATTATAAAATATTTTTGACCATATGTATCCATATCTGGATAACATATATCTGAATGTATTATTTCTAATATGGTTGAACTCCTCTTGGCACTTTTATTTGACTTGTCAGTTTGCTTGCCTTTAATGCAGTCCACACAAGTATTGAAATCAATAAAATCTAAAGTATTAAATACTCCATCATTTAGTAATCTCTTAATTCTATCTATGGAGATATGTCCTAATCTTCGATGCCATAAGATAGAGGAATTTTCATTCATAACACATCGATTGATGCCAGCTTGGACATGCATAATATTATGAGTGGAATTATTTGTAAATTGAGAGAGTAAAAACTATCAGACAATGTACCAAATCCAATAAGTTTAGATTTATAAAATAGTTTGGGATCACCTTCTAAAATGAAAGAGTATCCCAAAGATACAAGTTTTGATACTAAAATTAAATTCCGAGAAACATTAGGAACATAAAAGGTCTTTTCTAACTCTAAAACAAAACCACTACTTAGACCTAAATTGCATCTTCCTATAGCTCTCACATGCGACTACATCTTATTTCCAGAATACATGTTTTGCTCAGCTCCCACTGGCTTTTGCAGGTTTCTTAAATCCTGCAAGGAATTCGTAATATGAATTGTAGAAGCAGAATCAATCCACCACGTTTTATGATTAACATCGATCATATTAGCTTCACAACAAACAAAGGAGATTGAAGTACCTTTCTTAACAAGCCATTGTTGAAACTTAACACAATCTTGTTTTATGTGTCCCTTCTTTTTGCAGAAGCGACAATTCGATTCTTTCTTAATGTTAGTTCAAGTGTAGCCTTTCCTTTCCACTTTTTATTTTCTTGATTGGTCTTCTTTCTTTAAATAGCTATGAGTGTACTTTCTCCTATTTCCATCAGTAGTCAGCCTTTCTCTTGAACACATATGGCCATAAGTTCATTAATAGACCAGTTATCTATATGTGTGTTATAAGAGATCTTGAAGGGACCATACTGCGGGCAGAGTATTCAAAATATAGTGCACGAGAAAAGTTTCAGATATTTCAACCTCAAGGGTCTTTAATTGAACCACTAGATATCGCATTTTCATGATGTGCTCACATACACCTCTCACACTAGTGAGCCTCATTGATGAGAATTTCTTAATTAAGGTGCTGGCAAGTGCCTTATCTGAAGTCTCAAATTGTTTATCAATAGCATTCAGTAATTCCTTGACATTATTATGTTGTTCGACAGAAGCACGAATACTAGCAGAGATTTTGGTTTTAATGAATATAACACTCAAATGGTTAAAGCGTTCCCATTGTTCGTGAAGAGCAATCTCATCTTGAGTGTTGATTTCATTAATAGGTGGTTCATCTTTCCTGATAGCATAATCAATGTCCATGCACCCTAAGTGAAGAAGAATTCTCTCCTTCCAGATCTTATAGTTTTCACCATTGAGTTTGGGAATAACATAAATATCAGAGAAATTTACAGGTTGCATAACTACAAAACACATATACATACATAATAAATTTGAGACAAGTAAAATTGAATCTACTAAGATAAAAATTGCATGTGGGCTAAATTTTTAATTCAAGTTAGATTCACACCTTATAATAGAATTATGTATTTACCAGCATGATATTCTATCTTTATGATAAAACTATTAAACTCTAATTCATAATTCATATAGGTAATTATGAAGAGTATTTAATATTTTATCTTAATTAATCATGCAAATAACAAAGAAATTATTATATCATGCATGATTAGTCATAATTTAATGTCTAAAATTCATTTATGTCATCAACTTTTATAATATTATTCAATTAAAGATGTTGTGGCTACTCTTTAATCAAAATAACATTTTAGATCACTTAGACATTATTTTGATTTAATGTCTATATTTTATGTGATCGATAATATATATAATTTTATTTAATCAAAATTATTGTGGCTAAGTCTTAATTAACAAAATTATAAAGGTCACTTAGACATCAAAACTTATAATAGTGTCAAACAGATAAACAACAACTCAAACAATAATTTAGCATGCAATCATAGATAGTGTTTAAAATCATATGACTATTTGAGAAAAGATTTTCATAAAATATCTAACATTAGGTTGCATCAAAAGTTTTAAAATAAGATCTAAAATTTAAGATCTATTTTTGAATGATTTTTGTAAATCCGAAAAACCAATAAGGCAGAGATACAACAATTGCTCGGATATCAAATGTAAGTAAACATAAAGCAATAGTGCAGCGGAATAGTAGATCGATATACCTCTATCTATTATTGGCGATGTAGTCAGAATCATCATCATTCGCTTTCCACTTTCCGGTAAGTCTTCTAAGCACTCAAACCTCACTCAAGATGGTGTAGAGTAAGAAAAGAGATTTGTTCTTGGGACCATTTAACCAAATGTAACCCTATTTATAGCCATTCTACCATCAAGAATAGTAGTAGAGAAGTTAGTGGTTAGTGGAAAGTTAGTGGGAAGTGGAGTAGTGGAGAGTGGAGTAGTGGAGAAGTTGTAAATTAGTGGATAAGTGGACGGTTATACAACTTCCATGAGTAGTATATGTAGTGGTATTTGCAACTTCCATGGAAGTTACGAACTATATCTATGGAGGTTATGGAAGTTACGGACCACTATCCATGGAATGTGGCCAATATTCCAACAATTATAGCTAGATATGGCATCTTTATAGATTCTAAATACAAATGTTATGTCAATCCTTACAAAGAGATTATTGAACACCTTTTCCTTAATAGGTTTTTTGTTGCTAGTGTATAGGACAAATATAATATCGCTGGTGGAATAAGGTGTCCTTTTGTGCAAATCAGAGAACCAAAACTACGCACAAGGTGAAGGCTTTGATCAAAGTTTCTCATGCAATTATTCTATGGTAGATTTTAGAAGTGGAGAAAGACTAGTGATAATGGGGGTACTATTCCAAGAAGCAGATTTTACTATGACATAGATCTTAACCTATAATTGTTTGCAAAGATGAAGTATCCTTAGATAGCAAATATTCCTAAGACATGGTCTCTAGTGGTTTAGTTCCTTGAAAAATATACCTCACGAGTCAATTGCATAGCCATTCATAGGAAGTGTCCATCAATTGATGTTTGCAAATGCAACACAGATGGCTTATCTAAGGGAAACCCTAGCCTAAGTTCATAGGTCTTCTGTGTTAGGGTTGTAACAGTGATTTAAAGGTTACTACTACTAGTGCTACTCCAAACACTAACAACCTTTGTACTGAAGCCAGGGCAATTGAGAGGGACATGGAATTTTGAGTGAGAACTCAATTTCTGTCTCATCATAGAAATTGATTCTTTGATAATAAAAAATAAGATGATAAGTGGCACACACTTTCGAGCCTCTGTGTGGAGGTCAGGAAGATGCAAAAGTGAAGGAAGAAGGAAAATATAAGCTAGAGTACACTATGAGAGAAGGAAACAAGGTAAGATACTTTTTTAGTTAATTATTTGTTATTTTTTGTAGATGCAATCCACTATCCACTATTTGAAGACCTACCTACAAGTGCAAGAAAATTACAACAGATAGAAAAAATGTAAGTACCCAAACTTAGATTTCACAACCTTAGAGGAAAGTGTTGAAGTCGTACAACATCGGCATATTTTCTTTAGTTTGACAAAGTCTTGCAGTACCTATTTTCTAGTTGTTAGTTGTTTCTTTATTATTTATTTAAGTCATTTATTTGTGTACTAGTGCAGAGTTTATTTCCTAAAGTTTAGGGGAAGTAGTTTAGTGGAACTAGGATAGTGATTTAGTTGGAATATGAACCATGTAAACCTTTAAGAAAGTCTATTAACGTATGAAAAAGATATCCAGAAAATCATTTTTCTACAAACGTTCAATGCAACTTTCTCTTCTTGGTTTTTCTTTTTCTGTTATTTGCTCTTCCCCATTACAAGCTTCTTGTGTGTTGAGTTCTACATTTGGTATCCAAGCCAACATAATGAATGATCTTCAAGTAGTTAGTGGAGTCAAAAAGATGAATAACTAAGATTATAATACATGGGCAACATGTATAATGTCTTATATGCAAGGCCAAGATCTCTGAGAAGTTGTCAACATAAGCGATATTACACAACCCGTGGAAGATGATGCAAATGGACCACTACGGAAGTGGAAGATCAAAGCAGGCAAAGCAATGTTTGCACTCAAAACAACAATTGATGAAGATGTGTTGGAGCATATTCGTGATACAAAAACACCGAAAGAAGCCTAGGACACACCTGTTGCACTTTTCTCAAAGAAGAATGATGTAAGGTTACAACTTTTGCAGAGTGAGTTATTGTCAATGGAGAAACGTGATATGACATTTGCCCAGTACTTTCACAAAGTCAAGAGGATATGTCGTGAAATTTCAAATTCGGATTCAACACTGCCAATTGGTAAACCCAGGGTAAAAAAGAATTATCCATGGTTTGAGACCTGAATACAGAGGTTTTGTTGTTGTTGTATAGGGATGGCCAAATCATCCATTACTTGTTGAGTTTGAAAGCTTACTTGTTGGACAAGAAGCTATGGCGAAACAAATGGCAGGACTATCGGTGAAAAATGAGCAAGAAGCACTCTACACTAACAAAAGCAAGAATATCAAGCAACATACTACTGGTGGATCTAAGAAGAAAAAATTTCATGGAGAAATTTTTTCACAAGAGAAGTTTCATAGAAGCACAAAATGACAAAAGATTTGACGGAAAGTGTTACAATTGTAGGAAGAAGGGTCATATGAAAAAGGACTGTTGTTTCAAGAAATAGTTGGTGGAAAGTAATGCTACTACGTCCAATTCAAATAAGAAAAGTGAAGATGCTTGGGATGCTGAAGCATTTTTCACTATAGAAGAGGAGGACTTAGCACTTACGACGACAATATCTGAATCAATTGATTAGGAGAATGACTGGAATGCTGATTCTTGTTGTGCAAATCATATGACTGGTGATAAAAAATTACAGAATCCATTAGTGTACACGGGTAGCCATGTTGTGGTGATAACCAATAATTGAAGGTTATCGATAGCTTATATTGGTAAAATAGTAGTTTCTCTTCAATAAGGGGCTAATCAAATGTCACTTCAAAACATCTATCTAGTTACAGGTATGAAGAAAAACTTTCTTTCAGTATCACAATTAACAACATCTTGGAACTATGTTCTATTTGGTCCTGATGATGTGAGGATATATCACGATCTCAAGAACTTAGAAAATCCAATTACGAAGGGGTGTAGGCTAAAATCAGTCTATGTGATGTCTGTCGAATCAGCATTCATTGAAAAGATGAAAAATAATGAGATTGTTGATTTTTTGCATGCTAGATTGGGTCATGTAAGTTATTACAAGCTAAGTATGATGATGAACAAGTCAATGATCAAGGGTCTTCCTCAACTTGAAGTAAGAACAGACATTGTTTGTTCAGGATGCCAATATGGTAAAGCTCATCACTTGCTGTTTGAAGAGTCAAAATTTAAAGATGATGAACCACCACAATTGATTCATTCTAATGTGTTCGGACTGGTTAAGCAATCATCAAATAGTGGAATGAAGTACATAGTTACTTTTATTGATGATTTCTCTAGGTATGTCTGGGTTTTATTTATGAAAGAAAAAACTGATTTTTTTATTAAATTTAAAGATTTCAAGGAAACAGTTGAGGGAGAAGTGGGCAAGAAAATCCATTGTTTAAGAATAGATAATGAAAGGGAATATAACTCAAATGAATTCACTCAATACCTAAGGGAATGCAGAATTTGTCATCAATATACTTGTGCTTACACACCACAACAAAATGGCATCATAGAGAGAAAAAATAGGCATTTAGTAGAAATATGTCACACTATGTTACATGCCAAGAATGTTCGACGAAGATTTTGGGCTAAAGCAATGAAGATGGCAGCGTATGTCATAAATAGACTTCCTCAACAAAGGTTAAGTTTTCTTTCACCTTTTGAGAAGTTATGGAATATGAAGGCTAATGTCAGTTATTTCAATGTATTTGGATGCGTTTGCTATATTTTTGTTCCTGCCCAATTGCATAGAAAAATGGACAAGAAAGCTATTAGATGTATTTTTGTAGGCTATGATAATCAAAGAAAAGGTTGGAAATGTTGTGAACCTATAACTGGAAAGTGTTATACATCACTAGTTGTTGTATTTGATGAAACCTCTTCATGGTGATCTGTGGGAAAGGAGATATTACCGAAGAAAACTTATCTGAAAAATAAGTTGGAAATTGCTTATTTACGATCAAGTGAAAATGCCAATGTTGAACGAGGTGAAACTGATTTTAAGGAATTAGTTGTTCACCAGCCACCACGTGAAGGCAGTGAGTCAAGCAACAGAGAAGTACCGGCTACTCCACAATCTCAAACAAGAAATTCTGAATGGATTCAGAGGCAAAACCTCAAATATGCCAATGCAAAAATAGTAAAAGATAAATCTGGAAAAGAACCTGAAAGCTTTGAAGAAGCATCTCAAGACTTAGCGTGGAATATAGTGATGAAGGAGGAGATTGTTGCATTAGAACAAAATTGAACTTGGGATCTTGTGCCAAAGCCAAAAGATATGAAGCCTATATCTTGTAGATGGGTTTATGAAATAAAAAGTTGCATAGATGGTTTGATAGAGAGGCATAAAGCCCATTTGGTAGCTTGGGGATTCTCAAGAAAATAGTTTGGACTATGATGAAACTTTTAGTTCAATAGTGAAGTTTACAACTATGCGAATCCTACTTGCACTTGCTGCTAGCAAAGATTCGAATTTGTGGCAAATAAATGTTAAACATGCGCTTTACATAGGGAGCTAGATTGGGAGATTTACATGGATCAGCCAATGGATTTCAAGAATCAAGAACATCCTAGGTATTTTTGTAATCACCAATGGATTAAAGCAATCACCAAGGGCCTGGTACGATAAAGTTGCTGAATTTTTAACTCAAAGTGGTTATTTTATTACATCTGTAGATTTCAAGTTTGTTTGTTAAAGTAGATGGAGGGAAGCGAGCTATAGTGCTAATATATGTCGATGATTTGATTGTAACTGATGATAATGAAGAAGAAATTCTGCAAACTAAGGAAAATTTATCTGTCTAATTTCATACGAAAGAACTTGGACAACTTAATCATTTTCTTGGTCTGGAGGTTGATCGTACTCAAGGAGGAATCTTTTTTCATCAGCAAAAGTATTCTAGAGACTTGTTGAAGAAATTTGGAATGCTAGACTGCAAACCATTTGCAATTCTAATTGAACCAAATGCCAAGATATATGCACATGAAGGAAACGATTTAGAAGATGTGGCAATGTATCGACTATTGGTAGAAAGTATGATTTATTTAACTCAAACTAGGCCAGATATTTCTTTTGCAGTTAGTGTGATGAGTCACTACATGCACAATCTAAAGAAGCACCATATGAAGGTTGTTCGACCACTGCTAAGATATGTGAAAAGTACAATTGATTATGGTCGTTCGTACAAGAAAGGTGAAGAATGCAAGTTGGTTGGTTACTGCGACTCTGACTTTGCAGGAGATTATGATACTCATCATTCAACTACTGCCTTTGTGTTTATGTTTGGAGCTACAACAATTTCTTGGTGCAGCAAGAGGCAGCCAATAATGTTGTTGTCAACCACAGAAGCAGAGCATCAGGCAGCAGTAGTCATAGCTCAAGAAACTGTATAGATTATGCAATTCATGAAGGATTTACAACAACTTGTTGGCTATACAGTTTCCTTGTACTATGATAGTCAATTAGCAAACAATTTGGTTGAAAATCCTATTTTTCATGCAAGGACGAAGCATGTGGAAATACATTACCATTTCATCAGGGAAAAGGTATTGCAAGGAGAGATTGACTTGAAGCATATTAAAATAGAGTAGCAGATTGTAGATTTGTTCACAAAAGGATTAAGTATTAATAAGTTGGAAAGAATTTGTCAGCAGCTAGGCATGGATAAGACTAGAGCTGCTGTCGAGAGGAGGTGTTGAAGTCGTACACATCAGCCTATTTTCTCTTATATGACAAAGTCTTGCAGGACCTATTTTCTAGCTGTTAGTTATTTCTTTATTATTTATTTAAGTCATTTATTTGTGTACTAGTGCAGAGTTTGTTTCCTAGAGTTTAGGGGAAGTGGTTTAGTGGAATTAGGATAGTGATTTAGTTTTGGAATATGATTCCTGTAGGCCTATAAGAAAGGCTATTAACATATGAAAAAGATATCCAGAAAACCTTTTCTCTGCAAATGTTCAATTCAACTTTCTCTTCTCTGTTTTTCTTTCCTATTATTTGCTCTTCTCCATTACAAGTTTCCTGTGTGTTGAGTTCTAAAGGTACAAGTTAATCTCTTTTGACTACCAATGTACATATACTATTTAATAAGAGAAAATAAAAACAACAACAAAATATTTATGCTGCAAAGTTGTACATCTATGAAGAAGAAGATCTATTCAACAAACATAACAATCAACAATCACTTTAGGAGATCCGAAAAGCTACAAATTTTTGCAGATATATCAATTTTAAGAAGCGGTAAACCTACTTAATAAGATTTCTAACTATTTTCTTTTCGGGGGTGGTAAATGAGGCTCATTTCTTTTGGGTGGAGAGGGGGAGAGATACTAGAGATCTTTTGCCACGACCCAAGCCTAGGGCCTAGATGTGGCATGGTGAATAAGGAACCCGAAGGAACCCCAAATAAGGCTCTTAACATATCATTACACATCCTAGGTCGCAGAAGCAATTAAACACAAGAAGCGAATAGAAGAAGGAGAAGGGACTAAGGGAGTCTTTTATGGATTAAAACATACAAGAGTCAAAAGAGTCAAAGCTCATAACATCATTATATAACTTGTCCAACAACACCTCTAAACTTAGAATTGAGCGGGGGCCAAGAAAACTTTTCGGGCTGACCATCATAGTCAAAAGCATACAACAAAATAAACAGAGTCTTTGCACACATATGAACAAAAGATATCATCCTTGGAGTTGAGGACTCACCAAACTTGCTTGAAGAGATAGTACTAGCCACATGAAGGAAGGTGATCAAGTGGGGCTTTGGTTCCTACATGGTAACATCATGTAGTCATAGAATATGTGTTAATACATTTGAATGTACTAAGTATGTAGGATGCAATGCAACAAGACATAGGCAACATAATCGAAATGCATAATCATAAGCAAGAGATAGTATATTAACAACATGGCATGCATGAAAATTGTTTGCAGTAAAACATGTTTATATAGAACATATTACATGTAAAAGAAGAGACCATCATCATAGACCAAGCAACTTAGTACTTGGAATCCAAGGCATGCCACCCGTTTGGATGGTTGATGAGGTACATACCCCTCATCTATGGTAGTATAGGATTGCCATCACCTGACAAGGTGGATGAGGTACACACCCCTCATCTATGGTAGTATGAGATTGCCATTACCCGACAAGGTGGATGAGGTACATACCCCTCATCTATGGTAGTACGGGATTGCAACCACCCGACAAAGTGGATGAGGTACATACCCCTTATCTTTGGTATGGTCACTTGCAACACTACAGATACTTTCCATGATAACAACTTGTATATACATTCCTTTCATCATCATAAAGTCATTTATCTCATATACCATATATTAGGCCTTCAACAACTCAAGAATCTTTAATCAGACATTTTATCAAACACTTGGCAGGTGTATAATGATAGTATAAAACCATGCAATCAGTGAAGTCATGCAGGAAAACTTAAAGTGAATCAATCTACCAACACTTGGTAATACTCTCATACAATATATATTGAAACTCTTCATCAAATCTCAAAATAGATTATAAATTCATAGCTCAACATGCTTAAACAATCACACTTTTAAGAAACCCAAACATAGTTCATAGTCAACTCATAATACGTAAGACCCATAAGTAAATCAACTTAGAAATATACAATTTATGTAAAAAGGAAGGTTAGGTACAAAGGGTGAAAGGACCCAATGGTTCAAACCCACATACCTCTACTTTTGATAATTTCGTGATGAAGGTTTGATTGAGGACTTGAGCTTAAGTGAATTCTTTAAGATCCGAAATGAGTTCAGGACCTTTGATTCGAGTGAAATATTTGTCTAAGTGTTTGAGAAGGTTTTGGGGAATGTCTCGTATAATATGAGGTTAAGAAATGACTAAGTATGGGTGTTTTTATGCATAGGATGGCTTAGGACCAAGACCCAAAGGCCTTGGACCGAACAACCAAAAACTGGAAAAATAACATTGATTCGCGCGCTGGCTGCGTCGCACTAAGGGTGCGGATTGTCTCTAGGAATAGTAATTTTTGAAAAACAAATTTGGATACGGTTTCTCAAAAATCGAGGTTAGACCCATCTCCCATACAATTTTGCCCCTTGATCACGAATATGAAGTCAAATTTTTGATGTCATGCACACATTTTGAGATATATGAAAATTGCAATTATGGGCACTTTCGAGGCACATTTCCAAGCACTTTTTGGGGTCATTTCAATATCTCCCCCTTGGGAACATTCGTCCCTAAATATCAAAGAAATGTACATAAGAAGGATAATTATGAAGAGACCAGTCCCAATAAGAATGCAAAAAATACACTTAAATATCATTTTCAAAAATCTCAACATAAGTGTCAAAATCACCATGAACTTGTCAACATAAATATAAATGCATGCAAATGACATAAGGGCTAATACATAAGACTTGAAATCACATAGGGGACTTAGAATTAGTACCTTAGGGTTGAGTAGAATGGAAGAAATAGGGATATCGCTTTTGCATGTCCGCCTCGGCTTACCATGTAGCACTTTCAACTTTTGGTTTCTCCAAAGAACCTTAACCGAAGTAACATCCTTGTTCCTCAAACTTTTCAGTAGTCTATGCAATATTTCTACCGGGACCTCTTCATAAGTCGAATTGCCTTCAACAAAACCCACAACATCAAGCGGTACAATGGCACTTGAGTCACCCACACTTCCTCAATACAGACACATGGAAGACTAGATGAACCATGTCCATTTAACTAGGCAACTCCAACTCAGGCCACCTTACCAATCCTCCTTAACACTCTATAAAGGCCAAGGAATCTTGGACTCAATTTACACTTCTTACCAAAATGAACCACACCCTTCATGGGTGAGACCTTCAAATAGACCTAATCACCAACCTTAAATTCAAGGTCCCTTCTTCTCATATCAGCATAGGATTTTTGATGACTTTGGGCTATTTTCAACCTTTCTCTTATCAATCTTACCTTCTCCGTGGCCTCCAAAACCAGATCCAGACCAATCAAATCCATTTCCCCTACCTCAAACCACCCAATCGGGCACCGTCTACCATAGAGAACCTCAAAATGAGCCATACCAATGCTAGAATGATAGTTATTATTGTAAGCAAACTCAATCAATGGAAGATGATCATCCTAACTACCCATAAACTCCAATACACAAGCTCTAAGAATATCCTCAAGAGTTTGGATAGTTCTTTCGGATTGGCCATCTGTTTGATGGTGAAAGGTCATGTCACGCCCAAGGAAGGTACCCTTGGCGTGGCCATCATTCAGAGAATATTGCTAGCCCCCGAGCCAACCACTTGGCCTCATCATCACATTAACTCGATAGTAGAAGTATAGTACTCAAATAAAAGGATGTCATGTGAATAATTATACATATATGTACATAACATAAAATAACTCATGTTTTCAAGTGTATAAATTTGGAATACATAGTACTCGATAATCCTCTACTAAATGTCTATGAAGCCTCTACTCAACAATCAAGATGGTGCCATGATAGGCCTTGAACACCTCGACTCAAAGAAAAATAAAAGATACTTCATCACAGTAAGAAGATAAAAAGGCTTCTCCAGAATGCAAGGAGGGCTCACCAACTCTGGAATGTACTGATACAGATTGATGCATGGGTTGAAATCCTCTACCTACTGTATCTTCATCATAAAATGATACAGGCCCAGAATGGACGTCGATGTATGGAATATAGTGGTTTGTAAAATAGCTTAAGAAAATAAGGCTCAACTCACTCATCTCGACTCAAAAACTCATACTCAACTCAAAACTCATGCTCGACTCATCATATGAAAGTTTAAAGTAATTCATGCTTTGAAAATATACTTGTTAAAATAAGCTTAGTAGTGCTAATCTCAGTTTAAAAATATCATATTCAATCAATATAATATTGCTTGGGAGTTTCTCTTAACCGACATCCTCATCCCACCACCTTAAGTTAGGTGATGCACAACGAATTAGCATTGTTGCCACGCCTGCCCTTAACTTACCACGGAAAAAAGGGCGATCAACTCTCTCTTGAATCCATAATAAATGTCCACTTGTGGGTCAAGAGCCATCAGACTAGCTGTAACGACTATCCTACGCTGGCAACGTACTTCTGTGGGTTAAAATAGATTTATACTCGCTCCCTGCTCAGTGCTCGATACTTCTCCCAAGACTAAAACATGTTCAACTCATCAATTAAGTCATCATTGACTCATCATCATCCTAACTTAACTCATCATCATCATCATAATTCAACTCATCATCATCTCATAACTCAACTAATCATCATCTTATCATCATCATCAATAAATATATTTTGAAAAATAATATGTATTTGCATCATCATCAATGTGTGCTCCAAACGTCATTTATATTCAATGCTCAACATTATCGAAAACTCATGCTTATGTAGACTTAGTAAATTATGCACAAAACTCAACTCAACATGCGCAACTTAAATCATCAAAACCCAACCTCAACTCAAAATATGCATGGATTTCTCAAAAATCATGAAATCTAAAGTTCATGCTATCAAGTATAAAACTATAGCTCAATACCATATTGAAAGTATATGATGCAATAAAACTTCATAAAACATCAAGAGAATTCACAATGAGTACATAATCTCAATATTTAGATAATATAATTTCTCAAATCTCAACTCTTTTGCCAAACCTTGACTCTAAGAAGTTGAAGGGTCATGTGAGGAACAAATATCACACTTAGTGAGCCTTACATACCTGTAGTTTGAAGAAGTAAACAAATTTTGCGGTAGAACCAAGAACTATGCTCCTCTTTTCCATCTCTTTCTCTCTTTCTTCTCCTCAAGAAAACCCTAAGTGAATAATGGGAGAAAAATATAGCTAAGAGTCTATTTTTAGGACTTATTCTTAGTCCACAATGGCCGAGGGTTAAATAGAAAAGAGTGAGAATTGATGAAAATAAACTTTCTTAAAAGCTGTCAAAATCCTGTTATGACCCGTACACAGTACTACGACTCATAGGACCTCTCTCGTAACCCTTTGGCATAATTTTGAAGTTTCTTGAGGTTACTACGAGCCCACAGTATGACTCGTACCCCGTCCTATGACTCATAACAGAGGTTCGTAGTGCAACTCTTCATTGGTAGTCTTTAGTAAAATGGTCATAACTTTTGACTCTAAACTCGTATTAAGGTGAAACCAGCTACACTAGAAAGCTAATTCAAAGGGATTTCATTTGGTATGTTATGGGTCATCTAGTTATTTGTGTGCTAAAAGTTATGATCATTTAAAATTGACCCT
Source organism: Solanum clarkiae (assembly GCA_011800125.2). Lineage (NCBI taxonomy): Eukaryota > Viridiplantae > Streptophyta > Magnoliopsida > Solanales > Solanaceae > Solanum > Solanum clarkiae. Next base: position 12,340,062 of record JAABOM020000007.1, read on the forward strand.
TGCATAATCCAACACTAAAAACTCGATTTATAAGAAAGTCTTGAACTTGTCTAAGTACTAGAGGTCTCTTATGACTCTAAAACACTTCCCACATATAGGAATGAGGCTTAAATAATGGTACATATAAGGATAGAATTATGGGGTGTCACTGGTCGTACTAAGCTTTACCTTGGTACTAAGACCTCATTGGAAGGATCTCCAAAAGTGAGAAGTGAATTGAGCACCAAGATCCGATATGATAGACAAGGGCACCCCATGCAATCTCACTAATTTATGAATGTACAACTTAGCATAATCTTCGGCACCATATATTGTCTTAACCGGTAGGAAATGAGCCTGCTTTGTCATTCTATCAAACACAACCCAAATGGAGTCAAAATGCTTTCTAGTTTTAGGAAACCTAACTACAAAATCTATGTTAATTTCATCCCACTTCCAAGTAGGAATTTCTATATCTTGGGCTAGTCCACCCGGCCTTTGATGCTCGTCTTTAACTTGTTAGCAATTATGACAACCAGATACAAATTTAGCAATATCCCTCTTCATACCACCCACCAATACACTTCCCTCAAATCTCTATACATCTTTGTAAAACCAGGGTGAATAAATAAAAGAATTATGAGCCTCATCAAGAATCCTCTCTCTCAAGTCATCCACACAATTATACACAATCTACCTTGGTACCTAAGGGCGCCATCTCCCCCTTTGGAGAAAACCTCCACCTTGCCCTCTCTCATGAAGTCCTTCAATTCTAACAAGGAGGAGTCAAGATCTTGCTTTTCTTTTACCTCATCAACCAAGGAAAATTTTGAACCATCAACAACCATAATATCACCATTATCAACCACTTCCAACCTAACCACTAATCTATTCAACCGATGAACCTCTCTAGCCACCTTTTTGCCCTCATCCCCAACATGTGCAAGGCTACCCATAGACACCCTACTCAAAGCATCGACTATAACATTAGCCTTACTGGGGTGATAATGCACACTCATATCATAATCCTTAAGAAGTTCTAACCATTTTTATTGTCTCAAGTTGAGGTCTTTTTGAGTGAACACATATTGGAGACTCTTATGACCGATGAATACATCTACATACACTTCATACAAATAATAACGTCAAATTTCTAAAGCAAATACCATGGCGGCCAATTCAAGATCATGAGTAGGATAATTCTTTACATACACATTAAGTTATCTAGAGGCATAAGCTATCCCCCTACCATTTTGCATCAAAACACAACCCAAACCAATACGTGAGGTATCACAATACACAACAAACCCTTCCAGTAGAGACAAGATAGGAGCGGAGACAAGCTTATCCTTCAAGGTTTGGAAACTCCTTTCAGACTCATCAATCCATAAAAATTTAGCTTCTTTTTGGTCAACTTAGTCATAGGAGAAGGAATAGAAGAGAACCCATTGACAAACCTCCGATAGTAACCAGCTAAGCCCAAGAAGCTTCTAATATCCGATGGGGTCAAAGGTCTAGGCCAATTTCTAATCACTTTGGTCTTCTTAGGATCCACTTTTATACGATCCCCTGACACTATATGACCTAGAAAGGCAACCTCTTTCAACCAAAATTCACATTTTTCATACTTAGTATACAACTTCTCTTCCCTCAATTTTGTAGCACCACCCTCAAATGACTCACATGCTCCTCTTCAATATAAGAATAGATCAAGATATCATCAATGAAAACCACCACAAATAAATCAAGGTAGGGTTTGAAGACCCTATTCATAAGATCCATGAAGATAGCTGGTACATTTGTCAACCTAAAAGACATAACCATGAATTCATAGTGCCCATACCTAATCCAAAAGGCCGTTTTAGGAATATCACACTCCCTCACTTTCACTTTGTGATAACCGGATCGAAGATCAATCTTAGAGAAGTGACTAGTCCCTTGAAGTTGGTCAAAAGGATCATTAATCCTTGGCAGAGGATACCTATTCTTGATGGTAACTCTATTAAGTTGTCAGTAGTCAATGCACATTCTAAGTGTATCATCCTTCTTCTTCACAAACAATACTGGTGCACCCCAAGGTGATTGGCTAGGCCTAATAAAATCCTTCTCCAATTAATCCTTTAATTACTCTTTCGACTCCTTCAACTACGTTGGGGCCATACGGTAAGGAGGAATAGAAATAGGTTGAGTGTTGGGAAAGAGATCTATGACAAAATCTATTTTCCTTTGGGGAGGAACACCGAGAAGCTCATTACAAAAAGCATCAAGGACGTCTTTAACCACCGAAACTGACTTTATGGGAAGGACTTCAGACTCCACATCCCTAACCCTCATAAGATGACATAGAGACCCCTTAGAGATAAACTTTTGGGCTTTAATGCAACAAATAAACCTACCCTTAAACATTACATCATGACTCTTCTACTCAAGTATAGGTTCATTTGGGATTTAGAATTCGACCCTACGGGTTCTACGATCAATAGAGGCATAATATGCATGCAACCAATTCATCCTAAGAATGACATCAAAATCTACCATATCCAACTTAACAAGATCACAAGGAAAAATTTTATCAAAATGCAAATGGAACAATTTCTATAGACCTTTCTAGCAACAATAGATGTACCAATGGGAGTAGACACCTCATAAGACTCACACAACAATTCGGGCTCAACATGAAACTTTTTGGCAACAAAAAGAGTAACAAAAGAAATAGTGGCACCTGGGTCATCAATGCATATACATCAAAATCAAAGACTTTTAACATACCGGTGATGACATTGGGCACCTCATATACCCCTTGCCTCTCTTGAAAGGGATAGAACCGATTATGCCTTGGGGAACCACCTTATTGGCCTCCTCTCCCCAAAGGAACCACATTTGCACCCCGTTCTTGTGGACGAATATTTTTACCCTTGTTGCGATTGTGTGGACAATCAATCATCTTGGCCTACTTCCCTACAACCAAAACAAGCATTGGTATCCCTCAAGCCTGGGCCACTATGACTCTTACCATATTTTGGACATATAGCATTGGGCACCATACCACTATTACCTTATGCCTTTAGGTAGTCATTGGCAAACCTTTTGTTAGGATCATGAGAAGACCCTTGTCCTTGATGAAATTGACCACCTTTGAGTTTTTTGAACTTACCATCAAAATGGGCACTCTTGGCCTCATTACCCCTTCTGTTCCTCAACATTTCCCCCTCCAGTTGTTTCGCATAATTCATGAGGAGGGACAAATCCATATCACCAATCAACATAGCGGCATGACACTCCTCATTCACCAAATCAAATACACCCATTACAAACTTATTCATCCTAGACCTTGGGTCAGCAACCAAGTGTGTAGCATATTTAGAGAGTTGGTTGAACTTGAGGGCATACTCCTTCACACTCATAGATCCTTGCTTCAAATTCATGAACTCCATCATTTTGGCCTCCCTAAGATGAAGATGGAAAAAATGGTTAAGGAAAGATACCTTAAACTCCTCCCAAATGATCACATTATTGTTCCCCTTCTCCTCCTTCCATTGAGCGTACCATATTTGGGCCACCCCCTTAAGTTGGTAAGCCGCCAACTCCGCCTTCTCTTCTGATCTAACACCCATAATAGATAACACCTTGTACACCTCATCAATAAATTCCTGAGGGTCCTTATCCACTTTAGACCCATTGAACTCCAATGGATTCATCCTTATGAAATCCCTTACCCTAGATGTCGGCGTAGGAGCATGAGGGGCTTGGGCCCCTCGATTAACTTGATTAGTCATGGCTTAAGCTAGCAAGGTAAGAGCATCTCGGAGCTTTCCATGAGCCGGTTGTTCTTTGGGTGTACGGGCTCTTCTTCCTCTTGTGTTAGGCATGATCTACCATAGAAAAGAATATTCATTAGGGGAAAACCTTACCTTAACCTCTATAGCACGACACAGAGTAAGAAGAAGAGAAACATTTCCTAAAATGCCTTATTGCATCTTGCTCATAGTTGTGGTGCACTTCATAACCATGAACAAGACTCTAATCAATGCAGTGTGTTGGATGCCGAGGACCATTAACAACCAAGTGCTCTGATATCAAGTTTGTCACTACCCAAGCCTAGGGCCTAGAAGTGATACGGCGAATGGAGAATCCAAAGGGACATAAAATAGTCTCTTAACATATCATTACGCATCCTTGGTCACGTAAGCAATTAAACACAATAAGAGAATAGAAATAAGATCAAGGGCCTAAGGGAGTCTTTCATGTCTTAAAACATCCAAGAATCAAGAGAGTCAAAGCTCAAAACATCATTACATAACTTGTCAACAACACCTCTAAACTTACAATTGAGCAGGGGCCAAGACAACTTCCCGAGCTCACCCTCATAGTCAAAAGTATACAATAAGATAAAGAGAGTCTTTGCATACATAGGAACAAAAGATATCATCCTCGGAGTTGAGGACTCACAAAATTGCTTGAAGATATAGTACTAGTCGCGTAGAGGAAGGTGATCAAGTGGAGCTATGGTTCCTACAAGGTAACATCATGTAGGCATAGATTATACGTTAGTGAGTTTGAATGTACTAAATATGTAGGATGCAATGCGACAAGACATAAGCAACATAATCAAAATGCATAATTGTAAGCAAGAGATAGTATATTAGCAACATGGCATGCATGAACAATGCTTGAAGTAAAACATGCTTATATTGAACATATTATATGTGAAGGAAGAGACCATCATCACAGACCAAGCAACTTAGTACTTGGAATCCAAGGCATGCCACCCATTTGGAAGGTGGATGAGGTACATACCCCTCATCTATGGTAGTATGGGATTGCCACCACCTGACAAGGTGGCTGAGGTACATACCCCTTTATGATAGTAAGGGATTACCACCACCCAATAAGGTGGATGAGGTACATACCACTCATCTATGGTAGTACGGGATTGCCACCACCCAACATGGTGGATGAGGTACATACCCCTCATCTTTGGTATGGTCACTTGTAACACTATAGATACTTTGGATGATAACAACTCGTATATACATTCTTTTCATCATCATAAAGTCACTTATCTCATATACATGCATCAGGCCTTCAACAACTCAAAAAACTTTAACTAGACATTTTACCAAACACCTGGCAGGTGCATAATGCTACTATAAAATCATGCAATTTGAGAGTGAAATTATGCAAGAAAACTTGAAGTAACTCAACCCACCAACAGTTGGTAATACCCTCATGCAATATTCATTGAAACCTTTCATCAAATATTAAAATAGATCATAGAATCATAGCTCAAAACATGCTTAAATAGTCACACTTTTAAGAAACCCCAACGTAGTTCATAGTCAATTCATAGTAAGTAAGATCCATAAGTAAATCAACTTAGAAACATACAATTTATGTAAAAAAGAAGGTTGAGCACCATGGGTGAAAGGACCTAATGGTTTAAACCCACATATCTCAACTTTGGGGAATTCCTTGATGAAGATTTGATTGAGGACTTGAAGCTTGATTGAATTTCTTAAGATCCAGAATAAGTTTGGGACCCTTTATTTGAGTGGAACATTTGTCTAAGTGTTTGAGAAGGTTTTGGGGAATGTCTTGTATGATATGAGATTGAGAAATGTCTAAGTATAGGTGTTTTTACGCATATGAAGGCTTAGGCCCAAGACTCAAATGTCTTGGACCGAACAACCAAAAACTGGCAAAAATAACACTGATCCGCGCCCTGGCCGCGTCACGCTGGGGGCACGATTCGTCCCTGGAAATTGTATTTTTTGAAAAACAAAAGTTTGATACGGTTACTCTAAAATCGGGATTAGACCCATTTTTCACTCAATTTTGCTCCCTGATCACGAATATGAAGTTGAATTTTCGATATCATATGCGAATTTTGAGATATATGAAAATTACAATTATGGGCACTTTCGAAGCATGTTTTCGGACACATTTTGGGATCGTTTCACCATTTTAGGCAAGGGCATCTAAGCCCACCTTTGCACTATTAGAATCTTTAGAAATGAGGAGAATACCTTTTTGAGGTTATCCCTTGAGCTACTTTTGTGCTTGAAATTTGATAGAAACTTTATTTAGAACCTGTTATCATAGCACCAATGAGTTTTTTGGGTATCTTAGGATGGAATTAGAGCAACATTAAGCTCCTCAAGCATAAAATTGCTCAAATCAATAGACTTCAACATGACTTTAACAAATAAAATTGCATAATCTGTTTTGTAATTTTTTGTAATTTTTAATCTAAATTAATGTTGAAAATTTAATATATTTTTTAAAGATAATACTTTTGAAATCATAGAGCTACTCCGATTAATATAACTTTTTTCTATTTTTTAAAAAAAATATTAATTGGCTGACTACAACAAATGTGAAAATTCTATAGCGCTTGCATTGTACATGCTAAAATAGTCCAACTAGGTGTTTGTGAGATAAGAACGTAACTACTTCAACCTGTTTATATATACAATATTTTCATTTCTCTTGTTGAATGTATTATATATTCACTCTGCTTTATCAGGTCCTATATACCTTTCTATTTTCTCCTTGAATTCTTGATTTCCCTTCATAGTTTCATTTTCTGTCAATATCAATACTTTAGGTGAAACGTTTTTGCTATTGATGTATTTTTATAATGTACTAAATACTATCTAAATAAAAAAACTTCTTGATAGTAAATATTGCCATCAAAGTAGTCTATTTTTAGTCACTATGCTTCCATAACCTTTTCCATAGTTGATTTTAAGTTAATTACTTTCTAATTTGATTTGACAAGGCTTTAATTCTATTCCATCAGAGGAAAGAAATTAAATTCTAGGATTTTAGTTGTGAACTATTTAATTATTATTAAATTATAGAGTGTCAAAAAGATGCATCTAAGGCTTAATAAATCAAATGTTAAGATGTTTTAATTATTATCTTTTTTTTACTTTATCCTATACCTATGTTTACAATCACATGGAAGGAGTTTATTCATATTTAGCATTTGTGCACTTTTTTAATCACAAAAATTACAAAGTTGAGACCCTTTGCCACAAAAATCTTTATGTGATGACCCTCCGGTCATTTACGGTAAATGCACACTTTTCATCATTTCGCGTCTGTTTGGAAAGTCATTTGGTAATTGGAATTGGTGTAATTACTAGGGTATTAATTACACACCATGGTAATTATACTGTTCTATTTGTTTGCCATAGTGTAATTACAATGTAATTACAAGCATTTTCTTTGGTTACACGAGTATAATTACAATGTTATATTAAATTTTAAAAATAAAAATTATTTATTTAAATATTAAAAATATATATTAGACAAATATAAGTATTTATAAATAATATTAAATTAAATGTTTAAGACATATACTATCTAGATC
>JAABOM020000007.1:12356561-12372941 GCA_011800125.2 Solanum clarkiae
TTAAAGTCTTCTTCAAGAACTTCTCAAAATCTAAGGTATGTGGTGTTGAACCATTGGGTCCTTTCACCCATGGTGCCCAAACCCTCTTTTACTTAATATTGCATGATTTAAAGTTGATTTTACATGTTGGTCTTGTATATTGAGAAATTTACTGCACAATGATTTTAGTTCATGAAAGTATGGTTGTTTTAGCATATTTTGGACTTCAAATCTTAGATCTAATGTTGGATTTGATGAGGGGTTTTGATACGAATGTCTTGGGGGTGTTGCAAGGTGTTGATTAAAGGTTTTACCATAGATTTGCCTGCATGATTTCATCTCTAAATTGCATGCTCTTTTACCCCCATTACATACCCTCAAGGTGTTTGACAAAATGTCTGGTTATGATTTCTTGAGGAATGAAGGTCTAAAGCATGAGATATGATATGATTGATTATATGATGATGAAATGAGCTTATGTACATGATGAATACTATCTAAAGTGTTGTGGTATACCATTCTCAATTCGGGGGACTAGTTGAGGGGTCAAAGACTCAATCACTAGGGTGATGGGTGTGATCATCACCAACCTAGTTGAGGGGTTGAAAGACTCAACCACTAGGGTGATGGGTGCGATCATCACCAACGTAGTTGAGGGGTTGATAGCTCAACCACTAGGGTGATGGGTGTGATCATCACCAACCTACTTGAGGGGTTGATAGCTCAACCACTAGAGTGATGGGTGCAATCATCACTAACCTTGATGAAGGGTTTGTACCTTACACACTAGGGTGATGGGTGCTATCATCACCAACCCCAAGGGGTTTATACCTTGACAATCTAGCTTGGTCTCCTCTTCACATATGATATTCTATATGTGCATGATTTACTTAAGCATGTTTTACTTATGCATTGATCATATATGTCATTGCTATATTATGCCTATTGCCTATCGTTATGCATTTTGGATTAGGATGCCTATCTATTGTTGTATTACTTCCCACATACTTAGTACATTCAAATATACTAATGCATACTCTTACCTACATGATATCACTATGTAGGGACCGGAGCTCCTATTGATTCTTCTTGTTGCGAGATGGAATGTTCAAGTTAGTCTTTGGTGAGTTTTCCATTCCGGGGACAAGGACTATTCTCTCACACTATGTATTAAGATTCCCTTTACATTATTGTATACTTATGACTATGAGGGTGAGCCCGGTTGTATGTCTTGGCTATGTAGTAGAGATATTGTTGGATAGAGCTATGTATTTATGTCATGAGTTGATTCTATTATCTCTTGACTCTATGTTACGACAAGTTCTCCCTTAGCCCCTTTTTGCCCTTATTTCCATTCCTCAAATGTTATTTAATTGTTTCTGCAACTAAGGATGTGTAATGATATGCTATGAGGCTTTTTTGGGGTTCCTTCGGATTCCTCATTCGCCGGTCACGTCTAGGCCCTAGGCTTGGGTCGTGATAGTCTTACGACCTATAGAAGGGTCTATGAGTCATAGATCCTAGCCCATGGACTAGGGGAATGAAAACATCATTCTGAAGTTTAGGAGGATGTCACAAGATGCACTACAAGAAAGAAGGCACTTCTCAACAAAATATTTTGTTGCTATATATTGAATATTGTTCCAAAAAGTACTTTTGGCAATAAGAAAAGTGTTGTTGGTAAATATTTTGTTTAAAAATTACTATAAATTTATAAAGGTCAATTACATAAGATTGATGTTCCAATAAATAAATATTTTTGCATGTTTGTGCTAGTAAGAAAAAATAATAAAAAAGGTCATTAATTATATTCTCATCCTACTAATAATTTTTTAATAATCTTCTAGTAGTACTTGTCTGGAACCAATATGTTATATCACGCGTGTTCATCCTGCAAAAAAAGATAAATATACTTATATTTTACAAAGTAAATTCTAAATAGACAAATATAAATTTAAAGAGCAGAGAGAATCACTTGATAATACACTTGACAAAGTATGTCTGAGCTAACTTTGATCTTGTGATAGATTTTCTTAATTATTTCATTTGAACTTAAGAAAAATATATCTTGATGATAATATCTTTCAGAAAAAAAAAAGTTTTAATGTTCACATACATTTCATTTGTAGTATTGCTAAAATTTTATTATACTTGAATATTAATATTATTTGAAAGAAGTTAAAAGTACCAATTAAACCAAGAAAACAAAGACAAAAGGTATGTAATAGGTAGAGTTATTTAAAATTTCAATTACAACAGAATATTTGATTTTGCTGGTTGATGCAATACAATACTACGAAAATGAAATAAAATGTAGAATCGAAAGACAAGAAAGTAAAGTAAAGGATAGATGAAAAGATACAAGAGAAAGAACAATTGGCAAGTAAAGGATATATTAAATCCTAAAACTTCCAATTACAATTCTTAAACAAGCACCTAATCAGGATAGATAGATTGACACAAGGAAAAAAAATCAAAAGCAACCTAAAGGTATATCAAACCTAAAGACCTTAGTTGATTAATCTAAGTCAAGCACCAAATCTCTCATGAAGACCTCAAGGAAATTGAATCTCCAAAGCAACCTCCATTTCTAAACAAGGTTCAATAGAAGCTTCATCAAGCTCTCTAGTCTCTCAAAAGAGATCCAATTCATCATTTATCAAAAACTACTCATGAAATAAAAGACTACCTATTTATAATTTTAGGCTAAATTATTACAAAAAGTCCCAAAAGTGTCAAAATTGTCAAAAATAACATTGAAAGTGGTCATCGCCTTCTTCATTCGAGGTATGCCAAATTGTCTCCCCATCTCTGAATAATCATGACTCTGAGACTCAAGCATTCTGTCACATTCAATAGTCTTACTAACCATCACCGAACATATTCAATGGATCGTCGATCTTTTCTCCCTTTGTCGATTGGATTCCTCCTTGAACCCCAGTGTCTATCAAGGTCAATAGATTAACTGGTCGTCGTTGATCCATTTGACAGATCGTCAAATAGACACCCCATTGCGAATTATGACAGTGGCTCCCTCTGCTTCACTTTCATTTCTCTAAGCTTTCTTCCAGCCATGAAACCCTTGCCTCAAAACATGCTCATGGGCCTCTAGTTGCATGACCAACCCCTACAACCTTTAAATCTCCCTAAATTGGATCTGAGTGAACGACATTGAGGCAATCTGAATTGCATCATTCCTTACTTCTTGAAAAGGATTCATCCTTGAATCTAAACCTTGCAATATCATAGGAAAGATAAGACACAATAATATCCTCATTGCATAAGAGCCAGCATTACTTACAATCGTTTTATCACCATGCCAAGGTGGTAGAAATTTAACGTGTAACAAGTATCATATTGTACAACAACGAGTTTATAATCCTACAAGGTAAAAGCAAACTTGTCCCCTCAATAGATTTTGATAAAAGGAAAGCATAAGAACCAACATTGGATCTATATTTAGACAATCACAATCCCCTTTCTAGTTCAAGCAAGATAGAAAACTCATCATTGTACTTCCTCTTGAAAGAACATGATTTTGCATTGGAAATTTCTCCTATACACAATTTTGGTCCATCAAGCAGATCACTTTTCTTTTATCATATGAAAGAAGGCTAACAACCTTAATCAAATTTTGCTTATCATCTTGGCCTAGAATCAACTAGTGTAAATCAAAATCACCTCTTTCCAAATGTTCACCGGGGTCAAATGAAAAGATTGACCATAAACTAAGATCAAGCCCATACACACTTTTTCCAAGGGTGTCATTATCATCATAGGTCATACTCACAATAGAAATACAGGCATTATCAAAAGCAAATAGAGAAAAGAGAAAGGTGTCATGCAAATTAAATTCATCTAAGGTGTCATCATGTACATATCCACTACTAATTTCAAGATCATTGTTATGAATACTCAATAATTTGAACACACAAAGAACAAGAGATAATCCAAAAATACATACCACATTCCTTCTCAAGATAATCCTTCCCCATAAGAGTGCTCTCATATTCCAAGAAGAGATTTCCATCTTTGCAAGGAAATCTTCACACATAGTGGGTTATTATAAAATGTATAGCTCATACAAACTACACTACATTCATGATGCACACCACTAGGCACTTCACTAGAAGAGAGCTCATCATCTTCAAACAAGATATTGTACTTAAAAAGAGAGTAATCAACCACCATGGAAGAAGTAAACATGAAAGTTTACTCTCAAAAAGGCACATATCACTTTTCAAAGAATTTCCAAGCACAAGATATGGATGAGAAAAACAAGTAATAGGATCTTCAACAAAATATAAGCCCAAAGAGTCACTCCTATGCATATGACTAACAATATAAACGTTATCACCAGATGATAAGCAAAATTTGATAACAATACAAGGTTCCATAATTAATGAATCATGCTCAAATGCAAGTTGATCAACACAACTTTCACATGATAATGAACTATCATTCAAAGCAGAGGTGTCTACACTAGGTGGGCACAAATTGATCTTACTAATATTATTTCATGATATAGTAAAAACTATAAGTTATAATATGAGAAGCACATACAACAATAATAACATACTCAGTGGAATTCCACCATAATAAGAGAAGCGTGAACCTTATAAAATATACTAGTATGCATAGTAAGAAATACCTTGAACCTTGTAAGAGAATCTTTGTACCTTTTGAGAGAAGTATCATTAATCATAATAAGAGACTCCTTGGACATTGTGAGAGCTACTATTAACTGACATAAACCATGTGAGCTAAAATATGAATATTTGATTTTGCTCTATACTAGAAGCAATGGGAAGGCTATTTTCCAAGGTAGACTTTGTCATGCCTAAAAGGATCCACTAAGCTATATGGGTGACCAAGCCTCTACTAATGGGTGGCCCTTTCTAAGGAACCAATTCTATATGAATAGATTATCTTTCTTATCCTACGATGACACTTAGTTTTAGGATAATGAGATTGTACTAACGGGTCATGCCTCTACTAGCAGGTGAGCCTTAATACCAATATCCTCTTGGTGCTAAGTAAGCTCTCAACCAAATGTCATAATCATAAATCATATAGTCATATTATGTCATGTCATGGGAGGGGAAATATGTAAGGACACATAACTTAGGAGGTCAGAAAGTACACAATAAGTGAAATTGAAAACATTACAGTCCCGAAGCACAAGCCATATCTACGAATTGTGGTTCAAATCAGGGATCGTAAATAGGCTCATGGATGGGGTTAGCCTGGATAATAAAATTGGCTAAGTGCAAGGACAATGTATGAAGGGTGTTTTATGGTCTGTAGCTGGAATTACGAGTCATAGAAAGGTTCGTGTTTTGTTTTCTTGAGTTGACAAAACTCTAGACTTCTGAAGTTGAGACTACAAATAAATAGGATGAATCGTAGTCCTATTTATATGTCATAGTTTGGTCTCATAGATGGGGTCCTGAGTTTTTGAAAAATTTCCTAAAGTGTTAAGATATTCTATGAACTGTGTCTACGACCCAGAGATCAATCTATGACTATAGATTGATCTCATGAATTGAGCTTCAAGACCTAAAAGTAAGTTTAAAAGTTACAAATATTGTCAATGATGTAAGCATGTTGCAAAGCCCTTAATGATGTTTAAAATGAATTCTCAATGTGAACGATTAATTCTCACTTAAGTGGCTTCCAAGTTAATGAGCTACTCTTATGCATAGCTACTTATGATTCTAAGTTATGATTGCATGACTGTGCTAGTAATTTTAAAGTATCTAGTGGGGTTGACTTAGCATCGAATAAGGCATTGAGGTGGGATTTTGGCAGGTAAGCTTAGAAGCAACCTCTTATCCCATTAACTATGTTCCACCATATAAGTTCTTATAGGCTAAGGCTAGTGGATCCATAATAATAAAGTTAAACTAAGATATGCATATATAAATTGACGAAGTTCCACTCAGCAAGTTGACGTGACAACATAGGGGGTTCTGTTGGATAATATGTAATAGCTCACATGGTCTTATATGTCGTTTATGGTCTTCTCACGCAAAGTTACGAAATTGTCTCGTATGTTGCATTGATCTTTACTTCATATTGAGATTTATTCCTTGGCTATGGTTAAGCATGTTCTAATGATTGCATTACAATTTTATGAATGATGACATTACAGCTTCCTGTTGCATTGCATCTCACATATTTAAAATAGTCAAACATACTAATGCATATTTTGCCTATATGATGTCAGCATGTAGGGACCGCAGCTCCTCATCCTCCATCGACACATGGCTAGCCTCTGATATTCAACACTAGTAACTTTAGTGAGCCCTTTAGTTCGGGGACTATACCTCTTTCTTCTTCCTAAGTTATTTTAAGATATTTGATTCATGCTTGAAATTGAAGAATAACGATGATTTAAGATCATAATCAAAGTAACCCACAATTGTTTCATGAATTTTATATTGCGTGTAGAATAATTTGCATAAAATCATTAGAAGCATGTAATTCATAGCAATCCATGCATAATTAATTGAGTTAATAATCATTAATTGAAACTTAATCCATAAGAGAATTCAACAAACTCATAATGAAGATCATGAGCCCCAAATAGCATTGTACAAATCAAAAATCATTAATTTCATGCAATTATTATTATTTCATGTCAAAATAGATTAATAATCCTAAAATAAATTATAACTCATGTAATTGAATGGAAATTAAGAATGCTCATAAAAATACTTACCAGAAATTAAGTGGAAAATGGTGGAATATTTTGGGCTGCATGGATGAAAAGGAACTATAGATGAATACCACATGTCTTAGAGTATATCTAGTAGAAAATTGAACAGTTCTTAGAACTTGATGAAGAACTTGAAAGAATTTATTACTTATCTTCAATGGAAAATTAGACACTTTTCTAGAGAGAGAACTTTTGTAATAGATGAATTGTGGAAGAAAGAAAAAAATTGGCAGTTTTGAGTAGTTATAGAATTAGAAAAATAGTTCACAACAACTTAGTATAGAGTTGGGTAGGTAGGAAAAAATCCACAATGCCCTTAATTAAAAATTGAAATTGGTCAGAAAAGTATTCCCAGGTCCGCAACACAGAGTGGGTTCATAACATTATATTCTTTGTCGAAAACTTTTTCCGATCAATTTTGAACCATCTTGGATTTGTTCTGTGTACGCTCTTCTAGATTTTTTTTTTTCTTCAAAAATCCTTGACCAACAATTTCACCTAGGCCATTTTTTAAATTTTTTTCTTTTTTCTACCTTGTTCCAACCTTTGAACTTGTGGGTTTTATATTTGATTTTCTTCAGAGACTTTTATTGATGTCAAAAATCTACCTCATAATCTCCTCATTAATGTTTTAATGTCCCTATACTTTGTGGCATCTATAAAAAAATCGAAATGAGTTTATTATTAATAAAAAGGTTAATTAACGTAATACTAGAATTGTTCTTCAAATGGCTTTGGAATATTATTATTGTAGCCCTACTCATAAACATGATGCTAAGAAGCATTACTTTCAACTTTCAACTATAAGTACTTTTAAAGTGAATACTGACGGTGCTTTCATTATTATAGAATGGGTAATGAAATTCGGAAAGTTATCAAAGACTCCGATGGGCAGCGAATAGTAGACTTCGCAGGAGAAGTGCAATGTTCCTCAGCGCCAGCCACCAAAAGCTGAAACCATACCACTTTGGGGACTTCAATTAGCAACTAGAAAAAATATCCATCATCTACACATAAACATCGATGCAAAGGATATATTTAACCAACGAAAAATACTTACTCTAATTGCTCTCTGATATTTGCTGAATGTTGGTGTTCCCTTGGGCAGATATATAATTCGCTAGTCGTTCATGTGTAGAGAGAGTAGAACTCAGTTGCTGATCAACTCACACGTTTTGGTACAGAACTGACATTGCAATTTTTTAATTGCCTCCACTTTTTTGCTAAAGATTTCACCAAAGTAGATCAACGGGGTGCATCACAAACGAGAGCTATTAATCAAGTTATAATGTCATGCCATGAAACATCATCTTCTTTGTTTAAAGAAAATCAACAGAGTGCACTACAAACAAGAGCTATTAATCAAGCTGTGCATTTCCAACAAGAGCTATTAATCAAGCTATAATGTCAAGCCATGAAACATCATCTTCTTTTTTTAAAGCAGATCAACGGAGTGCATTACAAACAAGAGCTATTAATCAAGCTGTGCATTTCAAACGAGAGCTATTAATCAAGCTATAATGTCAAACCATGAAACATCATCTTCTTTCTGTAAAGCAGATCAGCCGGGTTCATTACAAACGAGTAATCAAGCTATAATGTCTAGCCATGAAAGATCATCTTCTTTTTGTAATCTTAAGTTTTGTGAAAGACTATCATAAGCTGATAGTAGCAGTAGTAGTTGTGGTACTGACAAATAGGATAGATAGTACTGAAGCTATCTTGTGCAATGTTGCACAGCTTTTGGCTCCAAAGCACAAATTTACAAAATAACTTTACTGATTACTCCAATGCTTCCTACATCTTTTGGCTCCCAATTATTTTAATAGAACTTTTATCTTCTCAACCAAAAAAGAAAAGATATTTGGGATTGTCGAATTGAGATATAAAGTGAAGTCATGAGAAATTAAGATTAAACAAATATTAGCGAAATTTATTATCCTGCACCTAGTAGGTCCTTGACAATAAAAAAGATAATACCTAATATGACCAATATTTAAGGAGTTATTGTAATTCAACTTCCAATACAGGGTGTTCCCCCTTTTAGTAAAGTAAATGATATGACGATCTCATTTTTAACGCAAAAAGATAAGTCACAAACAACGCCATTAACACTCCTAATATTGTACATGAGGTAGTTTGATCAATTCAATTTTGTTGGTCTTGTCCATTGTTAATCACACAAATACTATTTCAATTTGCTGATAAATCAATTTGGTTTGAACACCCCTACTCCTAAATACAGTCTCCCAACATAAAAGGCGAAACAGCAAATTTGATAAATGAGAAATTATATTTTAAGCTCAACTTGTAACGATAATATGTCCATTTTAAGCATAAAAAGGGGAAGATGTCCGGTTATCAGCAAAAACTGATATACTTTAGCAATGCAACGTTTACTCCATTGTCAATGAGAATGGTAATTGGCATGCTGTGTTGACATCATGACATGTATGTAAAATTGAAAGCTTAAGTTGAGGTGCAGTCTGAAATTGAAAAAAAGGATCTTCTATGTGAGCTTCTTGCTCTCAACAGCTTCTTTAAGTTTCCTTCCAAGTGCATATGCCAAAGGAGGTGGAACAGCATTTCCTATTTGCCTGTGCTTCTGCAAAATGTTACCAGCAAATTGGTAGCTGTCTGGGAATCCCTGCAATAGACGATAGTGTTGTTATTATTATCATAATCCCATCAAATTGTAATGCATTGATGAAAAAACTACACTCAGACTATGCCTCAAACATTTCCAGATGTGTGTTAATTTTGTAAGACTTACTTGAGAACGTGCACATTCACGAACCGTAACAATCCTGTCTTGCTCTGGATGAAAGCACATCCCCACCTTACCCATCGGCTGGGGGTCGGTAATGGAAGTGGGGAAGTTCCCATCCCAATCCAACCTTCCAAAGAGCCCCTTCCACTGGTTGTGCCTCTTAGCAGTGTTAGGCAGGCACCATGGAATCAAATCAACTAGTTGACCATTAGATAGTTTAACCTGCAACACACACATCTTATAGACCTACTAAACCCTAAAAAACACAAAGCAGATATTATTTCATCAAAAGCACTGGATGATTGCCACAACACCTTTTCATCCTGAAGGTCACGCCAATCAGCTCCTGGCCGCTTGGGGATTCTTTGGCACCTGATTAGGTTAAGCTCATTCATCTCTTTTGAAATGTGATCAGATAATGTTATTGAGCTGCCCCGAATTTTCTTTTGGAACCAGGATACTGGGTCACCTTGATACTGCATTAAAAATGAATAGCATAGACAAAGTAAGAACCAGGGTGTGACATGATTGGGTAATCTATAGAAATAAAAGCAGCATTGCCCTCTCTCTTCTTCCAAATTCAGAAAGTAAAATCCCAGCTCAATACAGTCTTTCCAATTCTCTAGTCAATAACTGGAAAGGGGGAAAGAGTTCAAGGATATTTAAGTTTAGTACCTCTATACAGGTCTTGCACGCCCCATTGCCAACAACAGGAAGATCTCCTATTGTGTCTCTGACAGTAAGTGAACGGAATGGTGCTCCACTAGCAGTACTCCTCACAGCTGCATAGTGTGAAGTTTCAGATAATGTGATTTTCAATTCTGGGACAGCAAAAACATGCATTGGTTCTGGCCACTCTGGAAGAACCTCCTCTGGGGAGGCAGCCCAGATAAATGCTCTCTTCCTAGACTGAGGAACTCCAAATGCTCCAGCTTCAAGGATACCAAACCTAACCTGATCACAAGAAAATTGATTGACAGTTTTAATAATTGGCAATATACATACATGTGTGTGTTTGTGTATCTGTATACATGTATATATATGCACACTTGTGTGTGTGTGTGTGTGTATGAGAGAGAGAGAGAGAGAGAGAGATGTACCTGATAACCCATCTCAAGAAGGGAAGCAATACTTAAGCGAAATGTTTGTTTTTGGTTGAACGACACAAAATTCCTAACATTCTCCAAGAGAAAGAACTTAGGCCGATAATAATCAGCAAAGGATAAAAATGCCAGAATCATCTCACACTGTACTTTACTCCAGGTGCTCTGATTAAATCTATTCATTCCAGAAAAGCCCTGCAAAAGAACACACCAGTTATGCTACAAAGTTTACTAAACATCAGTGTAGATGTGAAAGAGCTTAACAAACCTGACAAGGAGGGCCTCCATTAATGAAATCAACTTGTCCAGGCAGAGGCAAACTATTCAGTTCATTCTCATCCATTGCTGCAGCTAATTCAGAAGCCTCTGGAGTTGAGATACAGTCATCAGAATCTCCACACTTCTGCATGACAGCCCTGAATTGAAACCAATATCTGGTCATTTCTGTAATGTAATTAATATGCTCATAACAGAAAGAATAAAGATTATACACCCAAGGACCTACCTCAAAATCACATTGCAGTTATGTATGAACACCTTTGTCTTTGGATGATTAAGTCTAAATGCATCTGCAGCAGGCTCTTCATATTCAATTGCCCACTTTGTATCTGTGACACCTGAAATGATGAAACTTTCAGGCAAAAGTTCAAACTACATCCATTACAACCACAAATAAGCAAAGAGAAGAAAGTTACCCGAATGCTGCAGCCCCTCAGACAAGCCACCACAACCAGCAAAGATATCAAGTGTGGCCAAACGATTCTGTGGAGAAGCTTCATTTAGTCCTCCAGCTTCATCCTCTCCTTCTTTTCCCTTCCCCTTCCTCTTCCTTGAGGTTGCATCATCTAGCTTAACTTTTGAGAATTTCAGCTTTATCTGAGCTGGTAACTGCTCAGAAGCACAACCAACTTAGGCTTCACAAGAAAGTAAAATCCAAAAACAAATAGGGTTGACGAATGAAAGGTAGAAGATATCGTACTAAAAAGACTCTGACCAACTCAGGCTTCACAAGAAAAATAAAATTCAAGAACAAACAGGGTGGATGAATGAAAGGTAGAACATATTGTACTAAAAAGACTCTGACCAATTGCTGTTAAAATAAGAATGCATGAGTATAAATTATGAAATGGGTACCTTTTTAAGGGATCCATTCGATGGATCATACAAATATTCACAAAAGAAAATATGGTCAAAGATGCCAGGGACGTCTTCAGACGAAATATCATACTTCTTCCTCACTTCACATTTACCTTTGATTGTTCCCACAGAAACTGTATGTATTTCCTCACTGTAATAGATCTGAAAGAGCAGCAGCAATCAGAAAATCACAAGTGCAGGAAGGTTAGCATAGGAAAAAAGCAAAATTCCCTAGCTGATTAAAACAAACTTCCTAGCACAACATAGTAAAAGAATTATATATTTACAACTCCAACCAGCTATTCATGTGGAGACAGGTTATAGTATTATGTAGCTAGCATATACCTCCCGAATATCAGAAGAGTATGCCTTATCTGAAGATATATCCTCTGGTCTGAAGAATCTCCTGACTTTGGCATTTGTAGAATCTACTTTAGCTTGTTTAGATCCCTTGGGACCAACAATTTCTAGTAATTGACATACTACATAGGCCATCAACCCCACATTTCTTCCAGCTTTGAAAGTTCCAGTTCCCCCTCTTTCTTCAGTAAAGTGATCGGGGCTTACATAAACAAAGTCATCAACTAAATACTCAGTCCCCAAATATACAAAACTGGAGTTGGACATATCAAACTTAAAGGACTCCTTTTCCTGATCAGTTCGCTGCAACTCACAGGAGTAGCATAAACCATTACCAAGACCCATCTTATCAAATGGGAGTCTGAAGAAAGCACCTCTTTCAGGGCGATAAAAGCTTTTGCAATAAAATTCAGTCGGCAATCCCTTCCTCTTCTTGTCTTCTGCTTTTGCTCTATCAAGTTTATCAGCATTTGTGTTTCTATGCTGGTGTCCCCAAGGCATAATTCTGATATCGACAACTATACTTTCTTTGATATCTCCTAGTTGCAGATCCATGCATTCATTGATCAAAAATACCTCTCTCTCATTAGCTGCATTTCCAAGTACAGTGTCAGATCCTCGTTGCATCATTCTTCCATGAAACATTTTGCTACCATCCAATTTTTCAAACATGTATTCAACAAAGTAAATAGAAGGAAGTTCGTCTGGTTCATCATGTTCTACTAGAACTGAGTCCCCAACAGATATCTCATGTCCATGAACTCTAGCCCTTTCAAACAAGAGTTCACCAGAAGCTGTTTTACCTGTGGATTCCCCATCCCAGTTTATTTCTTTGCTGTCAGAATGCGACTTAATGTGCTTTCTTGCAGAGGAAAGCGTATGAGTTTTCTCAGGAACATCCAAGTTCATTTCCGGAACATCATACTCTTCATTTTCCTCCTGCTCATCTGCTTCTTCGTCATCATTCACCTCACAATCAACCACCTCCTTTGACACCTCGGGTGAGTAATTGGAATAGTATTCCCCCCAGATTCTGTTGATTAGTCTTGTTGTAGTAGCCTGCATAGCTTTCCTTTTTACAGATGGCGCCATAGATGCTCTGGGATTTAAGTTTTGTTCATGTCTCTGCATCACCTTCTTCTTCTTAATCAACCATTTCGTATGGTGCCTCTCTTCCATTTTCCTTGAGAGACCAATTGCAAATGGACAATTCCTAATGCTTACATCAGGAAACTCAGAAAACTGCTGCAGAATAATTTGCCCATGTACAACCACATATCTTTCTACCACATCTACATTAGATGATATATAAGCAGGATGGTCTTTCTTGAACTCTGAAACCCTTTTAATAACATCTCCAAAAGAAAGCCTAGCTACACGACTCTGTTCCTTTAACAAAGTAATGATGCTCACTGCCAATCGTGCAGTCTTTATGACTGGTTCGTACCAAGGAGCATACTGTTTCGATGGCTTCCCAAGCCTATACCTGAAGAGAAATAGGATGCATGAGTAAAGCATCTATAATAAATCCATCGAGCAAAAGCACAAGTTTATCAGAATATAAACAATAGCAGTCCCAGCTATTGACATAATAAAGGGAAGTACTTGCACACTAAATCAATCACTCAAAAGGAATTAAGCGTAATACCAGGCCATATCAGTCCGAATTGATATAAAGATCATTGAGGACCCAAACTCAATCATCCATTCTTTTATTGCACTCAAGTAAATTGGCATTCCATCAATCTCAGCTGGTCTAGAACCACATGAAGAGGAATGATTAGCATCAGTGTCAAAATTGTACCCAGACCCATCATCAGCAGTCATTACTCCAGATCCAAAAATGGTTACATCAATATCAGCACATGCTTTCATTGGCAGGAGCTCTAAAGAAATTAGCCTTGAGTCTGAGTTGTACAATGCCCAATTATGAAGCATACTGCGAGGCAACTCATCAATATGGTATGTATCAACCCCACTGTCAAAGACAATATACTCATCAGTCTCTTCATTAGATGTTTTGTAATATGCAGGTAAAGGATAATCACTTGCAATCTCATCCTCATTAATCTTAATGTATATTTTGCTGGATGAGGAAGATGTATTGCGGCCTTTCTTCTGTTTCAAGGAGCGCCAATACTCTTCTTCGTGCAACAATTTAGCTAATTTCAGATCTTCATCTTCTGATGCTGCACAATTAGCCAAACCAGATTCATCTATCTTGTCTTCTCCATTGACTGCTTTTGGGCCAATATGTAGAGCCTTACCAAATGATATAGGCTCTGGTTGTGCAAGTGTTTCCAGCTTACTGCTTTCATCTCTAAGGGAAGCCAGCACAGGAAGCTCAACAAAAAGTTGATCAGTCTTCTTTGAAGTTTCATCCAGACCAGTAAGTTGATTATAGATGAACCTGCCCTGAGTGACAACAAAGTCCCTGATGGATACACCACCTGAAAAGCATTTTATGCCATTCATCGCTCGGACAACCCCTGCAAGCAACTCGTCAAGGCTTAAATTAGGGTTTCCTCCAGATGACTTCGAAAGCTTCTTATAAACCTCCACGCAAGCCGTTGCCTTGGCCGAGAAATGGTCATAAAACTTCTTATAACTACCTGAGGGTTTTACACAATCATAATCAGCTGTCTCAGTTGAGATCCATATGACAGGAGTTCCATCTTCATAGCCAGAGATGGCCCATTCTTCAATACGCCCAAAGCCTTCACATCTAATTCCTTTTGCTTTTTCTTTGTCAAGACTGTCCTCAAGTGGTAAAATGAGGCCACTGATAAACAGATCATCAACCTCAGACATTTCAAAAGGCTGTGGTATTCCTTCTGCGTTATGAAATACAAAATCCGTTAATCTTCTACAGGGTCGTTGAGATTCTTGCAATCCCGCAG
The DNA here is from genome assembly GCA_011800125.2 of Solanum clarkiae. Classification (NCBI taxonomy): domain Eukaryota; kingdom Viridiplantae; phylum Streptophyta; class Magnoliopsida; order Solanales; family Solanaceae; genus Solanum; species Solanum clarkiae. The sequence goes on from JAABOM020000007.1 coordinate 12,371,532, forward strand.
TTAACCTAATAGCCACATCCTCTTCCTCTACACAGTGGTCCTTCCTTGTTTCAATGACTGAAGAAGTTTTTGATAAAGGCAAAGATTTCTCTTTAAAATCTGAACAGGCAGCAGCTCGCTTAGGCCTTTTACGTGCAGCAGTGGGATCCTCAATACTTTCAGAAACAGGCTGTTTCTTTTCCTTCTTGTCTGTTGCGGATGTCTTCCTTTTGGACAGAGAATCTTGTTTGGTTTTATTCTTTTTGTATCCTGATTAATCAACGAAAAAAAGATAAGGATAAGCCATAGAAAGAACAAAAAAAGATCTGATATAATTCTCCCAACAAAGACGAAGCATTCTAAGGAAATTATGTGCAGGGTGGACCAGAAGCTAAGGAAGAAGCTTTCTGAGCTTCCCTGTGAGAGTCTTTATTGAAAAGTATGAAGTGGAAGTTAACACCAAAAGAAGCAGCAAAATTAAGAAAATGCAGCACTCAGTTAGGCCAATGCACTTAATATCAATCAACATTTAATGCACTTGCATAGGCAAAAAAAATAAGTGCCAAGGGGAATGATATACATATGGAAAAAACACTACAAGCCTGTGAAATGACCATCTCATACAGGGCACATTAAATATTTTCCATTTCAACAGAGTAGACCATTTTGGCATAAGATTGCTTTGCCGACTCAAAACTGTCAATGCACAAGTGACTGCACCATGCAAATTTGTTAAGTTTTTTAATCCATCTGAAGCATTATATCTAAGAGGCCATTAGCGATACTGTAGAATGAGGAGCCAAGATCCTCATCTTTTGTCATTGTGCATACACCAACAGGATCCCCAGATATAGGACTTAGTAAGCAGCACAGGGTCCATCATTCCATAAACAACAAATCAATTAATGTCAAATTAAGAACCAATGTCCACAAGCTACTGTACCTTTTGCACATTGTGAGGCAGATTTTGTCCTTAAAAGGGGTCTCATGAGGTAAAGAGAGGAGGGAACTTATAAATTGTACAAGACCCTAATCTTTGGTCAATGTGGGACAAATTCCCACATACCAATAATGCCAAAACATCAGAGCGTAGAGTTCAAGCTTAATTTATATACAGTCACATAAACATCAAACATTGGACAGAATATCTGAGAAGCATCTCTTTCCAGAGACGACATAACTGTAGACCATGACCTGTTGGCAGGAGAGGCTCAAGCACATTAGTGGCCCAAGGTGATATTTATATATATACACACACATACATATATATACATATATATACATATATATCACAGAAAACAGCCTCTCTACTTCTATGATAGTGGTAAGGTCTGCATACACTCTACCCTCCCCAGACCCCACTTGTGGGATTTTACTGGGCATGTTGTTGTTGTTGTTGTATATATACACACATATATACATACATACATA
>JAABOM020000007.1:12392104-12410461 GCA_011800125.2 Solanum clarkiae
TTCTTGCTTTAGATAGACATTTGACATGTTGATTGCTTTCTATGTTGAGTTGATATTGTCTCTATATTGTTCTACCTATTTCGATTTCACTCAGCTATTTTACATACCAGTACATTCCAAGTACTGACATCCCCTTTTGGACTACATCATATTATGATGCAGATACACAGGATAGAGGCCGTCAGCAGGCGAATCGTTGAGGATCTTCGAGCGTTCAGCAGATTGGTGAGCCTCCCCTACTTCAGAGGATTCATTACACTATTTTTCATCATGCTTTAGAGTTAGAGTTGCTTATCTTTTATTTTGATTGAGGTAGCTATGGGTCTGTCATTGGCAACACTTAATAGTGACAGAGGCTTCATACACTAGAGTCAAATGTTGATTGTCAAGAGTGTGAGCTAGTTCTTTTACTATCCTTTTTCTACATTATTGTTGAGACTAGATGATGAGATGTGCCCATTTATTTTTCCTTATCTTCCGCTGACTAGTAAGATTGGTGATTGTATGAATGTGATGAGGCCAAATGGTTCACTTGGGGACTAGCAATAGTCTCTGGGTGCCAATCACGTCTTAGGTCTCCTCTCGGGGCATGACAGTATGTCCCTGTAGTCTTCTATGGTTGTTCGGTCATTACCAATATTTCCATTGTATCCATTGAGATTCCCCTTGATAGAGCTACATATAGTTGGCCATGAGATAAAACATGTTGCGGAAGATAAAATCCAACATTACAAATTGTTTGACCCTGAGCTTTATTTATTGTCATTGCTAAGCAAAGATATATTGGAAATTGCTTCGAACAAATTTAAAAGGATATCCTTCATTCTCCGACGGTGATAGCTAGATTCTGGGTATAAACACCTGCTCTTTTGCATATTGTCCAGTTGTTATTTCAGCATGTATGACATTATTATCGAAACCTCTACAAATCAATCGCGTCCCATTGCATAATCCATTTGATGGGTCCAGATTCCTCAACATCATGATAGGTGCATTCTCTTTAAGAAGTAACCTAAAATATAGAATATAAATATACATCTGGCGTTATGTATTTGTCAGCACCTTTTTTCCTCGTGTTCTTGGTGTTTCAAATAATGTAATCTTTCATATGGAAATGAAAGTTTGGGAACGATGATGTACCTATGTGGCGGAGACCATTTGATGTTAATGTATTGAGATATTCTTCTTGATAGTAGTTGTTTGTATCATCATCTTCACCTGAGTCAAAACTGTAATAAGGTTTGCTTTCCCCCGGGAATCAAGCAATTCGCATTTCATTTAGTTCATGTACAAATTCATTTCTACTTGCTAAGATTGCCCATTATGTTATAAACTTTGCGGATTTATAGTTTTGCTGTAGTGCTGGGAATATTTCCTTCACCAAGCACTCTTCTGGCTTACTATGCCCACCTTGTTGTACCACCATCTGCTTTGGCAGCAATATTAAATTGTCTAATATTGTGCATTCTTTTCCATTTGCAACCAGAAGCAAGAAGTTGCTAAAATTTGGATCTGCTATGGCTCTCATATTGGTTGTTAAATGAATCTTTTCCATTAAAGGCCACAAATAGAACTTGACCAAACTTGCTTATACCGCCTCTGCTCGGGTTGACTTAGGAACCACTGGTAGAACTTGTTGGAAGTCCCCTCCAAATACCATAACCTTACCACCAAAAGGTAGATTGTTATCCATTATATCGTGGAAGCTTCTATCGACTTTTTCAATTGTGTGTTTCTTGGCCATGGGTGCTTCATCCCAGATTACTAATTTGGCTTGTCTAATTAACTTTGCACCGCCACCTTGTTTTGACATATTTGTCATGGTTGATTCATTTGCTTGTAGAGGCATTTCAAATTTTGAGTGAGCCGTACGACCTCCCGGTAAGATTGCTGCTGCTACCCCACTGCTAGCAGTTGCCAATGCTATCTTACTCTAGATCTGATATTTGCCAGCAATACTCGATACTGAAAAGTTTTTCCAGTTCCACCTGGTCCATCAACAAAGAACAACCGTGGTGTTACTGAGTCAGTGGCTTGCAATATTTGCTGAAAAGCTTGCGCTTTTTGCTCATTTAATTGTGATTGTGCATCAATGTCTTTAGGTGGCCCCTTTACACACATTTCTTCCATTATTTCTCTACATTCATAGACGTCACTTTGCTGTATGTCTTTTATAATTTGGTGCATATCAAATTGTGTCAGACTTTTACCGATACTCTCCAAGTAAGAATTAATACTTTTCAAGGTACTCTGTAGTTGTGCCTCCGGTGAGGTGTCATGTAGTTTGTGATAGTTTTCCACCATATCAGTGTAATATGAATTCCAAAGACTTCTCACATCTGTTGGGTTGCAATGGACTAATATAGTCGCAAATAGACTTCGAAGAGCTGAGGGCATGTTGAAGATCACAGCTTCACGTAAACATTCCAAAATGCTATTATCTGATTCTAATAATCCTTTTTCCATGGCTGCCTCTTTGAAAGTAGCACAATATATTCCGTTAACAGTGAGTAAGTCTTCAAACGATGTAGGGCCTCGGACGTGATTTAGTAGTAGTCTCTCATAATAACTTTCACCTTCTCTTGGATTAGCTGTCATATGAAGCATCATAGTTATTTGGCGTTATAATTAAATGTCTAAAGTTGCGTAAATGAATTTTTCGAACAAATTTAAGGGACGAGTAAAAATAGCATTCATAACTGCGAGCTTATACCAGAATGGAAATTGACTTGCAGCAGAAAAGATATAACTTTTGTTGCTTCATTTTGACTGAGATGTTTTCCTTGGATAATCTATTTTAATATCATTTTGAATAAGGCAGCAAAGACTTTTAAGTAAAAAAAATTAGAAGGAAAAAGTATAAAAGGTTGGATGGGCCAATCATAAAGCCACTAACCTGAGTAGATAGAATAAATTACTGGTTACCAAATAGTTGAATTTTTTGTTGGGTGTCAATGAATGTACGTGAAAAGTGATCAAGTTCCTAAGTTTTATAGTGCAAATCATGTTGCATACCCAGTAATGTTTAACATTAAGTAGGTGAAATTTAGGAGTGTTGGTGCTATAATTGACATTCCCATTCTTTAACTTAAAATCTTCATCTCAAACTTGGAAATAGGAAACACTTTAGTACAGAGCACACGGTGTAATCCTCTTACCAATATTTATTCTCCCAATGACCGATCGTGATTTTCTTCGACTTCAAATTTTTTATTGTGAGTTCCAAACAAAATGCTGGGGGAACTCTCTATAGACAATTTCGAGCATCAGCGTCAATCGAGCACATCCTGAAATACTTAGTGATCATTGTTTGCTTGACAAATTGGGAGGCGGCGATATTTTATAAATTCTGCTTCTTCCAGTAGTACACTATATTTTGCCACATAATTTAAAATAGTAATATTGATTTATGTAGCTTGGCAACAGTGGCTTGTATTTACATTATGTAATAAGAGATTTAAGAGTACCTGCTTGCTTGCCGGGTAGATGTAATTGTAGGTTAATAACAGTTGGTTGCATCTCACTTAGATTAAACTCATATATTCTCCATAGTGCTTCTGGTGGTGACACCTAGCGTGCATCTTGAAAGCTTCGTATTTCATCAATTTACTTTTCGCTATCGCCCGACTCTATGTAAACTGCACATTTGTCATGTCCTTTATATATATATTTGTAATGATACTTTATTGCTTTAACTCTCGAGCAGACCTCTACATTAATGTGGCAATTTATATCACTTCAACAAATATGGATTATAAGGGACAACCCATTGGTTATTCATCTTCATTCCTCGAACCTCACTCGTCCTCGCATCATTCCTTCTTCGGTAAATGGGATATCCATCTCTACCTTGTATTGTTTTATTGTTGAATGCTCTAGGATAGTGAAACTTACATTGTCCATCCTTCATGCACAGACTTGATTGGCGCCTCATACTGCAAGGTCCATGTATCATTTGCCTGATAACCAAGTCATACAACACTGGTTGCTTGACATTATCAGGCAATTCTGCGGAAATGTATCTATCATATTGATCTGCTGATGGTATTTTGTGCCCTTCTTTTAAAATTATAAGGAGATGTATGTGTGGTAGGCCTCTCTTATGGAATCCAACCACAAAAATATGTGCCGCTGTAGGTCCAAAAATTTCGTTTTTGAAAATTTGGTCTTTAAGGTCTTGCAATTTCGCTCTAAACACTCGTCACCAAACCTGGCCTATCCTGAGCCACTTGTCCCTCATATAATTCTTCTTGAATCTCTGGCCATTTGGGATTACATGTCATGATGATAAATAGATCTGATCTCCCAAACTCTTGAACTAAAGATATAGCATCCATATATCGTCGTCGCATATCCCTCGGTCCTCCAATGAATGATCCTGGCAGTAAAACTCTTTGTCCTACCTTGTCTCCTCTACATTCCCCTGCCGAAACACTATCGACAATACTTTGTAATATCTCCCTTCTAAAATTTGATTGTTGTAATCGAAAATATTCCAACCATGTCATTGCTAATTTTATATACATGTCCACTACAAATTGCTGCAATAATCTGCCACCGAATAACAATATTGTTTTCTCTTCACTGCGAACTTGAAGTTTGTATCAGTAATACTCTCTACAGGAAACATAACCTTTGGTTTCGCGCCATACACCTACAAGTAAATTTGTAAATATTACGTTAGGTTGAACATAGCCATAAAATGTAAGGAGTTTAGTAAGGGAAGGTGGGCGGATGTCTTGTTACAGAGTATTAGTTCTTCGATGGGCTTCAGTGTCCATGTCTGCAACCACAATGATCAGCACATACAAATTCCTAAAACGCCTCTCAACAAAGAATCAAGAAAACTGGACATCATCATGAACCCCATAGACAGTTATCGCTCTTCTTAGGTTTACTTTTCTCTGTTTGATCCATGTACAAATTGTCTTTTCAAATGATGGATGATCCCTTTTAGGGAAACAGTATGCGGAGTTTAAACATAATCAAAGCGTAGATGAAGAACAAAAAGAATGATGAATGTAAGTTGTTCATGTACAAAGTATGAATCTGTTTATATAGTCCTATTCACTTAATCATATTTTGTGTTTTACTGAGCAATTTGTCTACTAACAAATGTGAGACTTCTCTTATTCCTTCAAGAACTGTTCTTTTCCAATAGAGGAGCCAAATAGTAGGAATCCATCGTTGTCAGGCACTGAATAGCATGAGAATCTGTAGGGGAATAATTGACTTTTAGCTATTTTCAGCCAAGAAGCAAGCTTTTCAGATTTATTGTCTTCATTGAGATGTAGTCTAATTGAGGAGCATTATGTGTTAAGAGTTCACATAACTGGTACTTATGTCCAATTGGTTCCCCTATGTATCCTTTCCATATCTGCTATTTTTTGACTGCCTTAGAAGTTGGTTGGTGTTATATCAAATGTGCATACCTTATTCTTCGGTGTCTAACACCTCTGTGGCCGTGGCATATGATTGAGACGTTGTGTTGGCAGTTGTTGTTGCATATGTAGTAGCATTGCTATTTGGATTGCGGCATTTCACGATGCTTGATGCCATCTTCCTTCGCCTTTGGGTAGAATCAGTGGATATTGAAGTGGATTGTAGCAACCATAATAATGTTTTATTTGATGTCTATTTCCTGAATGCTCGTGTACGACAATATCTCTTTCAAATGGTATATTTGGATTATTTCCATCCACCAAACTGCCGCAGCTTGATCTACTGAGGGTTTGTTATACACCCGTTGGTCCAAAGAAGCATTTGCAGCTATGTGTATTTGTAAGTTTTGAAAGCTCGAATGGTCCTTAAGCTGGGAAAAATTTTTGCATATGGATTATGTTCCATTGTTTTCCTGATTTTTTCCATGACTTCCTCTGATAAATTTTCATCTTTTATTATTGACATTCTGTTGGCCAGTTAATTTTCGGTATCATAGAAGTAGAGCTGAAAATACTGTGGCCTGTCGTCCTTTGGGATCAATGACGGCAGATCGTGATATATTTTCCCCTGCGCCTTAAAGCTGTAAATACCTTTCCTCGAAGAAGCCAGTGCTTTATCAAGCTTAACTCCAAACTATGTAAATGCGAAGATTCTATAATATGCTCTGATATTCTTTGGAAATAGCTTGGATTCTTCTGAGTTATCTGTATATAATTTGTACGGGTCATCTTGAACTTCGTTTGGGGCTAACTTAATATATCCACTTGTTGTCATGCCCCGGGAGGGTACCCTAGACACGATTGACACTCGGAGACTATTGTTAGCCACCAAGCGGACCACCTAGTCTCTTTGCCATCGTTCAGTCAATTCATTAGCAGAATAGAAGTAGTAATACAAATACAATTCTATCAGTGGGCTCAATACTATCAATCTCAATCTATCATTCGCAAATAAAATAGATAACTAAGTCTCAATATAAGGAAATGAAGAGGGAAAAGAACTTTCAACATGAACATCAACATCTATGTCTATGAAGCCTCTATATTATAGTCTGAGATGGTACCATGATAGGCCATGGCTACCAAGCATCAAGTAAAAGACTATCAAATCAAGAAAATAAACATCCTCCAAATGCAGGGGAGGACTCGCCACTGTCTGGAATAAAGAGCTCTGAACCTTAACGATCGGGCTGCTGAAGTCCTCGGTCTATAGTATTTGCATCATAAAATGATACAGCTCCAGAGGGGCGTTAGTACGTGGAATGTACTGTATGTAAAACAGGCTAAAGAAAAAAGGAACAATATACAATCCCTCATAAACCACTCACAATCACCTCAGAGTAAAGGACAAGACTTTATCACCTTACTATCCATCAAACATCAAACAATGACATCACATCGAAGTTCTATCATCATGCAACCTATCTGGGAGTTTCTGTAACCGACAATCACTACCTATGAGTTGGTAGTGATACAATAAAGAGATGTCATTGCCACATCCGTCTAGTACTACCGGGGTAAAGGTCAAGTCTGTCAGTGGATCCAAAAGTCTATCAAGTCCTCCTTTAGGAGAAAGGAATCATTCGCTTTCACCGTCCGATCCTCTCCTACATTGGCCATGTAGTTAATGGGTCTTACCTATTTCAGTGCTAATACTCCTCCTAGGGCTCAATATGCTCATAAGTCTATCAATCCATCAAGAACTTCCATCACTCAACCCCTACAGACAAGAACACTCACCTCTTCTCATCATCTATCAACTCAAAGGGCAATACTATTCTTTTCAAGTTAAGAATAAATATTCATTCAGCTCTATCAGTATGAATTTTTAGCTATCACAATCATCAACACACTCCCCTTAAGACTCACACTCAGTCAGACATCACATTCAGACATTCAAGGCTCTAAACATCTCCCTAAGTTCATTATTCAAGTCTTTACAGAGAGAATTTATAGGAGTTTAATCGCAACCACATAAATATGTTAGTATACCATAAACTTTAAGCATGATGATCATCAATTTAGGATATAAGAATATAGTTCAAAGAATATATTCAAGAACTGAAGATAATATCCAAGAATTTAAAGCAATTATCCAAGAACTTTTAAGAATTCATTAATCAAGGCTTCTAGACATGATTTTCTTTCATCCTAACTCTACATTGGCACATGGAAGATCAATTTCATGCTTTTGGGTAGCCCTTACAAAATTAGGAATGGAGATTTCTTCAAGGAATTGGAAAACTATTGAAACCCTTACTCTTTCTCTCCTCTTCTTCTCTCTAACTTGCATAAAATTAAAAGACTTAGAAGATTTTTGAGTTTAAAACCCTTTCTGTACGAAGTATACTTCAAAAACTGACCAGAGGATATTAAAATATATCAGGAAGGATGAAATTTCCCTTCTCAAATTAAAAGAAAAAACCGATTCCGCCATGCACTAGCGTACGATGCGCACTAGTGTATTTATACACTTTTTTGCAAAATTTTCAGTTTCGTCAAATTTTCGAAAAACCACAAGTGTAGTTCCACATCCTCTCCACATCGCAGAATGGGCATGGAAACCCTACTATTTTTTATTTTCTTTGGAAAACTTGAATCGCATTTTTTCACGTTAAAGCCGAGTCGAGATTATCTTCCGACTCAATTTTTCGCACTGATCGCAAATCCAGTCTCAGATTTTTCCATCAGAGCTTGGGAAGACGCGTTGTGTGCCATGCTATAGTTTATGAGCATTTTAGTAAATTTACGGGGTGTTACATCATCTCCTCCTTGTCATCGAATGATGACAAAAGGTCGAATAGAGACTCGAATAAACTTAGAACTCGTCTCATTCCTCATTCAGGAACCCTCGAACTCTCACTATCCATCATCTATCTATCTCTGTCTTAGACTGGGGGATGGAGTAACACAAAGCATCAACTTAATGAAAAGAAACATTCGTAATTGATAGGATTAAGAATATTCACCTTCAACATCGTCATCATTTGGCATGAATAGATGCGGGTATTTGAGTTTCATCGCTTCCTTAGCTTCCCACGTAGCTTCCTCAACAAATTGATTCTTCTATAGGACACTAATGGAGGCTATCTCTTTGTTCCTCAGCTTATGAACCTGTCGGTCAAGGATCTGGACTGGAAGTTTCTCGTACGATAAGCTATTCTTCACACCCGTATGCTCCACCAGAATTGCTAATGCTGGATCCCCTAAACACTTCTTCAGCATAGATACATAAAACACTGGGTGGACACCATCTAGATCGGAAGGCAATTCTAGCTTATAAGTAGCCTTCATAATTCTCCTTATGATCTGGTAGGGTCCGATGTAACGGGAACCCAGTATCCACTTCTTACCAAACTTCATGACACCCTTCATGGGTGACATTTTCAAGTACACCCAATCATCTACCTCAAACTCCAAGTCTCTTCTTCTCACGTCCGTATATGATTTCTAGTGACTCTGGGATGTCTTCAACCTTTCCTTGATGACTTACACTTTCTCCATAGACTGGTGTACCAGGTCAGGCCCAATCAACTCAACTTCAGCCACCTCGAACCAGCCAATCGGGGATCTACATCTCCTCCCATACAATTCCTCATATGGGGCCATATGAATACTGGCATGATAGCTATTATTATATGCGAACTCAATCAATGGTAAATGATCATCCCAGTTTCCTTTAAAGTCAATAACACAATCCCTCAACATATCTTCCAAGGTCTGAATAGTGCACTCTGCATGCCCATCTATCTGAAGGTGGAAGGCGGTACTCAAATTTACCTTCGTACCCAATCCCTTCTGGAAATATCTCCAAAATAGAGAGGTGAATTGAGCTCCTCTGTCTGAGATAATAGACAAGGGAACCCCATGCAACCTCACAATCTCTTGAATGTAAAGTCGGGCATATTCCTCGGCCATATAAGTTATCTTCATGGCCAAAAAGTGGGCTGATTTAGTCATCTAGTCAACAATCACCCATATTGAATCATGCTGCTTTCTGGATCTTGGTAAGCTGGTAATGAAGTCCATGTTGATCACCTCCTATTTTTACTCCAGAATTTCAAAGTTCTAGGCTAAACCACACGGTTTTTGATGTTAAAACCTTAGCCTGTTAGCAATTGGGACACTTGGAAACAAATTTAGCAAATGTCTCTCTACATCCCATTCCACCAATAGACTTCCCTCAAGTCGTGGTACATCTTGGTGGAGCCACGATGAATGAAATATCTCATGCTATGAGCTTCGGCCATGATTTTGTCTCCAACACCATCAACATCAAGTACACACAATCTCCCTTGATATCTCAATACCCCATCTCCCCCTTTGGAAAAAACCATCACCTTCTACTTGTGCACCGCTTCCTTTAATTGGAGTAAGACAAGGTCTTGGTCTTGCTTTTCCTTTACCTTTGACACTAAGGATAAAGTAGACCCATTCTGAACATTGACCCAGCTTCGTTGTTCTCCTAAAGTTGCACTCCCAATCGAGCCAATATATGCACCTTCTTGGCTAATTCTCTCTTCTTCTCCTCCACATGGGCAGTGCTACCTATAGATATCCTGCTAAGAGCATCAACAACAATGTTAGCCTTACCTGGGTGATAGAGAATGCTCGTATCATAATCCTTGAGCAACTCCAGCCATCTCCTCCGTAGGTTGAGCTCTTTCTGGCTGAACACATACTGCAAACTCTTATGGTCAGTGAACATGTCCATATGAAACTGATCTTATCTTTTATGGAATCGATCTTCTCTGATTGTACAGATCTATTCTCTTTTTTTTTTCAAAAAAATCATCTTGGAGAAACTAGTGGTTGCTTAATGAGACTACTGGCTTAATTTAGATTGAAAACAAAACAGATTTCCATATTATATATTATAATAGTAATTCTTTCAAAGTAGATAAATGATATCAAAAATAGATTACCTCTCATGGGAAAAAGATCCCACAAAGAAAAGAATTGTATAGTACGAAATAACATAAAAACTTATTTTTAAGAAAAAAAACAAAAGATGGATAGTGATGCTAGATTTTAAGTGCGAACACCACCGCTGCCAACTCAAGATCACGAGTCGGGTAATTCTTCTCATGGACCTTAAGCTGTCTGGATGCATAAGCTATCACCTTCCCCCTCTGCATAAGTACACAACCCAATCCCACTCTGGATACATCACAGTATATCACGAAGTCGCCATCCCATCTGGCAAGGTCAACACTGGTGTTGTAGTTAATCTGGCCTTCAACTATTGGAAACTTTTCTCAAATGCCTCAAACCACTTAAATTTGGCCTTCTTCTGAGTCAACTTAGTCAATGGTGCTAACAACGAAGAGAAGCCTTCAACAAATCTGCGATAGTACCCGGCCAATCCCAAGAAACTTCTTATTTCTATTGGAGAAGTGGGTCTTGGCCAATTCTTAACCACCTTAATCTTCTGAGTATCAACCTGAATACCATCTCCCGAAATAACATGGCCTAAGAAAGCCACTGACTTGAGCTAAAACTCACACTTGGAGAATTTCGCATACGACTAATGATCTTTGAGTATTTGCAAAACCACTGTAAGGTGATTAGCATGCTTCTCTTCATTTCTCAAATACACTAGGATGTCATCAATAAACACAATCACGAACATGTCAAGATATGGTTTGAATACCCTGTTCATCAAGTGCATGAAAGCTGCAGGTGCATTTGTCAACCCGAAGGACATGACCAAGAACTCAAAATGACCATATCGTGTCCTAAAGGCTGTCTTTGGAGTATCACTTTCCCTCACCTTCAACTGATGATAACCCGATTGGAGGTCTATCTTGGAGAAACAAGTAGCACCCTGAACCTGGTCAAAGAGATCATATTCTGGCAAGTGGATACTTATTCTTTATGATAACCTTACTCAACTGTTGGTAGTCTAGACACATCCTCAAAGACCCATCTTTCTTACACAAGAATAGAATAGGAGCACCCCATGGTAAGACACTAGGCCTTCTGAAACCTTTCTCTAACAAGTCTTTCAATTGCTCTTTTTATTCTTTCAACTCTGCAGGAGCCATCCAATAGGGTGGGATTAAGATAGGTTTGGTCTTAGGAAGAACATCAATCCCCAAAGTCAATCTCTCTATCAGGAGGGACTCCAGGAAGATCATCAGGAAAGACCTCAGGAAACTCATTCACTATTGGGACTGACCAAGAGTGGGAGACTCAGCATTATCAAACTTTACTCATACTAGGTGGTAAATACAACCCTTGGATATCAACTTTCTAGCTCTAAGATAGGATATGAACATACCCTTAGGGGAAACAGAACTCTTTTCCACTCTAAGACAGGTTCATTAGGAATTTGGAACCTAGCCATCTGGGTTCTACAGTCAACAAAAGCATAACAGGCATGAAGCCAATCCATGCCCATTATTATATCGAAATCAACCATCTCCAACTCTATCAAATCAGCTAAAGTGTCTCTATGATAAATAGACACCACATAATCCCTGTGCACCCTCTCAGCTAGGATAGACTCACCAACAAGAGTAGAGACAGAAAAGGGTTCAAGCAAACACTCGAGAAGAATACCAAACTTTCTAGCCACATAAGGAGTTATAAAAGATAAGGTGGCATCCGGATCAATCAATGCATAACAATCATGTGTAAAGACACAAAGCATACACATGACAACATCTTTTGCAGCCTCGTGCTCCTGTTGGTTACCTATATCATAAACACGATTTGTCTCGCCTCCTGTACATGCAGTAGTAGTACCCCTCTGCTGATTACCGGCTGGAGGTGCTGTCAAAGACTGAGCTCTGCCGCTTCTCTCACCTCGCCTCCTCTTCAGACACTCATAACTATAATGACCAACCTGACCACATGCATAGCACATATCTTTTCCAACATGACACTCACCCAGATGATGCTTACCACACTTGCTGCAAGGTGGATTTCCCCTTATACCTTGGGTCACACTGGCCTGAGATGGGGAGCTCGAAGTCCTGAAAATCTAATAACTCTGAGGTTTCTACTCATACCTGGTCGGCTGCACGGGCGCACTTGTTGTTGATGGTGCGGGATGTGATGATCTCTTCTGAAATTAAGATTTGTCACCTCTATGCTGCCTCTATAGGCTAGGCTCATGTCCTGCTGACTTCACTTTCCTATTCAGATGCTCTTCTTTATCCCTCCTCTTATCTTCCTCTATCAGTTGGGCATACACCACAATCCTGGAGATGTTCATGCTAGGAATCAGCAATGCAGCCTTACACTCTCTCTACATATGTCTAGCACGTCCAGACACAAATCTCCTCATCTTCTGCATCATATCTTTCACCATCTCAGGAGCATATCTTGACACTTTGATAAACTTAAGGCTATACTCCTTCACAATCATCCCTCCCTGCTTCAAATTCACAAACTCATCTGTCTTCGCTTCCCTCAACATAACTCTTGAGGAAAGAAGTGATCAAGGAAAGCGGCTTCAAACTCCTCCCATGCTGAAGGCTCCATATCCTCACCTCTACTCTCTTCCCAGTGAGTGAACAACATATTACCATGTCCTGCAGTTGTAGGATGTAAGCTCAACTCCTTTAAGCTCATCCGCATGCATAGCCCTCAGAACCTTGTCATAGACTCCCTAGGACACTCGAACTCTGGGCTTTGATACCAATTTTATGACACCCTAGGAGGGTACCTTAGATGCGACTGGCACTTGGAGACTATTGCTAGCCCTCAAGCGGACTACCTAGTCTATTTTCCATCGTTCGATCAGTTCATCAGTGGAATAAAAGTAATGATTGAGATACAATTCTATCTATGGGCTCAATACTATCAACCTCGGTCTATCATTTTGAAAATAAAATAGATAACAAAGTCTCAATATAAGGAAAAGAAGAGGGAAAAGAACCCCCAAAATCAATATCAACATCTATGTCTATAAAGCCTCTATACTATAGTCTGAGATGGTACCTTGACATACCAATACTACCAAACATCAAGTAAAAGACTATCAAATAGAGAAAAAATAAACATCCTTCGAATGCAGGGGAGGACTCACCACTTTCTGGAATAGAGAGCTCTGAACCTCAATTATCGAGCTGCTGAAGTCCTCGGTCTATAGTATCTGCATCATAAAATGATGTAACGCTAGAGGGGCATTAGTACGTGGAATGTACTGTATACAAAATGGGCTAAAGAAAAAAAAAGGAACAATATATATTCCCTCATCAACCACTCATACTCACCTCAGAGTAAAGGACAAAACTCTATCACCTCACTATCCATCAAACATCAAACAATCACATTACATCGAAGTTCTATCATCATAAAACCTATTTGGGAGTTTCTATAACAGACAACCACTACCTATGAGCCAGTAGTGATACAACGAAGAGATGTCATTGCCACATCCGCCCAGTACCTTCTCGGGTTAAAGGACGAGTCTGTCAGCGGATCCAAAAGTCTGTCAAGTGCTCTTTTGAGACAAAGGAATATCTACTTTCACCTTGGTATCATCAACTCTAACCCCTGCATCATCTTTGTCAAGCCTTGTGGTGGTTGCCATGTGTGTGTCTCTTACTTTGGCATCCTGCATACCAAACTTAGTGATCAGCTCCTTGATGTACTTTTGTTGATGAATAGATGTACCAGTCTGTCCCTGATGTATTTGAAGACGTAAGAAGAAATTCAATTCCCCATCATGCACATCTCAAACTCACTTCCTATGAGTTTTGCAAATTCTGTCCCTAGAGCTGCTTCTGTTCCTCCAAAGATGATATTATCGATATAGACCTGGATAATGAGGGCATGGGCACCCTTTTTTCTCAAAAACAACGTATTGTCAATCTTTCCTCTCGAGTAACCATAACTTAAGATAAATCTGGAGAGTTGATAATACCAGGCTCTGGGGCCTATTTCAGTCCATATAGAGCTTTGTCTAACTTATACACATAGTCTAGATTCTCATGGTCGTCAAAACCAGGTGGTTACCTTACATAAACTTCCTTCTGTAGATACCCGTTAAGGAATGTACTTATAACATCCATTTGATATAACTTGAACTCTATGTGAACAGCAAAGGCTATGAACATTCGAATGGCCTCAATGCGGGAAACAGAGGCAAACGTTTCATCATAGTCGATTCCTTCATCTTGATTGTACCCTTTCACCACTAATCTAGCCTTATTTCTTCTGACCATGCCTTGTTCATCCAGCTTGTTCCTAAATATCCATTTGGTTCTGATGATGGTTCGATGTTCAGGAGGGGGAACCAGGTGCCATACCTTGCTCCGCTCAAACTGTAGGAGTTCTTCCTACATGGAGAATATTCATTCTTCATCCAGCAGTGCCTCTTTGACATATACTGGTTCAACCAAAGATACATGCAGAGAAGGCACACATATTTCTAAGCTTTGTCATGGTAGAAATTTATGAGTCCAGAGGAGTCAATGGATTCTCAAGAGAGTGTGAGCTCTTGTGCTTCTAGTTATGCCCGGGAGCCTTTGGTGCTGGATTGTTGCTCATGATACTTGAGGGATCAGCATCAGCAGGGTGAGATGCTCGTGAACTAGGTCCAGATGACCCATCTCAATTGGAAGAACTTCCTTCAGGTGATTCCTCTCTCTCCGAAATTCCAGGTGTCGGAGGACCTGGTTGACTGGGTTGTCCTCTGTCATCTTCATCATCTGAGTCCTTCCTATTTTCTATTGCTTCTAGCTCATTCCAATGTTACTGCACAACTTTCTTAGCTACCATATTAACCTCGTCAAATATAATATGTGGACTTTATTCAACACATCTGGTCCGTTTATTGAACACCTTGTAAGCTTTACTCTGAGAGGAGTACCCAATGAATATTCGCTCATCACTCTTGGGATCAAACTTTCCTAGAGCATCCTTTCCATTGTTGTGTACATAATAGACACAGCCAAAGGAACGTAGATGAGTGAGATTTAATTTTTTGCCTTTCAGTAGTTCAGAGGGGCTTTTATTCAGGATGGGCCTAATCTTGCATCTGTTGATGAGATAGCAAGCAATGTTCACTGCTTCAGCCCAGAAGCTCTGTGGAATATTTCTAGTTGTCATCATGGTTGTCGCTATATCTTTAAGAGTTCTGTTCTTTCTTTCCACAAACCTAATTTGTTTTGGAGTTCTAGGTGCGGAGAAGTTGTGTTTCACTCTATTTTTGGTGCAAAACATGAGGAATTTTGAATTCTGAAATTCTGTACATGGCCTATTCTTAGGCTCATCAAATGACAATTTAGACTCTTTTGGCACCATTTTAGCAAACACAACAAACACATCAAATGTTTCATCCTTGGACCTTAGAAAGAATGTCCATGTGAACCTCGAGTAATCATCAACAAGAATGAACACATGTTTCCTTCCCGTTGGACTCTCATAGGGCCATAAAGGTCCATGTGAACCAGTTCTAGAGGTCTGTTAGTGCTGACTAGTCCCACTGGTTGAAAGTTTCTCCTGACATGTTTACCTTGAGCACATGCTCCACATACTTGATCTTCACTAATTTTTCCCTCAGCCAGTCCCAGAACCAGCTCCTTTGAGAACAGTTTGTTGATTATAGAAAAGCTGGATGTCCTAGTCTTTTGTGCCAAAGTGACGATACATTGCTCATGGCGCTCAAGCACTTCATCTCAGGTTGACCAGGTCCATTGTTTAATCTTCCTATTTTTTAGTTGTCTAATCAATCTTTTAATTATTAATTTCAATTTCAAAATCTTATCATTATTTTCAAACTAAATAAAAAAGGAAAGAAATTTTCAAACATTTTCTGTTTCAAGAAACAAATGCGAAACTAAAATACGTGTGTGAAATCATCTCTATAAAAATCATTTTTTTAGAATACCCAATTGTTCTTCCTTCCTGATAATCAATTCTTGCAAACTATTTTTCAACTTGAAAAGTCTCCAATTTCTCTACCAAAACCTAGTTTTTAAGTATTATAATCAATATCTACATGATCATCATGATCAATTGTTAGAACCCGTACATCCTTAGTAGGTTCAATTTGGTAAAGTTGGGAGCTAAATGTGAATATGGTCTGGGGGAAAACTTACAGAATTTAAGTTGGAGTTAAAATGAAAATTTTAATTCGAAAGTTGTATTTTTAGTTGTTACCGGAGCCAAAGTTTGACTTTGGTCAACAAGTGGGTTTCGGAAGCTCGAATTGGAATTATGAAAATTTCAATAGTTTCAGATGGTCAACTAACGCTAGAAATGGTTTTGCTGCAATTTTTAGAGCTTTTGTGAATATTTTGAGTTTTTAAGTCCGAAATTAGTTTAAATGAACCTTTTTCGGTTTTGGGGTCAAGGAGGCCTCAATTGCAAATTGTGACATTTTCATTGGATCCGGAACGTTGAGTTTGGGCTAGAAGGACCCTTCATTCAGTCGATGGAGATTTCGAGTGGGTTTTGACCCCCTTGATAATTTTCGATATTGGAAAATGGGACCCACATTGGAATAAATGACCTCGTATGAGAAATTTCGACCTCACCAATGAGTCCGGAATATCATTTCCAATCAGATTTCATATATGAATTGTATTTTTCTAACTTTGGAAGAGGTCGGAGCATGGAATTTAAGTTTGAGAGTTTTTTTAAAGAGGAAAAAAATCTGAAGCGGGTGATGATATGGCCCAATGGAATTCTACCATGTGTCCACCCGTCCCCAATTTGTTTAAAGCTGCAGAAGTATGCAGCAGTTCATTATTTTTTCCCCAACTTCAATCTCAAATTAATCTTTCAATATTAATCCGATTTGAGTGATTCAAAAGGCTAAATTGTATAATTTTCTGAGAAGAACAACCTGGGTGCTTTTCAGAAATTGATTTTGGTGCGTCGTTTGAGGTAAAAATCAGAGTTTTGCTGCTGCGTTTTTATTTTTTTCCGAAAGCTTTAATTTACGATTTCTTCTTCATATTAGCTTCGTTTTTGAAATGGTTTTCACCACTGAATTCCTTATCACTTGGGGAATCATTTGATGTAAAAATTTTCAGATTTTCGATGGTTTTTTCGGCGATAAAAATTTTGGACCATTTTACCCTTTTTATCGAATTAATTAATTTTAGTGTCATTGGATTCATTATATGTATATGTATGCATCTTGTGTGCAAGAAGAGGTTCCAACACTTAGAAAAAAATTGAAGAAAGAGCAAAAGAATCAAGAATGCTCTTGGGTTGCTACAGTAACTCGAGAATGAAATAATTTTTTTTTGAGTTTTCGATTATTTGACGCTTCAAGTTTGGTACATTGGATCCCCTAAGTGGCGTGGAGGCATTAGTTGGTCAAGGAAATGCTTGATTTGTTGGCTATGAAGATTTGAATCTTGTAAGAGGTTAAAAGTGTAATGTTATGTTTTAACGTTGGGGGTTCACGTTGGGCGTTGGAGTGATATATTATAGTCCTTGGAGTATATAGAAAGGCTTGAATATGGTAAATGTATAATTTTATATATGCTGTCCTGTTTTACCAATTATGTCGAAATAGCGTTTTGTGGTGTTTTGGTGTTGAGTTGTTATTGGAATGGGTTTATTGATGTTGTAGGTGGTTGTTGTTGTTGTTGATTGATTATCTGAGCCAAATTGAATTCTCGGGGTAGCGTATTTTAAGGGGAGATGCTGCCGAAATTTGTATAGAATTTGGAACAAAGTTAGGATTTAAGACCGATACGGTTGTTAATTGTGGCATTATTGTAATTTGTGTAGACGTTGGACATCCGGAAGCGTAGATTGGATTGGTCTTGCGTGGAGTTAGTTGGAGAAAGAAAAACGAGGTATGTAAAGATTTCTTATCTCTTGGCATGACTTGGATAAAAATTAGTCAACGTTGTACGTTTGAAAAAAATTTCTTTCCCTTTGCAATTTGAGTCTAAAAATAATCTATGTTCATTCTTGGCCATTCTTATGATAAATTAAC
>JAABOM020000007.1:12417719-12455760 GCA_011800125.2 Solanum clarkiae
TTCAAATCTATTGTAATACATTAGAAGCTTGTGCACGTGACAACCAGGTCTTGGGGGATTTTCATCAAATTGAACTTCTATTTTTATTATAATACCGCGTTTTTAAGGTTATAGTTGGGTTGTAGGATGACTTGTCTTGGTGGGATAAGACGAGTGCCATCACGCCCATTTTCGGGTCGTGACAAGTTCTTGAGAGGGTTTTCTTGTTTTGAGAGAATGAAAGAATAAAATATGTGTTTTTTAGACTTAAAACGAATTAAAACTGATTAGTTTAGGATATGGAGTGTGGGAAAGGTTGAAACTACCCCTCCACATCAAAAGAAACAAAATTGCACCGGATTTACACTAGTGCGCGATACACACTAGTGTTAATTCTCACTTTTTCTCAAATTTTCTAGTTTCATCGAATTTTCGAGAAAATCCAAGTGTGGTTATGCGTCCCTAGTGCGTCGCGAGGGGCGCGAAAACCTCACTATTTTTTATTTTTTTGGAAAAATATAATTTGCCTTTTTTGCGCTAAAGTGTAGTCAAGACCATTTTCTGACTCAGTTTTTCGCGCTGATCGCAAATTCAGTCTCGGATTTGAAATCAGAGTATGGGAAGACACATTACGTGCAAGGTCAATTCTAGGGGTATTTTCATCTTTTCATTGGGTGTTACAATATCTTCCCCTTGGGATCTTTCGTCCTCGAATGATAGTGGTATAAGGAGTTCAGCTCAAGACAACAAGATTACCACACTTTGAACTAACATAAGTCTTAAGTATGTAAGTTTACCTTCAAGGTCCTCATTTAGGCCAATGAACTAGTGTGGATACTTGACCTTCATGTCTGCTTTTGCTTCCCATGTGGCTTCTCCACGAATTGGTTTCTCCATAATACTTTGATTGAAGCTATTTTAGTCCTCAACTTGCGAACATGTCAGTCTAATATCTGCACCGGGACCTCTTCATATGACAAATTGTAATTAATTCCAACACTTTCAACCGAGACAACTAGAGAAGGATCTCCCAAGCACTTCTTAAGCATGGAAATATGAAATGCCGGATGTATGGCACTTAACTCTGTCGGTAACTCTAACTCGTAAACAATGCTACCCACTCTTCTCAGATCTGATAAGGCCTAATATATTATGGACTGAGCTTCCCCTTCTTCCCGAATCTCATAATTTCCTTCATTAGAGGTACATTCAAGTACATCCAATCGCCTACCTCAAACTCCAAGTCTTTTCTTCTAACATCCGTGTAAGACTTCTGTTGGCTCTGAGCTGTCTTGAGCCTCTCCAAGATAACCTTCACTTTTTCCATAGCCTAATAGACTAGATTAGGTCCTATCAATCCTGCCTCACCAACTTTAAACTACCCTATTGGTGATCTACACTTCCTCCCATAAAGGGCCTCATACGGTGCCATCTGTATGCTGGCCTGAAAGCTATTATTATAAGAGAACTCAATCAAAGGTAGATGATCATCCCAGTTACCTTTAAAGTCTATCACGTATGCCCTCAACATATCTTCCAAGGTCTGTATGGTTCGCTCCGCTTGTCCATCTGTTTGTAGATGGAAAGCTGTGCTAAGATTCACCTTCGTACCAAGCCCCTTTTGAAGGGACTTCCAAAATTGTGTTGTAAACTGAGCTCCTCTGTCTGAAATAATGGATATAGGGACCCCGTGCAACCTAACAATCTCCTTAAGATAAATCCTGGCATAATCCTCAGTTGTATCAGTCGTGTTGACATGTAGAAAGTGAGCTGACTTGGTTAGTCTATCTACTATGACCCATATCGAATTGTGCTGTCTACGGGATCGAGGAAAGCCTGTTATGAAGTCCATATTAATCATCTCCTACTTCCATTCGAAAATTTCTACGTTCTGGGCTACACCACAAGGCCTTTAGTGCTCAACCTTAACTTGCTGGCATTTGGGCATCTAGACACAAACTCTGCAATGTCCTTCTTCATACCACCCCACCAATAGACTTCTCGCAAATCTCTATACATCTTTATTGCACCAGGGTGGATAGAGTATCTGACATTATGAGCTCAGCCAAGATCCTACTCTAAGTCCATCAACATTAGGCACACACAACCTGCCTTGGTATATCAGGACATCATCTCCCTCTTTTGAGAACACTAATATCTTCTGCTTCTGAACATCTTCTTTCAATTGGAGAAGGATGGGATCCCTGTCTTACTTCTCTTTCACTTCTACCACCAAGGATGACTACGACCCATTACTTACAATGGCCCCACCTTCGTCAAAATCTTCAATCTGCACCCCTAAACGGGCTAGTCTGTAAACCTCCTTAGCTAGCTCTTTCTTTTCATCCTCAACATGAGTTGTGCTCCCCATTGTCACCCTGCTAAGAGAATCAACAACTACATTAGCTTTACCTGGATTATAGAGGATACTTATATCGTAGTCTTTTAGCAGCTCCAACCATCTCCTCTGTATCAAATTCAGCTCCTTCTAGCCAAATACACACTACAAGCTCTTGTGGTCTGTGAATACATCCACATGTCACCATATAGATAGTGTCTCTAGATCTTTAGAGCAAACACCACTACAGCAAGCTCAAGATCATGAGTTGGGTAATTCTTTTCATGAATCTTAAGCTGCCTGGAGGCATATGCTATCACCTTGCCTCTTTGCATTAATACAAAGCCCAAGCCAACTCTGGAAGCATCACAATATACCACAAAATCATCAACTCCATCTGGTAGGGATAAGACTAGGGTTGTGGTCAGCCTACTCTTCAACTCTTGGAAACTCTTCTCACACGCTTCTGACCACTCGAACTTAGTCTTCTTCTGAGTCAGCTTAGTCAAAGGAGCTGAGATAGAAGAAAACCCCTCTACAAACCATCTGTAGTACCCCACCAAGCCCAAAAAACTCCTTATCTCAGTAGGAGTTGTGGGTCTTGGCCAATTCTTTACTGCCTCAATCTTTTGGGAATCAACTTGAATACCCTCACCAGACATGCCTCAGAAATGCCACATATGCCAACCAGAACTCACATTTAGAAAATTTAGCATATAGTTGTTGGTCCTTAAGGGTCTGAAGGATGACTCTAAGATAGTCTGCAAGCTCCTCCTTATTACGGGAATAGATTAGGATATTGTCTATGAACACAATAATGAACATATCTAGGTATGGCCTCAACACCCTATTCATAAGATCCATGAAGGTTGCTGGTGCATTCGTCAGCCCGAAGGACATGACCAAGAACTCATAATGACCATAGTGGGTTGTGAAAGCTATCTTAGGAATGTCTCTCTCTCAAACTTTAAGCTGATGATACCCAGATCTGAGGTTTATCTTGGAGAAATAGGTAACACCCTGGAGTTGGTCGAATAAGTCATCAATTCTAGGAAGAGGATACTTGTTCTTAATGGTGACCTTGTTCAGCTGACAGTAATCTATGCACATCCATAGAGAACTGTCCTTTTTACCCACAAAGAGAACTGGAGCACCCCAAGGTGAGATGCTTGGTCTAATGAAAACCCTTATCTAAGAGATCTTTCAACTACAACTTTAACTCTTTTAACTTTGAAAGAGCCATATGGTATGGAGGAATGGATATGTGTTGAGTATCTGGAAGAGTATCTATCCCAAAGTCTATCTCCCTATCAGGAGGGACTCTAGGAAGATCCTCAGGAAAGACTTCTGGGAACTCGTTCATAACTGGGGCAGACTGAAGAGATGGTGCCTCGACACGTGAATCCTGAACTCTGACTAAGTGGTATATACACCCTTTGGAAATTAACTTTCTGGCCTTGAGATATGATACAGACTCTTAGGGAAAACTGAGCTACCCCTCCACTCTAAGACTGGTTCATTGGGAAACTAAAAATTGACTACTCTGATTCTGCAAGCTATGGAGGCATACCCAGCATGAAGCCAATCCATGCCTATGATGACATCAAACTTTACCATATCTAACTCCACCAAATCAGTTACAATAGTCTTATGATAAACGGAGACTGGATAGCCCCTATAGACCCTTTGGGCTAAAATAGACTTTCCAGTAGGAGTAGAAACACTGAAAGGCTCAAGAAGACATTATGGATTGACCCCAAACTTCACAGTTACATATGGGGTTATGGAAGACAATGTGGCTCCTAGGTCTAATAATGCATAAACATCATAAGTGATGATTTTGAGCATACCATTAACCACATCTGGTGAGTTCTCCTACTCTTGTCTGGTGCCTATAGCATACAAGCGGTTTGTACCCCGTTTGTCCCTACTGTAGTACCTCTATGTGGTGGCTTACCTTGCCGTGCTGAAGAGACTGTCTGTGATCTGGTATCTCTCATATTCTTCTTTCCCATAGGACAATCCTTCAAGAAGTACCCCACCTGACCACATTTGAAGAAACTATTTGTGCCCATAAGGCACTCTCCGGAATGAGACCTACCACACTTACCATAAGTAGGATAACAACGCTCCTTGAGCTACACTACCCTATGACTGGATGCTCGAAAACCTACAGTGGTATGAACCCTGCTCATTCCTGACTCTCGGTGCAGGTACACTAACAGATGAAGGTGTTGGTCCTACTGTCTTAGGCTGAAAAGATGAGTGACCTCCACCTCCAGTCCCTCTTTTGCTTGTCTCTTGGCCTGATGTCTTGGCCCTCTTGCTCCTGAAATCCTCTCTATCCTGCATCTTCTCCTCCTCTACCTGCTGAACATATGTCATCAAATGGGCTATATCCGTGTCCCCAATCAACATCACATTCCTTCCCTCTCTCTTAGTCATTCGAGAGAGGCCGGACACAAAGATATCCATCCTAGTATGCATGTCTGCCGCCATAGCTGGAGCGTAGCGAGACAACTGAGTGAACTTGAGATTGTACTCCCGTACACTCATGTTCTCCTGCTTCAGGTTCAGAAACTCCCTTACCTTAGCCTGCCTCATCTCCCCGGGAAAGTACTGTCCTAAAAAGGCCTCCTTGAACACCGCCCAACTAATAGTTGGCGCCCCATCTGCCTTGCTCCCTTTCCACTGATCAAAACAGAGTCTAGCTACCCCTTTAAGCTGGTAAGCAGCCAACTCAACCCACTCAGTATCCACTATGCGCATCACCTGAAACACCTTCTAGAGCTCCTCAATGAAGTTCTCAGGATCCTCTTTCACATTGGACCCTGTAAATTCTGGTGGGTTCATCCTCAAGAACTCCCTAACTCTGGCGGTATCCGACCAGTCATTTCTGCCATCTCCTTGGCAACCTCCCTAGGTAGTGACTGCCTACGCTAAAGTCTGAATGGCATGGCAAAACTCAACATTGCTGATGTCTACCTGCTGTGGCTACTCCACAGGCACAACAAGACCTCTAGGTTCCTCTAGAATTCGGCCAGGCTGGTTTGCATTTCTCTTGGTTGGGTGCCCTCTGCCCCATACTGATTCGTTAGCTTTGCGAAGAGGCATGATCTAAAAAATATGGCGTGAATGCATGAGTTATAAGGGACTTCACAGAGATACACTCTGAAGCACGAGATAAAAAATGATAATTAATGATGACACTTCCTAATGTCTCATATCCTCCCTATTATAAATGTGGAATACCTATAATACGGACTCGACTAGACACAGTTCCATAGACTCCTTGGGACTCTTGAACTCTGTGCTCTGATACCAAGTTTGTCGCGCCTCGAGCCTACACCCTAGACATGGCCGACACTCAAAAACCATTTATGGTCCCAAGAGAACCACTTGGTCTGGCTGCTTACTCAGCGGAAGACTTAACAATAGTGGAAAGGCTTTAAATAGGCAACATAAAACTACTAAACTTGTTTGAATAACTGAAAAAAGAAATAGCTCAACAGTAAAATCAATTTAATTAGAACTGAAGTATCTAACATATAATCTTTGGAACTTCTACTAAAATAATCTGAAAGAACTACTGGGACAGGCCCCAATCAGCCAAAACTGAAATAAATACTGAAATGAAATAACATCAACCAAAGGGTCTCGGACTGAGAGGAGGCCTCACCACTGTCTGGAAGTTGTCAGATTCTCAACGAAGCGGCTGCTGAGGAACTTTTTCACCTGCGTCTGCATCATAAAATGATGCAGGTTCTAAGGATGTACGTACGTGGAATGTATGGTATGTCAGATGGCCAAAACAGTATCTTAGAATATCATATTATATCTCAAAAGACATAAACATAATCCATAGTGAAATAACAATAATCATAAAGACTTGTATGCCAAAAAACTGGTTAAGTACAACATAATTTCTTAGCTTGGGGAGTTTTTCTAACCGACAACCATCACTTTGAGCTTCATGGTGATACAGCGTCTTGCCCACGCTGCCAAAGCCATCCTGCACTTTGCCGGGCTAGGGGACGAAGAACTAGGGGAGCGGATCCATCTCAAAACTGGGCCATCTCAGTGGCTAAAGAAGAATGTACTGTGGTACAATCCTATCCTATGCTGGATACATAGTTTATGAGTTCGAGTAATTAATTCTACCTTCACCCATATCGGTGCTCAATACTACTCCCAAAAATGATCTTTATATATAACTCATACTTAAAGATTATAGATTCTTGAAACCTGGTTTCTCGGGGACTTAGCCCAGCTTACTACTTAGCTTTCTCATCTGACTTCTTTAACTTGTTTGAAAACTAATATAAACTCAAGTGATTCAAAATCAGGCAAGATTTCTTGGCTAATATGCATAATCAATCTTTAAAATATATTTCTTGAACTTGGCGTAAAAAGGTACTCAAACTAGTCTTTCTTTTCTTGAAATAGGAACAAGATTTTTCAAGAAACCTTAACAATAGCAAATCTTGTTCTTAAAAGAGCATAAACTTGATGACAATACTTTAATGGAATAATATAAAGACCACGAATCATATTATTCATCAAGATATCTATGGAATATACCATAAAAGTTAAAATACTTTACAAAGTTTACAGGAATTTAGTCTCAACTAATGCTTGAAAGTTCATGGGTAAAAACTAGTTTCTATTTCTAAAGATGTTATCAAAATAATAATTTTTAAGTGACTTTACATACCTGAGAAAGGATTATTGAAGAATTGAAAAGAATCCCTAGGCCCTACTGTCGTTCTTGAATTCTTGAACTTGAGTTCTTCAGAGAGTTTTCTTGTTTTGAGAGAATGAAAGAATAAAAAATGCGTTTTTTAGACTTAAAACGAATTAAAACTGATTAGTTTAGGATATGGGGAGTGAGAAAGGTCGAAACTACTCCTCCACATCAAAAGAAACAAAACTGCACCGGATTTACACTAGTGTTAATTCTCATTTTTTCACAATTTTTCAGTTTCGTGAATTTTTAGAAAAACCTAAATGTGGTTCCGCGTCCCTAGCGCGTCACAGAAGGGGTACGAAACCTCACTATTTTTGATTTTCTTGAAAAAATATAATTCGCGTTTTTTCGCGTTAAAGTCGAGTCAAGATCATTTTCCGACTCAGTATT
This sequence comes from Solanum clarkiae, assembly GCA_011800125.2. Classification (NCBI taxonomy): domain Eukaryota; kingdom Viridiplantae; phylum Streptophyta; class Magnoliopsida; order Solanales; family Solanaceae; genus Solanum; species Solanum clarkiae. The sequence continues at coordinate 12,425,174 of JAABOM020000007.1, forward strand.
TCGTACTAATCACAAATTCGGTCTCGGATTTAAAATCGGAGCATGAGAAGACACGTTACATGCAAGGTCAATTCTAGGGGTATTTTCGTCTTTTCACCGAGTGTTACAATAATAAAATTTGGAGATATAATATAGTTATTATATTTAAGCTTGTGTATTATTTTTTTATATGCAAACTTTAAATAAATATTTTGAGTTATTAAAAATTGTAATTTAAAATGCACAACTACCCCCAAATAATAACCAAAATTCCAGAGACACACTTAATCTTTTACTTGGTTTTATTACCCCCTGAACCTATTTTTTTAGTAATTTAATGCACCTTATTTACCCTTAACCAGGTGCCTAAGTTTTTTGTGTGTAGTACACTCACAAACCCCGCATGCCACGTAGGCAAATAAGGGGTATTTAATTACGAAAAAAATAAGTTCAAGAGAGTAATAGGACCAAGTTGAAGTTCAAGCGTGTCTTTGTAATTTGGGTTATAGTTTGGGGGGGTACTTGTGCATTTTCCCATTTATATTTTATTATCTTTCTCACGGAGAGAGTTAAATACTCTCACTTCGCATATAAATATTTAGGAAATTAATAATTTTAATTTTAAAAAAGGTATAAAAATACAAAGAGTAAGAATTTTTATATATATTTCCTTTCTTATTTTTTTCAATTATTTCTATATATTTTCTATTTTAGGAAATATGTTATTTATATCCTTAGAAGAAGGTTAGAACTAAGTGTCACCTTGGCAAGAGATGACATATGAATAATTAGTATGTCTTGTCAAGTCATAGATGACACTTGATACATATTTACAACAGTTTTAATGTTATATTTTATCTTCTTTCTCGTGGAGAAAGTTAAATACTTTCCCACATAAATATTTAGTAAGTTAATAATTTTAATTTATAATTTCTAATAATAAAACCCTCCTGAAATATAAATATGGAATTAAAAAACGAACAATAGGTTGGAGTGATATGATCGTGTTTCTCAAATGAGGTCGCAGGTGTAGTCGTCATTTGACTTGGTGTCCACACGGCGTTTAAAAAGCTGTAAGTTAGTTTTGAAATGGTAGGTGCAGAGAGGAGAGGAAAGAATAGTGGAAGGTCAGCACTCAAGCATGATGTTACCAAACAAGCAAGTTGTGTTCAAGAATTATGTTGAAGGTTATCCTGAAGAAAGTGATTTCGAGCTGAGAAATTCGATGATAAGTTGCCAGATTCCACACGGATCAAAGGGTTTGTTAGTCAAGAATCTTTACTTGGGTTGTGACCCTTACATGCGCCACAGGATGTCTGATCATAAATCCAAGGATGTTTCTTTACTTGTCTCATTCAAACCTGGTTCTGTTAGTGGATTTCCTTGTCATTTACTCCTTACATTCTTGATTTTGTTTGGATTCTTCCCTCTGATTTTGTCCCCCTTTTAGGTCATTATTGGACTTGGTGTGGCAAAAGTTATTAAATCAGCAGATGCAGATTTTGAGGAGGGGGATTATATCTGGGGCATGACCGGTTGGGAAGAATATAGTTTGATTCTCAATACAAATGGGCTTTTCAAGATCAAATATACAGATGTGCCTCTCTCATACTATGCTGGAATTCTAGGTACCAATTTCTATTTACATTTCCTCTTATATAGTCTCTTGCTTCCTGATTATGGTCTGAAAAGGATGCTCATTGAAACAACTAATTCATATTTCACATACTTGGTCAGTAGCTTCTTGAAAATATATGGTTTATTAACCCAATTGAAAATTTCAAAAACTTGGATTCCAGATTGGGTTTTGCCAAAATAGAATGGACAAATTGCAGATTGGTCTTTGTAACAAACTCGAATTCGTCACTTGATTATTAAGAGGACTGGAAAACAATCACAACTTAAAGATCCTAGTTGCAATACTCAAACTGCTGAATTACAATGAAAATATTGAAATAAGGAGTAATTAATAATAGAGATAAGAACGGAGATGAGAAGTTAGACTCTAGAACTGAGGATAGAAACACAAGAATACCTTGCACATAATTCACGATACCATTAGATAGTGATGCCCAGTTCTATTTAACGACAACCAGTGGTACCATCGGTTTGGATCCCAAATTATCCTTTGTGAAGGCCTGGCCCTATTGCTTTTACTTGGCCCAATATCTATTTGTGTGGTATCCTTGTTGGTATCCCTATTGGGATGGGGCTGATTCCTAACATAGTCCCGCCCTCAATAAGAACCTTGTCGTCAAGGTTCAAGTCAAGAGATCTTGCTAGTGAAAGCATTGGTTCTAGGTGCAGTTACATTTGACTTCAAGATGGACAAAGTGCATTTGACGACAAACACCTGCAAGTCCCTTGTCAGTGAAATCAAGAGTTTCATACCAATCTTTGTTTATTGTGTCAGCATAGTTTACTTCGCATTGGACATAGTTCGTGACAAGAAAACCTTGTAGTTTCTCTAAATGTCCCATAGGCCCAATATTCTTTGAATGGACATCATAATAAAGGTTGTTTTGATAACATGCTTAGCATGATTCAGTTCACCAATAGCGTCATAATTTGCATGAGACTCACTCACTCTCCAGCTTAGCATAGTGAGAACACAAGATAGAGGCAAACTAAGTTGTATAGTCTATCTCCGGCACTAGAGCAGCCCTCCACCAAAATTTGAAACATAGTTAAATCAATATACTTTCCATCTTGCAGCCCAGAATTTTCCCTCCATGACACGTCGTTATGCTTAGGCATTTGCACATTATCCTTTAGTCTCTGCCCAGAAAACCATTTGTCTAAATGGACAATTCTAGTTGAAGTTCCCACAAAGTAAGCCAATAAAGGGAAGAAATAAACTGAGGATGCTCCCAGTTATCCTTGAAATGTGCATAATTTTTAAGGTTAGACTCAACTTGTCCCATGTCATCTAATAGCTTGTGAAATTTTGCTTGATTAACCACAGTCATGAAGTACCACTCCTCTTGTGGAATGTCCTCTGTAAATCTCTTAATCACAAACAATGTAAATTCCAGACTTGGTATATCCTTTAGCAACTCCTTCCCCAAAGACAAGGTTATACAACAAAGAAGCATTGTCTTGATAAAGAATCAGGTACAAACAATAACCCAATGAAGAAAATATTGCTCCATCACCATTAATAACAACATAAGCAAACCAACAATTTCTTCCAGCAAACAAATTATGGAAAAGTCCATGTAAACAAATCTTGAAGGACCACTGATGGCAGCACTATGTCTTCAAAAAATTTCACAGGGCCATGGGAGCTCATTAAAATGAGCATCCAAGTGTTGAAGCCCTATTATAGAACTAAGCAGTGCAACATGATTCTTTCTAACAATCACCGTGTAGTAAATCTCAGGTTTGCTGTCAAGACTAGTGCTGACATCGGGTCGCAAAACTGATGTTTGCTTGAATTTGGCCACCAAAACGCCATATTTTACGTCATAATACTCGTTGACAATGTGGTTATAGATAACAGAGAATCCATTGGACAAGTAGCAATACATATACTATGGTTGTCCGGGATCCCACACTTGGTTGTCCGGGATTCCACACTCTATTCAAAGAGTTTAAATCTGCATTTAAGAAAAACCTTCCGGGACATCCCAACAATAATTGAACTTGCGTTCTCAGTGAAATCTGTATGAGCCATGAACTCGAAACATCTCCCTGGATCCCATACACAGAGATCCATTGCAATCATAGAAATGGTCACAATAAGGAAATTAGCAGGATCCAATAGGAATTGACTCAAAATATGTCGACCACTCCATGGTGGATTTTCCATCTTCAGTGTCAGGAAGTATTTTAACTGAATGCATTAAACTTGCCGAGATATTGAGATATAAATCTTCATTATCCACAGGTTCCATGAAAAAATCAGCAAGATACCAATCTTCGAATGTCTCCAAATCAGTTTTCCATTTAGGAAAGCTACGAGCAAGAGAGGTAACATTTGCATACCTTGTTGACATATCTCATTTGAGATGTTCATTCGGCCTAACAACTGTCACGACCCAAGCCTAGGGCCTAGATGTGACACTGCGAATGGGGAACCCGAAGGGACCCCAAACAAGTCTCTTAGCATATCGTTCACATATCCTTGGTTGCTGAAGCAAAATAAGACAAACAAACAAGTAACAATAGAGTCTAAGGGAAGCGGGACTTGGGACTTCCATCTCATCATCAACATAAAAGAGCATAGAGGGAAATAAGGGACTAAGGAAAGTCTTTCATAACAATGTAGACAAAAAGGAGTCAAGCTCAATACGTGCTATCCATATCCAACAACACCTCTACTTTAGATGGAGCAGGGGCCAAGACATCTCCTAGGCTCACCCTCAAAGATAAGTACCCAAAAATATTAGACTAGTCTTAACAAAGCATGATAGTGAAATAGATATTGTCTTCGGAATTGAGGACTCACCCAAAGCTAACTCCAAAGGCTAGTCACGTGGAGAAGGAGGATCAATAGGAGCTCCGGTCCCTACATGGTGAGATCATGTAGGCAAAAAGTATGCGTTAGTACTTGGAATGTCCTAAGTATGCGGGGTGCAATGCAACAACGACATAAGCCATAATATTCAAGATGCATAATCATAAGCAATAGATATAAGCTCAATATGACATGTGTAATCAGTGCTTGAGTTAAAACATGCATGTAGATAATCAACTTGCATAACATAACATACATATGTGGGAGGAGACGTTAACCAACATATAAGACTAAGCGAGCTACTACTTGGAATCCCGATGCATGTCTCCCCACCGTAGAAGGAGTGGTCTACTTGCCAAGGTAAACCATACTTGACCCCACATTGTGGGTAACTTGTCCTAGATGGATCCACTAGTAAAGCCCATTTAGGGAAATAATATAAACCTATGGTGGCACATAATTAAGAGACCAAGACTTTATATAAGGATCCCTTGAGTCGAGCCCCCACCTTAAGCCTCAATCGGTGCTAAGTCTAATCCCATGAAATACTTGAAATAATCATAAATTTAATCATAACATGAATAACTTGTAAAGACTTGATAACATGGCATGAGTAGCTCATTCACATACTTGACCCCTATATGGGCATATACCTTATACTAGAGGATAAAAAAACCTATGCATAGACTTGACCCCTTCTAGTAGGCATTGAATTTCACATGAGGGTAGAGATTGTAATATGCTTGACCCTAGTAGTGAGCTTTAGTTTGTACATGAGGGTAAATAGATATCATGCTTGCCCCCTCACATAGACATTATTCACTCACAAGAGGGTAGAAATATAGAATAAGGGCTCAACATATCACTTGCAAATCATAGAAACCTTTCATGGGTTCAATACATGCTTGGGAGCTCAGAACTTATCATATCATGCTTGTCTTGCAAAATCATGCAATAATCTTTCATCAACATAAGAATCCTTGTCATGCAAATTTAGTCAAACATGGTGGGTGTACATGCACATGGTTAAAATCATGCAATCTAAGAGTGTAAGACAAGAAAGAGTAGAGTCAAATCATTTTAAAGTCACGTAAAGCAACCCACCAATATTGTAGTAAAACCCTCATTTTGGGTGTCATGGAAACCATTTTTAAATCCATAATCTTTCCAAGCCTCTCAAGATATCATAGTATACAAAGCTTTAGTCTCATAAACATAACATAATCTCATTTCTTAATAGAAGCTCATGCATCAATAGTCCAATATTCAACAAATTACCAACATATTTCATGCATAGGAATAATAATAGAAAATACCCATAAGAAATCCAATCTTAAAACCATGAAATTTCATAAAAAGAGAGGGTTGGGCTCCATGGGTGAAAGGACCCATGGATGAAGACCCACATACCTAAACCTTGGAATTCTTGAAGAAAAATTTGTGGAAGACTTGAGACTTGAATTGGGTTCTTGAAATCCAAAGCAAATTCTTGAGGTTCTTGAATTTTAATGGTGTATTGGATGATGTTTTGGAGAGGATTTGAGAGGGTTTTTGAGAGTTGTAGAGTTGAAAAATGGATAAGGAAAGGGGGTTTCCCGTTTAAATGGGCATTGGGTTATTACCCAAATGCCCTTGAGCGAAAACTAGAAAATAAGGAACCATTTGCACTGGTCCGCGCCCAAGGCGCGACGCAGACCAATCACGGAGTCAACATTTTACTAGTCCGCCCGTCGCAGGCTCATTGCCTCGGCTCCCATAGTGAAAAATTATTTTTCACTACGGGTCATCTAAAAATCGAGAGCCACCCATTCCCTACACAATTTTGTCCCCTGAACAAGAATATGAAGTCGGATTTGAAATCATGCACGGATTTTGAAATATTCGAGAATTACGCTATAGGGCATTTCTGAAGCACATGAGAGGTGTTACAACAACTTCTAGACTATCAATAGGAACTAAGAGTGATACTTGAGGTGCAATTAACCTTATTTCCCAAATTTAGTGCTGTGAGAACTTTCATCGAGCACCTGGATGGTTACTTCATGTTGCAAATTGTCATTTCCACAGATGCTTGTGTCGGATACCTGTAGCAACTACACGCGCAGAGTGCTCTTCATCATGGACACTAGCATTAGGATCATGGAAGTTGGGGCTTGCTGTTGTATATGACATTTTAGCGAACATTGAATCCTTGGTCACAGCAGAACTGCAGAAGGTTCCTGTAGCAAAGCAGCTACCTCAGTTGATTTGGATCTCCTGTTTTGAGGAGTTGCTATGTCATCAAGAGTCGCAATACCAGTGATACCCTTATTTGTGAAATCCCAAGCATATACAGTGTGATTCTTCTCAGGCAATTTATCAAACACATGGTCCTGTTTCCAGGTTTGAGTTTCTAGGCAGAATTAAATGAAAATGACGTCAGAAAATTGCTTGGAGCAATTGTCTGCTCCATCAGATATACTTTGGTTTGGTGGCTAAAATGTTGAGTAAATCTCTTCTTGAAATGCACCCAATCAAAAAACTGCTTGTTGCGAAACAACTAATCGGACCATGTGAGGGCTTCACCGTCAAGGTAGAAGGAAGGAAGAGAGCCAATACTCCTTGTTGAAGCTAAGGAAAATGAAGTATTGCTCCGCCCAATAAAGCCAACTCTCGGGATTGCCGGTGCCACTAAAATGATCCAATATCACCACTTCAATTAGAGTACAAAAATCAAAACACCAATGTAACAAACTCGAATTCCTCACTATATCATTAAGAGAACTGGAACACGATGACAACTTTAAGATCCTAATTGCAATACTCAAACTACTGAATTACAATGGAAATATTGAAATAACAAGTAACTTAGGATAGAAATAAGAATGGAGATGAGTAGTTAGACTCTAGAATTGGGGATAAAAGCACAGAAATGCCTTGCGCATACTTCACTATACCCTCTGATAGAGATGCCCTGTTCTATTTAATGACAGCCAACGGTACTCTCAGTCTGGATCCCAAATTATCCTTTTTGAAGGCCTGGCCCTATTGCTTTTACTTAGCCAATATCTCTGTGTGGTGTCCTTGTTGGTATCCCTATTGGGCTGGGGCTGATTCATTACATTCTTTCTGATAAAAACATGTGATTTCACCATAACAATGAACTTACAGGTATGCCAGGACTTGCAGCCTATATTGGTTTTAATAATGTATGCTCTGCTAAGGAAGGGGATGTAGTTTATATCTCATCTGCAGCAGGAGGAGTTGGTCAGCTTGTTGGACAATTTGCGAAAATGAAAGGTTGCTATGTTGTTGGCAGCGCTAGTACTGATGAAAAGGTAATATTTCACTTTTGCTTCTATATGCAAGTGGGAGTTATTAAAGATGTGATGCACCCCTTTTGCAGGTAAATCTTTTAAAATCAAAACTTGGCTTGGATGATGCTTTTAACTACAAAGAAGGAAATGATCTTGCTGTAGCCTTGAAAAGGTTTAGTACTACTATGCTCAGCATATCTACATTACTTGACACATACAATAAGCTTAGATAAGATCTCATTTATAGACAAGCGAATTGTATGAGTGTGAAAATAGTAGGTTTCTATGTCAAATTTGCATTAAGGGTAGAAATACTATTATCTGTGTCTTGAATTTTTTTCTCCTTGTATATTTAGGAAACACATTATCCCTATTAGTTTAGAAAATCCATTGTCCTAATAGATTTGGGGAAAAAATATATTGTCTTTACGTGATGAGATTTCTCTTATAGGTTTTGGACTACTTGGAATCTATATGTAAGGGTTGTAGTTGGAGATTTATATGACCCCTCTTTTTTTCAATGTAAAAAAAGACAAAAACTCTCTACTTTTGCCTCGAGGATTAGGCTTAGTTGAATCTAGTTAAAATTTGTGTTAATTTTTCGTTTTTATTTGCTTTATGTGTGATTGTGTGCTAGTTAACCCACAATATTTCCGTAACAATTGATATTAGAGAGAAAAGCAAGGCTAGGGTTTCTACACATAAACAGGGGTTAGGGTGATTTCATCATCATTAACAAAGTACGAACTAGAGAAATTCAATGGTGGATCTAGTTTCAGCTTGTGGAGGATTAGAATAAGATTGTCTCCAGTGTTACAAGGATTGTTAAAGGCAAGTGAAGAGATTTCCCTGAAGAGATGAAAGAGTCAGAGAAGACATACTTTAAAGAGATGACCTTGAGTGTGATCTTCATGAGCATTCTAGATAGCCTTCTTTGGGAAATTGCCGAAGAAAAATCTGCAACAATGGCATGGAAGAAGTTGGAAGATCTATATTCTAAGAAATTGCTCATAAATTACCTCTACCTTAAAAGGAGGTTGTACAATCTCTATGTGGACAAAGGTACACTGGTTAAACTCACCTTAGTTTAATTTGATTAGGGCAAAAGCTTAAATATGCTATCAAACTTTTTGTAAAAAGTGTCATTTATGTCATTCATCAAAAGTTGGGCTGATCTATACCACTGTCGTTTGAGAAACGGCTCATCCATGTCATTAATTTTTAACTTTGGTTTTGCAAAATCATTTTTTACATGGCCAATTATAATTAGGCCATGTCATTAACTTTTTTCTTAAAAGGAAGCCAAATTTCTAAAATCATTTGTGTAATTAGAAAAACCCACCCATATCAAAGTAAAAGGAAATCAGTCCAAAGTTGTTGCTGTCATGTTTTTGTTGTTTTTGATACTAGATTCTTGTTCCTGGTATTTTTTGCGTCTATGTTCAAATTTCAAGTGATTTGGTGTTTTAAAACTTTGAAGAAATTTCAAGTGGGTCTTGTTGAGTTAGGTTGAATTCAAGCTCAAAAGATATTGAGTTTTAGTATTTAGCTTGGAGAGTTGCTACCCTTGAAATTTGAGGTAATTTCGTGAAGAATTGAAAAAGTTGGAAATTGGGAGTTTTTGGTGTTCTTGAGGAAGAGGAGCAAAAAGAGTACATTTGATTTAAAACTCCAATTGAAAGTTGTTTGGGGTCTTGTTGAGTTAGGTTGGCTTTTTTTTTTTAATGACATGACCGAATTATAATTGGCCGCATTTAAAAGTGGTCTTGCAAAACGAGAGTTAGTAATGACATAGATGAGTCTCTTCTCAAAGGGCAATGGCATAGATGATCTAAACTTTTAACAGATGGCATAAATAAGCCTTCTCTCAAAATTAGATGGCATATTTGAGCCTTTTTTAATTAATTATAGTGGACTTGAGGAATGTAGATATCAAAAGCGAGAGTGAGGATCGATCCTTGATTTTACTACCATCTTACGATGCATTTGCTAATATGTTGTTATATGAGAAAGATGGAATTCACTGGATGAAGTCAGTAATGTACTAAAAATCTGAAGAGTTTTAAGAAGAGCTTTCTAAAATAGCAGGACCGAGGACGAAGGCCCTGTGAGTTCGGGAAAAACATAATAGAAAGACTTTAGTAGGAAAAGATCTAATGCCAAATTGAAGTTTAGAACAAGGAAGTAGACCTGTTATAAGTGCGGGAATAGAATCACGATAGAAGAGATTTTTCTAAGCTAAAGGATAAAATAGGGAAGTAGAAAGTTGATAACTCTACTAATATTGTTGACACTAGAACCAGTTCTCATGACAGTGACTATAAGGGGGAAGTTTGTGTCATGAGGTTTAGTCATATGCATAATTAAGGTTATTTTGGTGCAGCTTATTGTATGTGTCCACACAAAAATTTGTTTGGAACTTACAAGTAGGTGAATGATATTGTCTATCTAACTGATGATAATACATTAGCGATAGAGGGGATTGGTAACATCTGATTGAGAATGATTGATGGCATTATCAAAAACATGAGAGAAGTATTTAAACACCCTCGAACTTGTCACGAATTGTTAGTTTCGTCCCTAAACTATTGATAGACTTAAAAACACCCCTCAACTTGGCGAACTAAACTTAAATATACCCTCGAACTTGCACAAATTATTAATTTCGTCCCTAAACTATTGATAGGCTTAAAAACACCCCTCAACTTGATGAATTGGGTTTAGATATACCCCTCCCATGTCACATGACATAACAAGTGAGTACAATTTATTTAAAGCGCATGATAGGTCAAAAAGAAGACCACATCAACCTTAATTTTTCTCCTCTTTTTTTTCCGTGCAACTTTTAATTACCAAACTACTAGAATACCCTTCTTCTTATTTAATGTTTCCTTCATAATGACGATCTCAAAGCAAGATCTATTTTTTTTTTCATTCTCATTTTTAGTTGCTTGATTCTCTTTCTTTTCCTATTTTGTTTATGATTTTTTTGTGTCAATGTGGACTTCCGGCAATGTTAAAATTTCATGGTCGGATGACAATCTGGTAAGAAGATTTTGGGATTGTAAAAATATGGCAGCAAATGAAGCTCTACAAAGTTTCAAATCAAAATTTAATAAGTTACAGAAATATGAAGCTGGGGTTTATTTTTAAGCCTATCAATAGTTTAGGAACAAAACTATTAATTCGTGCCAAGTTCGAGGGTGTATTCAAGCTCATTCGCCAAGCTGATGGGTGTTTTTAAGCCTATCAATAGTTTAGGGACGAAACTAATAATTCGTGCTAAGTTCGAGGGTGTATCTAAGCTTAGTTCGCCAAGTTGAGGGGTGTTTTTAAGCCTATCAATAGTTTAGGGACGAAACTAATAATTCGTGACAAGTTTGAGAGTGTTTTTAGTGCTTTTCTCCAAAAACATTAAGTCTTGACATGTTTAAATGAAGAAGAATTTGATTTTTATTTCAACTTTGGATGATTGAAGGTATAAATGTTATTGTATAGTAGGACACTTAATGTGTGTAAGGGTCCATGGAACTTATGAAAGGCAAGATATATTCTAAGTTGTATTATCTTCAAGCCAGTGTAGTTGAAGGGGAAGCAAATGTAGCTTCCCAAAAGAGTGATTTGAATTAGTCTCAGTCGTGGAACTTGCGACATGTCATATGAGTGACAAGGGATTTTCGTTGTTGAGCAACCAAAATATACTAGATGGGTATAAAAATCAAGCTTTGAGTTTTTGTGAGCATTGTATGTTTGGTAAGCAAACAAGGGTGTTCGACAAGAAGGCAAATATAGATTTATTTTTTAAAACAAAAGATGAGGCATTTAAGACATCTGTTAAATGGAAGATGTTGGTTGACACAACAACATACTCAGTAGAATCTCACAAGTGGGGTCTGGGGAGGGTAGAATGTACGCAAACCTTACCACTACTCATAGAAGTAGAGAGACTGTTGCCGGAGAACCCTCGTCTCAAAAACCCATAAGTAGAATAAACTAGATATGACAAAAAGGAAAGGAAAGGAAAGGGAACAAAAAGCGTGACTAATACTGAAAAACACATGACAGTATGCAAATATGATAAAACTAACACATATACGACAGATAATGACAACACATTATAAAAAAACACGACTACTCTTGCTACCCTACCATACCCCAAGGCCAGACATCCACCTAACCCTATCAACCAATTGACCTCCACTCCTTTCTATATAAGGTCATGTCCTTGGTGAGATCAAGTTTCGCCATATCTTGTCTGATCACTTCCCCCCAATACTTCTTCGGTTTACCTCTACCCCTCCGTGTAACTCGCAAAACCAACCTCTCGCACCTCCTAACAAGAGCATCGGTACTCCTTCTCTGCACATGTCCAAACCATCGCAGTCTCGTTTCCTTCATTTTATCAGCCATAGGGGCTGCCTCTAGCTTCTCCCGAATGGTCTCATTTCCTAATCTTATCACTCCTGGTGTGATCACACATCAATCTCAACATCCTCATCTCTGCGACATGCATCTTCTGAACATGTGCATTTTTTATTGGCCAACACTTCACCCCATACAACAAAGATGGTCTAACCACCATTCTGTAAAACTTACCTTGTTTAGGTGGTATCTTCTTGTCACACAATATTCCAGATGGACAAATAGAAAAGTTAAGCATCTTCGGAACAATGGTTGGAATTTCACCAACTCAAGAGTTCAATGATTTTTGTAGCAGAGAGGCATAGTGAGACACCACACTTGTGTCAGAACACCACAAAAAAATGGTGTTGCTGAATGTTTGAACAAATCACTTTGTGATAGGGTAGGAAGCATGCTTTCACACTTATTAAGGATTTTTAGGCTGAAGGAATCAATGCTAGTTATTTGGTCAACAGATCTCCATCCATAACTATTGAGTTCAAAACTCCTTTTAAAGTATGGTCTGATTTGCCTGATAATTTAAATTTGAGAATATTTGGTTGTCCTGCTCATGCTCATATGATGGATGACAAAACTTGAGCCAAGGGCAAAGAAGTGCATTAAGGTATGCAACGGTATTGAAAGGTTGCTGATCATAGTGCCCAGAGTAATTATTAAGAGTAATGTGACATTCAATAAATCTAATGAATCTTTCTCATTGAACAGTCAGAGGGAAAAGGCAATGGTAGAAACAGATCGTGGTGTGAGTGACCGCATAGAGCTAAAAATTGAATCTTCACTAGCTCAATCCAAATGTTTAGGAATGGAGGAAATGGAGGAGGTGCAAAACCTTAATCAAGATGATAGTGTTGATGCACCTATGTAACAACAAGCCTATAACACGCTACATGCAGAGAGTTAGAGAGTGATCAAAGACCAAAAAGTTTTGCAAACATAGTTGATGGAAATCTTTTTGGATAAGCAAATCTTGTGGAATTTGTTTTGTCAGTTGCAAAGGCCATTGACATATTTGAGGCTAATAGCTATAAAAATAGTTATTTCTAGTTCAGAAGCAGAGCAATAAGTAGTGGATTGACGCTATGTGCAAAGAGATTAAGTTACCTCGCAAGAATCAAAATATAGAAGTATGATTCATTTACCAAAGGGATAAAAAGTAGTAGGTTGCAAAGGGGTTTGTGATGCAAAGAAAGTGTGTAAACATGATAATCTGACTAATATGATGACTAAGGTAGTCACGACTAACATGTTTAGGCACTGCCTACTTGATTGGTATGTGCAGTACTAAGAAGAGCCCTTTCAAGGGATGAAGGGAAGGCAGAGAGATATTATTCCTATTGGTGAAAAGAATTTAAGTCAAGGGGAAGATCTATTAATTATATCTTGAATATTTTCCCTTGTATATTTAGGAAATTCATAATCCCTATTTGTTTAGATAATCCATTGTCCTAATAGATTTGGAAAAGAGAAACATGTTCACGACCCAATTTCGGAGGTGATGGCACTTGTCCTTATCCCACTGAGACAAGTTAGCCTAAACAAATCACAATTACATAAAATAAGATAATACAGAAGCCACATCAACATGACATTAGTATAAACAAGGTTATAAAGCATAAGGCCGACTAAACCATACTAGAAACCATCCCAAAAGTGGTTGTCACAAGGTACAAGCCTCTAATACATCAGAACAATAAGAAAAGATACAAGTCTCAATAGTGTTTGTCTCTCAAATAGAACAAAACTACTAATAACATCTGACAGTCTTGAAAGTATGCTGGGGCAACAAGCAACTATCTCTCAACTGTCAATATCTCGATCCTCAAGAAGGAGATGAAGAAGAACATCAACAGGATCCGGCTCTCTACCTATACACACGGGTAGAAAACAAGGGCGAGTACCAAGGTATCCAACAGTAGACCTAAGTAGAGAATAAAGAACTAAGTACTCGTTCCATCCCAACCACATACCTCCGGACTATAAAACCTACACGCAAGAAAGGCCAACACATACAATATAGGCAATATAACAATTACAATCCCATATCACAATGTCTTAATAGTCCAAACTCCACTATATACAAGGCTCAAGTTATTTCACATATATCATAATCTTTCAATAGTTCAATTTTGACAATATACAAGTTTCAAATCATTCAACAGATCACACTTGGTACGTATAACAACTTCAAGAAAAGAATGATATGAAATGTGATGAATGCTATGAAACGTAAGCAACGTAATGCAATGTCAAGTAAGTCATGATTCATGTCTGTTCTATGTGATATAATCAGACCGGAACCCATGGGGGCCACACATGGACCATGTATCTGCCGGAACTATTTCCCTTCTACATTTAACTTTCAAATCTTGCTGAAATCATTATCCTTCAGCGTTTTTTTTCTTTTTCTAGTCGGAACCATTTCCCTTCGGCTTTTCATCACAAATGGGACATCAAGCACATATATATCATCGTATCACAATTATCACTTTCATAATCATGAGTTCATACAAGATGTTCACATAGATAATTTATTCATAATCATGTACTCAATCTCATTATCAAATAGTTGAAACCAGTTTTCTTCGTCTTTTCATCATCGATGGAACATCAAGCAATTCATGTCATCATGGCACAATAATCACTTTCAAAAGTATAAAATAGGCAAGATGTCCATATTAGACCATTCATTCAACATTATCAATCATTTTCGTTGTTCTTCAACACTTGAGTCATCATCAACACATTGCATAATAATCACATCATAACGTAGTTCAAATCTTTCAAATCCTTTAGTCATCATAGCTTAGGATAATTCGTCGTTTGAGTCCTCATTTCACAAGTATTTAGTCTCACAATTTCGAACAATATCTCAACATAAGCATTTAACTCAACGTTTTACATATAGTCATTCAATAGACAAATCCATGTAACATGATTCAAGTTCAATATTTAGAACATTGTGCTGTTTTAAACAACAATTAGAACATCATGAATACTTTCACATTCTCAACAATCCCATCACAAGCCTATTTCACAATATCAACTCACAAGTTTGTCAACAATAATAGACATTATTTATAATTCAAGTCATACATGTCTTCATTTCCTTTTTCCCATTACCCAAATCATATTCACTAGAATTGTTCACTAATTCCCAAGTATCACATTAAATGGAAATACTAAGTTCAATAAACTCAACAAGGATTTGACTCCGCGTGCCTCAATACAGCCAAACAATCACTCCATAGATAATGTCTTCCCCTTTCGAATTGAATCCGAATCACCATAATCTAATTGGAAACGAATTCATAGTCACAATACGAAACTAACAACATCAAGATCAAGTAATTCAGGAAAAAAACAAAATCGTCCAAAAATTTACTATCAGAAATTAATGACGAAAATTCAAAAATTTTTAGATGAAAGAGTTCCTGTCATGATTAGGAAACCTCTCGTGAAAATCATTTCGAAAATGGAGTTGAAACGAGTTCATAATCATCAATTTCGTAAGAATCTCAAAGATCATGAAAATCACCAAATTTCTCAATTAACTCTTCCAATTTTGATGTTAAAATCAAGGGGTAATTAATGAGTAATAATAAGGGAAGTGGAAAATACCTTTTTCAATCAAAAGCCTTCGGAAAACCAATCAGAAGTTGTTCTAGCCGAGCTCCCAAAGTTTAAAATAGAGGAAATGTTCAAAATGGGAGTGCAAAGGTCTGGAAACCCTCCCTAATGTCACTATAGTGACATAAGTGTCATTATTTTGACACCTAGATAACCCAACCTTCATTATTGCGACTAATCAGTCGCCATAGCGGCTTTGTTATAGCGAGGTCGCAAAAGCGGCGAGGCCCTTCGCTGTAGCGAGGCCTGCACGAGAACACGACAAAAACTCTTTCAAGCAATTCAAGACTTGGAATCAATCTTCAAGATTCGTTTGGAACCCCGTACTGTCACGACCCAAGCCTAGGGCCCAGGGGTGGACATGGCGAATGGGAACTTGAAAGTCCCCAAACAAGACTAGTAGCATCCATATACACATAATTGGTTTGAAAGCGTAATTCATACATTATAAAGTGATACTAAGGGATAGGGGGCTAGGGCTCAATCTATGGGACGAGGCATGGGACTCATTGTCACATAATCACAACACAAGCAGCAATGCCTAAGGGATGGGATTTCGAGACTCAAGCTATGGGGATAGGGAACATGGGACTTGCCATCAAACAATCATCCCAAGAATTTCTAAGGGAGGGGTTCATATGACTCAAGCTATGGGAGTAGGGACTTAGGAATTTCATCATCTCATCATCACATCATAACATCAATATAACATAAGACATAAGCATAGCCTCCACAAGCATCAAACATATAAGGCACGTACATAGAATTTACGTGATGTCCAACAATGCCTCTAAATCATAGAAAGGACGGGGTCCAAGACATGATCAGGGATCACCCTTAAAGTAAAGACATAGATAGCCATAACATAAAATAGGTAGATAGAAGGTGGGTCTTGTTCTTGGAATAAAGGACTCACTACAAGCAAACTTCCATAAATCAAATCTAGCTGTGAAGAGGTGGACGAGGAAAGTCTTCGATCCCTACATGGTTAGATCATGTAGGCAAAAAGTATGTGTTAGTATGTTTTGAACGTACTAAATATGCAGGCATGCAATACTTATGAACATGATAACCTGCAATTCAATGTTAGATGACAAGGGCACACATAATGTCATAACAATATGCCTTAAATCCATGATGCATGAATGTCATAATGCTTAAACAAAGCAGGGATGGGACCTCAACCGACATATAAGACCATTCGAGCTATTACATGGAATCTCAATATTCACTCTACACCGAAGAAAGAGTGATCTACTTGCCAAAGGTAGACCATATTCATCCTTACGGGTACACCACCTCTTTCGGAGAAGTAACCTCACCTTACAAACACCACCCATTTCAGAGAGGATTTTACATGAACATAATCATCCACAAAGAGGCATAAACATGAAACTAAGTTGGCACGTAGTTATGAGAAAGAGACTTTGTATGAGGACCCTTTGGGTCAAACCTCCACCTCCAATCTCATTCGGTGCTAAGTCATTATCCCACGAGAATACATAAACATATTACATGCTTGAAATAGGAGCATAAGTCTTTTCAAATCCTAATCATGCACACTTAGGCTTAAGAGCGAAATGATATTTAAAATAATACAACCTGGGCTTAAAAGACAAATCACACTTAAATCCATAATTACATATGTAGGAATAGCTCATTCATACTTGAACATAATGGTGAATACACACCCATAATTGCTTAAACCCATATCATAGACATATGTGATCACCTGCCATGTCATAACCAAAATTGCCTTGAAATCATAGTCATAATCATAATTGGGTGATAACCCACATTATAAATCTCATAAAATACTTGTTCATGCATACTTATGCCACGAGGAATGAAGGAATAGCATGGCTAATTGGAATTCATACTTAAAACATCATAATAAGATGAAATCATACTTGAATCCATGACGAAATCAACAATTGAAACAAACTTGAAATTACTCATGCATAAGTTCATAAATTAAAGGGACATGCATTCTTCAATTCTCATAAAATCCATATAAGACTTAAATCATGATAAAATCATCAATTGAAATCAATCCATAACTTAATTTCATCAACTTGAAGCTAAGTCATAAGAACCACTTCCAAATCATACTTAGAAATCATGAAATTTAAGAAATAGATTTTGGGGCTTTATGATTGGAAGAAAATCATGAATGAAATCACATATACCTTGAAGAAATTAGGAAGATTAAGATGGATTTGACTTGAGCTTGAAGCACTCTTAAATCCCTTGACTTGAATCTTCAAAGCTTGCTTGAATGGAGTTTTAGGAATTGAATTTCTAGAGTTTAAGTGTTAAAATTTGAAAATGAGGTGCATTGAATGAATAAGGGCTGATTTAGGGAACTTAGGATAGACATAAAAGTCATAAAGGACCTCTAATTACCATAGAGCCCTTAATGAAACAGAATTAAAAATTGAGTCGGACACACGACAGGCTTCACGCTGTGAAGGCCTTCGTGAACAAGGCCTAAGATCCGAGACGGCGATTTTTTTTCCTTAGCAAAATTTGCCAAGGGTCCTTCCACGAGCACCACCACTGTCCATGGTGCTCTCCACGAGCCGTGGTGTGCTCCTTGGTGGGCATCACCACTTGGCAGCCTCCCTTCTAAGCCAAGGCATAATGGACTAAGTGTCCCTCCACAGACCACTCCACGAAGTGTGGTGAGGTCCACGAGCTATGGAGGGTGCCGTGAAGGCACACCTTCGTAAACTTGATAGGAAACCACCCAAGGGGTCACTCCATGGCCCTTTCACGAGCCGTGTGCCCCTCCACGGTCCGTGAAGGGTCCAGTGTTAGGACACCCTGACCCAAAACCTTTCGAAATTGATTTTTAGCAACGTTAAGGTCTTGAAAAAGTTCAAATCTTTATATCATCTCTCCCTTGGGAACATTTGTCCTCGAATGAGCTAGAACATGGCTTGAAAGGCTTGACTTGAACATGAAACATATCAACATGAAGGTACAATGCATAATTCAACATTTAAAACCATGAAACCGTCAAAACTCATGTTAAAACATCATTTAAATCATTTTCGTGCACATGTATGCATGTGATGTCATGAAAGCATAAGAATGAAGGAATTAGGACCATCTGAATATGAAGAACCTAATAACTTAGGCTTGAGTAGATTGGAATAGATAGGGATATCGCTTCATCATGTCCGGTTCCGCCTCCCATGTAGCACTCTCCCATGTTGGTTTCTCTAAAGCACTTTAACCAAAGCAACATCCTTGTTACGAAGTCTCCTCACTTGCCTATCTAAGATCTCAACCAGAATTTCTTCATAAGTCAAGTTCTCTTCAACCTCAACACTTTCCAAAGGCACAATCATATTAGGATCACCAATCAACTTCCTCAACATCGACACATGGAAAATCGGGTGAATAGAACTTATATCCGAAGGAAAATTCAATCTATAAGCCACATTGCCAATTCGCTCAACAATCTCATTAGGGCCTACATACCGGGGACTTAACTTGCCGTTTTTACCAAAACGCATCACACCTTTCATAGGTGAAACCTTCACATACATCCAATCACCGACAAAGAATTCAAGATCCTTCTTCCTAACATCCGAATATGACTTTTGGCGATTTTGAGCCATTTTCAACCTTTCCCTAATCAGCTTCACCTTCTCCGTACCTTCTAACACCAAGTCCGGGCCAATCAATGTCATTTCACCTATCTCAAATCATCCTATCGGGTATCTACGCCTTCTCCCATACAAAGCTTCAAATGGTGCCGTTCTGATGCTAGCATGATCCCGGCAACATCCGTCAAATCTCGATACATCTTGGTTGATCCACACCATGCCACCAAATCTCGGTTCATACCCTGCCACCAATACACTTCCCTCAAATCTCGATACATCTTGGTTGATCCCGGATGTATAAAATATTGAGAGTTATGAGCCTCTTTGACCGACAACATCCGGAACACCACCAATGTTGGTACCGAAGTACACCATCTCCCCCTTGGAAAAAAACCTCTATCTTCTTTTCGGCAACCAACTTCTTTAACCTAACCACAGATGGGTCCAAGTCTTGCTTTGCGTTAACATCAACAACCACAGAAGACTCGACCCCATTCTAAACATGGATGCCACCTTCATTAAAATCAGCTAACCTCACACCTAATCTAGCCAAATAGTGCACATCCTTTACCAACTCTTTCTTCCCTTTATCAACATGAACCACATTATCCGTAGATAGTCTACTAAGAGCGTCAGCTACAACATTCGCCTTGCCGGGATGATTGGAATGGCCCTCATGTGCTTCGGGAAGTCCTATAATCGTAATTTTCATATATCTCAAAATCCGTGCGTGATTTTGAAAATTCGACTTCATATTCTTGTTCAGGGGGCGAAATTGAGTGGGATTGAGTATAACCCGGATTTTAGAAGAACCGTGGCGAAAAATAATATTCACTCATTTTCAATTTCCAGAGAGCATCTGCGCCCCAGGCGTGATGCGGCCTGGGTGCGGAGCAGTGTTAATTTGGTTTCGCGTTTGGTTCGCATCGCGGATTGGACGCGGACCAATGTAATATTTTCTTTAGTTTCCTATCCCGTCCAAGGGCATTGGGGTAATAGCCCCATGCCTATTTAAACATGAAATCTCCTAATCGATTAAAGTCTTATTCATGGTTGTGAAGCGCGCCACAACTATGAATAGGAGGTTATGAGGCGTTTTAGGAAATGTTTCACCTCTTCATGATCTATATCGTGCTTTAGATATAAGATAAGGCTTTTTTCCCCTAACGAATGCTCTTTGCTCTTCTAGATCATGTCGCTACAAAGAGGAAGACCAAGGAGGGCCCGTGCACCCATGGAACAACCGGCTTATCCCGCTCCCCAAGCCCTTCAAGGAGAAGAGACTACTCAAGTCGAGTTTCGGAATGCCATCACTATGTTGGCACATGCAATGACCCACCAATTGAATCAAGGGGCCCAAGCTCCTCATGCTCATACTGTGGCCTCAAGAGTGAGGGGCTTCACTAGGATGAACCCTCCGGAGTTCCATGGGTCCAAGGCGGAGGAATATCCCTAAGAGTTCATAGATGAGGTGTATAAGGTGCTATCCATCATGGGTGTAAATATGGAGGAGAAGACGGAACTAACGAAGTACCAACTAAAAGGTGTGGCTCAAATTTGGTTTGTGCAATGGAAGATGGAGAGGGGAAATCATGATGCTATTCCTTGGGAGGAGTTTAAGGCCGCCTTCCTCAATCGGTTCTTCCCTATTGAGTTGAGAGAGGCTAAAATGATGGAGTTTATAAATCTTAAGCAAGGTTCCATGAGTGTGAGGGAGTATGCCCTCAAGTTCAACGAGCTCTCCAAGTATGCTCCACAATTGGTTGCCAAACCTAGAGCAAGGATGAACAAGTTTGTGTTGGGGGTGTCCGACTTGGTAAATGAAGAGTGCCGTACCGCGATGCTTTTAAGTGATATGGATTTGTCTCTGCTCATGACCTATGCCGAACAACTTGAGGGGGAGAAACTTAGGAAGAAGAGAAGTGGGGAGTCCAAGAGGGCTCGGTTTGAGGGTGGCCTGTTTCAACAAGGTCTCGAGTTTCAAGGGCAAGGATCCTCTAGTGCTCCAAACAAGAGGGTTGCTAAGGATGGGATGCCTAACTTAAGGCTCCAAGGAGGTGATGATGGGCCAATTCTTTAGAGCCTCGGTCTTCTTTGGATAAACTTTAATACTATAACCGGATACCACATGACCCAGAAAGTCTACTTCAGCCAACCAAAACTCACATTTACTGAACTTGACAAATAATAGTTTATCTCTCAAGGTCTGAAGAACCAACCTCAAATGATCCATATGCTCTTGTTCACTCCGGGAATAAATTAGAATATCATCAATGAAGACAACCACAAAAGTATCAAGGAATGATTTGAACACTCGATTCATGAAATCCTCGGAGCATTAGTTAACCCCAAATACATCACCACGAACTCAAAGTGCCCATATCTAGTCCGAAAGGCCATCTTGGGAATATCACACTCCCTCACTCTCAACTGATGATAACCAGAACGGAGGTCAATTTTTGAGATAGGTGTAGCTCCTTGCAATTGGCCAAACAAGTCGTCAATCCTTGGCAACAAATATTTATTCTTGATGGTTACCTTATTCAATTGCTGATAGTCAATACATATCCGAAGTGATCCATCTTTCCTCACAAATAACACAGGAGCATCCCAAGGTGATATACATGCCCTGATAAAGCCCTTCTCCGACAAATCTTTTAACTGATCCTTCAACTCTTTCAATTTAGCCGGAGCCATACGATAAGGAGGAATAGAAATAGGTTGAGTATAAGGAAGAAGATTTATGCCAAAGTCTACTTCTCTTTCGAGAGGAATACCGGACAAATCTTCGGGAAAGACATCTTGAAACACACTAACCACGGGAACTGACTCAAGAGTAGGAGAATTGGACTCAACGTCCCGAACCCTAACTATGTGATAGATACACCCCTTAGAAATCGTTCTTCTACTTTGAGATAAGAGACAAACCGATCCTCAAAAGCAGAGTCGCTACCCTCCCACTCAAGAACAGACTCATTTAGAAATTGAAACTTGACCTTTTGGGTTCTACAATCTATAGAGGTATATGAGGCATGCAACCGATCCATTCCAAGAATAAAATCAAAATCAAACATCTCAAGTTCTACAAGGTCACACAGAAGGACTTTATGCAAGACTAAAACAGGACAACCCCGATATAGACTCTTTGGGGAACAATACTCACCCACGGGAGTATAGACTGAGAATGACTCCCTCAAAATTTTAGGACTCAAACCAAACTTAACAGCCAAGAGAGGTGTCACAAAAGATAATTGCATCCGGATCAAGCAAAGCATATGCATCAAAATCAAAATTTTTTAACATACTAGTCACCACATCAGGAGTCTCCTCCACTTCTTGCGTAGCATGCAAGACATAGAATTTGTTGTTCCGAGGAGCACCACCTTGTTGAACCTTTGGTTGACCATCACCTGGAGCCATTTGGCCTTTCCCCTTCTTAGGAGCATTAGGACAATCAGCAACCTTGTGGCTTGTCTTGCCATACCCAAAGCAAGTACTCAATCCCTCAAACATCTACCAGAGTGGTTCTTTCCACACCTTTCACACTTGGGATAAGTTGGCTCACCTCTAACCTGTGCCTTGGGAGGAGGCACCCTATCATTGGCAACCCTTGGATTTGAGTCTTTGCTTTGTTGGAAACGACTAATACCACCACCACTTCTAGAGTTTTGTGAACCCACCATCATAACGGGCTCTCTTACAATCCTTCATTCTCCTCTCTTTCAGCTTCTCCCCTTCAATCTGCTTAGCTTAAGTCATGAGTCTCGAAATGTCCATCTCCTAGATAAGCATGGTCATCCAACATTCTTTCACAACCAAGTCAGAGATCCCCAAAATAAATTTGTGCATTCTTGCACGGGGTCAACCACTAACATAGGAGCATACTTTGAGAGCTCTGTAAATTTGAGGGCACTCTCCGTCACACTTATTTCACCCAGTTTGAGGTTCATAAATTATGTCAATTTGGCCTCCCTAAGCTCAAGAGGAAAGAAATGGTCTAGGAAAGCGAATTTGAGCTCTTCCCAACCAACTCCATCGCCCGCTCTTTTGGTCAACCATTGAGTGTACCACACTTGGGCCACTGCTTTCAACAAATAAGCAACCAATTCCGCTTTCTCTTCTGAAGTCACTCCCATAATAGTCAACACCTTAGAGATCTCATCAATGAATTCTTGGGCATCTCATCAGCTTTTGAACCACAAAATTCTGGAGGGTACATCCGAGTGAAGTCTCTTATTCTAGCACCTGGAGTGCGGACATGAGGAGGGATGGCCTACCTAGCCTGGTTGGTCACAACTTGAGCTCGCTTGGCAAAAGTAGTCCGAAACTCATCTTAAGTAACTGGCTCCCCCATGGGTTCTTGAGGAACTTGGTCCTCATCAACAGGGGCTTGTCTAGATAGAAGGGCTCTTCTTGGAGGCATCTTCTGTAAGGGCATCAAGGACATTTGTCAGAGTCAGGAAAATTAAAGACATGTTCCATAGCATGACATAAATAATGAAGAAGTGAGACATTTCCTAAAACGCCTCATAGCCTCCTGCTCATAGGTATGCTATACTTCATACCTATGAATAGGACTCTATTTGACACGGCATGTTGGACTCCAAGGATCATTTTAAAACCTTAGTGTTCTGATACCAAGCTTGTCAGGACCCAAGCCTAGGCCTAGGAGTGACATAGTGAATGGGAAGCCAAAAGTTCCCAAACAAGCCTCATAGTATCGATACACACATCATCGGTTCGAAAGCATAATTCATACATTATACAGTGATACTAATAGGTGCTTAAGATTCAAGCTATGGGACAAAGGGGGCATGGGACTCATTGTCACATAATCACCAACACAACAAGCAATGTCTAAGGGACGGGATTTCAGGACTCTTGCTATGGCGATAGGGAACATGGGACTTGCCATCAAACAATCATCACAAGAATTCTAAGCGACTGGTTCATATGACTCAAGCTATGGGAGTAGGGACTTAGGAATTTCATCATCTCATCATAACATCAACCTAACATAAGATATAAGCATAACTTCCACAAGTATCAAACATATCAGGCTCGTACCTAGAATTTACATGTCGTCCAACAATGCCTCTAAATCATAGAAAGGACCACCCATTTCGGAGAGGATTTTACATGAACATAATCATACGTAAAAAGGAATAAACATGAACCTACGCTGGCATGAAGTTATGAGAAAGAGACTTCATATAAGGACCCTTTGGGTCGAGCCCCCACCTCCAATCTCATTTGGTGTTAAGTCATCATCCCACGGGAATACATAAACATATACATGGTTGAAATAAGAACATAAGTCTTTTCAAATCCTAATCATGCACACTTAGGCTTAAGAGCCAAATCATATTCAAAATCATACATACTTAGGTTTAAAAGCCAAATCATACTTAAAATCCATGATTACCTACATTGGAATTGCTCATTCATACTTGAATATGATGGCGAATGCACCCATAATTGCTTAAAGCCATGTCATAGACAATATGTGATCACGTGTCATGTCATAACCATACTTGTCTTGAAATCATAGTCATAATCATAATTGGGTGATAACCCGCATCATAAATCACATACAATACTTGTTCATGCATGCTTATGCCATGAGGAATGAAAGAATAGCATGGGTAATTGGAATTCATACTTAAAACATTATAATAAGATGAAATCATCCTTGATCCATGAAGAAATCAATATAATAAGACTTAAATCATAATAAAATCATCAATTGAAATCAACCCATAACTTAATTTCATCAAATTGAAGCTAAATCACAAGATCCACTTGAAAATCATACTTAAAAATCATGAAATATAAGAAATAGATTTTTGCGCTTCATGATTGGAAGGAAATCATGAATGAAACCACACATACCTTGAAAAAATTAGGAAGATTAAGATGGATTTTACTTGAGCTTGAAGCACTCTTGAACCCCTTGTCTTGAATCTTCAAAGCTTGGCTTGAATGTAGTTTTAGGAATTGAATTTCTAGAGTTTAAGTGTTAAAATTTGAAAATGAGGTGTATTGAATGAAGAAGGGCTGATTTGGGGGTCTTAGGACAGGCATAAAAGTCATAAAAGACTTTGAAAGTGAACCAAATTACCATAGAACCCTTAATGAAACGGAATTTAAAACTGAGTTGGACACCTGCACGACAGGCTTCACTGTTCCTCGTCAATAGGGCCCAAAATCTGAGACGGTTATTTGTTTTTCCTTAGCAAAATTGGCCAAGGGCCCTTCCACGAGCACAACCACGGTCTGTGTTGCTCATCACGAGCCGTTGTGTGCTCCGTGGTAGGTATCACCACTTGGCGGCCTCCCTTCTACGCCAAGGCAGTCTGCAAAGGAGCAAGTGTCCCTCCACGAACCGTGGTGAGGTCTACAAACCGTGGATGGTGCCGTGAAGGCACACCTTTGCAATTCACAGGAAACCACCCAAGGGTCCCTCTGTGGGCCCTTTCACGAGTCGTGGGTGGCTCCACGGTCCCTAAAGGGTCTAGTGAAAGGACACCCTGACCCAAAACCTTCTGAAATCGATTTTTAGCAATGTTAAGGCCTTGAAAAGTCCGGGTCCTTACACGTATACACAAACCATTTATGTAACCCCACTAAGTTCGACGTTCCGGACTCAATGACATCGTCGGAAATCGAATCCGAGGTCTCCTTGACCCAGAACCCGATTAAGCGCCTTAATTCTAACTTAGGCCACATGAAGCATCAAAGTGACGCTGGGGCACTCAAAAATTATGGCAACGCTATTTTTAGCACTAAAATCACCTGCCAAGACCATTGGAATAATCAGAAAACAGATCCGAGCAAAGGAACTTAAAACTTTGGCCAAAGTCAAACCAAACTCAAACTTTAATTCAATTTCCAACGCTGGACCTAAAATGCACATAACAACGTCAAATTTGATTCCGACAATTCTCCTGGACCAATTTTCATAATGTGAAACTAATGGAATCGATGGTTTTGTTCCAATACTCAAATTTCCGAATGGCTCAAAATTTCAAAATTTGACAATTCAAAACTCAAAAATCCAATTTTTGGCAAAAATCTCAACTTTACACAAACTTTTTGAAAACCAACTTTTAAAATCAATCAAACGTGACTCAAGTCCCCTAATGGGAGGGGCAAAATGGCAATTTTGTCGAAAAAGTAAAAAATGACCTTCGGGGTCATTGCAAACGTATTATCTCTGTAGGATTAACAAAATCTTTCTCTTATAGGATTGGGATGAATACATAAGGATTTTAGTTGGGGATTCATATGATTGTACACCTTTTTTCCTTTCATCGTGGGAAATTTCTCTGTTCCAAGGATTAGGCTTAGCTGAACCTCATTATATTCTTATGCTATATTTCTTCTCTATTTGCTTTGTGTGTAATTGTGTTAGTTAACCCACAATATTTTTGTAACAAAAACTCTTCACGATATTACTTTCTGTGGAATGCTTTCTTTTTTCTGTCTTCAATATGGAGGCACTTTCAAGAAGGTATTGACAAATGCAGAAATTAATTACTGAATTTTATGAGTCTGAAACAAGTCCTTGTCAATGTTAAATTTTGTTAGGATGAGAAAAAAATTACTTTTTTATGGAGTGGCACGGTTCTTCAAATGTCTCTCACTGCAAAATGAGCCAGTCTCCAGAGCGCATTGATAAATGTTTAAATTAATTATCAAATTTTACGAGTCTGAAACGTGTACTTTACTGCTTTCTGTGCAATAATGTTCCTTCTTTAACTCTGTCCTTGCAAATGCAGGCACTTTCCTAAGGGTATTGATGTTTACTTTGAAAATGTTGGTGGAAATATGCTGGACGAGGTGCTTTTGCACATGAACCTCTATGGTAGGATTGCAGTTTCTGGGATGATCTCTCAGTACAATTTAAAGAAACCAGATGGTATCCACAATTTATTTTGCCTTATCACGAAGAGATTGCGAATGGAAGGTTTTTCTGAGCTTGACTTCCGGCACAAAGTTCCAGAGTACCTCGAGTTTGCTATTCAGCTTATAAGAGAGAGAAAACTGCTTTTTGTAGAAGACATTGCTGATGGTTTAGAAAATGCCGCATCTGCTTTCGTTGGTATTTATCATGGGCGAAATGTCGGAAAGCAGATTATAAAGGTTTCAACTGACTGAGAACTTGAAGAATTTGGATTAAAAACAAAAAGATTCTGTATTTCATTATCCTTCCTATCAATTGGTGTCAATGCAATATGCTGAGGATATTGATGCAGTCCTCTTTTGGTTAAGACTTCTAACTGTTGTCATTTGTTTTGTATTTGAGAAACAGAAAAGTGATGATATTTTGAACTATGAAAATAAGTGGTCTAAGGCTAGGATTTACTTGGCATGTAATAATTGATTGAAAGATCATTTGACACGAAGCCTTCTAGTCAAGCAGAGAGTCTTGGTCTAAAATTGTATGCTGTGTGCTTGTAAAATAGAAGATCACTCAGCGTGGAGTCTGTAGGTTAAAGTGACCATTGACTTGTATAAGATAAAAGTAGTCCTCCAGTTGTACTTGCCCAGTTAAAGTGGTGGGATTATTGAAAGTGTTTGTCCAATAAAATAATAAAGCATAATAGATATAACAACTATTTTTATTCATGTCTTCTTTTGTTCTTGTACAAAGGAATCCAAAAACAGAAGAGACAAAAACCTATAAGTTTGATAATAATCCAAAAGTTACTTCCTATGAGAACAATCCTATATTTCTTAGACAAATAAGGATATATGCTATAATAGGATCAAGTGATAGGGGAATAGAGATGTGAAGAGAGTCTAGGTTCCAAGATCACAGGAACAGGAAACTTTGGATGTGTGGTGAGCCCATAATGTTCTTCTACACTTATGCATTCTGGCTTCATACCTTGAGGTAATTTCCAGTTGAATCCATGCAGCATGTTGGCTAAAGTTGCTCGGATGACCGTAAGTCCCAGGTTATAGCCAGGGCACCTCCTTCTCCCCGAGCCAAATGGCAAGAAGGAAAAGTTATGTCCATACATGTCAATGTCCTTTTCTAGGAACCTCTCTGGGAGAAACTCTTTTGCTCTATCCCAGTACTTGGGGTCCCTTCCAATGGTCCAAACATTCACCAGAACAGTAGTTCCTTTCTCTACATCATAACCAGCCACGTTACAATCTTCAATAGCATAATGCGGTGCTAGCATAGTTCCCAGAGGATGTAACCTTAATGTTTCCTTGAGGATTGCTTCAATGTACGGTAACTGTGCACAATCTTTCTCTTCGACCCATCTCTCCTTCCCTACAACCTGGTCAAGCTCTTCAGTTGCCTTGTCAATAATCTTTGGCTGTCTAAGAAGTTCTTGAAAAGCCCATTGCAGTGCTGCTGTCAAGCTATCCGTTCCTCCAGTTAGTAGATCCTGCCATAGTTAAGGGTTAGAAGTTTGTCTAAAACAAGAGAAAATCTTGAGAACATGACTTGTAGATATTAACCTGCACTAATCCTTTGACACAATCATTTGTGAGTTTGACTTCCAGAGTAGGGTCTTGAGCCATTTGCAGCAAGACATCCACCATGTCCTTTGGGACAAAGTTCTTCTCTGCGTTCTGCCTAGTCCTGTGGTCGTCTAGCACAATGTCGTGGAACTTATCAAAAGTTGTTTTCAAAGCCTTCATTTGTTTCACATAGCCCTGCAGGTCCAAGAAACTAAGCCATGGAATCCAGTCTCCAATGTTAAAAGCACCATTAAGTAAAAACCATTGGTCTACAAGGTGCTGCAAATCTTCCAACCTAACTGTTGATTCATCAAAGTATTTGTTGCTCAAAACCGTCCTTGTCATGCTGCAGAGGCTAAATCGTGACAAATGGTCTTTCAGAAAAAAAGGCTTTCCAGCAAGGGAATATAGCTGGGAAATCAAGGTCTGCCTTTCTTCAATACGAATGTACTCGAACGAGTCTAGCCTTTTTGGTGTAAATATCTGGTTTACGTAAATTCGTCGTGCTTGGCGCCAATAGGGACCATAGGGTGCCCATGTCATGTCACAATAGTTATAGCTTGTATACTTTCCACCAGCTAGCAGAGGACGGGAGGCAAAATTTGCATCATGTATTTTTAGAAACTGTTTTGCCATTTCAGCAGATGATGCAACAAGAACTGGCCTGGAGCCAAATTTCAGCTGCATCAGCTCTCCATATTTTTTGGAAAGCAAGTCAAAAGATTGATGTGGGATAGGCCCAAGTAGGTTCAAATTGCCAATGATGGGCCATGGTTTTGGACCGGGTGGCACCTTCCGATTAACTGCACGTCGACAAGTGGTAATTTTACATAGAATAGCTAATGCAGCTAGCCCTGCCAGGGATAGAAAAAACCAAGAATTCTCCATATTTTATTTGGCTATGGGAGATGAGAAAATTTAGTTTATTTCGTGAAGTATGGCAAATATTTATTTATATTTATAGAAGAAGTTGGTGGATTTGGAGCTGCACTGAAATTGAGATTTCTGACTTATGTGTAGCCAATTTCTTCCATAGTGAAAGTGACACTGGCTTGTAAACTTTTATTAAATCATCCAGCTGTGGACCATCCCCAGAGCACAAGATTTGAAAAGTGAGCACCAACATTTGTATTATAATTAGTTTGTACTTTCCTCGAAAGTCGAGAGCAATTGGTAATTGGTGAATTAGACCGCAGAATATTGCAAGGAATTGAACCTAGAGGACCTTGACTTTTACATCTCCTTTTCACTCATAGTTTACATCTTAAAATTACTAGTTCAGTGTACCTACTTTATACGTATGTGTCATGTCAATTAAAAATTATATATAAATAGTACTTGTTAAATTAAATATAATATTTATGTAAATAAAAATAAATAGATATTATTAGTTTGATGTAATAGTTTAATCTATTGTATATTGACAAGGATGAGAAAATCAATTTGATTACTTATAATATAGAAAACTTTAATAGTTTATGAATAGATAAAATAATAATTTGGAGTTGAATAGTTAGAAGTTAAATAATTAATTGATTAAAATTTAATATGAAAAAAGACTCCTAAATGTAAAAGGAGTAGTTTAATATTTTCGATGTAATTTTATGGATTTTTTTCTTTTTAAACTTGTTATATTACATACTTTTATTAACAAAATATTTAATAACTAAAATTTTAATTAATTTTAAAGTTTTAAATATTAGA
>JAABOM020000007.1:12455860-12502330 GCA_011800125.2 Solanum clarkiae
CCTGCCCCCTTTCCAACTCTTGTGTCCTTCTTCTTTGCCTCTGATCCTCCAATTTCTATGCAAAAGCTTGCATTCTCGCTATATCCATGTATTTATTCAAGGAAGCAATAGTACAGTTTCTGACCAGATACGTGTCCAATCAATCCAAACATTGGTGAACAATATCTGCCATAGTAGCAACTAAGTTAGGAGCATTTGCCAGGGAATTAAATTGAAGGCTATATTCCCTCACGCTCATATTCCCTTGATGGAGATTTAAAAATTGACTTGCACGGGCCTCTCAAATTTCTAGTGGCAGGTAATGGTCGAGAAATGCCTCATTGAACTCCTTCTAGGTAGTTGGAGGTGCATCTATACCTTTAGATTGCTTCCAAGCTTCATACCACAATATAACCACACCCTTCAACCTATATGTCGCTAACTCGACAGCTTATGTACCACTCCCATGCATAACATCTAAAGTGCATT
Source organism: Solanum clarkiae (assembly GCA_011800125.2). Classification (NCBI taxonomy): domain Eukaryota; kingdom Viridiplantae; phylum Streptophyta; class Magnoliopsida; order Solanales; family Solanaceae; genus Solanum; species Solanum clarkiae. The sequence goes on from JAABOM020000007.1 coordinate 12,456,329, forward strand.
GAATCTAATCAATAAGTCTTGTGGATTTTCATTAGGATCTGACCTAGTGAAGGATGGAGGTTCCAAATTAAGGAAGTCATGTATCCTCATGCCAGATGCCCTATTCGCACCACTTGCACCTATAGTTGGGCCTTCCTGTCTTTGAACTTGGCCAGCAACTATATGAGTAAATAGTTGGACTGCATTTCTCAGATCCTGCATAGTAGCAAGTGGTTCTAGGGGAATTTCACTACTTCCTAGTTCATCAGGAGCTAGAGCAGTTGGAGATGTCTGTGATAGAGACTCATCTTGAGCTTCATTTTGTTGTCTCACCAGACTGGGTATACCAATAACCACTTCTACATGCTTCTCTTTACCTTTGTTTTTCCTGGTTTCTGGCATACTTCTTGTACAAAAAAATTTAGGGATTAGACACAATCCACCTATTACACTTGGCTCTATGGCACGATCTAAAGAATGAAAAGAAAGTAACAACTCCTAAATGTCATGTAGCCTCTTGCTTATAAATGTTGTGAACAACATATCAATAAATAAGACTCTACGTAGACACGGCTTTCTAGACTCCCTAGGATGACACGCTATGATACCACTTCTATCATGCCGAAAGTCCCATTAAGGTGAACTGGAACCTATTGCCGATAAGCTCGAGAGAACCAACCTATATCCATGTGCTTTCTATACATATTTTATAAGGGATTTCTACATTCAACATGCTTTGAAGAAAGTAAACAGTAATAACAAGGCAAAAGGAAATGCATATAGTTAGGCCATTGGGGCCACATTGTCTATAGTATGAGATGTGACCACACTTTAATTTGCATAGTCTACAAAGCCTCTAGATAAGGAAAAGTATCTGATAAGGATCGGGAAAGACCCCGCCTCGACTAATTATACAATACAAAAATATAAGCTCTAGACACACAAAGCTCTGAAGCAATCTGGAGCTTGGTAATAGCAGCTCGATATCGTGTACTCCTACTGGGGGGATCTACTAGCACCAGTACCTATAGCATAAAATATAGGTCCCCTGTAAGGGACGTCAGTACAAGATAATGTACTGAATATGTAAGGCAGAAAATACTGTATATGAAGTAACAACTCAAATGAAACTATGCACTAGTGTAGGATAAGAAACCACCTATAGTTATACTGTGGGATCCTGTACTTTATGTTCTTTTTATTACTTTACCTTTACTATATAATTTGTGAACAGGATGTAATACAAATGACCAACTGATCAGTGGTAAATCAATATGGTGATTGGCCTTGGCTAGGCTTTTTCTTTCACCCCTTGGGCAACCACCCCCCCTCATGATAGGAACGACCCTGGCTAGGTGATTCTTCTACCCCTCGGGTTACCGCCCATCGATAGGCAATATACTTTATCTTTCAATTACTTTTGAGATGATTCTTTTGGTGGTCATAATATAAGAGCTCTAGGATTGCAGATATAGCATGTGACACGTAAATAATAATACAAGACAAAATGACAATGAAAAGAGTACGTTACACAAATAATGAAATGCGTATGAGATGAAACAACTCGTGAACTTTATTTAGCAATAAGAGACCATGTATCTTGGTATCCACGTATGTTTGTAAATTTAAAGGTGACTATGTAAGGGAGCATATGAACATGTGAAAGAGTGGATACATGGTGAATAGTTGTATCGGAGTTGGTAAGTGCCTCTATGTGCCAAGTAAGAATCTAGATTTCATGCCAAGTAATACGAATCAAGTAGCCTTACATACCTCGCTGTACGACCTCCCTATTACCTCGAGATGACCTTCCCTTCCTCAAAATATTTTTCTACAATATAGTAGGTGATAAAACTAGTATTATTAGCTAGTAGATACATCTTTGCAGCCCAATCTCATAAAAAGATAACACACGGGCAGCAAGTGTATAATTATAAGCCGAGCGTATTCTTTCAACCTTTCCTCCTATAGTTGTATTTTCTAATACACATTCTAATATACATATCATGTTTAGCCTATTTTAGCTCCATATCAGTCTTGCAACAGAGCATAAAGCACAACACATAACATTTCTACACAACATATAAATAGGCGGCATAACGTTACATCCCTTCGCTACAATTCGACGTCGACAATTCCAAACCTGTTCCAACTTTCACCAAATAGTCCCCACCATATATACACATAAAAACAGTCCTAAAATAGTACAAAAATATTTCTAAAGTATATAGAGAATGTGAAACAACAATCTCCGATTATCAGTCCATAAGATCCTATCAAGAGCACAATTACGACATCGCACAACAACTCATTCTTGCGGACTGTAAAAGTAGTGCAGCAGCCTGGTTACATCATTAACAAACTAAACCTTGTTAAAAACATAAGTCTCACTTCATAATCCAGATAACCAAAAGAGAAAAGCCTCTTAATCAACAAGAGAAGTGCACAACAATCCCTAGAACACATGCTGTCCAAAAATTTTAGCATAAATATAACCAGTCTAGTCTCTTGTTTTTCATAAGAAAACCATACTAAACACATAAGTATTCTTACATACCTTTACCCTAAAGGTGTAGAGCTTCTCCAAGAACCCTGAAAGTCTCCTTGTGGCTGCTTTGCAAAGTTAAGAAGGTGTAGAGAGAAAGCTTGTGAAAGCTGATTCTTTTTCCAAGTTAAAAATGACCTAAAGGTGCTACTTGTAAGCCTTTTTAAAGGATCCTTTGGCCGACTTTATTGTGTGGTGTAACCCTCATATTATCAAGGTGTGATGTAGCAGCTTGTCCTTTTCACTTGGGCCTAATTGGGTTTCAAAGTTGATTGGCCTTGGCTGCCCATTTTCCTAATTTCTCTTGACTTAGTTTAGGCCCAAATATTCAAGTGGGTTGTGATATGCTTGGTCCCTTTTTATTATTCATCTTAGGCTGTAAGTATTTTCCATTGGTGATGCTAAAATGTGGGCTTAAGTCACTCCATTAAGTTGGACTTTATTCATTGTCAGACTTGGACAGATTTGGCATCGGGCCTTGTCTCAGTCTAGCTATCAAATTTAAACTAAGCAAGTAGATGACTCACCTACTAGCTTCCTAAGTCCTAGAAGCGCCTCACTTCTTTCACTTTATTTAAGGCGGCGATCTCCTCAATTTTACTTAAAACTTGAATACACTTGATCCTCTTAAGCGTTAGACACACATATCGCCCTCTAACATGAGATTCAAGTACTTCTAAAAATGGGAGCTAATTTGACCAAACCATATCATATTTCATTTGTATAAAACTAGTACTTGTAAGGTGTAGGGTGCTACAAACAGTCAACAAATTGAAAATTAAGAGACAATTGGCCAACCAGAATTGCATAAGTAATAAAGTCAGTAAAGAAAAATAAATTGTGTAAAAGAAGTAATATCGTATGTAAGGACATTTGACCCAGGTAGGGAGTAGTCCAAAAATTGCTTTTTGGCTTGATTGATTCATAAGACCTCTAGACGATCTCTATTTTTTTGGGGGAATAAAAGGCTAGCTTCGAGAGAGGCACAATTCGTCTGGACGGTAAGTGGTCGGGCAAGATAAGACCGGTGTCCAGAGAAAATAGGGTTTATGAGCTAAGCCTATATTCTGATAGGGGGAGGCTCCTGTTTCGCTTCAGAGACTCTATGGCTTCACTCCTGGGTTTGCTTTATTCACTTTCACGTAGTTTATGCCCCCAACTTGGGAATAAGGGGTCTATGGATCATGAGATAGTGACTCTCGAGAATCTTAGCAGTATGAGAGAGGAGTTGATAGACTATCTGAAGAAGGACGTTATTCTCCTTGGCAGTGTGATGCAAAGGGCGCAGGAGATATTTTGGGAGGTATACGAGATTATAGTACAGAAAATTACCATTTCCTCATTAGCAATGTACCTCTTTCATATGATGTTCCACGATCCGCTAAAGGGTAGATACACATCCCCAACACGAATGAAGAGAGGCTTATAAGGCATGGCTACTACTATGGTTACGTGGATGCCTACATACCAATAGGTAAGGACCTATAATACTACGATGTGAACTCACTCTATCCCTTTGTAGTGGCAGAGCGTCCCATGCCCGCTGGGAAGCCTGTTTTGCATGAGGATGTGGGTGGCGAGGACTTAGGTAGCCTCTTTGGCTTTATCAAGGCATGTATGGAGTGCCCCAAAAATATCAAGAAGCCTTTTTGCCTTATTGATCGCGGGGTGGACCTCTAGGTCTTCCCAACCAGGAGGTTTATACGGGTCTACTTTAGTGAGGAGTTAAAGTATGCTAGAACTCTGGGGTACACTGCAATCCCAACCCAGCGATACCTCTTTGAGAAGGGCGAAAGAAGCCCATTTAAAGACTTTGTTAGCTCTCTCTTTGAGAGTAGGCTGACGGCGCGCGAAGAAGGTAATAAGGCGATAGCCTATATGTTGAAGATCCTGATGAATTCCCTCTACGGCTGATTTGATATTAGCACAGAAAGCATGACTACCGAGATCTACGATAATGCACGCTGGAAAGAATTGATTCACTCCCATAAGGAGTTCTTGCATGGTGTAGAGCTTAAAGAAAACACTAACCTCAATACCAACCATAGCTACATTGACCCGAGCATAGAAAAATGGTGTTCCCTGAGAAACATTGCGGTCCATATTGCAGCAACGGCTGCTGCCTACCCTAGGAGGCATATAGACCCCATTATACAAAATAATAATTGTTACTATACAGACACCAACTCTGTTATACTTGGTCATCCACTCCCTGACGAGTTGCTTTCTCCTTCTATCTTAGGTAAGTTTAAGCATGAAGACAAAATAGAGAAAGGTCTATTTTTAGCACTGAAATCCTATTGGTACTAACCTAAAGGGGACGCTGAGCCTGTAGTCAAGTTTAAGAGTCCTGTAAAAGCTTGGACCGATATAGACAGGTTTGAGTCCCAGTACGTCGATCCATCTTGTATAAAAGTAGTAGAGGTGGTAAGTCACTTCTGGATGGATTGGAACAATCTTACTATCTGGTATTAAAAGATACCCCATAGGCTCGAGATTAGGCCAGAATCTAAGAGAGAACCAATACGGAAGGACGATACCTTCAACCAAGAGAAAGCATTACATTTACATAGGCTTCGGTTCAAGAAATTGAGGAAACTTTATTCCTTTGACTTGAAGTCTGCTACGAATTGTTGGCCATTGAGTGTCATATACTCTGTTATGTCTTGTATGTAGGGAAGTACTTTGGCATCATCAATCATCAACAGTACTCTTAGTATTAACACTTTCTTTTAGCAAAACCTTTTCTTAAAGGGATAAGTGAAGTGGCTTTCTTGACAGGACAGCCTTTGGCTTACTACGGCTCTTGATCATTTTTCGCCCTATCACACCATTATCTACTATGGTTGGTAGCGAAGAAGGCCTACCCGCAGAGGGCCACCCCTTTCTATGACTAGGCTTTCCTTGGTGATGATAGTCTTATCACAAATAAATTGGTAGCCAGAGTGTATAGCCTGTTACTGGAATGACTCGAATTTACTATTTCTCTGGCTAAATTCGTTATTTCAGAGAATGGTACTCTCGAGTTTGCAAAGAGGTACTGGACTAAGGACATGCAAAAGGATTTGTCCCCAATATCTCTTCGTGATTTAACAGGTTGTAGGTCGACCATTGCCAGCTGGCTTGTAAATATAGCATCCAAAAGATGTCTGTTTTATAACCCTTAGCAAGTGCAGGCTATCCCGTTTGGTCTCACTTGACATTAATCGAAACAAAGCGATGGGAATGACTGAAAGCATTTGTTGGCAAACTCCACGGTTCACAGCAACTACCTTTAGAATATTGGTTAGGGAAGGGAAATCCTCTTAACCCCTATCTTAAGGTGAAGATGGTTGCTTATCTCCGGAAAGAATTCAAACCTAGGGAGATAGAATTCTTTCAGAAGAGTTGGTATGTGAGGGAGAGCGAGAGATCCTAGAATAAAATCATAGTCGTATGGCTGACCGGCGATTACTAACGATTCCAACTTCATACAGGTGAGTTGAGCCTGCAATCTGAACTAAGGATGGTTTTTTGGAGTTATCTCTCCCTAGCAGTGGAATTGAATCAGAAAGCAAGATAGAATGGGCACTTACTACTGACGAAAGAACTTATCTTTAATCAATAGTTATTGATAATAGCTATGGGACTTCAATTCCTTAAGCGGAGAGGGCATTTCTCACTCTTTCTGGCTGCTATGCCCATTTCTTATTCTTTTTTTCGTCTCTGAAGTGAGTGAAGTCAAGCTAGTGTCAGCAAATCGGGCATAAGCAATACACATAAATCCCCGTCCTTTAGAAAGACGATAGTAATTTTTTTCCGGTGCTTTAATTAAGAGTTCAAAGAGTAACCTACAAGAAAATATGGTAGGAATACGCAGAACGTAGCTCTATCTGAACTTACCTCAGCGACTTGAACATCCTATCGGCTTCGGACCGAAAGAGAGTGAGATGGAATCCAGAAGACATCTAGTATTATGGAATCTTTCTAAGAAAGTCATTTCAATCATCAATTGAATACTATTTCCACTTCTTGGGAGTGAAGGGCTGGTCTTGAAGAGCCTAGGTTAGCTCACGAGTTAGCGTGCAAGACCAGATCTCCTCTTTCAACAATGTTCTAACAGTGGGATTTTTGTTTTTCTGTATTTCCCACCAATTCCTTAGATCCCTAATCTTAGAGCTAAAGGAAGTCCACTAATTAATCTAATCCCTCGAAGGAGAAGGCGGAGTTCTCTTTCCTATGTTATTAATAATAAGGAATACTAGGGTGTAGTTAAGGTAGCTCACCCAGCTCAACAATAGAAATCCCTTCCCTTATCGATAGTGAGATAGCTAGCATACCCTAAACCCACATTATAGTCATATACTTTCTCTTCTGGCCTTGCCTACTTTGCTTCGAGATCAATCGTATTAGCACCTTCACATCTTGCCTTTCCTGTGCTTTGAGCTCTTGAAGTCATGCTTCAGGCTCGCTAGTAGAGATCTGAGAATAGGGCCATCTCAGGATAGCCTCAAACTCCATTCTATTATATTACAGTTCCTTGTATCAAAATAGATATTCCTATCATGTGTGAAACCATTCAACGAGGTTAGCCTGGTGAGTGAAGTAAAAATAAGAAAAGGGTAGGAAAGAGCTTGAACGACTGATTTCACGAGAGGTCGTACCCATTATCATGCTTCTTAACGAGATTCCAAGGTGTTTCACCGGGAAGAAAGATTTCCCAAAATGCAATTTTCAACCTCTTTTCATAGAATCGTTTGTTATAGGAATCAGGTGTGCAAGCCTTACTCTTATTAAGACTCCACTATTTCTTTCATTCATTCATTCTCAGTGCAAAACCTCTAGCTAGGGAACTTTTAATCAAATAGAACCCTTCTTCAAAAAGTTAAGGAACGAAGTAACCTCATCCAATGGCCTCCTTCCTCTCCTATAGAGTCGAGTCACTTTGTACCTTCCTAGCTATCTATTTCAATCATGCTAGTTAGAGGAAAGACCGTCTTTTTTTGCCTACTCCTAGTGCCTAAAGAAAAAGAGCTTCTTCAATAGCCAAGTCGAGCAGTCAAGCAGCAAGTTGAAGTCTTTGACTTCACAAGTCCTACTCTCAAACAAAAGGCTAAGAGCACTTGTTTGACTTCTAGCTTGTTAGGGATGGGATTCCTAAGAACTCTTATACCCTGACTCTCAGTCTCAATCAAGTAAGAAAGGGAACCCTTTTAGCTACGGCAATGGGTATAGACCTCTTCCCTTCGCTGCTTACCCAATGGACCACTTAGAATAGACCGAATCGAAGGTGATAAGCATTCTGTAATCACTCCAAGTTTTCCAAGATGCCCATTCTCTTTGTATGAAAAGTAGGAGTGGGAAATGTCACAGGTAAATCCATCCAGTACCACATCAGTAAGCCTTCTAGGTACTACATTTGTTCATCGTGGTATCCCTATGTTCACTCCCATAAAGGGAATTTGCCTTGATTTCGATTCTATTACATACAAGTGGGCCAGCCAGCCTGTCTGATAATTGATTCTGTATTCAAGGTAGGCTATTTCATCCTAGCTTTCCAGTTTCTCTGTCCTAACACTATTTAAAGCCTAACATCCTTGCAAGCTTTGGATTCTTTCCTATCTCTGATTGAGAAAGAGGTTACCAAGCAAGTGAAACTGTACTCTCCTCTTCTCCTTCTTTTCCTTTTGCACTTCCATTCTTCTTATTCTCGTATCTACAACTAGAACAGGCTCTTCATTAGCAGTCTCACTTTGTTAGCTTCTTGCTAGTAGTACTTGTTTTTAGTCTTTATTGACCCAAAACACAAGCTTTACCAGCTCCCGATCTGACTATCGAAACTCTCTTCTCATACTCCTCGTTTGTTATTCCAAGTGTACTCCAGTTAGCTCTTCTCTTACAGATCCTTGTCTATTCGATTTCTTTCCTAGTGTTCTTCCTGCTTCATTAGATGAAGCGTCTTCATTAATAGATAGAGTTAGAGTACGTAGTGAGAGTCAAGGTTAAGGTTGATTGATGAGTTCAGTAGATAGAATGATCGATGTGAGGCCTAGGTCAAGGTAGGAAATTAAAGTGTGACTTCCGAGTAGTTGGGGGCAGGGTTTAAGCATCGATTCGACAATGAACACTAAATGAAAGAGGCATATCCATTTTCTCAATCGCCTACAATTGATTGGAGACTTATTCAGTAGGTCCTCCTTCCCTATAGAATGGAATTCCAGGGCGTCTTACTTAGATTGCATTTGCTTTCCCTTACTACTGAATAGTGAAATATTAAGCCTTTTTTGTTCAACCCAAGTGTTGGAGTTCCAAAACGTACTCTACCTTTGTATCCTTATTCTTATGTTTCAAGAATGATCCAATTGAATCTTTTGAAGCTGATATGTAAAATCTCAAGGGATCAGAAGAGGCTCATTTATGCTAATCAAATTAGTACTTGTGTGAAAGTATTTACAATATCATAGAAGGTGTGAAGTAGGCGGGGTATTAAAGCAAAAAAGCAAAGCAAGTTCCAGGGATGTTGGCAGAGGGGCGTTTCTTGATAGTCCAAAAAGAGTGATCTAGGCTTCTCCAGCAAAGAATCTACATATGCCAAGTAGACTACAATTTGTGGCACAATATCCTACCTTTCCCAAAGTGAAGTCTCCAAAGTGGGATTGTATAGTAACTCAGTCTTCGACGAAGAAGGTTTGGCCATGCTTCGATTTAGCCCTATTATCCGCTAATTCATCACCTTTTTTGGTATTCCACAAAGGAGGTGGATAGGGTCAGCGAAAGAAGTGGAAAGGGCAGAAGAAAGGATTTTCAATTCAAGATTCCCGCTTCTGAAAATTGGTATTAAACAAAGGACATAGTGGGTTAGGTAAAACCTATTTTGGGAGGAAAGATCTATCAAAGGAGAAAGTCCAAAGACAAAGGTTTTTTTCCAATGTGTATGCTTTAAATGTTAGACTTAGAATATATTATTTATATGTACTTTATTAATGGGATAGGAATTCATATTGAGGTGTTCTTTTCATAGATACTTCAAGAGAGAAAGGTGATGCACTAGGGCCTCCTCAATGTCATTCGAAACCACTTTAAGTCATAGCAACACAATGTTTAGTGGTGGGGCAAAGCACTAGCGAGAAACTTCCCTTGGGATTGTTTTACCAGGCTATTTTCCTTTTTTGCGCTTATACATTTTTCTCTGTCTTTGATGTCAAGCCCAATCCCAGTGACCCATTGGATTGGATTTCTCCCTTGGGCGGACTCCATATGGGGATAACTTGTAACTTGTAACTGCATCAAAGATGCAGTGCTAGTACATCTGTGACTTCTTAATTGGCTAGTTGTAAATAGCCCCAGGGCTATGGAACAAAGGATTATCTCGATAAAGCCCAGGAGTGAATGCTTATTAAGGAATCAGTAAGTTGATGTGCCATTACTGGGTTCCATCCTCTGGAAATTATCGACTCGGGAATGAACAAAGTCTCTTCACTTCAAAGAGTGGTAATGGTGGACTGACAGATCGGCTCCAAGGCCTAAGTTCCTAGGTTGCAGTGGTAAGAGTCATTGTCGATGAGTTCCAGCAACTAAATTCTTCGATAAGAAAGAGGCATCTGAGTAAACAGAAGTGATATCTTCCTATTGATACTAGCACTAGTGGTACTGGCTCTCGAGGAAAGGGAATTACCTTAGATCTTGGCAATCGCACTCCAACAAGCTTGGCAGGGAGAGAAAGAAGAGAAGGAGAAGAAGAAGTATGACGAAAAAGGTATGAAAAAGGTTGCTTATAGCCATTGTGATTGCTTATTTTGGTTGGGATTACCAGCTTGACCAAAGAATAAGATAAAAAGAAGAGTTCCTGCCTATGGCTACATGCCCATTAAGAGCTATACTTGGATTCGAGCTAAATGCATAGGCAGAAGGGAACTTTCCTAAAAAGCCCAATAGCAATCAACCGTATTGGAAATGACGAATCACACTCTGAAAGGAGGTTGCCTCCTAATAGATATCAAGAGGCAGCAAGGTGTGATTGCTCTGTCATCCTTCGATCGCCCCCCTTTCCACCTATAAGTAGTGGTGTTGGTGTGTCTCATTTGCAATCATTTCGGTCAATCGCTTTCCTGAAATATAGGTAAGAGATGACAAGAGATGGCCCCTATAGAAAAATAAACGAGCCCTTCATTTGAGAGAGTAAATAGAATAGTGTTGAGCTTACGATAGTCTGACTTTTGAATGACTAAACAATTACTAAGCTCCCGCCCACCCTAAAGCAATTAGGGTAAAGTGTTCATTCATACGTTCAACAGCACCGAGATATTGGTCCATGACCATGTTTACTTCATCTTCAAGAGCAAGAATCCTGGCTCTCAGGGCCTCAAGCAACCCTGGATCCTTTCCTACTTAGTGATTCCAAGAAGATGCTTTAAACCCGTTAAGTTTTAGCAGGAGCAAAAAAAGGAATATGTTGAATTGGGATAGGACACCATCATAAGCTAGCCAATAAGCAAAATGAGTTCTCATTCACATATAACTAAGCTTTGAAAAGGGAGAGGGGGACCCTTCTCATACCCGCCCTTACAGGAGCCTAACGGAGAAAAGTCTATGCCCAATAGGGGAAGACTGCGACAAAAGGATGTTCGTCTATTGACGGCTAGCTCCGTGCTCCACATCCGTGAAGCACTTCATTCGCTCAAGAAGACACATAAAATTACTAGCTTTTTAGTGTTAAAGGAAAGAGGATTTAAACCTTCATTGACACCAACACATTGGTAAGAGAGAAGCATGGAAAGAGAAGCTCCACACCCTTCTCCGTGGGATTTACGAATCCACCAAATCTTTAAGGTAAACACCACCACGTCAAGCTCAAGTTCATCAGTCGAGTAATTCTTATCATGCACTTTCAACTACCTTGAAGCATAGGTAATCACTTTACCATTTTGCATTAGATCACAACCCAACCCAATCCTTGATGCATCACAACACATGACGAACCCATCATGTCATTCTAGCAAAGTCAATATTGGGGCTGAAGTCAATCAATCCTTGTAAATTTTGAAACTTCTCTCACATTCATCTATTCACACAAACTTAGCTTTCTTTTGGGTCAACTTGGTAAGTGGGGATGAAATAGTGGAGAAATCTTGCATAAACCTTCTATAGTAACCGACTAGACCCAATAAACTCCTTATTTTAGTGGGAGTCAATGGCTTTGCCTAGTTTCTCACTACTTTACTCTTATTAGGATCAAGCTTGATGCCATCGCTAGATACCACATGCCCAAGGAAGACAACCTCATCTTGCAAAAACTTGCATTTGCTCCCTCGTAGTTTGCAATACTACCCTCAAGTGTTCCATATTCTCTTACTCACCTGGGAGCAGATAAGGATGTCATCAGTAAACACCATATCGAACATGTTGAGGTAGGGCTTGAATAATCCATTCATGAGATCCATAAATATCACTGGTGCATTAGTGAGGCAAAATGGCATCACCACGAACTAAAAATGAAAAGACCTAGTCCGGAATGCTGTCATAGGGATGTCACTTTTCCTCACCCTCAAGTGGTGATAACCTAATCTCAAGTCAACTTTGGAGAAATGAGTAGCACCTAGCAATTTATCAAACAAATCATCTGTTCATGGAAGGGGATACTTATTCTTGATTGTGACTTTATTGAGTTGTCGATAGTCAATACACATGCAGAGCGACCTATCCTTATTTCTTACAAATAAAATCGGGAACCCATGGAGACTGCCTAAGTCTAATGAAACTCTTTTTCAACAAATCTCTCAATTTCTCTTTTAACTCCTTCAGCTCTATAGAAGTCATTCTATAATGACAAAGTGAGATAGGTTGGGTATCGTGGAAGAGGTCTAAACCAAAATTTAGTTCCCTTTCAAGAGGAACATCCAGTAAATCCTCTAGAAAGACATCAGGAAACTCATTTATGAAGGAGACCGACTCAAGAGAAGGAACTTTGAAAGTGACATATTTGACCCTCACTATATAGTAGATGCACCCTTTGGAAATCATTTTGCAAGCCTTTATGAAAGAAATGAACCGATCCCTACATGAAGAGTTCCTACCCTTCCATTCAAGAATTGTCTCATTAGGAAATTAGAATTTGACCCTACAGGTTCTACAGCCAATGAAAGCATAAGAAGCATGCAACCAATCTATCCCAAGAATCACATCAAAGATAACCATAGAGAGTTCAACTACGTCATATGGAATCACTTTATGCAAGATGGGAAATGAGACAACTTCTATAGATTCTTCAGGCTATGATGGACTCACCTACGGGGTCTCTCACCTCTTAGGCTCATAGAGGACTTCGGGAGATGATGGTATGCATATGATATATAATGATGAGAGAAACTGCAGGCATATGATGACTTTATGATGATGAAAGTATGTTGTACATGTGTTGAATTCATGAAAAGTATTTATTATGTGGCAAGTTGATTGCCTTTTTGAGGGGGTACCAAGCCTCAATCACTTTGTTGAGAGGGTGCCAAGTCTCAATCACCTTCACGAGGGGGTGCCAAACCTAGGTTGCCTTGTTGAGGGGTTACCAAGCCTCAATCACCTTGTTGAGAGGGTTCCAAGTCTCAATCACCTTGTTGAGAGAGTGCCAAGTCTTAATCACTTTGACGAGGGGTTGTCAAGCCTCGGATGCCTTGTTGAGGGAGTATCAAGCCTCAATCACCATTCAAGCAATGGTTTGCCTTGGAGTTAGAAAGTAGTTCACTTGATCTATTTTTCACATATGATATCCTATATGAGCATGAGTTATCTAAGCATGTTTTACTTATGCATTTAACATAGATGCCATTTTGCTATACTATCCCTATTTTCTATTGTATGTATTCTGATTATGAAGCCTATCTATTGTTGTATTGCATCCCACATACTTAGTACATTCAAATGTACTAACGCATACTCTACGCCTACATGATGTTACCGCGTAGGAACCGGATCTCCTATTGATTCTCCTTGTGGATAGATGGATTGTTCAAGCTAGCCTTTGCTGAGTCCTCCATTCCAGGGACAATGACTATTCTCTTATACTATGTTCTAAGACTATCTTTCTTTTATATATGTATTAACTATGAGGATAAGCTTGGTTGCTTGTGTTGGCCCCTACTCTTATCTATGTAGTAGAGGTGTTATTGGACATGTTATGTATTATGCTTGAGCTTTGACTCACGTATGATATTCAAGCTATTTAAGTATAAATCTCTCTCTCTCCTTTAGCCCCAACTTCCCTTCTTTATATTTCTTACTTTGTTGTACATTACTAACGTAACCAAGGATGTGTAATGATATGTTATGAGGCTTATTTGGGGTCCCTTCAGGTTCCCTATTTGCGGGTCACGTCTAGGCCCTAGGCTTGGTTCGTTACAGTAATGACCCGAACTAGGGGCCTAGTCATCGCACAATGATGAAATACCCGAATGCACCTCGCCTAAGTCGTCTTAAGCATCTGAAGCATTCATGGCATTTAATGAAAATAATTTGCGAAAATCTATGGGAAATAGGCTATGGACCATTTTAGCAATGAAGCAACATTAAAGAGCAGTGGAAATAATTAACATTCATTTTTGCCCAAAAGCATACTAATTACCACATCAATGGATGACATTGGTCGGTCTCCATCAAATAAAAAGGAATATATAATAGTGCAACATAGAAAGTAAACACCTTAAGAAGGCTACAAATATATCTCAAAATAAAACTAAGATACATGATAGAATGAAAAGTTGAGGAGTCCTGATCTAAGGGCTCACCACAAATAATAAAGCTAGTCTTAAATGCTAAGTACTAGCCACGAGCCAATAGAGGAGTTTGTGATCTAACATGGTTAAATCATGCTTGCAAAATATGTATTAGTATGTTAGAATGTACTAAGTATGTGAGATGCAATGCATGTATGAAATTGTAATGTCATTATTCATAAATATAACATATAAGTACATGCAAAGTGAAAGAAACATAAAGTGAGCTTAAGCATGCACAAAGAATATGGCTCAATATGAATAAGTGTATATCCATGAGGTATAACATCTAATGAAAGCCTATCATAGAATTATAACTTGTGGGAATAGACCATAACTGACATTTAAGACCATGTGAACCACTACATGGAATCCAACATAACTGTCCCATGTTAGCATGGAGAGACCACATATTGAGTGGAACTCCATCAACTTTGTGTGTATCATATTAACATAAATAGCCTACGTGAATCCACTAGCATAGCCTATAAGGATGATGTCGCTCAAGTTACACCTTTATTTTAGATGATAAAGCAATCATTGTCAAGATATATGACCAAACCAAGGAGGGTCGAACCCATAAGGAATATGTAGGCTCAAGAGAATTCACCAATATGCAATCCAAATAATTAACCAATCTAACTCCCCAAAGAGGGGGGTTTGCCGAAATCAATGAGAAAATAAAACTATCACAAGAGAGAAGTCAATAATGGAGAGAAACTAGAGTATTGTATTTCCCATGATTCCATAACTTAGTATCACTGGATAACCTAATTCTTTTCTAGTGTATAGCATGCAGGATGGTAATTCATGTTCACTGAGCCCTTTGGTCAAAGGAGAGGTGCATTTCACTATGTGACTTGGCCCATCTACATAGTGTGCATTACTAACCATTACCTATTAGTTCCAGTACAACCTCCCCTTGGTCTAGTTTGATTGATTTGATGATAACACATTAATCAATCCTATTAATAAATATCTTCTCTTGTTCATTACTACCTTGGCCCAGTCAGTAAGACTAGGCAGGTTCTAATGTTGGCCACCACTAGAAAACATGTAAAATTAAGAGAGGTAATTAATACATGCATATATACTCTCTAAGAACTATGAATTATCTGATTTTACATTGTTAGTTCTTCACGGTTTCTACAACCCTAGTTGTGAATTTAGCTGCTCATGCTATGTGTAGATGTAGGATTTATGAATTGAGAAGACATAATTGAACACTTACACAATAGAATTAAGAAAAAGCAATCCAATTTCAATGAAAATCACAAGCTTAAAGATTGAATTAAACCACAAGTGTTCTCAAAGACTCTCCAATATGATCTTATAATTTTTTCTCTCAAAATATTGAGTTCTCTGAGTACTAGGCAAAAACTTCTGAAAAATAACCTAAAGAATCTATCTATAATAATTAAAATTCAAGTCTAAAGAAAATAGGAGAACTGGTCGGCATGCTATACAAAAGGTACTTTACGACCCGTATTGACTTCTATAGCCTGTAATTGGGGTCTCATACTAAGTTGTTGGTATTTTGGACTTCAACTCTACGACACCCCTCTACAACTCGTAAAGCTATTTACAACCTGTAAAGGGGTTTTCATCCTATGATATTCCTACAAGTCCAAGTCTCTGAGTATCACGACCGAAGCCTAGGGCTTAGACGTGACACGATGAATGAGAAAGCTGAAGGAACCCCAAACAAGCTTCTTAGCATATCAATCACCCATCCTTTGTCATGGAACCAAAATAACAACTGCAAGAGATATAAATAAAGGAAAAGGGACAAAAGGAAGTCTTTGACAATCCTAGAATACTCAAGAATCAAGCTCTAAGCCTAAGTACATCAATTGTTCCAACAACACTTCTAATAAAAATTGGAGCGAGGGGCCAAGACACTTTCCGAGCTTACCATCATAGTATCAAATGTTCAACCTAAAGAGACACTATCTATATATGTATCCATGAATAAGCGGAAGAAGAGAAATAGAGGTGCACAGCCCTTTTGCTGATTCGGCCTATTTCCCTTATACTAGAAAGCCCCCCCAAAATCTGACTTTCAATTGAGAGTTTTCACTCCAGGAACCGCTTCGCCCCTTAACTTTATCATCTCTTCGTTGATTCTCTATTGATATTTTTTATCATATTATTGAATTTGAAAAACCATATTTTAAAATAGTAAGACTAGCATAGCTAGTTTCCATGGACTTGAGGACTCACTAAAGCTTATCTTCGAAAATGTCAAAACTAACCACATAGAGGATGATTGTGAGGTGCTCTGGTTGCTACATGGTAACATCATGTAGGCACAGAGTATACATTAGTATGTTTGAATATACTAAATATGTAGGATGCAATGCAGTAAGACATAAGGAAACATAGTCAAAATGCACAGTCATAAGCAATGAATAAGTATAATATCGATACACCATGCATGATCAATGCTTGAGGTAAAATATGTTTGTAAATCATATAACTTGCGAATATAGATTACATATGCGGGAAGATACCATAATCATAGACCAAGCAACTACCACTTGGAATCTTTGGCATTTCACCCTCCCGGGTGAGGTGGTCGAGGTATCTACACCTAAACTAGCAGTACGGGCATGTCAACCCCTGACAAGGTGGTCAAGGTATCTAACCCTCGACATGGTAGTATGGGCATGTCACCCCATGACAAGGTGGTTAAGATATCTACCACTCAACAAGGTAGTACGGGCATGTCACCCCCGACAATGTGTTGTCAACTTGCAGCACTGTAGATAATTTTCACGAATTCAATGTATATATACAATTATTTAATCTTCATAAAGTCACTTGACTTATAAACCATGTAATATATCATCAATAACTTGAGAATCCTTGTCAAGATATTTTATCAAACACTTGGTAGGTGTGCTATGCTAGTTCAAAATCATGTAATTCAAGAGTGAAATAATATGTGAAAACTCAATATAAATCAAACCACAAACACATAGTATAACCCCCATGTAAAATACCTTACAATCCATCATCAAATCTCATAATAGATCATAGTTTCATAGCTCAAAACATGCATAGTCACAATAGACAAACTATCTCGTAGTATAAGTTTGAAACAGGCAGACATGTGTTTCCAACCAACATTTCATAAAACCCCAACATAATTAGTAATCAAAATAAAAAATAAAAGATACCCATAAAAGACACAACTTGAAAAGATGCAATTTTTATAAAAAGGAAGGTTGGACTCCATGGGTGAAAGGACCCAATGGATGAAACCCACATACCTTAAACTTGGGTTTTCTGGATGTAGACTTGGAGAGACTAGAAGCTTAAATGGAGTTATTGAGATTCGGCATTATGCTTGAGACACTTGGATTTGAATGAAATATTTGGTTAAGTGTTCGAGAGGGTTTTGAGAGGCTCTAGAGTGATATAGAGTTGAAAATTGCTAAGCATAGGTGTTTTTACACATAAATTGGCATGGGGCCAACACCTCAATGCCTTAGGTTGAAATAAGAAAATTAAGGAAGTGATAACACTGCTCCGTAATAGGTCCGCATCGCGGAGCCAATGCGAATGCCCACTTTGTTTTGAAAAGTTGGCAAAAATTCTTTTTCTGACACGGGTCTTCTAAAATCAGAGTTATACACATTTCTCACTCAATTTGTCCCCCCGACCATGAATATAAAGTCGGATTTTTGATATCACGCATAAATTTGAGATATGTAGAAATTACATTTATGGGCATTTCCAAAGCACATTTTTTGGGTGCATTTCAATATCTCCCCCTTGGGAATATCGTCCTCGAATGTCAAAGAAGCGTACTTAAGAGAAGTAATCATGAAGATTTCAGCCCGACATAAATACAATAAATGCATTTAAACATCATTTTCAAAAATTTCAACATGAATGTCAAAAATCATTATAACCTTGTCAACATAAACGTGAATGCATGCAAGATGACATAAGGGCTGAAACTTAAGCCTTGAAATCATATAGGGAATTAAATTAGTACTTTCAACTTGAGTAGAGTGGAAGAGATAGCGATATCACTTTCTCATGTCCGCCTCGGCGTTTTCCCATGTGGCACTTTCAACTTGTTGGTTCCTTCAAAGGACATTGACTGAAGCTACTTCTTTGATTCTCAACCTCTTCACTTGTTTATCCAAAATCTCCACCAGGACCTCCTCATAAGTCAAATTATCTTCTACACACCCACAACATCCAAGGGAACTATAGCACTTGGGTCACCCACACACTTTCTCAACATGGATACATGAAAGACTGTATGAACCATATTCAACTCCATAGGCAACTCCAACTCGTATGCAACCTTACCAATCCTCCCTAAATCTCTATAAGGACCCACAAATCTTGGGCTTAACTTCCCCTTCTTGACGAATCGAATCACACCCTTCATAGGTGAGACTTTCAAGTAAACCCAACCACCAATCTTAAACTCAAGATCTCTTCTCCTCACATCAGAATAGGACTTTTGTCTACTTTGGGCTTTTTTCAATATCTCCCTAATCAACCTCACCTTCTCCAAGACTTTCATGACCAAATCTGGACCTAGCATAGCCATTTTCCCCACTTCAAACCACCCAACTAGGAATCTACAATGTCGACCATAAAGAGCTTCAAAAAGAGCCATACCAATGCTTGAGTGGTAGCTATTGTTGTACGCAAACTCAATAAGTGGAAGATGATCATCCCAACAACCCTTAAACTCCAAAACACAAGCTATAAGCATATCCTCAAGAGTTTGGATAGTCCTCTTGGCTTGGTCATCCGTTTGAGGGTGAAAACTCGTGCTAAGCTTAACCTTAGTACAAAGTCCCCTTTGGAAAGACCTCCATAAGTGATAAGTGAAATGAGCATGAGGATCCAAAATGATAGACAAGGGCGCTCTATGCAATCTAGCCAACTCATGAATGTACAACTTAGCATAATCTTCGACAGCATAAGTAGTTTTGACTGCTAGGAAGTGAGCCAACTTTGTCATTCTATCCCCAATATCCCCAATAGAATCAAAATGTTGTCTAGTCTTAGGCAACCAAACCACAAAATCCATGTAGATTTCTTCCCATTTCCAAGTAGCAATTTCTATATCTTAAGCTAGGCCACCCGACCTTTGATGTTCAACTTTTACTTGTTAGCAATTGTGACATCCGGATATGAACTTGGCAATGTCCCTCTTCATACCACCCCACCAATACACTTCCCTCAAGTCCCTATACATCTTTGTAGAACCGGGTGAATGGAATAGGATGAATTATGAGCCTTCTTCAAGATCAATTCTTTAAATCATCTATATTTGGCACACACAATCAACCTTGGTACCTAAGGGCACCATCTCCCCCTTGGGAGAAAACCTCCAGTTTACCATCTCTCACCAACCTTCAACTCTAGCAAGGTAGGTCCAAAATCTTGTTTTTCCTTCACCTCCTCAATCAAGGAAGACTTAGAACCATCAACAAGCACTACATCACCATTATCAACCTCCTCCAAGCTAACCCCCAACCTAGCCCAATTGATGAGCCTCTCTAGCAACTTCTTTGCCACCATCATCAATATGAGCTAGACTACCCATAGACACCCTACATAAAGCATTGACCACAAAATTAGCTTTGTCGGGGTGATAACGCGCACTCATATCATAATCCTTAAGGAGCTCTATCCACCTTCTTTGTGTCAAGTTAAGATCGTTTTGGGTGAAAACATATTGGAGACTCTTGTGCTTGGTAAACACATCAACATGAAACACATACAAGTAGTGATTCCAAATTTTCAAAGAAAATACTCGACGGCCAATTCAAGATCATGGGTGGGATAATTCTTCTCATTCATCTTAAAATGTCTAGAGGCATATGCTATCACCTTACCACTTTGCATCAAAAGACACCCCAAACCAATTCTTGAGGCATCACAATACACAACAAATCCTTCCAACCCTTCCAGTAGAGATAAGATAGGACCAGAGATAAGTTTATCTTTCAAAGTGTGGAAACTCTTTTCACACTCATCGGTCCACAAAAATTTTGCCTTCTTTTGTGTCAACTTTGCCCTGGGAGAAGAAATAAAAGAGAAACCATTCACAAACCTCCAGTAATAACCCACCATACCCATGAAACTTCTAATGTCCGATGGAGTGAAAGGTCTAGGCCAATTTCTAATCACCTCTATCTTCTTAGGATCCACCTTAATGCTATCACCCAACACCACATGCCCTAGAAAATCGACCCCTTTCAACCAAAACTCACATTTCTCATATTTTGCATACAACCTCTCCTCCCTCAAGATTTGCAACAACACCCTGAAGTGATCTACATGCTCCTTCTCATTATGGGTATAGACCAAGATATAATCAACGAAAACCACCACAAACAAGTCAAGATAGGGCTTTAAGACCTTATTCTTAAGATCCATAAATATAGCCAGTGCATTAGTCAACCCAAAGGACATAACCACAAACTCAAAGTGCCCATACCTAGTCTGGAAGGCCATCTTGGGAATGTCACACTCCCTCACTTTTACTTGGTGATATCCGGACTGAAGATCAATCATAGACAAGTGACTAGGCCCTTGAAGTTGATCAAAAAGGTTATCAATCCTTTGTAGAGGATACTTGTTCTTTATGGTGGCTCTATTAAGTAGTTGGTAATCAATGCACATTCTAAGAGAACCATCCCTTTTCTTCATAAACAACACTGATGCACCCCAAGGTGACTTACTAAGCCTTATAAGACCCTTCTCCAACAAATCCCTCAATTGATCCTTCAACTTCGCTGAGGCCATACTGTAAGGGGGAATAAAAATGGGTTGAGTATCAAGAAGAAGGTCTATACCAAAGTCTATTTCCCTTTCGGAGGAACACTAGGAGTCTCATTGGGAAAGATATCAAGATACTCATTAACAATCGGAACTGACTCAATAGGAAGGTCTTTGGATTCAACATCCCTAACCCTTACAAGATGATAAAAACAACCCTTAGAAATCATCTTTTAGGCATTAAGGCAAGAAATGAATCTACCCTTGACCACCACATCACAACTTTTCCACTTAAGGAAAGGTTCATTGGGGAATAGGAATTTTAACCCTATGGGTTCTACAATCAATAGAGGCATAATATGTATGCAACCAATCCATCCCAAGAATGATACCAAAATCCATCATACCTAATTCAACAAAATTACACGGCAAGATTTTATGCAACATAAACATGAGACAATTTCTATAGACCCTTTTAGCAATAATAGAGTCACTAATGGGGGTAGACACTTCATAAGGTTCACACAACCACTTGGGACTAACATGAAGCTATTTGGAAACAAAAAGGAGTAATAAAAGAAAGAGTGGCACCCAGATCTATCAATGCGTACACAACAAAATCAAAAATCTTTAATATACCTTTAAAGCATCATGCCAAGTATAGTGACTCCCAGAGGGGTATGGTTGAGAATGTCGATGGTCATCCCCATAGTCCTTAGTAATCCATGGAAAATGTCTCGAATTATTATCCTTTGCACTACACTTGAAACATGCACTTGAACCAGCCAAACAATCTCCTCGATAGTACCTTCCACATTTATGACACGTTGGGGAAACTTGAACACCAACACCCTTGCCTTTCCCTTAAACATATGGGCAATTAGGAACCTTGTGACCCATCTTGCCACACCCAAAGCATATACATGTGTTCCTCCAACATGTGCCATAATGATTTCTCCCACACTTTGGGCACCTAAAGCGAATCATCCCACTATTGCAACCTTCAATTTGGACCCTTCTTCTCCATTCCTTTGAGGCCACCAGGCAATCTCTCATCTTATACCCAACACCGCTACTTAAAACAACCCTCAACTTCAGTGAAACACCTCCCTTGATGATTCTTGCCATACCCTTGATAAGTGATAAAAGAGAACCTTTACTTCTTGTACTCGGGAACCTCTAGACTAGTAGAAGAGGAGGCACCCCCAACTCAGGCCTTCTTAGCCTTATTCCCCTTCCTCTTGTCCCTTGAAGTCTCGGGAGCACCCACTTGATGATTGAGTTGAGCGGTTACAACTAGGGCAAATAGCCATAGAGCATTACGAACCTAGGCATTTTTTATATCATCGATGGGAAGTTGACCCCCAAGTGAGAGATGGTCACTACCTTGCCTGACATTCTGAGTGGCTTGAGACATATTCTGAAATGTAATGTTTAAGGATTAGTAATAAGCCTTAGGGACTTAGCTTTACTACACGACATAGATCACGAAGAAGTAAACATTTCCTAAAATGTCTCATAGCCTCCCATTGATAGTTGTAGCATACTTCGAAACCATGAATAAGACTTTAATCGATGCAGTGTATTGGATTCTGAGGACAACCAACAACCTAGTACTCTGACACCAAGTTTGTCACGATCCAAGCCTAGGGCCTAGGCATGACAAGACAAATGAGGAATCCGAAGGCACCCTAAAGAAGCCTCTTAACATATCAATCACACATCCTTGGTCGCGGAAGGAAAGTAATAACAGCAAGAGATATAAATAAGGGAAAAGGGACTAAGTGAAGTCTTTGACAATCATAGAATACTCAAGAGTCAAGCTCCAAGCATAAGTACATCAATTATTCCAACAACACCTCTAACATAGATTGGAGCAGGGGCCAAGAAACGTTTTGGGATCACCCTTATAGTATCAAATGTTCAACGTAAAGAAACATCAAATAGCAAGAGTAGCATAGCTAGTGTCCCAGGACTTGAGGACTCACTAAAGTTTACCTGAAAAATGCCAAAACTAACCATGTGGATGATTATCAAGAGGTGCTTTCGCTCCTACCTGATAACATCATGTAGGCATAGAGTATGTGTTAGTACATTTGAATGTACCAAGTATGTAGGATACAATGCAACAAGACATAAGGCAATATAGTTAAAATGCATAGTCATAAGCAATGAATAAGCATAATATCGATATGGCATGCATGATCAATGCTTGAGGTAAAACATGCTTATAAATCATATAACTTGCGAATATAGATTACTTGTGCGAGAAGAGACCATAATCATAGACCAAGTAACTACTACTTGGATGAAAGGACTCAATGGATGAAACCCATATACATTAAACTTGGGTTTCCTTGATATAGACTTGGAGGAGACTTGAAGCTTGAATTGAGTTCTTGAGATTCGAAATTATGCTTGAGACACTTGGATTTGGATGAAATATTTAGTTAAGTGTTAGAGAGGGTTTTGAGAGGGTCTTGAGTGATATAGAGTTGAAAAATGGCTAAGTATAAGTGTTTTACACATAAATGGGCATGGGGCCAAGACCCCAATGCCTTAAGGCCGAAACAGGAAAACTAAAAAAGTGATAAAACTTGTCCAAGAAAATTCTGCATCGCGAAGCCAATGTGAATGCCAACCTTTTTGCGAATAGTTGGCGAAAATCATTTTTCACTATGGATCTTCAAAAATCAGGGTTATACCCATTTTTCACTCAATTTTTCCCCCTGATCATGAATATGAGCACAGATTTTGAGATATATGAAAATTACATTTATGGGCATTTCCGAAGCACATTTTTAGGGCATTTCACTGATCCTTAAGGTACGAATCCTCTTCTAGAACTTGACTACTTGTTTGTAGAATAAACATCAAAAAATAGCCCCTCATTGGAAATCTTCAGAAAACTTTCCTACGGCCCGTAAAGGGTCTTATATAACAACAAAAACCAGCAAATTCAGCAATTTTCCCCAAAATTATGGCCAAGCTATAATCCGCCAAATGTAAATAGATAAATACACAAAACCAAATAACATTGCATTGAGAACACACAAACATCCAAGTTTTAAGCATCAAAAGTGATGTATTTTGGCAGCATATCAAAGGGCTCTTATGATGGCGCATAGTTAGGGACATTGTGGCTCAACTTTAATAGGCAATGCCTCAACTTACGAGATGAAACCCAATCTAAGGACACTCAGTTTTAAGTCATCTCATGGAATTCTTTAAAATACAACTGATAATTATAAGTAGCAATCATAGAAGTAGCTCAGCATTAAGAACCACCAAGAGAGAAATATCATTTCATCTTGGGGACCTTTCTAAAACATCTTTTGAGCCAAATGTCAACATGCTTATATCCTTGAAAATTCAATACTTAAAACTTAACTTTAATGCCTTGATAATCATCATATATCATAAAGCTTTACTTAAAAACTAGGTGGGCTAGGCTTTTTAAATGGAACAATCATAAATCGCACAAGTCATAAGGAAATTTCTCTTTTATGGAACATAAAAAAGGCCCACCTTTATCAATATCGAAACCCATCATGAAGTCATCATCAATAGTTCAAACATGTACACGTACTTAGTGAAATAGTTGTAGGATATCATAAATTGCATTCAATAACATAAATATCATAAAATCATAATAAGCATGCACATTAACTTGAGGAACTCAAAGAAAAGGTAAAATACTTAATAAGGAACTTTATGGGTGAAAAGATACAATACCTCAGGAAAACTTACAAGAGAAGAAACCTTGGAACTTTAGCCTTTGCCCTAACTTGTTCATGAGAACCTTTTTTCCTTGGAAATTTTGAGAGTGAAGAATGAGAGATTGAATAAGGAAATCAGTGCTTAAAGGATGATACAAGGTCCCTTTCTCGTCCCTAAAATGAGATATCTTAAGAATACAAAGGGCAGAAATGATAAAACTACCCCTCATTAAAACTGGCAGACTTGACCTATGAAACCCCACTTATAGGTCGTAAGTCGAACCATGGGCCTTGGGTCCCTTTAATCATCTAACACATATGAAATTCCTGAAAACTGACTTTGCTGGACCCAAAACCATGAACACTTATTATAGGCCGTGTAAACACCTTTGGGTCATGGTTAGACTCGTAGATCCTTCCACACTTGGCCTTCTTTTTACTTTTTTGGGTCTTATTCCATGAGACTCCTTATGGATCATATCCTTTTTAATGGGCCATCAAGCAACACGTAGGTCAATTTTTAGAAACTCCAAATTCTTTTTATGTTTGATAGTCTAACTTACAACCCTTCCTACGGGTCATAAGGCTTTCTATAGGTCGTCACTTGATTAGTGGGATACCCTACATTTGTAAAGTTGTCCCCTTCCTGAAGTCTCATGTTTAGGGATTAATCTTACGAGCTGTAAGTTGCCCTCGTAAACTAGACTTCAGGTCATTTTATAGGCCAACTTTCCTACATTCAAGGCTCCTAAACTGGGGGCCGTTTCATGAACCCTACAAAAAAGTAGTATTCATAGGTATCCCTTTAGAGGAGAAAGCTGAGTAGGAAGGGTACGAGTAATGGGCAGATAAGAGGGGTCAAAAAGCGGGTCCTATCGGATAGGAAGGGTTCAAGTGTGCCTTCTTAGGTTAGTCCTTTCCTATTGAGCTAAGGAAGGCAAAGGTCTAAGATTTCATCAACCTCAAGCAAATGTCCATGAGCATGAGGAAGTATACCATCAAATTCACTCATCTTTCCAAGTATGCTCCCTTCATAGTTGTGGAGCCTAGGGCCCGTACGAGCAAGTTTATCTCTGATGTATCTAACTTAGTGTCCAAAGAGTGTAAGACGACCATGCCAGTCAAGGAGATGGATATATATCGATTGATGGCTTATGCAAAGAAAATAGAGGAGGAGAAGCTAAGAGAGAGGGAAAGAGAGTTCAAAAGAGCTCGAGTAGATGGTCTGAGCTATTCTCACCAAAGGAGTGGAGGCCCCAAGTTCAATGGCCAAAAGAAAGGTAGACAAGGGTCTACCACCAATCCTCCTCGCCCGACTCCTAAGGACAATAGGGTAGCTCCTAATCCCCAAAGCCTAAGTTTCCCCAAGTGTGGAAGGCTCCACAAGAGAGAATGCCAAGTTGGTTTGAATGCTTGCTTCAAGTGTGGAAAGCCCGAACATCATACCAAGGATTGTAGAAGTGATGATGCAAGGATCCAAGACCAAGGTGGCCAAGTTCAAGGCGCCCAAAGGATTAGTCGGTTCTATGGTCTCTATGGTCCCCAAGAGGTTGAAGAAGCTCTGGATGTTGTCACTAGTCTGTTGAGAGTTTTTAATTTTGATGCATATGTCTTATTAGATCTAGGATCTAATTTGTCGTTTGTGACCCCATTTTTTGCAAATAAATTTCATGCATATGTCGAAGTCCTTCATGAGCCATATGAAGTAAGTAACCCTATAAGAGAGTCATTGTCACCCGAAGAGTCTATAGAAATTGTCCTATCTCTATTTTGCATAAAGTAGTCTCCTGTGATTTGGTTGATCTTTCCATGGTAGACTTTTATGTAATACTCGAGCTGGATTGGTTGCATGCCTCCTATGCTTTCATCGATTGTAGAATCTGTAGAGTCAAGTTTCAATTCCCAAAATGAGCCAATTATTTAGTAGCAGGGTAACAACTCTTCATGTAGAGGTCTACTCATTTCTTTCATAAAGGCCCAGAAAATAATTTCTAAAGGGTGCATCTATCATCTAGTAAGAGTCAAAGATGATGTTTCTAAAGTTCCTTCCCTTGATTTGGTCCCTGTTGTGAGTGAGTTTCTCGATGTCTTTCCAGTTGAGTTACTAGATGATCCTCTGAAAAGGAAAATAGACTTTGGCATAGATCTCCTACCCAACACTCAACCTATCTCAATTCCTTTATATAGAATGGCTCCCGCAGAGTTGAACAAAATTGAAGGACTTGTTGGATGAGGGTTTCATTAGACTTAATCTATCTCCATAGGGTGCTCTGGTGTTGTTTGTAAGGAAGAAAGATGGGTTACTCCGTATGTATATAGATTACTGGTAAGTCAACAAGGTCACTATCACGAACAAGTATCCACTTCCAAGGATAGATGACTTTTTTGATCAATTGTAAGGAGCTACACACTTCTGCAGGGTTGACTTGAGATCCAGAGGGTGAGGGAAAGTGACATTCCTAAGATGACATTTTAGACTAGGTATGGTCACTTCGAGTTTGTAGTGATGTCATTTGGTATCACTAATGCCCAAGTTATATTTATAGATCTTATGAATACGGTGTTCAAGCCCTACATATATGTTCATAGTTCTGTTCATTGATGACATTCTAATCTACTGCCAAAGCGAGGAAGAGCATATGGAACACTTGAAAATGGTATTGCAAACCCTAAGGGATGAAAGGCTTTGTACAAACTTTAACAAGTGTGAGTTTTGGCTATGTGAGGTTGCCATATTTGGGCATGTGGTTTCAAGTGAAGGTATCAAAGTTGATCCTAAGAAGATCGAAGTGGTGAGAAATTGGGCTAGGCTATTGACTCCTACAGACATAAGGAGTTTCTTTTCCCTAGCCTAATATTATAGAAGGTTTGTGCAAGATTTCTCTTCCATTTCTTCCCCATGCACCAAGTTGACTCCAAAGAAAGAAAATTTTGTGTAGACTGATGAATGTGACAAAAGCTTCCAAAGTTTGAAGGATTGACTAACTTCAGCTCCAATATTAACATTGCCAGAAGGAAATGATGGGTTTGCCATGTATTGTTATACAACAAGGATTATGTTGGGATGGGTGCTAATGCAACTATCACGACCCAAGCCTAGGGCCTAGATGTGACACGACGAATAGGGAACCCAAAGGGACCCTTAAGAAGCCTCTTAGAATATCATTACACGTCATTAGTCATGGAACCAATTAAAAAACATAATTAGATTAGAAATAAGGGCAAAAGGGGATAAAAGGGAAACTTTCATAATATAAACATCAAAACAAGAGAGTCAAGGCTCAATACATAACATGTCCAACAACACCTCTAGAACTTAGATAGGCGTAGGGGCTAAGACAAGCAATCGAGCTCACCCTCATAGTCAATACATACATAAAAGAAAGATAGTGTTTCTACATGGCATGATATCACAGACATTGTCCTCGGAATTGAGGACTCAACAACTAGCTTGAGAGAAGTTGTACTAGCCACATGGAGGACGATGCTCAAGTGGGGCTCCGGTTCTAACATGATTACATCATATAGGCATAGAGTATGCATTAGTATGTTTGAATGTACCAAATATGTAGGATGCAATGCAACGATAGATAAGTAACATAATCAAAATGCATAAGCATAGGCAATGAGTAACATATAACAATATGGCATGCATGAAGATGCTTGAAGTAAATCATTCTTACATAGAACATAATACATGTGCAAGAAGAGACCATCATTATAGAGTTCATAGTTTATTGAGGTATCAACCCCTCAATTGGTTGGTGGATCATCTCACCCTACCACCCATGGTTATTGAGGCACCAAACCCTCAACCCAGTTACTAAGGTACAAACCCTACCACGCATGGTGATTGAGTCACAAACCCCTCAACCCGGTTACTAAGATACAAACCCCTTAATTGGTTGGTGGATCATCTCACCCTACCACCTATGGTGATTAAGGTACAAACCCCTCGACATGATTACCCGGGCTCACAGCCCCTGATGGGGCATGGTCAATTACCAACATGATATAGGAGAATATCATATACATATATTCCTTTCATCATCAAAAAGTCATTTAACTCATAAGACATGCATTGGACCTTCAATTCCTCAAGTAATCATAACTGAACATTTTATGAAACACTTGGCGGGTGCGTAGTGCTAGTGTAAAACCATGAAATTTAGGGATGAAATCATGCAAGAAAACTCAATGTAAAACCATCCATCAATACTTAGTAATACCCTCAAGCAATATACATCAAATCCTTCATCAAAACAAACAATAGGCCATAGATTCATAGCTCAAAACATGTTCAAACAGTCACAAGTTTATGAAACCCCAACATAGTTCATAGTCTAGTTCACAATAAGTAAGACCATTAAGTAAATCATCTTGAAATCATGCAATTTAGGTAGAAAGGAAACTTGGTCTTCATGTGTGAAAGGAACCCATGAATAAAACCCACATACCTTGACTTTAGAGAATTCCTTGAAGAGGATTTGAAAGGAGACTTGAAGCTTGGCTGAATTCCTTGATATCCAGAAGGGATTTGGACACTTGAATTTTGAGAGAAATATTAGTCTAAGGGTTTAAGAGAGTATTGGGGAATGTTTTATATGATATGAAGGTGAAATATGGCTAAGTATAGGTATTTTAATTCATGCAAAGGCTTATACCCAAGACCCAAAAGCCCCGGGCCGAAGTAGAAAAATTGCACAAAATAAAAATGTAGTGAGGCGCGCCCCCTTTGCACGTCGCGCTAGCTCTCTGAAATTGTATTTTTGTGATTTTCAAATTTTGCTACGGTTGCTCTTAAATCAGGATTAGACTCTCCCACTTAATTTTTGTCCCTAAATATGAATATGAATTCGGATTTTCAATATTACGCACGAACTTTGAGATATACAGAAATTACGATACAAGGCACTTCTGAGGAATATTTTCGGGCACTTTTTGGGGTTGTTACAATATCTCTTCCTTGGAAACATTCATCCCTGTATGTAATAGAAGGCCATATGAAACACATAAACATGACAATTTCAGCATACATAAGGATGCAACAATGCACTTAAATATCATTTCAAAAACCTCAACATAAGTGTAAAATCATCATGAATTTGTCAATTTAAACATGAATGCATGCAATGACATCAGAGCTAAACTTAAGACTTGAGATTATATAAAGGACTTAGAGTTAGTACCTTAGGCTTGATTAGAATGGAAGAGGTAAGGATATCGCTTTTGCATGTCTGCTTCGGCCTACCAAGAAGCACTTTCAACTTGTTGATTCCTCCAAAGGACCTTAACGGAAGTCACATCCTTGTTCTTCAACCTCTTCACTTGTCTATCCAAACTTTGAACTGGAACCTCTTCATAAGTCAAGTTGTCTTCAGCAACACCCACAACATCAAGAGGCATAATAACATTAGGGTCTCCCACAAAGTTCCTCAACATGGATACATGAAAGACCAGATAAAACAAATCCATCTCACTAGTAAATTCTAACTCATAAGATACCTTGGCAGTCCTCCTCATTACCCTATAAGGACCCACATATCTTGGACTCAACTTTCTCTTTTTAACAAAATGAACCAAACCCTTCATGGGTGACACCTTCAAATAGAACCAATCACCAACTTCGAATTCAAGATCCCTCCTCCTCACATCAGCATAGGACCTTTGGTGACTTTGGGCCATCTTCAACCTTTCTCTAATAATCCTAACCTTCTGAAGAGCCTCCATAACCAGATATGGTCCCAACAAAGTCACCTCTCCAACTTCAAACGACCCAGTCGGTGATCTACAATGTCTACCATAGAGAGCCTCAAAAGGGACCTTATCGATGCTAGAATGATAGCTAAAGTTATAGGCAAACTCAATCAATGGAAGATGATCATCCCAACTACCCTTAGACTCTAATGCACAAGACCTAAGCATATCCTCAAGTGTTTGGATAGTTCTTTCGGCTTGGCTATCTGTTTAAGGTTGAAAGGTCATATTAAGTTTAACTCTTGTACCAAGACCCTTTTGAAAGGACCTCCCAAAATATGAAGTAAATTGAGCACCATAATCCGATATAATGGACAAAGAAACCCCATGCAACCTCACCAAGTCATGATTATTCAACCTAGCATAATCTTCAGCCCTATATGTGGTCTTAACCAGTAGACAGTGAGCCGATTTCGTCATCCTAACAATCACAACCAAATGGAATCAAAACCCTTTGTAGTCTTGGGCAACCCAACCACAAAATCCATATTAATCTCGTCCCACTTCTAAGTAGGAATCTCTATGTCTTGTTCTAGGCCACCGGACCTTTGATGGTCGACTTTGACTTATTGGCAATTTTGACAACTGGAAAAAGCTTTGCAATGTCCCTCTTCATACCTCCCCACAAAAACACATCTCTCAAATCTATATACATTTTTGTAGAACCGAGGTGAATAGAAAAGGAAGAATTATGAGCCTCGTCAAGAATCTTCTTCCTCAAATCATCAACATTAGGCACACACAACCTTCCTTGTATCTAAGGGCACTACCTCCCCCTTAGGAGAAAACCTCTACCTTGCCCTCTTTCACCAAGGCCTTCAATTCTAACAAGGAGGAATTAAGATCTTGCTTAGCTTCCACCTTCTCAACCAATGAAGATTTAGAGCCATCAACTACCACAATACCCCCATAATCCACCTTATCCAACCTAACCCCCAATATAGTGCACTTATGGACCTCCCTAGCCATCCCTTTGCCACCGTCATCAACATATACTAGGCTATCCATAGACACTCTACTCAAAGCATCTGCCAACATATTAGCCTTATCGGGATGATAATTCACACTCATATCATAATCCTTAAGAAGTTCTAACCACCTTTTTTGTATCAAGTTGAGATATTTATGAGTGAAGACAAATTGGAGACTCTTATGATCAGCAAACACAACATCATGCACCCTGTACGGTGATGCCAAATTTTCAAAGCAAAGACCATGGCGGCTAATTCAAGATCATGGATAGGATAATTCTTCTCATGTACTTTGAGTTTTCTAGAAGCATAGGCTATCACCTTACCATTTTGCATCAACACATAACCCAAACCAACCCTTAAAGCATCACAATACACAACAAACCCTTCTAGCCCTTCTGGTAGTTACAATATAGGACCGGACACAAGCTTATCTTTCAATGTTTGGAAACTCTTTTCACACACATTAGTCCACACAAATTTGGCTTTCTTTCGAGCTAACTTGGTCATAGGAGAATCAATAAAGGAGAACCCATTATCAAACCTCCGGTACTAACCCACTAAGCCCAAGAATCTCCAAATATCCGATGGGGTCAATGGTCTAGGCCAATTTTTAATCACATCCATCTTTTTAGGATCCACCTTAATACTATCCTCCGACACCACATGACCTAGAAAGATAACCTCTTTTAATAAAAATTCACATTTCTCATTCTTGGCATACGACTTCTCTTCCCTCAATCTTTGTAGCACTACCCTCAAATGACCCATATACTCCTCCTCACTATGTGAATAGATCAAAATATCATCAATGAAGACCACCACAAATGAATCAAGGTAGGGTTTGAAGACCCTATTCATAAGATCCATGAAGATAGTCAATGCATTGGTCAACCCAAAGGATGTCATAACAAACTCATAATGCCCATACCTAATCTGGAAGGCCGTACTGGGAATATCACACTCCCTCACCTTCACTTGATGATACTCGGACTGAAGATCAATCTTAGGAAAGTGACTAGCCCCTTGCAATTAGTCAAACAAATCATTAATCCTTGGAAGAGGATAGTTATTCTTTTTGGTGACCCTATTGTGTTGCCGATAGTCTATATACATTCTAAGGGACCCATCTTTATTCTTCACAATCAACACCGGTGCGACTCCATATCCCTTACCCTTACAAAATGATAGAGACACCCCTTAGAGATCAACTTACGGGATTTAATGCAAGAGATGGACCTACATTTGAACACCACATCATCACTCTCCCACTCAAGGACGGGTTCATTTGGGAATTGGAAGTTGACCATACGGGTTCTACAAGCAATAGAGTCATAGTATGCATGCAACCAATCCATCCCAAGTATGACATCAAAATCCACCATTTCCAACTCAACAAGATCACAGGGCAATAACTTATGCAAAATGCAAATAGGACAATTTGATAAACCTTTCTAGAAACAATAGATGCACTAATATGAGTAGACTCTTCATAAGACTAAACAACAATTAGGGCTCAATATGGAACTTTTTGGCCACAAAAGGGGTGACAAAAGAAAGAGTGACACCCAGATCAATCGATGCATACACATCAAAATTAAAGACTTTTAACATACCGGTGACGAAATCAGGAACCTCCTCAACCCCTTGCCTCCCTTTGAGTGCATAGAACCGATTGTGCCTTGGGGAACCACGTTGTTGACCACCTCTCCACAAAGGAACCGCATTTGCACCTTCTGGAAAAAACCTCCTTACCCTTGTTGTGGTTACGAGGACAATTAATCTTTTTATAACCCACTTCCCTACATTCATAACATGTATTAGTGTCTCTCAAACATGGGACTTCATGACCCTTACCATATTTTTGACACATAGCATTTGAGGCCACACCACCATTACCTTGGGCCCTTAGGAATTCATTAGCAAATCCCTTATTAGAAGCATTGGAAGACCCATGGCCTTGATGGAATCGACCACCCTTTTGACTTTGGAACTTTTCCTCAAAATAGACCTTTTGTCCTCATTACGCCTCCTCTTCCTCAATTTTCCCTCCTCCATTTTTTCGGCATAGGTCATCAAATGTGAAAAATCCATGTCATTAATCAACATAGCGGATCGATATTCCTCACTCACCAAATTGGATATGCCATCACAAACTTGTTCATTCTACACCTTGGATGAGGAGCATATTTAAAGAGTTGATTAAACTTGAAAGCATACTCCCTCACACTCATAGACCATTGCTTCAAATTTATAAATTCCACTATTTTGGCCACCCTAAGCTCAAGATGGAAGTACCAATTAAGAAAAGCCACCTTGAATTCCACCCAAAGCACAACATTATTTATTCCCTTCTCCTCCTTCCATTGATTAAACCATATTTATGCTACCCCATTGAGTTGATAGGATGCCAACTCCGCTTTCTCTTTCGATCTAACACACATGATAGTCAATACCTTGTAGACTTTGTCAATGAACTCGTGAGGGTTCTCATCTACCTTAGACCCATAGAATTTTGGTGGGTTCATCCTCATGACGTCTCTCACCCTAGATCCCTGGGTAGGAGCATGAGGGACTTGGTCCCCTTGATTAACTTGATTGGTCATAGCTTGAGCTAGCAAAGTGAGAGCATCTCGTAGCTCTGCATGAGCTGGTTATTCTTCGAGAGTGCAGGTTCTCCTTCCTCATGTGCTAGGCATGATCTAAACATGACAAAGAACATTCAATAGAGGGAAAACTTACCTAACTTCTATAGCACGACATAGAGCAAGAAGAAGGGAAACATTTCCTAAAATGTCTTATAGCCTCTTACTTATAATTGTGGAGCACAACATAACCATTAATAGGACTCTAATCGACATGGTGTGTTGGAGGCCGAGGATCATTAACAACCTAGTGCTCTGATACCAAGTTAGTCACGACCTAAGCCTAGGACCTAGACGTGACACGGTGAATTGGGAACCCGAAGGGACCCCAAACAAGCCTCTTGATGTATCATTACACATCATTAGTTGCGAAAGCAAATAAACAACATAATTAGATTAGAAATAGGGTCAAAAAGGCTAAAGGAAAACTTTCATAACATAAACATCAAAATAAGAGAGTCAAGGCCCAATACATAACATGTCCAACAACTCCTCTAGAACTTAGATAGGAGCGGGGGCCAAGACAAGCAACCAGGCTCACCCTCATGGTCAATACATATGTAAAAGAAAGATAGTCTTAGTACATAGCATGAGATCATAGAAATTGTCCCTAGAATGTGGGACTCACCAATTAGCTTGAGAGAAGTCGTACTAGCCACGTGGAGGAAGACCCTCAACTGGGGCTCCGATTCCTACATGATGACATCATGTAGGCATAGGTATGCATTAGTACGTCTAAATGTACTAAGTATTTAGGATGCAATGCAATGATAGATAAGTAACATAATCAAAATACATAAGCATAGGCAATGAGTAGCATATAACAATATGGCATGTATGGAAGATTCTTGAAGTAAATCATACTTACATAGAACATAATACATGTGCAAAAAGAGATCATAATTATAGAGTTCATAGTCTATTGAGGTACCAACCCCTCAATTGGTTGGTGGATCGTCTCTCCCTACCAACCATGGTGATAGAGGTACCAACCCCTCAACCCGGTTACTAAGATACAAATCCCTTAATTGGTTGGTGGATCGTCTTACCCTACCATCTATGGTGATTGGGTTACAAATCCCTCAACCTGATTACTAAGGTAAAAACCCCTTAATTGGTTGGTGGATCGTCTCACCCTACCACCCATGGTAATTGAGATTCAAATCCCTCGACATGGTTACCCAGGCTCACAACCCTCCAAGTGGAACATGGTCAATTACCAACATGATATAGGAGAATATCATATACATACATTTCTTTCATCATCACAAAGCCATTCAACTCATAATACATACATTATACCTTCAATTCCTCAAGAAATCATGACCAGACATTTTATCAAATACTTGGCGGGTGTGTAATTCTAGAATACAACCATGAAATTTAAGGATGAAATCACATAAGAAAATTCAATGTAAAACCATCCCTCAATACTTGGTAACATCCTCAAGCAATGTACATCAAAACCCTTCATCAAATCAAATAATCGGCCATAGATTCATAGCTCTAAACATGCTCAAATAGTCACAGTTTAAGAAACCCCAATATAGTTCATAGTCTAATTCATAATAAGTAAGACCATAAGTAAATCATCTTGAAACCATGCAATTTAGGTAAAAAAGAAGCTTGGACGTCATGGATAAAAGGAACCCATGAATGATATCCACATATCTTGACTTTGAAGAATTCCTTGAAGAAGATTTGAAAGGAGACTTGAAGCTTGGATAAATTTCTTGAGATTCAGAAGGGATACGGACACTTGAAATTTGAAAGAAATATTAGTCTAAAGGTTTGAGAGAGTATGAGGGAATGTCTTGTATGATATGAAGGTGAAATATGGCTAAGCACAGGTATTTTCACCTATGGAAAGGCTTAGGCTCAAGATGCAAAATCCTTGGACCAAAGTGGAAAAATTGCATGAAAAAATACAGTGAGGCGTGCCCTTTGCGTGTCACGCTAGGGGCACACTAGCTTTTTGGAAATTGCAGTTTTGCGATTTTCAAATTTTGCTATGATTGCTCTTAAATTTGTGTTAGACCTATTTGCTGCTCAATTCTGCCCCCTAAATAAGAATATGAAGTCGGAATTTCTATATTATACACGTATATTGAGATATATAGAAATTAGAATCTAGGCACTTTCGAGGCACATTTTTGGGCACTTTTTGGGGTAGTTTTAGCAACATTGTAAGGTCATTGCCTATGCTTCAAGATAATTGAAAGTGCATGAGAAGAATTTCCTAACTCATGATCTTGTTCTTATGGCGGTAGTGTTTTCCATGAAGATTTGGTGACTTTTCTTGTATGGGGTTCACGTGGATATCTTTTGACCAACTAATAGAACTCCATTATGTGTTCAGCCAAAACGATATCAAAGTGAGGCAATGAAGGCAGTTAAAGATATTAAGGGCTGTGATATAAGTGTGAAGTATCACCCAGGAAAGGGCAATGTGGTACACGACACCCTTATTAGAGTTTCCATGGGTAGTGTATCTCATATCGAAGATGATAGAAAGAGTTGACCAAAGATGTTCTTAGATTGGCTAGGTTTCGGGTAAAGTTAAATGTGTTTGGAAATGGTGGTGCAATGGTGCTTCATGGATCCAAATCTTCTTTGATTGAAGAGGTTAAGTCTAAGCAAGACCTTGGTCCCGCCTTAGTTGAATAACAGTCCTCAGTGAAAGAAAGAAAGATAGAAGACTTATCACAAGGGGGAGATAGGGTACTTTGATATCAAGGGAGGTTTTGCATATCCAATTATGGTGAGTTGAAGATGATGGTATTGTAAGAAGCTCATAGCTCTTCATATTCCATTCATCCCGGCACTTCAAAGATGTATAGGGACTTGAGAGGGATCTATTGGTGGAATGGAATGAAGATGGGCATTTCTTAATTTGTGTCTGAGTGTGCCTATTGCCGATAAGTCAAAGTGGAGTATCAAAGGTTGGATGCACTATCCCAAGACATTGATATTCCTACTGGAAAGTGGGAAGAAATCAATATGGACATTATAGTGGGGTTTCCAAATAGTAAGAAGCATATTGTCTATGGGTGATAGTTGATTGCATGACAAAGTTGGCTCACTTTTTACTAGTCAAGACTATATTTAATGTTGAAGATTATCCTCATTTGTATTCAGGAATTGGTGAGGCCACATGGGATTCCATTGTCCAACATATCAAATCATGGTTCTAATTTACCTCTCATTTTTGGAGATCTTTCAAAAGGGACTTGATACTAAGGTGAAGCTGAGTACCACTTATCATCCCTAAACTGATGGACAAGCCGAGAGGAATATTGGCACTTTGGAAGATATGTTCAGAGCCTATGTGATGGAATTTAAAGGAAGTTGGGATAACTATTTGCCACTTAGCGAGTTTGCCTACAAAAATAGCTATCATGCAAGCATTGGGATGGCACCCTTTGAGGTGTTCTATGGGAGAGAGTGTAGATCACAAATTGGGTAGTTTGAAGTTAGTGATGTGGAATTGCTAGGACCAAACCTAGTCACAATGCTATGGAGAAAATTAAAAGCGTAAGGGAAAAATTGCAAATGGTCCAAAGCTGGCAAATGTCCTATTCCGATATAAGGAGAAGGGACATTGAGTTCCAAGTTTGTGATTAGGTACATTTGAAGTGTCTCCTATGAAAGGTGTGATCCGATTTGGAAAAAAAGGAAAATTAAGCCCTAGGTATGTAAGGCTATATAAAGTGGTGAGAAGAGTGGGAAAGGTGACATATGAGTTGGATCTACCTAACTAGATGCATTTAATCCATCTAGTTTTTCAAGTGTCAATGTTGAGAAATTTCATAGGTGATCTAAACTCCATAGCTCCTTTGCATGATGTGAATATTGAAAAGGATTTGAGTTACAAAGAGATACCAGTTGAGATCCTAGACTGGAAAGTGAAAAAGCTAAGGAACAAGGAAGTTGCATCCATCAAAGTGCTTTGGAGGAATCAACAAGTTGAGGGTGCCACACGGGAAGCAGAAAAGGACATGACTAAGTGTTACCCGTATCTATTCCACTCTACCCAAGCCCAAGGTATTAAAAAATCCTTCCTAAAATGTTAAATTCCTTATATTTTAGTTTTTCATAAAGCATACACTCATTCTTATGTTTATGGACTATTTTAGGACATGTTTTGAATGTAGATATTTAAAATTTCATGAAATGATGTTTAAGTTGCAATTTTGCATGCATGTTGGGTTATTAGCAGACGATCTACTCCTTAAAGCCTACCTTTGAGTATATTCGGGGACTAATGTTCCTAATGCCTCAGCTCTTGGCAACAGGAAGGAAATGAGCGAGGCCCCCAGTTTTGAAGCCTAGGAGTGCAGAGAAAGTGGGATAGAAAATGACATGGGTTCAGTTTACGAGGCTCATGTATAGCCTGTAGTTGGAGTTACGACCCATAGGTTGGAACTTAAATATGAACTTGAGGAAAGGAAAAAAGTTTCCTAGTATGGGGTAACCCATACTACCTTTAATCTCCAAGACACAAGCCCTAAGCATATCCTCAAGTGTTTGAATTATCCTTTCGGCTTGGCCATCCGTTTGAGGGTGGAAGGTCGTACTAAGGTAAACTTTGGTACCAAGGCCCTTTTGAAAAGACCTCCAAAAATGTGAATTGAATTGTGCACCCCGATCCGATAAGATGGATAAAGGAAACCCATGTAACCTCACTAACTTATGGATGTACGACCTTGCATACTCTTCAGGCTATATGTAGTCTTAACCGGTAGAAAGTGAGTCGATTTCTTCATCCTATCAACCACCACCAATATGGAATCAAAACCTTTTCTAGTCTTGGAAAACCTAACCACAAAATCCATATTAATTACCTCCCACTTCTACGTGGGAATCACTATGTCTTGGGTTAGACCACCCGACCTTTGATGTTTGACTATGACTTGTTGACAACTATGGCAACCTAAAATGAATTTAGAAATGTCCCTCTTAA
The DNA here is from genome assembly GCA_011800125.2 of Solanum clarkiae. NCBI lineage: Eukaryota > Viridiplantae > Streptophyta > Magnoliopsida > Solanales > Solanaceae > Solanum > Solanum clarkiae. The sequence continues at coordinate 12,495,414 of JAABOM020000007.1, forward strand.
TGCCTCCTCACCCAATACAAATCCCTCAAGTCTCTATACATTTTGGTGGAACTGGGGTGGATGGAGTAAGATGAATTATGGGCCTCATCAGGAATTCTCACTCTCAAACCATCAACACATGGCATACACAACCTACCTCAGTATCTAAGAGCCCCATCTCGTCCCCCCACGAGAAAAAATCTCTATTTTGTCCTCTTTAACCATGGCCTTCAATTCAAGCAAGGAAGAGTCTAGATCTTGTTTTGCTATTACCTCATCAACCAAAGAAGATTTAGAACCATCAATAACAACCACACCCTTACCCACATCTTCCAACTTCACCCCTAGTCTAGCCAATCTATGCACCTCCCTAGCCATCTCCCTATCACCGCCATCTATATGAGCTAGGATAGCCATAGACACCCGACTCAAAGCATCTATCATAACATTAGCCTTACCCGAATGGTAATGCACACTTATGTCATAGTCGTTAGAAGTTCTGGCCACTTTTTTGTCTCAAGTTGAGATCTTTTTGTGTGAATACATATTGGAGGCTCTTATGATCGGTGAAGACATCAACATGCATCCCATACAAATAATGATGCCAAATCATTAATGCAAACACCACGGCGGCCAATTCAAGATCATGGGTAGGGTAGTTCTTTTTATGCACTTTGAGTTGCCTAGAAGTATAGGCTATGACCTTACCATTTTACATTAGCATACAACCCAAACAAACTGTAGATGCATCACAATATACAATAAAACCCTCAATCCCATCTTGTAGTGAAAATATAGGTGCGGACATAAGTCTATCTTTCAGTGTTTGGAAGCTCTTCTCACATTTATTGGTCCACACAAACTTAACCTTATTTTGAGTCAATTTGGTTATAGAGGAAGCAAAGAAGGAGAACCCATCCACAAACCTTCTATAGTAACTCACAAGGCCCAAGAAACTCCTAGGATCAATGGTCTAGGCTAATTCCTAATCACATCGGTCTTCTTAGGATCCACTTTAATGCCATCCCCCCACACCACATGACCCAAGAATGCAACCTCCTTCAACCAAAATTCACACTTGTCATATTTAGCATACAACCTCTCCTCCCTAAATCTTTGCAACACAACCCTCAATTGACCTATATGCTCCTCCCTACTATGTGAATAGATAAAAATATCATCAATGATGACCACGACAAAGGAATCAAGGTAGGGTTTGAAGACCCTATTCATTAGGTCCATGAAGATGATCAGTGCATTAGTCAACCCAAAGGACATCACCACAAATTCATAATGTATGTACCTAGTCTGAAAGGTCGTCTTTGGAATATCACACCCCCTCACTCTCACTTGATGATATCCTGACCGAAGATCAATTTTAGAGAAAAGCTAGTCCCTTACAATTGGTCAAACAAGTCATCAATTCTTGGGAGAGGATATCTATTCTTTATAATGACCCTATTGAGTTGTTGGTAGTCAATGCACATCCTAAGTGACCCATCCTTATTCTTTACAAACAACACTGGAGCACCCCAAGGTGATTGACTAGGTCTAATAAATCCCTTTTCCAATAAATCCTTCAATTACTCTTATAACTCCTTTAACTCCACAGGGGCCATACGGTAAAGGGGAATGGAGATAGAGTAAGTACCAGGAAAAAGATATATGCCAAAGCCTATCTCCCTTTCGGGAGGGATATCGGGTAGATATTTTGGGAAGACATCAAGAAACTCACTTACAATAGGAACCGACTCAATGGAAGGGACTTTGGACTCCACATCTTTAACCCTCATAAGATGATACAAACACTCCTTGGAGATCAACCTACGAGCTTTAATGCATGAGATGAACCTATCCCTCACTACCACATCATGACTTCTCCACTCAAGGATAGGCATTTGAGAATTGAAACTTGACCCTATGAGTTCTACAATCAATAGAAGCATAGTATACATGCAACCAATCCATTCCAAGAATAACATCAAAATCAACCATATCTAATTCAACGAGATTAACAACATAAGATTTTATGCAAGATGCAAACCAAAATAATTCCTATACACCCTCCTAGCAACAATAGATGTATCAATAGGAGTAGACACCTCATATGACTCATGCAACAACTCTGATTCAACATGGAACTTTTTAGAAACAAAGGGGGTGACAAAGGAAAGGGTGGCACCAAGATCAATCGAAGCATATACATCAAGATCAAAGATTTTCAACATACCAGTAATAACATCGGGGACCTCACAAACCCCTTGCCTCCCTTGTACAACATAAAACTGGTTTTTTCTTGGGGCACCACCTTGAGGACCACCTCTACCCAATGGAACCGCATTAGCACCCCGGACCTTTCCACAATTTCATGGACAATCTACCTTCTTGTGACCAAGATCCCCACAACTAAAGCATGTATTAGAACCATTCAAACACAGGCCACTATCACTCTTTCCACATCTAGAACACACATCATTAGGAGCCACACCACTAATACCTTGAGGCCTAAGGAAGTCATTGGCAAACTCCCTATTAGTTGCATGAGGAGGCCTTTGGGCTTGATGAAATCTAACATCCTTTTAGAACTTACCCTCAAAAGGGACCCTCTGAGCCTCATTGCCCCTTCTTTTTCTCAATTTTTCTTCTTCCATTTTCTTGACATATGTCATCAACCGAGATAAGTCCATGTCGCCAATTAGCAAGGAAGACCGGCATTCTTCACTCACCAAGTTGGAGACTCCCATCACAAATTTATTCATCCTTGATCTAGGATCGGACACCAAGTCAAGAGCATACTTGGAAAGTTGATTAAATTTGAGGGCATACTCCCTCACACTCATAACACCTTACTTCAAGTTCATAAACTCCATCAACTTTGCTTCCCTAAGATCAAGAGAGAAAAATTGGTTAAGGATGGCCAAGTTGAATTCTTCCCAAAGCACAATATAGCCATTATCTTTCTCATGCTTCCATTGATCCTACAAAATTCAGGCTACCCCCTTGAGTTGGTATGCCGCCAACTCCGCCTTTTCATTCGGCACAACACTCATAATGTTCAAGATTTTATAGACCTCATCAATGAACTCTTGTGGATCTTCATCTACCTTTGACCCATGAAAAATCAGAGGATTCATCCTTATGAAGTCTCTTGCCCTAGCTCCTGGTGTAATAGTATGAGGGGCTTGGGCCCCTTGTTGGACTTGGTTGGCCACCACTTGGGCAAGCATAGTAAGAGCATCCTAGAGCTCACCATTGGTAGGTTGCTCCTTGGGAGTTTGGGCCCGTCTTCCTCTAGTGTTTGGCATGATCTAGCATACTAAAGAACAATCATTAGGGGGAAAAGATCACTACAACTTTGTAGCATGACATAGAACATGAAGTAAAGAAACATTTCCTAAAACGCCTCATAGCCTCCTATTCATAGTCATGGCACGCTTCATAACCATAAATACGACTCTAACCGATGTAGTGTTGGACTCTAAAGATCTAAAAACCAAGTGCTCTAATACCAAGTTTGTCACGACCCAATCCTAGGGCCTAGATGTGACATGGCGAATGGGGAACCCGAAGGAACCCCAATCAATCCTCTCAACCTATCGTAACACATCATTTGCCGCGGCAGTATGTAAAAGACATAAAACAAGCATTAGGGGAAAAGAGGCTAAGGAATAGCTTGGCGAAACATCAAGATCAGAGAGAAGGAGTCATAGCTCATATCATAATTACACAACTTGTACAACAAACACCTCTAAATACATAGATAGAGCGAGGGCAAGACAAGGAAACTGGGCTCACCCTCATAGTAAAAATAGAACATAAGAAATTGTCTCAATACATAGATAATAGAAATCATAGACTAAGGTCCCAGAAATGGAGGACTCACCAACAAGCTTGGAATAGCACAAACTAGCCACGTGGAGGGGAGAATGATCAACTTGAGCACTGGTTCCTACATGGTGATATCATGTAGGCAAGAGCATGTGCTAGTACGTTTGAATGTACTAAGTATGTGGGATGCAATGCAATAAGAAATAGACATCATGATTAAAATACATAGCAATAGGTAATGGGCATATTATAGCAAGATGGCATGTATGAAAAATGCATAAGTAAAATATGCTTAAATAATTCATGCTTATATAAAGTATCATATGTGATGAATAGACCGAGCTAGATTTCCAAGGTATAAACCCCTCAAGGTTAGTGATGATGTTGCCCCATCACATAGGTGGTGAAGTACTAACCCTTCACTTAGTTGGTGATGATGTCGCCCCATCACCTAGGTGGTGAAGTACTAACCCTTCACATGGTTGGCGATAATGTCGCCCCATCACCTAGGTAGAGAAGTACTAACCCTTTCCCTTGGTTGACGAGTACAAACCCCCAACTCAGTTAGAGATGATACTGTCCTATACTAGGTGGAGAAGTACTAACCCTTCCCTCAGTTAATGGGTACAAACCTCCATCTCGGTTATCCAGGTTCTTAGACCCACCAGATTGGGCATGGTCTAATGCAACACTTTATATAGAATTCATCATGAATATAATCTCATTTCATTATCATAACGTTAGTTATATCATATTTCATGCTTTGTACCTTCAATTCCTCAAGAAACCACATCCGGATATTTTATGAAACACCTTGGATGTGTAATGGGGGTTAAAGACCATGCAATTTAGAGAAGAAACAATGCAAGAAAATCTGTTATAAAACTATCAATCAACACATTGTAACACCGCCAACACATTCACATCAAAACCCCTCACTATATCCAACATTAGATCCAAGCTCTAGAGCTCAGAACATGCTAAAACAACCATACTTTCAAGAATTTAAATCACAGTGTAGTAAATTCCTCAATATACAAGCCCCACATGTAAAATCCACTTTAAATCATGCAATATTAGTAAATAGAGGGTTTAGGCACTATGGGTAGAAGGAAACAATGGTTCAACACCACATACCTTGACTTTGGAGAACCCTTGAAGAAGATTGGAAATGGAGACTTGAAGCTTGAGTAAGATCCTTAATGAAACCCTTAAGATATGTCTTGAGTTTTGGACTTGAATTTAGGAGCAAATATTTGGCTAAGTGTCTTGGTGAGTATTGGGGAATATTTAGGGTGATATGAGGGTGAAATAAGGCTAAGTATAGGTAAAACACGTTTGGGAACACTTAGGCTCAAAACTTTAAAATCTTGGACCGAGTCAACAAAACTGGGCAAAATTAACACTACTCCACTGAAAGAGGTCTCTGGAAATTGATTCTTTTGAAATTTGAAATTGTGATTCGATGTCTCTAAAATTGGGGTTAGACCATTTTCCCCTAATTTTTGTAACACTCCATATCTTACATGTACAAGCCTGTGCAAATAAAACATGATATGGTTTGGTCAAATTAGTGCCCATTTTTAAAAGTGCTTGAATCTTATATTAGAGGGTTGATATGTATGTCTAACGCTTAAAAGGGTCGACTGTATACAAGTTTTATGTCAAATTGAGGAAATCAAGGCCCTAAACAAAGTGAGAGAATTAAGGTGCTTTTAGAACTTAGGAATCTAGCAGGTGAGTCACCTACTTACTTAGCTTAAATTTGCTAGCTAGACGGAGATGAGGCCCGACGTCAAATCTGCCCAAGTCCGATTATGAATAAAGTCTGTGTTAAGGGTGTAACTTCAGCCTATGTTTTAGCAGCATAAATGGACTATACTTGCAGCCCAATAAGGATATAAAAATAGCCCAAATACATCACAATTTCTTCGATAATTTTGGCCCAAACTAAGTAAGAGAAAGGGGAAAAAGAGGCAGCAAAGGCCCATCAATTTGGAGCCCCCTAAGGCCCAAGTGAAAGGGGAAAAATCGTACATTAATCACTTGATAAAACAAGGCTTATAATGCAAAATTAATTCAGCCAAGTGCTCCTTTAAAAGGGGCTTATAAGCATCTCACTCAAGTCATTTAACTTGAACAAAAAAAATCAGATTGTTTTTCCAAGACTTCTCTAAAACTCTTTCTTGACTTTACAAGAATCCACAAGAGACTTTTAGGGTTCTTGGAGAAGCCCTAAACCTTGAGGATAAAGGTAAGTAAGAATACTTATGTGTTTAGTATAGATTTGTTATGTAAAACAAGAGACTAGGCTGATTAGTTTATGCTAAAAATTTTGGACAGCATGTATCCTAAGGATTGTTGTGCACTTTTCTTGTTGATGAAGAGACTTTTCTCTTTTTCGTTGGCTGGATTATGAAGTAAAGTTTATCTTTTTAATAAGGTTTACTTTTTTAGTGAGATGGCAAGGGTACTGCACCATTGCTAAAGTCCGCAAAAATGAGGTGTTGTGTGATATCATAAGTGTGCTCTTAATAGGAACCTGTGGGCTGATAATCGAAGATTATTGTTTCACATTCTCCATATACTTTAAAACTATTTTTGCACTTTTTAGGATTTTTTTATGTGTATATATGGTTGGGACTTTTTGGTTAATGTTGGAACAGATTTGGGATTTTTGACATCGAAATATAGCGAGACGACGTAATATTATGCCGCCTACTTGTGTGTCGTATAGAATTATTATGTGTTGTGCTTATGGGCTGTTGTAAGACTTTTATGGCACTAAAATAGGCTCCATATGATATGTATATGAGAATGTGTATTAGAAAATACGATTAGAGGCGGAAAGGTTAGAAGACTATGCTCGGGTTTATAATTATATGCTTGCCGCCTGTGTGTTATTTTTTTATGAGATTGGGCTGCCAAGATGTATCTATTAGCTGCTAATGCTAGTTTTATCACCGACTATATTATAGATAATATTTGGAGGAAGCGGTTGTACAACGAGGTATGTAAGGCTACTCAATTTCGTATTACTTAGCATGAAATCTAGATTCTTCCTTGGCATATAAAGGCACTTACCAACTCCCAAACAACAATTAACCATG
>JAABOM020000007.1:12502430-12547746 GCA_011800125.2 Solanum clarkiae
AAACCCTAGTCGCACATTTTATTAAACACTTAGAGGGCGTGTAGTGCTAGTGTAAAGAAATGCAATTCAAGAGTGAAACCACTGCCCTCTTCACAACCCAAGCCTAGGCGCTAGACGTGACCGGAAAATGGGGAACCCAAAGGAACCCCAAACAATCCTCACAGCATATCATTAAACAACCTTAGTCGAGGAAGCAACTAAAATAATAATAAGGGATAAGCATAAACAAGGGGAAGTGGGACTAAGGGAGAGATAGAGAAAGAGAGTAATACTTAAATACCATAGATGAGTAAAGCTCAAATATAATACACAACTTGTCCAACAATACCTTTAAACATAGATACATAGTGGGGGCCAAGACAAAGTAACCGAGCTCACCCTCATAGTCAAAATAGCAATAAAGAAGGATGTATCAATACATAGCATAAGAAACATAGACTAACGTCCCCAAAATGGAGGACTCACCAAAAAGCTTGAGTGAAACCTTACTAGCCACGTGGGTGGAGATGCTCAAGCGGGGCTCCGGTTCCTACATGGTGATATCATGTAGGCATAGTGTATACTTTAGTATGTTGGGATGTACTAAGTATGTGGAATGCAATACAACAAGAGATAGACACATAATCAAAATGCATAATTAGGCAATAAAGAAGTATATAACAATATGGCATGCATGTATGATGTTTGAAGTAAAACAATAATCATACAATACAACTTGTTAACACAAAAAGGTGATATGATGAGATCCTCCAAATACCTTGTATTAGAGGGCGAAGAAGATAACATGAAGCATAACCCCTTCTAGTAGGTAATGGATAGTACATAAGATAATGAATAACATATGAGGGTAGAGGGTAACATAAATCATAACCATGAGCACATTGCATAACCTCTATAACAGTACATAACCTCAACAACAGTACATCGAATTTGTACATGAAGTTAAAGTGTACAACATAGTTCATAACCCCAACATGTAGGAATTGGCCATACACTATAGGGTAAAACACATAGCATAATTCATAACCTCTTCTAGTAGGTTTCGCATACACAAGAACATAAACTTTAGCATAATGACACAATAACTCATCAACAATTCCCAAGGACATAACATGAGAGCCCAACAATTCACTTGCAATACCACAGGTGCTTTACATGATTAAGCACACATATATACATTTCTTTCATCATTATATACATACATTCATTTTCATCATCATTTGGGCATCACCTACATACATCATTTTATTATCATTTCATCATCATTTCATCATCATATAATTATCATAACATCATTCAACTCATAAAACATGCATTGGACCTTCAATTCCTTAACAAATCCTAGCCAGTCATTTTATCAAACACTTAGAAGGTGTGTACTACTAGTGTAAAATCATGCAATTCAAGAGGGGAATCATGCTAGTAAATTCAATATAAAACCTTCAATAGACACTTGATAACACCCTCAAACAATATACATCAAACCCTTCATCAAATATTTCAATAGATCTTAGATTCATAGCCCAAAACATAGAAAAACAATCACACTTTTCATAAACCCCAACATAGTTTGCAGTGATTTTCGTAATAAATAAGACTCATGAGTAAATCAACTTTAAATCATGCAATTTTGAGCAAAATGAAGCTTAGGTATCATGGGTGAAAGGAACCCATGAAAGAAACCCATACACCTTAGCTTTGTAGAACCCTTGAAAGAGATTGGAGATGGAGACTTGAAGCCTGAATAAAATCCTTGAAGAAATCGTTAAGGTTGGTCTTGAGTCTTGGGACTTGACTTTAGGTGAAATATGAGTCTAAGTGTTTGAGAGGATATTGAGAAATTTTAAGGATAATGTGACGGTGAAATAAGGCTAAGTATAAGTATTTTCTCATGCGTGAAGGCTTAGGCCCAAGACTTAAAAGTCTTGGACCGAAATTTAAAAACTGGGACCAAAAACAATAGGGGTGAGTCATGCCAAGATTGCGCATTACATTCTAGAAATCTCATTTTGCGATTTTTGAATTTTGATACGGTTGCTCTAAAATTGGGATTAGACCTTTTTCCCACTAAATTTGACCCACTAAACAAGAATATAAAGTCAGGTTTTCAATATTGTGCACAGATTTTGAGATGCATGGGAATTAAATTTTCAAGCATTTCTAAGGTACATTTTTGGGCACTTTTTGTGGTCGTTTCAATAAAATAGTAATTTAGTCGAAAATGCCAAAAATAACCTTCAAGGTCATTACAAATCCACTGGAGAACGACACCTCCTACCATTCAACATCTCAAAAGATGCCCTCTAGATGCTTGAATGGTAGCTATTAGTATAATTAAACTCTACTAATTCCATGAACTGATCCTATTGATCCCTAAAATAAATAACCTAGGCCCTTTGCATGTCCTCAGAGTGAAATAGTCCTCTTTGATTGTACTTCAGTTTAAAGATGAAAAGATGTGCTAATGTTGTCTTACGTGCCCAAATATCTCTGAATTGACCTCTAGAAGTGCAATGTGAACTGAGTACATGCTCTAAAATGATAGATACTAGAATCCCATGGAATTGAACTATCTACCGGATGTAATTCTAAGCCAACCTGTCTAAACTTTTGCCAGTTTGAACCAACAAGAAGTGAGCAAACTTGGTCAATCAATCCATGATAACCCAAATAGAATCAAACCCTTGAGAGGTACGTAGTAGACCTACTATAAAGTGCATACTATCCACTATAATTTTTCACTCCAAAATGGGTAGCCTCTGAGTCAAACTACCTGGCTTGTAATGCTCAAACTTTACCTACTGACAGTTAAAGTACTTAGCTATAAAGGCCAAAATACCTCTCTTTATCCTATACCATCAGTAATGCTTTCGTGGGTCTAATACATCTTAGGTTCCTCGAGATAAATAGAATATCTAGAATAGTGGACCTCTTCAAGAATCAACCTAACCAAGTCTCCTACTCTAGGAACAAAAACACGACATGCCTTAATATTCCCTCCGGATCTAAGGTTGCCTTCCTAGCCTCCCTGTTGAGAAACTCATCTTGAATTACTCTCAATCATGGATCATCAAACTACTCTATCTAAATTTGTTCAAATAGGGAAGATCCAGGCTTCACACAAACAAGTACCTGGCTCAAATATATCAAGTTGAACTAATTAATAGATAGGAAACGAATGTTTGAAGCTAAAGAACACTCCTTAATTAATAAGAATGCCAAACTCCACATGTTCACCACCATCCGGCTCAAGGAGTCTGCAACTACATTTACCTTGCTCGGATGGTAAAGAATAGTAAGATTGTAGTCTTTCAGTAACTCTAACAACCTACATTGTCTCAGATTAAGGTCCTTTTGAATGAAAATTTTATTGTAGGCTATAGTGATCGGTAAAAATCTCATGGTGGGCACTATACAAATAGTGCCTCTGAATCTTCAATGCAAAGACTACCACCGCCAACTCCTAATCATACATGGGCTAATTCTTCTCATGTACCTTCAGCTTCTTGGAAGCATATGTAATAACTATACCATACTGGATCATAACATATCCCAAGCCAAGGCTCAATACATCACAATAAACTATAAACCTCTAGCCCTCAATAAGTAGTGAAATGCCCCAAAACGTGCCCAAACATGTCCCTCGGAAATGCCCAAATTCGTAATTTTCATTTTTCTCAAAATCTATGTGTGATATCGAAATTGAACTTCATATTTGTGATCAAGGGGAAAAATTGGGAGGGAAATGGGTATAACTCTAATTTTAGAGCAATCGTATCAAAATTTGATTTTCCAAAATTTATGAAAAACAAAATCGAGTCGCGCCCCTAGCGCGACACGGCCAGGGTGCAGACCATTGTTACGAGAACCCGCAATGAAGAAATAAAGTGATCTTTCTATATTGAAATATCAGTTGAGAAAATAATAGGAAAATTCTTGGATCACCCGTGGAGGGATAATTTGTTACTTGTAAAGTCCAGGAATAAATGCTTATTAAGGAATCGGTAAGCTGATGTGCCATAACTGGGTTCCATCCTATGGCAATTATCAACTCGGGAATGAACAAAGTCGATTCACTTCAAAGTAGAGGTTTGTGGTAATGGTGGACTGACAGATCAACTCCAAGGCCTGACTGCCTAGGTTGCAGTGGTAAGAGTCGCTGCCGATGAGTTCCAGTTGCCAGAGTCTTCGATAAGAAAGAGGCGTCTGAGTAAACAGAAGTGAGATCTTCCTATTGATACGAAAACTAGTGGGACTGGCTCCCAGTGAAAGAGAATTACACTAGATCTTGGAAATGGCACTCCAACAAGCTCGGCAGGGAGAGAAAGAAGAGAAGGAGAAGAGGAAGTACGACGAAAAGGGTATGAAATAGGTTGCTTGTAGCGATTGCGATTGCTTATTTTGTTGGGATTACCAGCCTGACCAAAGAATAATATAAAAAGAAGAGTTCCCGCCTACGGCTACATGCCCATTAAGAGCTATACCTGGAGTCGAGCTAACTGCATAGGCAGAGGGGAACTTTCCCAAAAAGCCTAATAGCAATTAACCGCATTGGAAACGACGAATCACACTCTGAAAAGAGGTTCCCTCCCAATAGATGTCAGGAGGGAGCAAGGCGTGATTGCTCTGTCATCCTCTGACCGCCCACCTTTCCACCTCCAAGTAGTGGTGTTGATGTGTCTCGTTGCAATCATTCCGGTCAATACCTTTCCAGAACCATAGGTAAAGGATGACAGGAGATGGACCCTATAGCAAAATAAACCAGCCCCCAAATTTGAGAGAGTAAATAGAATAGTGTCAGGCTTATGACAGTCTGACTTTTGAGCGACTAAGCAACTACCGAGCTCCCGTCCACCCCCAACCAATTAGGGTAAAGTGTTCATTCATACCTTCAACAGCACCGAGATATTGGTCCATGACCATGTTTACTTCATCTTCAAGAGCAAGCATAACCTGGCTCTCAGGGCCTCAGGCAACCCTAGATCCTTTCCTACTTCCTTAGTGATTCCAAGAAGATGCTTCAACCCCGTTAAGTTTTAGCTGGCCATCACGGTCCAATAAAGATTGAACATTTCGATTTGGAATTGTTGAGCAGTAGGTTAAAGATAGCCTCCTTTGAAGTACCCTGTGTGGATCCGAGGGCTGCTTCTGCACTGGCTTTGCTAGCTTGTATGATGGGCTGTAAGACGCTCAAACAATCTAAGCTATCCCACCCTTCTTCCTTGATCTACACATTCACGCCCTTTAGAGTGTTGGAATGATGGTTAAGAGTTCTTGCTTTTGAGTTCTCACTCTGACTATTTATAGTTCGCTCCAACAGATAGGCATGGTTATGTAGTCAAAGCAACTTCGTCACTTTCTTGTACCCATCGGACCAGGCCCTTTCGGGGGTTCCTTAGGGACCGATTCACTCTGCGTAGATTGACTGAACACAGAAAACCTTCCACTGGCAGGCGATTATGTTTTTCACAGATTTTTCGTTACTCATGTCAGCATTCTCACTTCTGATATCTCTAGGTCTTGTCACCAAAAACCTTCCCCGATTATGCCAGTTTTTCCTGTTCGGTCTAAGGCATTAGGGACTTTGGCCTAACCCTTCTTATGCGGAAAAACAACTATACTTAGTCATTTTTCAACACCCATATCATTCAAAACATTCCTTAAAACCCTGTCTAACACTTACCAAACATTTCACTCAAATTCAACTGTCCCAAACTCATTCTGAATCTTAAGAAATTCACTCAAGCTTAAACTTCTCATTCAAATCTTCATCTACCAAATCTCCAAAGTTGAGGTATGTGGGTTTCAACCAATGGATCCTTTCACCCATGGTGTCCAACCTTCCTTTTTAAGTAAAGTGCATGTTTTAATGTTGATTTATCTATAGGTATCTCCCATTATGAATTGATTATGAACTATGTTGGGGTTTCATAAAATGTAGACTATTTAAGCATGTTTTGAGCTATGAATATATGATCTATTATGAGATTTGATGAAGGATTTCAACGTATATTGCATGAGGGTGTTACCAAGTGTTAGTAGGTTGATTAACATTATGTTTTCTCACATGATTTCACTCTTGAAGTTCACGATTTTGAACTAGCATTACACACCCTTGAAGTGTTTGATAAAATATCCGGTTAATGGTTCTTGAGTTATTGATGATCTATTTGCATGACTTACGAGTTAAGTGACTTTATGATGATTAAAGGAATGTATGTATGTGTTGATTTTGATGAAAAGTACATATAGTGTTTCAAGTTGACCATACATTGTTGAGGGGGTGCTATGCCTTAATCACCTTGTTAGGGGGTAGGGGTGCTAGGCCCGTACTACCAATTAAGGGGTATATACTACAATCACCTTGTTGGGGGGTGCTAGGCCCATGCTACCATGCTGAGGGGTATATACCTTGACCAACTTATTGATAGGTGATAGGTCTGTACTACCAATTAAGGGGTATATACTTCAATCACCTTGTTGAGCGGTGCTAGGCCTGTACTACCATGTTAAGGGGTATATAACTTGACCACATTATCGAGGGGTGCTAGGCCCATATAACCAATTGAGGGTTAGATACCTCAATCACCTTCCAAGGGATGCTAGGCCTTAGATTCCAAGTATTAGATGCTTAGTCTATGATGTTGGTCTCTTCCTACACATATAATATGTTCTATACAAGCATGTTTTACTTCAAGCATTGATCATGCATGCCATATTGTTATTACACTATCCATTACCTATATTTATGCATTTTTCCTATGTTGTCCATCTCTTGTTGCATTGCATCCTACTTATGTAGTAAATTCAAATGAACTAACGCATACTATATGTTTACATGATAATTCAACGTAGGAACCAGAGCTCCTCACAGTCATCCTCCCCGTGGCTAGTTGGCCATCTTGAAGATAAGCTATTGGTGAGTCCTCAAAGTTTGGAGATGTTAACTATGCTATTCTTGCCTTTGTCATTTCTTAATGTTGAACTCTTTATACTATGAGGGTGAGCCCAGAAAGTGTCTTGGCCCGCGCTCAAGTCTATGTTTAGAGGTGTTGTTGGAACTAATGATGTAATTGTGCTTGAGCCTTTACTCTTTTATGATTTATGCCATTAAAGACTTCCCTTAGTCCCTTCATCCTTATTTCTACTACCTTGTTATTGTTTAATTACTTTCGCGATCAAGGATATGTAAATGATATGCTAAGAGGCTTATTTAGGGTCCCTTCGAGTGCCCATTCGCTGTGTCAAGTCTACGCCCTACGCTTAGATAATTACAAGTAGAGTGAGAATTGGAGTTGAACAACAAGGCCTTAAGTTTCAGAAAACTCGCCTCACATTCATCAGATTAGGTAAAAAGAACATTCTTCTAAATGAATCTAGTCAAACGTACTGCAACATAAGAGACTCTAAAAATCACCTATAATACCCTGCTAACCTAATAAAGCTGTGAACCTCAACAGAAGAAGTAGGTCTAGCCAAATTATACACTACCATTGCCTTAGCTGGATCTACCATAATCCCATCCTTCGGACATCACTTGCCTAAAGAATGTCACAGACTCAAGAAAAAATTTTCACGTAGTGAATTCGACATACCATTGAGGATCCCACAATGTCTGAAGTACAATCCCTAGATGCTTCTCTTAGCTTAGTAGAGTTGAGTCACTCGGGGAGAGGGTCGAAGTTGCAAGACATGACTATGAACTCATAGTGGCTATATTGAGTTCTAAAGGCAGTCTTAGGAATATTTGTCATTCTAACCCTAAACTAATGATACCCCAACTGTAACATCCCTAATAAGTGCCAGAAAAATATGCCTCGAAAGAGTCCGGAATCATAATTTCAATATATCTCAAAATCTATACGTGATATCAAAAATCTGACTTCATATTCTTGCTCATGAGTGGAAGATGGGTCTAAGCCCATTTTAAGAGCAAACAATTAGCAATTTTGATTTCCTAAAAATACATTTCTAGTGAGATTTTTACGCCCGTGGCGCGATGCTCCAAGGGCGCGCACTAGTGTTATTTTTGGTCCAGTTTTGACTTTGGTCCAAGACTTTTAAGTCTTCAGCCTAAGTGTTTCCAAACATGAAAATACCTATACTTATCTATTCCTCAACCTCATATTATTCTAAACATTCAACAATACTCATTTAAACAGTTAGCCAAATATTTACTCCAAAACTCAAGTGTCAAAATGCTCTCAAGATCTAAGGATTTTCTCTCAAGCTTCAAGTCTCCATCTCTAATCTTCATCAAGTTCATCTCCAAAGCTAAGGTATGTGGGTTTCATTTATAGGTTTCTTTCACCCATGATACCCAATCTTCCTTTTACTCTAATTTGCATGATTTAAAGATGAGTTACAATAGGTCTTTATTATTATGAAAAGTAATGCACATTATGTTGGGGTTTATGATATTGTGATTGTTTTGACATTTTTTAAACTAAGAAACCATGGTTTATTGTGAGATTTGCTGAAGGTTTTCGACATATATTGCTTGAGGGAGTTACCATGTACCTATGAAGGTTTTACATTGAATTTTATAGCATGATTGCACTCTTGAATTGCATGGATTTACACTAGCACTACACACCCTCTATGTGTTTGATAAAATATTCGGTTATGGTTTCTTGAGGAATTGAAGGTCCAATGCACGTTCCATGAGCTGAATTGCTATATGATGATGAAATGAATGCTTATATATGGTAATCTCTATATAGTGTTGGAATTTGACCATGCCCTACCCGGGGGTTATGCGCCAGGTAACCTTGTTGACAGTTTGTATCTATCAACCTATCAGTGGGTTTATACTCCGGCACTACCGGTGGTAGGGTGCGATGCTACGCTAACCTTATTGGTAGTGTGTACCCATCAACCTATTAGAGGGTTTGTACTCTGGCACTACGGGTGGTAGGGTGCAATAATCCACCAACCTATTGACGGGATTTGTACCTCAATCACCAAGGGTGGTAGGGTGTGATGATCCACCAATTGTGTAATGGTCTTTTCTTACACATATGTTATGTCCTATGTAAGCATGTTTTACTTAAGCATTAACCATACATGTCATATAGTTATTATGCTAGCTATTGTCTATCTCTATGCATTTTAACCATGATGCCTACCTCTTATTATATTGCATCCTACATACTTAGTACATTCTAACATACTAGCGTATACTCTATGCTTACATGATGTCACCATGTTGGAATCAGAGTACCACTTGATCATCATCATCCTCCATGTGGCTAGTTCGATTGTCCTACAATCTTATTGGCGAGTCCTTCATTTCGGGGATATTGCTTATGATCTCTTGCTATCTATTTAGACTATTTTTCTTTTGGTTTGTATTGACTATAAGAGTGAGCCAAGTTACCTGTCTTGGCCCTACTCTTATCTATGTAGTAGAGGTGTTGTTGGACATGTTATGTGTCTATGCTAGGAGTCTTGACTCTCTTGTTCATTGATGTTATGATATGGAAGTTTAACCTTAACCCCTTTTTCATTATCATGCTTATCTCTTAATTTCATATTCCATTTCTTCCGCGACTAAGGATGTGCAGTGATATGCTACGAGGCTCATTTGGGGTTTCTTCAAGTTCCCCATTCGACGATCATGTCTAGGCCCTAGGCTTGGATCATGACAAAGGTGGTCTCAGGACACTACGTTGTTGGATCCTCTGAGTCCAACACACCATGTTGATTAGAGTCTTATTCATGGTTGTATTTTGCACCACAACTATGAATAAGAGGATATGAAACATTTTAGGGAATGTTTCCCTTCTTTATGTTCTAAGTCATGCTATAGAGTTGAATTAAGCTTTCCTCACCTAACGCTTGTTCTTTGCTATACTAGATCATGCCTAATACGAGGAGAAGATGATCCCTCATGCCCGAGGAGTAGACAATTGAGAGCTTAGGGATGCTTTCACCTTGCTTGACCAAGTGGTGGCTAATCAAGCCAATCAAGGGGCCCAAGCCCCTCATTCTCCTACATTGGCCTCTCGGATGAGAGACTTCATGAGAATGAATCCCCCATAATTCTATGGGTCAAAAGTGAGTGAGGATGCTCAAGAGTTCATTAATGAGGTCTACAAATTTTTGCCTATCATGGGTGGAAGGCTGGAGGAGAAGGTGGAGTTGGCGTCCTACCAACTCAAAGGGATACCCTAAATATGGTACAACCAATGGAAAAAAGAGAAGGGAGTCAACTATGTGGTGCTCTGGGAATAGTTCAAGGTGGCTTTCCTTAATAGAGTCTTCCCCCTTGAACTTAGGGAAGCTAAGTTGGTGTAATTTATAAATTTGAGACAAGGGTCCACAAGCATGAGGGAGTATGTCCTCAAGTTCAACCAACTTTCAAAATATGCTCCACATTTAGTGGCCGACTCAAGATCTAGGATGGACAAATTTGTGATGGATGTGTCCGACTTTGTTAGTGAGGAGTGCCGATCCACCATGTTAATTAGTGATATGCACTTGTCATGTTTGATGACCTATGTCAAGCAAATGCAAGGGGAGAAATTAAGGAAGAGGAGGGGTCATGAGGCCAAGAGGGCCTATTTCGAGAGTAAGATCCAAAAGGGAGGCCCGATCCACCAAGGCCAAGGGTCCTCCCATGCTTCTAATAGGGGATTTGGCAATGAATTACCAAGGCCCCAAGGTGTTGGTGTTGTGGTTCCTAATAAGGTATATCCTAGGTGTGATAGGGGTCATAAGAGCCCATGCTTGAGAGATACAAATGCATGCTTTGTTTGTGGGGAAGTGGGTCACAAAAAGGTAGATTATCATTGAAATCACAACAAGGGCAAGGAGGTTTGTCCACAAGGTGCTACTAAGGTCCCCATGGGGAGAGGTCGCCGATAGGATGGTGCCCAAAGGCATAACCAGTTCTATGCTTTAATAGGAGTAAAGGGGTCGATGAAGTCCCCGATGTTGTTATTAGTATGTTGAAAATCTTTGACATTGATGAGTATGCATTGATTGATTCAGGTGCGACTCTTTCTTTTGTTACCCCTTTTGTTGCCAAAAAGTTTCATGTTGACCCCGAGTTGTCGCATGAGATATATGAGGTATCTACTCCTATTGGTGCATATATTGTTGCTAGAAAAGTTTATAGAAGTTCTCCTGTTTGCATCTTGCATAAAATATTTCCTTATGATCTTGTTGAGTTAGATATGGTTGATTTTGATATTATTCTTGGGATGGATTGGTTTCATGGATACTATGCTTTTATTAATTATAGAACCTGTAGGGTCAAGTTCCATTTTCCAAATGAACCCATTTTTGAGTGGGAAAGTCAAGATGTGGTGGTCAAGGGCAGATTCATCTCTTGTATTAAAGCCCGTAAGTTGATCACTAAGGGGTGTCTTTACCATCTTTTGAGGGTTAGGGATATGAAATCTAAAGTCCTCCCTATAGAGTCGATTTTGGTTGTAAATGAGTTTCTTGATGTCTTCCTAGGGTTCCTCCTGAAAGGGAGACAGACTTTGGTATAGACCTCCTCCCTGATACTCAACCTAATTCTATTGCCCCTTACCGTATTGCCTCGATGGAGTTGAAGGGGTTGAAGGAACAATTGAGGAACTTGTTAGAGAAGGGATTTACTAGCTTAGCCAATCACCTTGGGGTGAACAGGTGTTATTTGTGAAAAAGAAGTATGGGTCCCTTAGAATGTGTATTGACTACCGGCAACTCAATAGGGTCACTATCAAGAATAGATATCCTCTACCAAGAATTGATGATTTGTTTGACTAATTGCAAGGGGTTAGCCTCTTCTCTAAGATTGATCTTAGGTACGGGTATCATCAAGTGAAGGTGAGGGAGTATGACATTTCCAAGATGGCCTTCCAGACTTGGTATGGGCATTATCAATTTTTGGTGATGTTTTTTGGGTTGACCAATGCACTGGCCATCTTTATGGACCTAATGAATATAATTTTTAAACCCTACCTTGATTCCTTTGTTGTGGTCTTCATTGATGACATTCTGATCTATTCTCGTGGTGAGGGAGGAGCATAGGGCTCATTTGAGGGTTGTGTTGCAATGGTTGAGGGAGGAGAAATTGTATACTAAATATGAAAAGTATGAATATTTGTTGAGGGAGGCTGCCTTCCTAGGACATGTGGTGTTGGGGGATGGTATTAAAGTGGATTCTAAGAAGACCGATGTGATTAGAAATTGGCCTAAACCATTGACCGCATTGGAGACTAGGAGTTTCTTGGGCTTAGTATATTATTATCAGAGGTTTGTGAATGGATTCTCTTCTATTGCTTCCCCTATGACAAAATTGACTCAAACGTCCGATGAATGTGAGAGGAGTTTCCAAACATTGAAAGATAAGCTTGTGTCCGCTCCTATATTATCACTATCTGATGGGATTGAGGAATTTATTATGTATTGTGATGCTTCCCGGGATCGTTTGGGTTGTTTGTTGATGCAAAATGGTAAGGTCATAGCCTATACTTCTAGACAACTCAAAGTGCATGAAAAGAACTACCCTACCCATGATCTTGAGTTAGCCGCCATTGTGTTGCATTAAAAATTTAGAATCATCACTTGTATAGGGTACATGTTGATGTGTTCACCGATCATAAGAGCCTCCAATATGTCTTCACTCAAAAGGATCTCAACTTGATGCAAAGGAGATGGTTAGAGCTTCTTAGGGATTATGATACGAGTGTGAATAGTCATCACAGTAAGGCAAATATGGTGACAGATGCTCTGAGTAAGGAGTCTATGGGTAGCCTAGAACATGTTGATGGTGTTGATACGGAATGACTAGTGAGGTGCATCGATTGGCTAGATTAGGAGTTAGGTCGGAAGAGGTTGGTAATTGGGGTATTGTTATTGTTGATGGTTCTAGGTCTTCCTTAGTTGATGAGGTGAAAGAAAATCAAGATCTTGATTCCTCCTTGTTAGAATTGAAGGCCTAGGTAAAAGAGGAAAAGGTGGAGGTTTTCTCCTAAGGGGGAGATAGTGCCCTTAGGCACCAAGGTAGGTTGTGTGTGCCTTGTGTTGATGGTTTGAGGGAGAAAATCCTTAATGATGCCCATAACTCTTCTTATTCTATCCACCCGAGTTCCAAAAAATGTATAGAGATTTGAGTGATGTGTATTGGTGGGGAGGCATGAAGAGAGACATTGCCAAATTCATTTCTTGTTATCATAGTTGTCAATAAGTCAAAGCCGAACATCAATGGCCGGGTGGCCTAACCCAAGATATTGAGATTCCTACTTGGAAGTGGGAGGTGATTAATATGGATTTTGTGGTTGGATCACCTAAGACTTGAAAGGGTTTTGATTCCATTTGGGTTGTGGTTGATAGGATGACAAAATCAACTCACTTTCTACCGGTTAAGACCACATATAGGGCTGAAGATTATGCAAGGTTATACATTTATGACTTGTTAAGGTTGCATAGGGTTCCTTTGTCCATCATATCGGATCGTGGGGCACAATTCACTTCACACCTTTGGAGGACCTTTCAAATGGATCTTGGTACAAGAGTTAAACTCGGTACGGCCTTCCACCCTCAAATGGATGGCCAAGCCGAAATGACAATCCAAACCCTTGAGGATATTCTGAGAGCATGTGTGTTGGAACTTAAACATAGTTAGGACAATCAATAGCTATCATTCAAGTATCGGTATGACTCCTTTCGAGGCTCTCTATGGTAGACATTGTAGATCTCCAGTGGGGTGGTTTGAGGTTGGTGAGGTAGCCTTGTTAGGACCATATATGGTTATAGAGGTCCTTTGAGAAGGTTAGGATGGTTAGAGAAAGGTTGAAGACGGCCCAAAGTCTTTAACGATGAGATTTGAAAATGATATTTAAGTGCATTGTTGCATTTCTATGTGGGATTGAATTTTCATGTTTCAGTATCTCATATATGTCTCTTTGACAATCGGGGACGAATGTTCCCAAGGGGGAGATATTGTAATGACCCCAAAAAGTTCCCGAAAAATGTGCCTCGGAAGTGTCTGGACTCATAATTTCCATATATCTCAAATTCCATGCGCGATATTTAAAATCCAACTTTATATTCTTGTTTAGGGGGTCATTTTGAGGGGAAAATGAGTCTAACCCTGATTTAAGATCAAACGATTAGCAATTTTGATTTTTCAAAAATGCATTTTCAGTGAGCTTTTCGCGCCACTAGAGCAACGCACCAATGGCGTGCACTAGTGTTAGTTTTGGTCTAGTTTTGACTTCGATCCAAGATTTTAAAGTCTTGGGCCTAAGTGTTCCCAAATGTGAAAATACCTATACTTAGCCATTTTCCACCCTCATATTATTCTAAACATTCTCCAATACTTATTCAAACACTTTGCCAAATATTTTACTCCTAAACTCAAGTCTCAAGACCCTTTTCGGATCTTAGGATTTCCTCTAAAGCTTCAAGTATCCATCTCCAATCTTCATCAAGTTCATCTACGAAGCTAAGGTATGTGGGTTTCTTTCTTGGTTTCCTTTCACCAATGATACCCATGCTTCCTTTTACTCTAATTTGCATGATTTAAAGTTGATTTACAAATGGGTCTTTATTATTTTGAAAAGCACTGCACACTATGTTGGGTTTTATGAAATTGTGACTGTTTCGCCATATTTTCAGCTATGAAACCAAGGTATCATGAGATTTGATGAAGGGCTTCGATGTATATTGCTTTAGAGTGTTAACAAGTATCTATTGAAGGTTTTACACTAAATCTTATAATAAGATTTCACTCTTGAATTACATGGATTTACACTAGTACTACTCACCCTCTAAGTGTTTGATAAATTATCCAGTTATGGTTTCTTGAGGAATTGAAGGTCCAATACATGTTCTGTGAGTTGAATGGTTATATGATGTTGAAATGAATGCATGTATATGGTAATCTCTATATAGTGTTGGAATGTGACCATGCCCTACCCGAGGGTTGTGCACCGGGTAACCTTGTTGGGGTTTGTACCCATCAACCTATTAGGGGGTTTGTACTCCGGCATCACGGGTGGTAGGGTGTGACGATCAATCAACCTTGTTGGGAGTTTATACCCCTCAACCTATCGGGGGATTTGTACTCTGGCACCACAGGTGGTAGGGTGCGACAATCAACCAACCTATTGACAGGGTTTATACCTCAATAACCAAGGGTAGTAGGGTATGATGATCCACCAATAGTTTAATGGTCTCTTCTTACACATATGTTATGTCCTATGTAAGAATATTTTACTTAGGCATTAATTATACATGCCATATTGTAATTCTGCTAGCCATTGTCTATCTCTATGCATTTAAACTACGATGCCTATCTCATGTTGCAATGCATCCTACATACTTAGTACATTAAAACATATTAATACATACTCTATGCCTACATGATGTCACCTTGTAGGAATAGGAACACCTCTTTATCATCCTCCTCCTTCATGTGGCTTGTGCGGTTGTCCTACAAGCTAGTTGGTAAGTCCTCCATTTTGGGGACGTTGCTTATGATCTCTTTCTATGTATTTAGAATATCTTTCTTTTGGTTATGCTTTGACTATGAGGGTGAGCCCGATTACTTGTCTTGGCCCCCGCTCTTATCTATGTAGTAGAGGTGTTATTGGACATGGTATATATCTATCCTGTGAGTATTAGCTCTCTTGTCATGACCCTTTTCATGGTTATGCCAATCTCTTAATATCATATTCCATTGCTTCTGCAATCAAGGATGTGTAATGATATGCTACGAGCCTTGTTTGAGGTTCCTTTAGGTTCCCTATTCGCAGGGTCACTTCTAGGCCCCAGGCTTGGGTCGTGATACCAACCTCAAGTCTATCTTAGAGAACATGACCATACCCTGAAGCTGATTAAATAAATCTTCAATATGCAACATCGAATATGTGTTCTTGATGGTCTCCTTATTCAGTTGGCTGTAGCCAATACACATATGCATAATACTATATTTCTTTTTCACAGAATGAATAAGAGCAACCCTCGAGGACACACTTGGTCTGATGAAAACTTTACTCAGAAGTTCCTATAACTATACCTTAAGCTCTTTCATCTCAATCGATTCATTTGGTATGGTGGAATAGAAATTTGTTGGATACCCAGCTCTACATCAATGCCAAAGTCGATATCTCGCTTAGGAGGAAGACCGAGGAGATTGGTAAAAACTACACCGGAGTACTCTCTAACCACCGGAATAGAATCAATAGAAGGTGGGTAAATGCTAGTATCACAAATATAGGCAAGATAAGCTAAAACCCTTTCTATACTAACCACTATACCCCAGTAAAAAAGATCATTCCACTTGATATATGACTATGTAAACCTATCTACATTATTGAAGAAATACTATACATATGCAAGGTGGCCAACTTGGAATAACAATGCAAAACCACATGGTGCGAGGATAACCAATTTATACTCGTAATCAAATCAAAATCTACCATATCTTACAAAATCATATATGCTTTGGTGTCATGCTACAAGATATACACCATACAGGAATGACACACTCGATGAATCTCTTAAAGGAGTGGTTACATGTATAGGCACAAGTAGTGGCTCACTCAAAACATCCAATCCAGTTGCATAATAAGCAGACACATATGAATTTGTAGACCCTGGGTCAAATAGAGCATAAGCAGGCTGATGGAAGATGAAGATAGTATATATGATGATAGTGCTCGATGTCACCATCTCTGGTTTACCCGCATGAGCTTACATATGATCATGTCCATCCCTGCCACCTGATCAGCCTGCCTGAGGGCCCAACTCTACTACCCTGAGAATCACCTCCTGCAACCATGTGCACCCCCTCTAGTTAATTGAATTAGAGCGCCAGGAGCCAGAATCTGTTGACCATACTGACTTTGGCATCGACAATGACTAATAGGTCACTCTTTAGCAAAGTGGCTAATCACACAACACTTACAACACAACCTTCTTAATGAACCTCCCTTAGATGACCCACTTAATCTGAATGACCACCACAACTCGAATATCAAGAAGACTGGCTTCGTGATGCTTGAACTACCATGTGGCTACCCTGAACACTAGCAGTTGCTATCCCATCATCAGTAATCCACAAAGCGTCTTGAACTAGCCTACCATACGAAAGTTGTTTTTGATAACACCTACCATGGGAGCCCCTACTATGTGACTGATATCCCATGAAACTGCCCTATCGGTGAGGCCTCTTATCACTGCCTCTATAGGCCTTATGACATATAACCTTGATAGTGCAACCATTTTATCTATAGCCAATCTCAAGGGACAAGACAATCACAACTTTACATGGCATTAACATAGTTCATAGACATGTTCATATTAGTAAACCCATTTGTAAAACAAACTTTAAATCGTTCAAATAGAGGAAAAAGGAGTTTAGGGCACCATGGTGGAAGAACCCAATGGCTTAAACCCACATACCATGACATTGGAGATTTTCTTAATGAAGATTTGAAATGGAGACATAAAGCTTAAATGAAATCCTTAGATCCGAAAAGAGATTGGGACACTTGAATCTTGAGGAGGACTTGGGGCTTCACTTGAGACTTCTTGAAAAACCTTGAGAATAAATGGAGAATTTGATGAAGATTAGAAAGGATTTTGAGAGGTTTTTGGTTTGTTTATAGGGCTCAAAGCGGCTAGACAATGCAAGATTTTCTTGTATATAGGTATAGGGTTATTACCCAATTTCCCTGGAGTAAAAAAGAACAATTTTCGAGAATTTTTGAACTAGTCCACGTCAATATTGCATCGCGGAGCCATTGCGGACAACTACTGCTTTTGCGAAGTTTCATAAAAAAATTATTTTTCTCGGCACGGACAAAGTATACGTTGTAGGTACTCATCTACCCACGTAATGTTTCCCTCTGAACAAGAATATAAGGTCGAATTTGCAAAATTCTGCATGAACTTTGCGATATTGAAAATAAATGTATCATAGGGTCTTTCTGAGCTACGTGGAGAGGTGTTTAATAATCTCGATTTGTGATATAAGTGAATTACGATTATGGGAGCATTCCTAGGCAAGTGTGGAGTGTTTCAATATCTCCCCCTTGGGAACATTGGTCCCCGAATGTCAAAGAAACATACATAAGAAGAGTAATCATGAAGAAATCAGCCCCAACAAGAATACAGTAATGCACTTAGACACCATTTTTCAAAAATCTCAACTTAAGTGTCAAAAATCTTCATGAACCTATTAACATAAACGTGAATGCATGCAAATGAAATAGGGGCTGAAACATATGACTTGAAATCACAAAAAGGGATTTGACATATTATCATAAGCTTGAATAGAATGAAAGAGGTACAAATATCACTTTTCCATGTCTGCTCCGTCTCCCCGAGAGACACTTTCGACTTGATGATTCTTCTAAAGGGCCTTTACGAAAACTACACCCTTATCGATCAACTTCTTCAACCCTTCCATCAAATATCTCCATCGAGACCTCTTTGCAAGTCAACTTATCCTCCATAACACCTACAATCCTACAAGTTCTATAGCAGTAAAGTCACCACCACATCCCTTCAATCTAAAAGCATGAAAAATCGGACAAGCTATAACCATATCCCAAGGTAATTCCAATCTTTAAGAAACCTTATCAATCCTCCTCTACACACTATAAGGACTCACAACCCCAATCTCATTATCAACCTTAATCACACATAGTCTACTTGGTACTATACACCACTATCTCCCCCTTGGGAGACAACCTCAACTCTACCATCTCTCCACCGAAAACTTCTAACCCTAATAAGATGGGATCAAGGCCTTACTTAATCAAGACTTGTCCAACCAAAGAAGATTTTGAACCATCAAGAATGCTATACCACCATGCTCAACATCCCTCAAGATAACTTCCAATCTAACTAACCGATGGACCCCACTAGTCTCCTCCTTGCCACCATTAACAACACATGCTAGGCTACCTAGAGTACCGACCGCAACATTAGCCTTACCGGGGAAATATAATGCACACTCATTTCATAATCCTTAAAGAATTCTAACCACCTTCTTGCTATCCATAATTCCCACCTATCATATTTAGCAAACAATCTCTCATCCTCCAAAACTTGCAACACTATCCTCAAATGATTTACAAGCTCTAAACTAATCAATACATCATCACTCGAGACCACAACAAACATATCAAGGTAGGGTTTTAAGACCCTATTCAAGAAACCTACAAACACCACTGGTGCATAAGTCAACCAAACAACTCCATCAATACTAATAATTCTTACTCCTAGTCCGAAAAGACACTTAGGGATATCACCTACCCTTATCCTCACTTGGGGAAAAAACCCATACAAAAGATAAATCTTAAAGAAGTGACTAACCGATTATAGTTGACCGAATAAATCAACCATCCTCAACCATCATATTACAACCTTATGGGTTCTACACTCATTGGAAGCATACTATGTAAGTACCCAAACCACCCTAAGACCTCTAACCTATCAAGCTAAGGTTAATCAAGATCACAAGACAAGACTCTATGAAACAAGAACATGGGAAAACCCTTATAGATCTCTTCTATCCACTAGACCCACACAACCATCCGGGACACACACATGAATCCTATTAGCACAAAGGAATAACACAAGAAATAGCTATTCCCGGACCCATCAGGTCACCCTACTCAAAACATCGGTCACAATATTGGCCTTAATTGGGGTCAGCTAAGTCATAGGAGAAACAATAGAAGAGAACCTACTCGCAAGCTCAAATAATAGCCCACTAAGTCCAAGAAGCTCCAAATACCCAAGAAAGTAATGGTCTAGGCTAATCTCTAATCACCTTCATCTTACTAGGGTCCACGTTAATACCATCACCCGACACCACATGACCTAGGAGGGCAACCTCTTATAACCAAAATTCTCATTTCTCCTATTTAGCATCCAACCTTCTTCCTTAAACTTTGTAGTACTACCCTCAAATGACTCACACGCACTACCTTATTAGGGAAACGAACAATCATATCATAACCAAAACCACTATAAGTCTATTAGAGTAGGGGACAAAGGATCTTATTCATGAGACATAGGCACAACTGGTGTACTAGTCAAACCAAAAGACACTTACCCGAATTCAATATATTGGAAAGGGACATTCAGGGCCTTATCTACCACCACCAACAATTCTATAAGCAAAAAAACCTAGGTTCATCACCTCCAATTCTCACAAGATGATAAATGCAACCCCTTAGAGAGCAACTGTACCTTAAGACATGAAATGGATCTCCTCTCTCCTGCTATCACTTGACCACCACATCATGACTCTTCCACTAGAGGACGGGTTCAGATCTAATTCTACAGGTCCTGCCATCCATGAAGACACAACATGCAAGTAACCATTCCATCGCTAGTATGACATCAAAATCCACCATGCCAACTCCAACAAGCCACAAAGCAAGACCTAATGCAACACATACCCAAATCAACACCTATGATATTTCTAGCAATAATATACCCAACCAAAAGGTAAATACCAAAGGTTCACATCACAACTCGGGACACATAAGAAGTCCACCAACAACCAAATGTAGTAAAGAAATAAATAGTGAAACTTGGATCCATCAACATCAAAACCTTCGACTTATCTTCCTTTGCCTTCCTCTTTGAAGTGGCACGATCAACTAGAAGAGAAAATAATATTCGTTAGAGGGAAAAACCCTATCTTACTTCTAAAGCATGACATAGACCATGAAGAAGGGAAACATTTTCGAAAATGTCTCATAGCCTCCTATTCATGGTTGTACTGCACAACACAACCATGAATAAGATTCTAATCGACGTGGTGTGTTAGACTTCGAGGATATGTCAACCTAGTACTCTGATACTGTCTTTTTCATGACCTAAGACTAGGCCCTAGACGTGATCGACGAATGGGGAACCCGAAGGAATCCCAAATGAGCTTCATAGTATATCATTACACATCCTTCGTCGCCAAAGCAATATAAAACAACATAACAAACATGAATAAGGGGAATTTGGACTAAGGGAGAGAGGGAGTTTAATACTTAAATAATATAGATGAGTCAAAGCTCCAACATAATATAACTTATCCAACAACACCTTTAAACATAAATACTTAGCGGTTGCCAAGACAAAGCAACCAGGCTCATCGTCATGGCCATAAGTATACAATAAATGATATAGGGTCTTAGTACGTAACATAAGAGAATAGTCATTGTCCCAAGAATGGAGGACTCACCAAAGGCTAACTTGAACAATCCATCTAGCCACGAGAAGAATCAATAAAAGCTCCAATTCCTACATATTTACATCATGTAGGCATAGAATATGCATTAGTACATTAGAATGCACTAAGTACGTGGGATACAATGCAACAAGATATAGGTATCTTAATCAAAATGCATAATAATAATAATAAACAATGAATAGCATAATAACAATATGACATGTATGAATAATGCGTGAAATAAAACATGCTTACTATTCATTCAACTCATATAAATCATAATACATAAGTGTGGGAAGAAACCTCAACCGACATAACATAAGACTAAGCAAGCTACTACTTGGAATCCCGATGTTAACCCTACACCAGAGGAAACGGGGAAGTTACTTGCCAAGGTAAACCTCCTAATGACTAAGTAGATCCACTAAGCCTTGGGTGAACCAGGTACTCACCTCTAGTTCTTGGACTCATGTACTAGCCTCAAGCTTGGACTCGGGTACTCACCACAAGCCCTAATATTTAGGGTAATTGCCTCAAAAAGATTTGGCGACTCACCTCTGATCCATTTATCTATGATAGAATGTAGTTCTAGGACTTAGGGACTCACTTCTAGTCCGCTCGGTGCTAATTCTAATCCCATGAAATTTATAAGATAATCATAATTTAATCACTCGCAATAAACATAGAGACATGGCACGAGTAACTCTTAACAGCATTGACCTCAAATGGTGAACCTATCTTCAATCATAAGAATGGGTCATCACCAACATTATCTTTTTCATTAATATTACCATCAAAGGTTCACAAGAGGTATAAACATAGAAAAAGGGGATTAATCCGTCGCTACAACATCATCAATATTTTCATGATTTACACACATCTTTAGAAAACTCATAATCATCATAGAGTCACTTGAATCATAACTCAACCAATAGATTATCCAAACTTAAAGAATCCTTAAAAAAACATTTTATCAAACACTTGGCGGGTGTGTAATGCTAGTGTAAAACCATGCAATTTAAAATTTCATGTAAAACCATCAATCAACACCTAGCAATACCCTCAAGCAATACATATCAAAATTCCTCCTCAAATCTTACATTAGATCCAAGATTTATAGCTCAAAACATAGCAAAGCAATCACAACTTTACATGGATTTAACATAGTTCATAGACATCTTCATACTAGTAAAGCCATTTGTAAAACCAACTTTAAATCATGCAAATTGAGTAAAAAGGAGTTTACGGCACCATAGGTGGAAAAAACCAATGGCTTAAACCCACATTCCATGACATTGGAGATTTTCTTAATGAAGATTTGAAATGGAGACATGAAGCTTGAATGGAATCCTTAGACCCGGAAATAGATTGGGACACTTAAATCTTGAGTAGCACTTGGGACATTACTTGTTTTCCTTGAATTCCCATAAGACTTCTTGAAAACCTTGAGAATGAATGGAGAATTTGATGAATATTAGAGAGGATTTTGAGAGGTTTTTGGTTGGTTTTAAGGGCTCAAAACAGCTAGACAATGCGAGATTTTTGTGTATATAGGTATAGGGTTATTACCCAATTGCCCTGGAGTAAAAAGGAATAATATTCAAAAAAATTTGAATTAGTCCACGTCAAGTCTTCATCGCAGACAACTACTGCTTTTGTGAAGTTTCACAAAAAATTATTTTTCGTGGCACGAACAAAGTATACCTTATAGGTATTTGTCTTCCCACACAATTTTTCCCTTTGAACAAGAATATAAGGTCAGATTTGCAAATTTCTACATGAATTTTGAGATATTGAAAATAAATGCATCACAGGGTCTTTTCGAGCTACGTGAAGGGGTGTTCAAATATTCCCGATTTGAGATATAAGTAAATTACGATTATGGGATCATTCCTAGAAAAGTGTGGTGCATTTTAAGATGTGTGTTTGCCCTGGTAAAGAGGGAATTGAATTCATTGTTTGTGAGTCTTCATGAGGGGTTGAGGAAGGTTAGTGAGGTTGCACACAAATAGGAAGTGCCTATGGATACGGATATCATTTGCCTGGTTCTTCAGGTTTCTTAGATTGAAGAGGTATGGTGGTGATTCAAGTGTTATGGAACTTTTTCAAGTTCTGGGCGTTGTATAGAATGAGTTGAGTTATGAGATGTTCCCATTGAAAGTAGGGTGGATATGAGTAAAGGTTGATTTTAAGGGTGTCGTGTTTGTCAAAAACCATTGGAAGGATCGTTAAGTCGAAAGAGTCTCTTGAGAAGCCAGAACGGACATGGAGGGGTGATATCCATACCTCTTTCATTCTATACAATCTTATGATAACACGACAAGTCCTTTTATGATTCCAAGTCTTAAGTTTCATCCCCTAAGTCATTTGTCGCATTGATGTTTATAGTGAAGGGTTCATGATGATTTTACACTTATGATGAGATTTTTGAAATGATGTTTAAGTGCATTGTTGCATCCTTATGTGGGATAAAATAGTCATGTTTATGTCTTTCATATACGTTTCTTTGATATTCGGGGACGAATGTTCCCAAGGGGGAGATATTGAGACAACCCCAAAAGTGCCCGAAAATGTGTCTCGAAAGTGCTCGGAATTGTAATTTCCGTATATCTCAAAACCCATGCCTGACATCAAAAATTTGACTTCATATTCTTGTTTAGGGGTCAAATTTAGGGGGAAAAGGGTTTAACCCCGATTTTAGAGAAAACAATTCACAATTTCAAATTTTAAAGTGTCGAATTCTAATGAGGTTAGCACATTGTAGGTGCGACGCACCCATGTATATTTTTGGTACTAGTTTTGGGCCTAAGACTTCTCACATGAGAAAATACCTATACTTAGTCACTTTTAACCCTCATAACATTCAAAAATATTCTTCAATACTCACTCAAATGCTTAATCTTATATTTCCCCCAAAATTCAAGAGCCAAAACCCTATCTGGATCTTAAGGACTTCAACCAAGCTTCAAGTCTCTATCTCCAATCTTCTTCAAGGACTCTCCAAAGGCTAAGATATGTGGATTTCTTTCATAGGTTCCTTTCACCCTTGATACCCAAGCTTTAAGATATCTATGATTGTTATTCATACTTTTCTTTGTAAAGAGATCCTAATTGTCAAGTAAAGTTATCTCAAATCTAATAAATACTTGTATAAAATGAATTGAAAAAAAAGAAATACAAAAAGAAATGGTAATGGGAGCATTTGTCCTATATGTACACATCCAAATCGGGCGGATCTTTACCCAAAGTAGAGCATAAACCTAAAAAGATGAAAAAGATCCATTTAATGTAAGAAAACTTTGACTGAATTCTTTTTTATAAAGTTGCAACTATCCATTACAAAATAAAGAATTTTGTTCTTACAAGTAAATACTCAAGACCCAAGTAGGCTTACAAAGCAAATCATGATATGATCAAGTGCTTTCTGGGTCGTCTCAGACCTTCTAATTGGTATTTATCTCCAAAATTCTTGGAGATACACGTATAATGTTAGCTTGTTATTTTACTTCAAATTGCATGATTTAAATTTGATTTATAAATTGGTCTTATTTATTATGAAATCACTGCAATCGATGTTGGGGTTTATGAAAAGTGTGACTGTTTTGCTATGTTTTGAGCTATGAAACCAAGATCTATTATAAGATTTGATGAAGGGTTTTGATGTATATTGCTTGAGGGTGTTACCAAGTACCTATTGAAGCTTTTACATTGAATTTTCTAGCATGATTTCACTCTTGAATTGTGTTTTTTTTCACTAGCGCTCTACACACCTCTAAGTGTTTGATAAAATGTCCGGTTGTGGTTTCTTGATGAATTCAAGGGCCAATGCATGTCTTATGAGTTTAATGACTATATGATGATAAAATGATGATGAAAGTGATGTATTTATGTGATTACTATACGATGGTGAAAGGAATGTGCGTATATGATGATTATATGATGATGAGAGGAATGTGTGGCTAAGATGGCGATATAATGATAGAAGGAGTGTGTGTGTGTATATATATATACATATATGATATTAACAATAGTGTTGGGGATGAACAATCCTAGCTCGAGGAGTTGTAGGCCCGGGTAACCCGTTGAGGGCTTTGTAACTTGATCACCTAGCTCGAGGCAAGGTAGGCTCGGGTAACCTTGTTAGGGGTTGGTACCTATCAACCTTTTTGGGGGGTTTGTACTCCATCAACCCGTTGGGGAGTTTATAATCCATCAATCATATTAGGGGTTTGTACCCATCAACCCGTTGGGGGTTTGTACTCCATCAACCTCATAAAGGGGTTTGTACCTGATGCGTCTCTCCAAGGAGGTGGTAGGCCTTGGATTACACTATAGTGGTCACTCTATGCACTTGTATTACGTTCTATATAAGCATGGTTTTACTTCAAGCATCATTCAAACATATCATATTGTTAACATGCTATTTATTGCTTATGATTATGCATTTTGCCTATGATGCCTATCTCTTGTTGCGTTGCACCTTACATACTTAGTACATTCAAATGTACTAACACATACTCTATGCCTACATGATATCACCATGTAGGGACCAGAGCACTGATTGATCATCTCCTCTTCCACGTGGCTAGTACGATTTCTACCAAGTTTGTTGGAGAGTCCTCCATTTCCGTGGACAAAGTTTATGATATCTTTCTATATTCTAAGACTATCTTTTTTTATATATGTATTAACTATGAGGGTGAGCCTAGTTGCTTGTCATGGCCCCTTCTCTTATCTATGTAGTAGAGGTGTTATTGGATATGATATGTATCTATGCGATGAGCCTTGACCCTCTCGTTTCTTGATGTTATGATATGGAACTTTACCCTTAGTCCCAATTCCCCTTGTTTATGCTTATCTCTTATTGTCATTTTTATTGTTTCCGTAATCAAAGATGTGTAAAGAAATGCTATGAGGCTTGTTTGGGGTTCCTTCTGGTTCACTATTCGTCGGTCACGTCAAGGCCCTAGGCTTGGGTCGTGACATAAGTTGTTGATAATTAATTCATATTCTAAGAGAACTATCCTTTTTCTTCACAAATAACGCTGGTGCACCCTAAGGTGACTTACTAGGCCTTATAAAACCCTTCTCCAATAAATCCCTTAATTGTTCCTTCAACTTCTTTAACTCTATCGGGTCCATACGGTAATGGGGAATAGAAGTGGGTTGAGTATCGGGAAGGAGGTGTATACCAATGTCTATTTCCCTTTCGAGAGAAACATCGAGAAGCTCATTGGGAAAGTTATCAAGGAACTCATTAACCACCGGAACCGACTCAACAGGAAGGACTTTGGACTTAACATCCCTTACCCTCACAAGATGATAGAAACAACCATTAGAAATCAGCTTTTGGGCTTCAAGGAAAGAAACGAATCTACCCTTGACCACCACATCATGACTTTCCCACACAAGGACAAGCTAATTAGGGAATTGGAACTTCACCCTATGGGTTCTACAATCAATAGAAGCATAATATGCATGTAACAAATACATCCGAAGTATGACATCAAAGTCCATCATATCAAACTCAACAAAGTCACATGACAAGATTTTATGCAATATGAACATGGGACTAGAAGGGGGTAGACACTTTATAAGGTTCACATAACTATTCAGGACTAATATGAAGCTTTTTGGCAATAAAAAGAGTAATAAAAGAAAGAGTGGCACCCGGATCTATCAAAGCATACACATCAAAACCAAAAACCTTTAACATATCAGTGACGACATCGGGCACCTTATCCACCCTTTGTCTCCTTTGAAAAGCATAGAATCTATTTTTCATTGGAGCACCCCCTTGTGGCCTCCTCTTTCCTTTGGATCCACATTTGCACCTTGTCCTGGGGGACGACCATCACTATCTTTGTTTTGAGCATGAGGACAATCAATTACCTTATGACCCACTTCACCACAACCATTAGAGTTCTTTAAACATGGGCCATTATTATTCCTACCACACCTTTGGCACATAGGGTTAGGAGCCACACAACCACCATCTCGGATTCTTCTGTTTTCATTAGAAAACCTCCTATTAGGAACATGTGAAGACCCTTGGCCTTGGAACTTGTGGCCTTGAGGAAACCAGCCACCCTTGGAAGTTTGGAATCCACTTCAAAGCGAGCCCTCTTGGACTTACCACTCCTTCTATTTCTAAACTTTTACCCCTCTTATAGCTCGGCATATGTTATGAGGTGAGATAAGTCAATATCACCTATTATGATGGTGGTACTACAGTCCTTATTAAACAAGTTGGACACACCCAACAAAAATATATTCATCCTTGATCTCGGTTCAACAACCAATTTTGGGGCATACTTGGAGAGTTAGTTGAACTTAAGGGCATACTCTCTCACACTCATAGAACCTTGCGTATGGTTCATAAACTCCATCATTTTAGCCTTCATTAGCTCGATAATAAAGAACTGGTTGAGGAATATTGCTTTGAACTCCTCCCAAGGAATACCATAATCATCTCTTCTCTCCGACTTTCATTATGTAAACCAAATTTGGGAAAACCCTTTGAGTTGGTAGTCCATCAACTATGCCTTTTACTCTTAATTGACCCCTATGGTAGATAACACTTTGTACACCTCATCGATAAACTATTGGGGATCCTCATCTATCTTCGATCCATGGAACTCCGGTTGGTTCCTTATAGTGAAATTCCTCACCCTGGAAGCCGGAGTGGGAACATGAGGAGCTTGGATCCCTTGGTGAATTATGTTGTTCATAGCACGAGCCAACATTATAATAGCATCTGGAACTCATCTTGGACTACCCCTCTACTTGAGGAGTGTCACAACCCAAGCATAGGGCCTAGATGTGACACGGTGCATGGGGAACTCAAAGGGACCCCAAGCAAGCCTCTTACTATATAATTACACATTCTTGGTTGCAGAAGCAATAATAAAACAACAAGATATAGTAAATAGGGATAATCGGGACTATGGGACAACTTTCATATCATAATCAACAACACTCAAGAGAGAGTCAAAGCTTATAGCATAATACAAATCATGTCCAACAACACTTCTAAACTTTAGATACTTAGCGGCGACCAAGACAAGCAACTAGGCACACCCTAGTAGTCATATATACATAAAAGAAAGATAGTCTTAGAACATAACATAGGATCATAAACATCATCCCTGGAATGGATCACTCACCAACAAGCTTGGGAGAAATCGTACCAGCCCCGTGGTGGAGGATGCTCAAGTGGGGTTCTGATTCCTACAAGGTGATATCATGTAGGCATAGAGTATGAGTTAGTACGTTTGAGTGTACTAAGTATGTAGGATACAATGCAACAAGAGATAGGCAGCATAGTCAAAATATATAATGATAAATAATAGATAGCATAATATCAATATCGCATGTATGATCAATGCTTATGGTAAAACAAGCTTATAAATAATAAACAAGAAATGTGAACTCAATATGTAGGACATACTGAAACCCTTTTTACCAACCTTCATAAAATGGGCCAAATGGCCTCCACTCGCCTTACTGTATAACCTTTTTGGAGAGTGTTACCAATACCCCTACTATATGACATGGTCTTTTTGATAGGTAGTATAAGACGTCCCCTACTTTACGATATAATCTTTTGCGTAGGAACTATGATTCATATAAATGACCCAAAAAGTGCCCAAAAAATGCCTCAGAATGCCCAAAAATTTTGATTTTCTGATATCTAAAAGTATGCTAGTCATTTCGAAAATTTGACTTCATATTCTTGTTCAAGAGGTCCAAATTAGGATGACAAGGGTCTAACCTCAATTTTAAAACAAAGAAACTAATTTATGAAATTTCATATGGTAAAGTTTCCAGAGAGCTTTCCGAGTCACTTCCGCGATGCAGAGCAGTTTAATTGGAGTTTCTGCTTCGCCTCTGTGACGCGGAGATGTGTATCTGGGCGCTTTCTATTTTTAACCTGCTCAATATATTTCTATGTGCTGGGCCTAAATTTCTCAAGCGTGTTTTCACTTATACTTAGAATTATTTTACTCTTATATCACTCTAAACATTTCCAAAAAGTCATTCTCGCACTTAGTCTTATTTTACTCTCAAAAACCAAGTCCCAAAACCCTCATCTGAATTTAAGAATTCTCTTGAAGCTTCAAGTCTCCATTGTCAACCTTCACCAAGAACTTCTCCAAAGCTAAGGTATATGGTGTTGAACCATTGGGTCCTTTCATCCATGGTGCCTAAACCCTCTCTTACTTAATAATGTATGATTTAAAGTTGATTTTAAATGTGGGTCTTGAATATTGAGAAATTTACGGGATAGTGGTTTTAATACATGAAAGTGTGGTTGTTTAAGCATGTTTTGTACTTCAAATCTTGGATCTAATGTTGGAATTGATGAAGGCTTTTGATATGAATATCTTGGGAGTGTTGCAAGGTGTTGACTAAAGGTTTTAACACTTATTTTTCTGCATCATTTCATCTCTAAAGTGCATGTTCTTTTACCCCTATTACACACCCTCAAGGTATTTGATAAAATGTCCGGTAATGATTTCTTGAGGAATTGAAGGTCCAAAGCATGAGATATGATATGAATGATTTTATGATGATGAAATGTTCTGATATATATATTTATTGCTCTATGAGATATTACGTTAGTGGCTATGATGAATCCTATATAAAGTGTTGCATAGACCATGCCCGATCAGGGGAAAATAGCCCAGGTAACCATGTGAGGGATTTATACTTCGTCACCATGGATGTTTTGGGTATGACCATCATAAGCCATGCGAGGGGTGTATACCTCATCACCATGGATGGCAGGGTGCGACCACCATCAACTATGCGAGAGGTTTATACTTCTTCACCATGGATGGCAGGGTGCGACCAGCATCAACAACCAAGGGGTTTATACATAGGATAGCTTGCTTGGTCTCATTCTTCACATATGATATTCTATATGAGCATGATATACGTAAGCATGATTTACATATGCATTGATCAAACATGCCATCTTGCTATAATATGCCTATTGTCTATCATTTTTGCATTTTGGATTATGATGCCTATCTCTTGTTGCATTGCATCCTACATACTTAGTACATTCAAAAGTACTAACAAATACTCTTGCCTGCATGATATCACCATGTAGAGACTATGCCCGAGTTGATCCTCCTCCTCCTCCACATTGTTAAATGGTGCTACTCCAAGCTTGTGGTAAGTCCTCCATTTCAGGGACTTTGGTTATGTCTTTTCCCTATTATCTATGTATTGAGACACTACCTTATATTAAAATGACTATGAGGGTTAGCCCGGTTACCTCATCTTGGCTTCTGCTCTTTTCATGTTTTAGAGGTGTATGTTGGACAAGGTGTGTACTATGAAAGAGCTTGACTTTTGACTTCGATATTTATGCAAGTTTCCCTCAGTCCCCTTTCCCTTACTTTAATTGAATATGTTTTTTTATGCTTTCTTAACCAAGGATGTGTGACGATATATTAAGAGGATTGTTTGGGGTCCCTTCGGGCTCCCCATTTGTCGTGTCATGTCTAGGCCCTGGGCTCGGGTCGTGAAAAACTTGGTATCAGAGCACTAGGTTAACAGATCCTCAGAGTCCAACACACCTAATTGATTAGATTCCTATTCATGGCTATGAAGCACGCCATGACTATGAATAGGAGGTTATGAGGCATTTTAGGAAATATTTCCCTTCGTCATGTACTAAGTCATGCTATAGAGTTGTGATAAGTATTTCCCCGTAATGATTATTCTTTGCGATGCTAGGTCATACCGAATACTAGAGGAGGGTGGCCCCAAACTCCCGAGCAGCAACCTACCAATTGTGAGCTCCGGGATGGCCTTAATATGCTTGCCCAAGTGGTGGCCAATCAAGTTCAACAAGGGGCCCAAGCCCCTCGTGCTACTACTCTGAGAGCTAGGGTAAGGAACTTCATGTGAATGAATCCTCTAGTTTTCATGGGTCAAAGGTGGATGAGGATCCGCTGGAATTTATTGATGAAATCTTCAAAATCTTGTCCATCATGGGTGTTGGGCCAAATGAGAACACGAAGTTGGCGGTGTACTAACTCAAGGGTGTGGCCCAAATTTGGTTTGATCAATTGAAAGGTGAGAAGGGTAATGGTTGTGTGGTGCTTTAGGAGGAGTTTAAATTGGCCTTTCTTAATCGGTTCTTCCCTCTTGAGCTTAGGGAAACAATGTTGGTTGAGTTTATGAACTTGAAGCAAGGTAGTATGAGTGTGAGGGAGTAATTGTGGATGGTTGGTATTCCTTTGCTTGTCATAGTTGGATTGCTGGAAACATTCTTTGTGTTTTGGTTTGTTGAGTAGCTTTGCAATCTAATTTTGAAAATGAGTGTTGGGTACTTGATTTAAAGTAAATGATGTATATGGCATTATTGTAACTACTATATGTCTCTCATTATCTACTTAGATTGAATCGTCGCTTGAAGACAAGCAATAATTCTAAGTTGAGGGTCTTGATGTGCTGACAAAATACAGCGCATTTGATGTCCAAAACAAGGGATTTTGTGAGTTCTTAATGCAACTTTTTATGGCTTTTATGTGTTTTTGTGTTGATCTTGCAGAAAAGTTAGGTTGGCATGATTTTAAAGAAAAGTTACAGATTTTACTGAATCATAGGACATATGAGCTCACCTATGAGTCATAGCCCAAGCTATGAGTCGTAGGGTATGTCGTAGCAAGAAACAGAGACCAAAAAACTCAAAAATCTGCTAAGTGGGGGTCAACCACATGAGGCCACCTTACGATTCGTTAGTTGCACTACGACTTGTATAGGTAGACTCGTAGCAAGAAATAGCGAGCCAAAATGTTGAACCAAAAGCTGAAGGCCTAGACTACGTAAAGAGCATGCGAGTCATAGCCCGGACAACGACACGTGACAGTGGGTCATAACAGTAAAGTCCAAAATGCCAAGTACTGACCACGAGACCCCGATTATGACTCGTAGGTCACCCTACGAGTTGTACTTGTCCTACGTACCTACTGCCAGCTAACTTTTCTATGTAATTTCTTAGGTCAAATTTGTAAACACTATGTATTCTTTATGTGAGGGTTTATTTTGGGAGAGACCTGACATTCACAACTACTTGTAAGTATTCTAGGGGCATTTTAAGGGTTTAGTGTAGATTTTTATCTTTCTATTTGAAGACCCGCTTTTGGGGAATTGAAAACCCACATTGTACTTCTTTGCCATTAATCCAAGCTTGTGGTTTTCAATTGGAAGGTGTTCTTTCTCTTCATTTCTTTGGGTAAACTCTCGACTATGTCATTTATTTGCATTATTATTGATTTTTCCTTAGCCATGAGTAGCTAAGCACCCATAACTTGGGTTTGTGGGAACCATGGGTAGTTGACTTGAAATAACCTAGACTTTGTGCATTTCTTTGATTGGGGTTTTGCATGTATTGTTTATTTCCCTTCATTTTGATCGTTGTTTGATGATGGCCAACACCAAATCCTGCCTGCTATCACGATGCCAACCAAGGTAGTGACAAATAGGAAAAGGGAAGTAAATGATAGGATTTGATTGATGTGTTCTCATCTAATCAACCAAACCTGTCCAAGGGGAGGTTGATTGGGACAATGGATAACGGTTAGTTGGCATACCATGGTTGCCAACCATGCGCCGTGGTGAAATTCGACCTTCACCTTCACAAGAGGGCTGGAAGAACCTAAGTTACCATCCTGCATGAAAATTCCAAATTAAATTTATGTTTTCTAAGGTAATTGAGTGAACGAATCATAGGGAACACAACCGTTAAGTTGTCCCTAAATTTGAGTATCTTTCTGCATAGTTAGTTTAGTTTTTATTTTTATTGTTCAATTACAAAGAAAACCCTTATTTAGAGATTTTAGTAATCGATGCATGAAATGATTGGTAGTGGATCTCTATAGTCAAGCCCCATATTCCCTGATTCGACCCTAACCTTCAGTTAGGTTAATTATTGACAGCGACCACTTTCTTATTGGAGCGTGAACATCAGATCAAAATTACTTGCAGGGCGTTCCAGGTTGTATGCCCAGCACAAGGAGTCAAGGTAAACCCTAGCTCCGATTAATTTGGAGATCCATCGAATTTTTAGGAGAATGGCTCAAGCAAATGAAGATCTTGCGGTTCAGGAGGAGATAAATTTGAATAAGGAGTATATAGGAAGAGAGGAGAATCCATCAAGGGATAACAGACCTCAGCGTAGGGATTTCAACAGAAATGCTTATGGTTGGAACCAATA
Organism: Solanum clarkiae; assembly: GCA_011800125.2. Lineage (NCBI taxonomy): Eukaryota > Viridiplantae > Streptophyta > Magnoliopsida > Solanales > Solanaceae > Solanum > Solanum clarkiae. The sequence goes on from JAABOM020000007.1 coordinate 12,535,856, forward strand.
CAAGTTGAACCCTATGGCAATGCATGTGATGGACTCTATAGTACTGCCACATCTACCGACAGTTTTTGGCTTATTCACAGGGCTACTGTCAGAGGATCCCCACCGTCATCTCCAAAATGTCATTTTTGTGTGCAAAAGTATCATAGGGACACAATATTTCCATTGACGCTGTGGGACTGAGGTTATTTCCATTGTTATTGACTAGCAATGCAGCTAGCTGGTCGTTTGAGCTTCCTCTAGGTACCATCACAAGTGGGTTGAGCTACATAAGGTGTTCCTCGAAAGATATTTCCCAAGTGAAAGAAATTGAAGCTTAAGGACAAAATTAACAATTTTAAGCAATTTCCTGGAGACTCTCTTAGAACTACACGGGAGAGGTTCAGCAAATGCTTGAGAATGGTACCTGATCACAAGATTATTGATGATGCTTTCGTCAAGATCTTTTATAGAGCACTTGATGAAAATAGAAAAACATGTGCCAACACAATCATAGGAGGTGTTTTTCTTGATCAACTGTTTGAACGTGTCACTAAAAGAATGGAATAAGTGGTGAAGACCAACCGAGCATGGTCCAAAGTGAGATGGTTGAGAGTTCTTGTGAGGTTACCATGAATAATGAGCAAGCAAAGATAAATGAAGTGATCATGGAGCAACTTGCTCAACTCCGCACAAGCATGGACTTGGTTTTAAAGAAAAACCAAGCAAGTGTACAAGCAATGACACACCAACCCCCAAGGTATACCCCTTGCAATTCTTAGCTTGTGTTTCCACTTTGAGGATAAAGTATTCTATTGTTGGTGGAGTGGTATAAGTTATGAATTAAGGTGAAGTTTGAGTAGCCTCAGATCCATAACTTCCTCTATTTTTGATCCCAAGGTTTTCTTGTCGTGTTTCTTTTTCCTTGTGGATTTTTAAATTCTTGCTGAACCAGCATGTTTTAGGATGTGTATATAAATTGTGAAAGCATAGTAATGTTACTTATTGGCATATATATAGTTCTTTAATGTTCTTTAAGTTTTGATAAAACTTGGGTGCCCTAATTTATTTTTTTTAATTATGGTTAGTGAGGCAATTGTACATTTTGAGTGTTTGGCAATGATTGTTTCGATACTGTGAGAGCAAGCTGAGGCTTGAAGCATGACCTGTGAGTCTATACTTGATTGTGAGTGCAATGCTATGTGTGTTGTAAGCTTATTTTGATGCATTAATGTATTATGTATGGACTCAAAACTTGCCCTCGTACTCTAAGCTTGGTAAAGTGACTTAGTTGATTTGGAAGTGATCTTAGGCCTTTGTTCTGATAGGAAGCCAACTTTTGCCTAAATTGCCTACCAAATGATCTAGCGAATCCCTTGTTCTGAATATTTGAGCTTCTCATGTACTCATTCTTTCTTGACACCTTTCTGACTTAACCTTATTTGATGAAATACCCTGATATTAGCCCTGATCTATCCTTGAACATGCAAACCTTGATTGAGGCTAAAAGCCTAAGTTGAGGGTGGCTGCATTGGTGGCCCTAGTTTGAGTTATGGATATTGTGTACTTCACCTTAGGCCTTAGGGTGGCCCTTATTGTGGTAAAGTAACAAAATGAGGTGGTTAGTTGGGGTGAAATGAAAGAAAATAATTAATCATGAGCCGGGTGAAGAAAAGGAAAAGAAAGAGTGCCTTGATCTAAAAAGATGTGCCAAAATGAGTTTGAAATTGAGGCACAGCTGAAAAAGTGAAAGAAAAGCCCGAAAAAAGCTTTGAAATAGGGGAATAAGGGAGGAATTAGTGAAATTGAATGGGTTGTGAAGGTAACAGTGTTGATAAGAATGGTTCAAGGATAGCATTTAGTTACTAAATGCCTAAAATGCCATTCTAAAGCACCCTGAACCTATGTTACAAGCTCTTAAGTCCTAAAGTGATCCAAATCCACTTTTTCACCAAGCCAAAATATGAGTACAGGGGCAAGCTTATGGTGTCAGTCATTGTGCATGGATTTCAATTGTGAGAGTGAGAATGTTTCCTCAGTCCCTGATCCACAATGCTTTTGATTGTATGGGACTTCTTTCTTGTGATTGCATTTGCACTACTTGATTAGCATATGACTGCACCAGTGATTGTGGAAGGTTGATGCTCCTTAGCTTATCACAATTAAATTGTCAAAAATATGATTGTGTCCTTGTCTTGCTGAATAGCCTTGAAATCCTTTCTTGAAAAGGATAGGAGGTATCTATACCTGAGAAGTGATCAATATGCCAATAGTATAGTTGTTATGTATTTCACTTTGTCTATGTAAATCGAGTTGTCGCTTGAGGACAAGCAACATTTCTAAGTTGAGGGTGTTGATATACTGTCAAAATACGACACATTTGATGTCTAAAACAAGGTGTTCTGTGAGTTCTTAAAGCTAGTTTTTATAGTTTTTATGTGTTTTTGTGTTTATATTGCAGAAAAGTTAGCTTGGCATGATTTGGAAGAAAAGTTGTAGATTTTGCTGAAGCATAGGCTATACAAGTCATCCTACGAGTCGTAGCCCAAGCTACGAGTCGTAGGACGTGCCGTAGCAGGAAATAGAGACAAAAAGTTCAGAAATCTGCCAAGAGAGGGTCACTCCTACAAGGCCACCCTACTAGTCGAATATCATATACAACTCGTACAGGTGGGATCGTAGCAATAATCAGAAAGCCAAAATGTTGGACCTGGAAGCTGAAGACCAAGGCTACGAGAAAAACATACGAGTCGTAGTCCAAGCTACGACTAGTACCAATAGGTCATAGCAGCAAGGTCCAAAATTCCAAGACCCTGATATCAGACCTCATCTATGACTCGTAGGCCGCCCTGTGAGTCATATCTGCGAGATGTCCCAGATGCTAGCTGTCCTTTCTGCATTATTCTTAGGGTTATAACTTGTACACTATAAACAGTTTAAGTAGGGTTTTATTTTAAGAGAGTTGACACTTGTGAATTTTTTTTAGTCTTGTTCTTGAGCTCTAAAATATTCTCTCAAGAATAATTTTAGGGTTCCAATCTTACATTAGCATTTTCTGTTTGAAAACCCATTTTTGGGGATTTGCAAATCTTGTGCTACACACTTGGGAATTTATCAAGCTTGTAGGTTTGCAATTTAGGTGTCTTCACTTTCATTGGAGTTGGTAAAATTCTCAACTATGCCTTTTACTTGCATTTTTATGTATTTTATCTTAGCCATGAGTAGCTAAGAGCCCACAACTTGAGGTTGTGGGAAACATGGGTAGTTGACATGAAATAACCTAGGTATTGTGCATTTCTATGATTGAGGTTTTGTGTGTATTATCTATTTGCCTTCGTTATTAATGTTTTTTGGTGGTGGCCAACACCAAATCCTGCCTACTATCACAATCCTGACCAAGGTAGTGATGAATAGGAAAAGGGAAATAGATGACATGATTCGGTTGATGTCTTGCCATCTGATCGACCAAACCTGACCAAGGGGAGGTTGACTGGGATAATAGGTAACAGTTAGTTGGCACACCATGGTAGCCGACCAAGTGCCATGGTGAAATTCAACCTTCACTTTTACAAGAGGGCTGGAAGCACTTAAGTTATTGTCCTACGTGTGATTTACCTATTGTAGTCATGTTATCTAGGGAATTTGAATCAACGAACCACGGGGAACACAATTCCCAAGTTGTTCCCAAATCTGAGTGTTTTCTCACTTTTTAATTTGTGTTTATTTTAACTTTACTTTTGAATCACAAACCCCCGCCCCCCACACACATCTAGAGATTGTATTTATAGATATTAGAAATGATTAATGGTGAATTCTTGTAGTCAAGCCTTATATTCCCGGTGGATTCGACCCTAAATTTGGTTAGGTTAATTACTGATAGCGGCCGCTTGCTTATTAGAGCGTGACTATAATCATTACTCTTGTCTGTATTTCTCTTCTACATTCAGGGACGAATGTTCCCAAGGGGGAGATATTGAGATGACCCCATAAGTGCCCAAAAACATGCCTCAAAATGCCCAAAAAATTGATTCCTTTATATCTTAAAATCCATTCGTCATTTTAAAAATCCAACTTCATATTCTTGTTCAGGGGGTCCAAATTATTGTAACAAGGGTCTGACCTCGATTTTAGAGCAAAGAAATCGATTTATGAAATTTCACATGGTATAAATTCCAGGAAGCTTTCTGTGTCGCTTCCGCGATGCGGAGCTGTGTAATTGGGGTTTCCGCATTGCCTCCGAGACACGGAGAAGTGTATCTGGGTGCTATCTTTTCTTTAGCCTGCTCAATATTATTCTAAGTGTTGAGCCCAAAATTACCAAGCGTGTTTTCACTTATACTTAGAATTATTTTACTCTTATATCACTCTAAACATTTGCCAAAACCCATTCCCACACTTAGTCTTATTTTACTCTCAAAACCCAAGTCCCAAAACCCTTATCCGTATTTAAGGATTTTCTTCAAGCTTCAAGTCTCCATTGTCATCCTTCAACAAGAACTTCTCCAAAGCTAAGGTATGTGGTGTTGAACCATTGGGTCCTTTCACCCATGGTGCCTAAACCCACTTTTACTTAATAATGCATGATTTAAAGTTCATTGTACATGTGGGTCATGAATATTAAGAAATTTACTGTATAGTGATTTTAAAACATGAAAGTATGGTTGTTCAAGCATTTTTTGAGCTTCAAATCTTGGATCTAATGTTGGAATTGATGAGGGGTTTTGATATGAATGTTTTGGGGGTGTTGCAAAGTGTTGATTAAAGGTTTTACCACTGATTTTCCTACATGATTTTATCTCTAAATTGCATGCTCTTTTACCCCTATTACACACCCCAAGGTATTTGACAAAATATTCAGTTATGGTTTCTTGAGAAATTGAAGGTCCAAAACATGAGATATGATGTGAATGATGTTATGATGATGAAATGAGCTGATGTATATGTTTATTCCTAAATGAAATATTGCATCAGAGCCTATGATGAATCCTACAAAAAGTGTTGCATAGACTATGCCCGATCCGGGGGGAAAAGAGCCTGGGTAACTGTGCGAGGGGTTATACTTCGTCAGCATAGATGTTTGGGGTGTGACCATATCAACCATGCAAGAGGTTTATACCTCGTCACCATGGATGGCGTGGTGCGACCACCATCAACCATGCAAGGGGTTTATACTTCATCACCATGGATAGCGGGGTGCAACCACCATCAACCACCAAGGGGTTTATACCTTGGATAGCTTGCTTGGTCTCAATCTTCACATATGATATTCTATATGTGCATGATATACCTAGGCATGATTTACAAATGAATTGATCATTCATGCCAACTTGCTATAATATGCCTATTGTCTATCGTTTTTGCATTTTGGATTATAATGCCTATCTCTTGTGGCATTACATCCCACATACTTAGTACATTCAAACGTACTAACGCATACTCTTGCCTATATGATATCACCACGTAAGGACCGGTGCCCGAGTTGATCCTCCTCATCCTCCATGTGGTTAGATAGTGCTACTCCAAGCTTGTGGTGAGTCCTCCATTTCAGGGACTTTGGTTATGTCTTTTCCCAATTATCTATGTATTGAGATACTACCTTATGTTATATTTAACTATGAGGGTGAACCCGATTATCTTGTCTTGGATGCCACTCTTTTTATGTTTTAGAGGTGTATGTTGGACAAAGTGTGTACTATGTATGAGCTTGACTCTTGACTTTTGACTTTGATGTTTATGCTAGTTTCCCTTAGTCCCCTTGCCCTTACTTTAACTGAATATGTTTTTATAATGCTTCCGCAACCAAGGATGTGTGACGATATGTTAAGAGGCTTGTTTGGGGTCCCTTCTAGTTCCCCATTCGCTGTATCACATCTACGCCTTAGGCTTGGGTCGTGACATTCACTCTACCTTACGGCATGACCTTTTTGATAGAATGTCCACAACTTACGATATGATTCATTCGGTGGAATCTGTTAGTCTTTCAACCTTACGGCATGGCCTTTTCAGTAGGGTGTCCATACCGTACGATATGATCTTTTTGGTAGAATATCCATACCTTATGATATGGTAATTTTGGTAGGAGCCATTAGTCACTCTACCTTACGGCATGGCCTTTTCGGTAGGAATCATGGAACTAGCTCATCAAACCATTACATTTAGAGCATCAAAGAAGGGCCTTCTCTATTTTCTCATGTACACAACAAACATGGTAACCCAACAATCTACTTGCAACACCATAGGTACTTCGGCATGAAAAAACTCATATATATTCCTTTCATCATCATAAAGTCATTTAACTCATATTCTATGTTTTAGACCTTCAACAACTCAAGAATCCATAATCTGACATTTTATCAAACACTTGGCGGGCGTGTAGTGGTAGTGTAAACCATGAAATTTATGTATGAAATCATGCAAGAAAACTTGAAGTAAAATAGCCCACCAATACTTGCTAATACCATCTTGCAAAATATGTTGAAAACCCTCATCAAATGTAAAGAGAGATCATAGTTCTATAGCTTAAAACATGCATGATCATAATAGGTAAATCATCTCATAGTTTAGGCTTAAAAATGAGTAATCGTGTATTTTCAATCAAACTTTCATGAAATACGAATATAATAAATGATCATAATCTATAATATATAATATCCATAAGTAACACAACTTGAAAACATGTAATTTTCATAGAAATGGAAGATTGGGCTTCATAGGTGAAAGGTACCCATGAATGAAACCCACATACCTTAGAACTTGAATTTCTTGAAATTTCGTTGTGAAAGACTTGAAGTTTGGAAGTGGGCCTTAGAATCCAAAACTTTCTCTTGAGCTTTCTTGAATTTGTATTGGGGTTTTGCTGGAGGCTCTTGAGAGAATTTGAGAGTGTATTCCAATTGGGAGGAGTGAATTTGATCTTTAGGAAAGGTTTTTGGTCTTTAGGAAGTGTTAAGATAGCATGGGAATTCCCAAAAGATCAATAGAAATGATTAAATTTACGGAATGCCATTAATGAAATGGAATTTGGCAAAAACCCGTATATACCCCTGCACATACGAGTTCTACGAAAATTGGCATAACTTCTTCATATGAACTCTAAATAAGGTGAAACGAAGTGCATTAAAAAGATAATTCAAAGAGCTTCAATTTGGTAGGTCGTGGGCCATTTGTATGTGTGCTAACAGATATACCCCTTTAAATTTGACCTTCCTACTGGGCAATTATGCAAAACTTAGCCAACGGAAATTTCTTTAAACTTGGCTTGATGTATGGGACACACGATGGTCTTAAATGACATAAATAATTTTGACTTAGATTTGAATGAGAGGTTGAAGCTTGAATGAATTTCTTGAGATCCGGTAGTGAGTTTGGGACACTTGAATTGGGTGAAATGTTTGTCTAAGTGTTTGAATGAGTATTGAGGAATGTCTTGGATGATATGAAGGTAAAATATGGCTAAGTATAAGTATTTTCAAATATAGGAAGACTTGGGCCCAAGACCCAAAAGCCTTGGACTGGAACACAAAATATGAGCAAAATTATCACAGGGGCACGAATGCGCACTATTTTTTGTAAACTTAAACATTTGAAATTGTGAAGTGTTCACTCTAAAATCGGGGTTAGAACCACTTCCTAATCAATTTAACCCCATAATCTAGAATATGAAGTGAAATCTTCGAAATAACGTATGGATTTTGAGATGTATAGAAATTACGATTTCGGGCATTTTCGAGGCACATTTTAGGCACTTTTTGGGGTCGTTTCAATATCTCCCCCTTGGGAATATTAGTATGAGAATGTCAAAGAAACGTACATAAGAAGAGTAATCATGAATAAGTCAGGCTCAACAAGAATGCAACAATACATTTAAAACACCACTTTCAAAATCTCAACATAAGTGTCAATAATCATCATGAATTTGTCAACATGAACATGGATGCATGCAAATGGCATAGGGGCTAAAATATAAGACTTGAAATCACAAGAAGGGGTTCAACGGGTTATCGTAAGCTTGAATAGAATGAAAGAGGTACGGATATCGCTCCTCCATGCCTACTCCAGCTCTCCGAGAGACACTGTCGACTTGACGATCCTTTCGATGAAATCCATCATATCCCCAATACTTTAAAGCCACCATAGCACTTGGAGAACCATGTACCACATTGTCATAGGGGTATGGAGACCGAATAAACCATGTCCATATCAATAGGTCAATCCGATAAGTAGGCAACCTCACTAATCTTTCTCAACACTTTATAAGGACTCACAAACCATAAACTCGATTGTTGACCCTAATCATACCTAGTCCACTTGGTACTACAAATCACCATCTCCCCCTTGAGAGAAAACCTCCACTCTACCTTCTTTCACCCTAACCTCTAACTCTATTAAGGCGGGATTGAGGACTTGCCTAAACTAGAACCCTCCAACAAAAGAAAATGGCAACCATCAACACCACTACACAACCATTCTCAACTTCACCTAATCTCATTACAAACCTAGTCAACCGGTGAACTTCTAGAACCACCCTCTTGTTACTCCAAATTCACCCACTCCCCATGATTCACAAGAAACCTCACATACATCAAAATTCACAATATTAACCTCAAACGATTCACAAGCTCTTCCTCACTTTCGGAGACAAACCAACATATCAACACCAAGGACCACCACAAACATAACAAGGTAGGGGGTTAAAAACCCTATTCATGAGACCTATAGACATAGCCGGTGCACTATCCAACAAAAAGATGATATCCCAAATTCAACCGATCGAAAAGGACATTCAAGGCCTCATCTACCACCAAAAACAACTCAATAAACAAGATAACTTAGGTTTAACACCCCTAATTTTCATAAGACAATACATGCAACCCCTGGAGATCAATTGCATCTTAAGACAAGAATTGGGCCTACCTCTTGATCACCTCCCACTCAAAGATGAGTTAACTAGAGAGTTGGAATCTAATCTACGGACACTACAATCAAGGGAGACACAATATTCATAACCAATCCACTCCAAGTATGATCTCAAAACTTACCACATCCAATCCAACAAAATCACAAGGCAAGACCTAGATGCAACATGACTATGGAATAATACTTACAAAGGTTTTAGCAATAATAGACTCAACAAAAAGGGGTAGACACCAAAAGATTCACATAGCAACTTGAGACACACATAAGAAAACTACAAGTAACAAAAGAATAAAGAAGGAATTAGTGGCACTCGGACCCACCAATGCCCACACATTTAAGTCAAAGGAACTTTAACATACCAGTAGCAACATTGGGTGCCTCATATACCCCGTGCCTCCTTTGAAGAGCATAGAACCAATTACGTCTTGGAACATCCCCTTGATCAACATCACCATCTTTAACTCGGGACACACACAAGAAGACCAAAAGTAACAAAAGAATAATGAAGGAATTAGTGGCATCTAGACCCACCAATGCCCACACATTTAAGTCAAAGGAACTTTAACATACTACTAGCAACATTATGTGCCTCATATACCCCTTTCCTCCTTTGAAAAGCGTAGAACCGATTACGTCATAGAACATCCCCTCGATCAAAATCACCATCTTTACCCTTTTTTCGAGTGTATGGGCAATCTAGAATTTTGTGGCCCATTTAACCATACCGAAAGCATGCACCCATTTTTCCTCCAACATATACCACCATGTTTTCCCATATTTTGGGCATCTAGGATGAGTCACCCTATCATCTCCTTGGGGCCTTGGGTTTGACACACTATTTTTAGCAACCCTCTTGCTTGGAGCATCATAGGCCTCTAGACCTTGGGATCCACCATCAAATCGAGCCCTCTTGGCTTCATTACCCCTTCTTTTCCTCAACTTCTCCCCCTCTATTTGTCAACATAAGTCATCAAGCGGGAAAAATCCATGTCATTAATCAACATAGAAGACCAACATTCTTCACTCACCAAATTGAGACACCTACCAGGAACCTATTCATTCTAGCCCTTGGGTCAGCAACTAAGTGAGGAGCACATTAAGAGAGTTGGTTGAACTTGAGGGCATACTCCCTCACCCTCATTGACCCTTTTTCAATTCATGAACTCCACCATCTTTGCCTTCCTTAGATCAAGGAGGAAGGACTAATTAAGAAAAGATGCCTTAAACTCCTCCCATAGAACCACATTATTGTTTCCCTTTCCCTCCTTCCATTGAGTAAACCATATTTGCGCTACCCCTTTGAGTTGGTAAGCCATCAACTCATCCTTGTCTTCTGATCTAACACCCATGATAGACAATACCTTATAAATCACATCAATAAATTATTGTGGGTCCTCATCCACTTTGGACCCATAGAACTCTGGTGGACTCATCCTCATGAAGTCTCTCACCCTAGATCCCGGGGCAGGAGCAAGAGGGGCTTGGGCCCCTTAATTAACTTGATAGGCCTTAGCTTGAGCTAGCAAGGTGAGAGTATCCCAAAGTTCACCATGAGCCAATTGTCCCTCGGGAGCGTGGGCTCTTCTTTCTCTCGTGTTAGGCATAATCAACTACCCTGGCAAAGAATAATTGTTGGGGGGACATTACTTTAACTCTATAGGATGACTTAGAACATGAAGAAGGGAACATTTCCTAAAACATCTCATCGCCTCTTACTCATAGTTGTGGTGCACAACACAACCATGAATAAGACTATAATCAACGCAGTGTGTTAGACTCCGAGGATCTAACAACCTAGTGCTCTGATACCAAGGTTTTATGACCCAAGTCTAGGGCATAGACGTGACATGATGTGTGGGGAACTCGAAGGGAATCCCAAGCAAGCCTCTTAACATATCATTCCACATCATTGGAAGCAGAAGCAAGAATACAACAACAAGAGATAGTAAATAGGGATAACTAGGGCTATGGGACAACTTTCATATTATAAACAACAAGTATCAAGAGAGAGTCAAAGCACATAAACATAATACATATCATCTCCAACAACACCTTTAAAACTTAGAAACTTAGTGGGGGCTAGGATAGTAATCGGGATCACCCTTTTAGTCAATGTATACATAAAAGAAATATAGTCTTAGAATATAGCATAAGATCACAAATATCATCCCCAGAATGGAGAACTCACCAAAAAACTTGGTAGAAATCATACTAGCCACGTGGTAGAGGATGCTCAAGTGAGGCTCCAGTTCCTACATGGTGATATCATATAGGCATAGAGTATGCGTTAGTACATTTGAATGTGCTAAGTATGTAAGATACAATACAACAAGAGATAGACAACATAGTCAAAATGTATAATGATAAATAATACATAGCATAATAGCAATATGACATGTATTATCAATGCTTAAGGTAAAACATGCTTGTAAATCTTGAACAAGGGATATAAACTCAATATGTTGTACATATTAAAACCCTTTTTACCAAACTTCATGAAATGTGCCTAATAGCCCCTACTCGCCTTATGGTATAACCTTTTTGGAGAGTGTTACCAATACCCCTACGATACGACTTGGTCTTTTTGATAGGTAGTGTAAGACGTCCCCTACTTTATGATATAATCATTTGGGTAGGAGCCGTTATTCATTCTACCTTACGGCATGGTTTATTCCATAGAATGTCCACACGTTACGATATGACCTTTTTGGTGGAATCCATTATTCTTTCTATGTTATGGCATGGCCTTTTCGGTATGGTGTCCATACCTTACGATATGATCTTTTCGGTAGGGACCATTAGTCATTCTACATTATGATATGGCCTTTTCAGTAGAATATCCATACCTTACAATATGAGCTTTTCGATAGGAACCATTAGTCTTTCTTCCTTGCGGCATGGCCTTTTCGGTAGGAATCATAGAACTAGCTCATCAAATCATTATATTTAAAACATCAAAAGAGGGTCTTCTCTATTTTCTCAAGTACCCAACAAAGATC
>JAABOM020000007.1:12547846-12573974 GCA_011800125.2 Solanum clarkiae
TCTCATGATTATGCATTTTGAATATAATAGCTTATGTCTTAGTTGCATTGCACCCCGCATACTTAATACATTCAAATGTATAAATGCACACTCAATGTCTACACGATATTACCATGTAGAGAACGGACCTCATTTTGATTATCCTCCTCCACGTGGTTAGCTCGATACTTCAAAGAAAACATCGGTGAGTCCTCAAGTCCGAGGATAGTATCTAAATTACTCTTACTATGTTGAGACTTCTATATGTTGAACACTTGTTTTTATGAGGGTGAGCCCAAAAAGTGTCTTGGCCCCTGCTCCATTCCATGTTAGAGGTGTTCTTGGATACTATGATGTATTTATGCTATAAGCTTGAGTTTTTTATTGCTTTTATGAATATCATGAATTCCCTTAGTCCCGCTTCCCTTTTTATTTTATCTTGTAGTGCTTAATTTGCTTCCGCAATCAAGGATGTGTGATTCATATGCTAAGAGGCTTGTTTGGGGTTCCTCCAGGTTCCTCATTTGTCGTGTCACATCTACGCCCTAGTCTTGGGTCGTGACAAGCTTGGTATCGGAGCACTAGGTTGTCAATGGTCCTCAAAAATCCAACACACTATGTTGATTAGAGTCTTATCATGATTGTGAAGCATGCCACAACTGTGAATGGGAGGCTATGAGGCGTTTAGGAAATGTTTCACTTCTTCATGGTCTAAATCATGCTTTAGGTGTGAATGGAAAGATTGTCCCCTAATGAATGCTCTTGTTTCTTCAAGATCATGCCGATTCCAAGGGGAAGACTAAGGGGAGCCCATACTCCCAAGAAGAAACCGACCCTTCCCTCTCCTCAAGATCATCTAGATGGAGGGGTAGCCCATGATGAGTTCCAGGATGCTATCACAATGTTGGCTCATGCCATATCTACCAAATGAACCAAGGGGCCCAAGCCCCTCATGCTCTCACTTTGGCCTCAAGGGTGAGGGATTTCAATAAGAATGAATCCACCAGAGTTCATGGATCCAAGGTGGATGAGGATGCCCAAGAGTTCATCGATGAGGTGTATAAGGTACTATCTGTCATAGGGGTCAATTCAAAGAAGAAAGTGTAGTTAGCGACCTACTAACTCAAAGGTGTTGCCCAAATTTGGTTTGCCCAATGGAAATTGGAGAGGAGAGATGATGATGTTATTCCTTGAGAGGAGTTCAAAGCCGCATTCCTTAACTGGTTCTTCCCTATCAAGCTAAGAGAGGCTAAGATGATGGAGTTTATGAACCTTAAGCAAAGTTCCATGAGTGTGAGGGAGTATGCCCTCAAGTTCAACAAGCTTTCCAAGTATGCTCCACATTTGGTGGCTGACCCTAGAGCTAGAATAAACAAATTTGTGTCGGATGTGTCCGACTTGGTTAATGAAGAGTGTCGTACCACCATGCTAGTGAGTGAAATTGATTTGTTTCTACTCATGACATATGTCAAGCACCTAGAGGGGGGAAAACTTTGAAAGAGAAGAAGTCGTGAGTCCAAGAAAGCTAGATTTGAGGGTGGTTTCGAAGGTTGTAAGGGTGGTCGATTTCCTCGAGGCCACAAGTTTCAAGGACAAGGGTCTTCCAATGCTCCTAACAAGAGATAATAATGATAACCCAAGATTCCAAGGTGGTAATGGTGGTGGGTCTAATCCTAAGTGCCAAAAGTATGGAAAAAACCATGGTGGCCCATGTTTGAAGAACTAAATGCTTGCTTTGGTGGTGCTGAAATAGGTCACAAGGTTATTGATTGTCCTCATGCTCAAAACAAAGGTAGAGATGGTCATCCTCAAGGACAAGGTGCTAATGCAGGAAAAAGGGCAAAAGGAGGCCAACAAAAGGATGTTCCAAGTAAAAATAGGTTCTATGCTCTCCATGGAAGGCAAGAGATGGATAATATGCCTGATATTGTCACTGGTATGTTAAAGGTTTTTTATTTTGATGTGTATGCATTGATAGATTCGAGTGCCACTCTTTTTGTCATTACTCTTTTTTATTGTCAAAAAGCTTCATATGTGTCCTAAATTGTTGTGTGTGAACCTTATAAAGTGTCTACCCCCATTGGTGAGTCCATTGTTGCAAAAAGAGTCTATAGAAATTGTCCCATGTTCATATTACATAAAGTCTTACCTTGTGATTTTGCTGAATAAGATATGGTGGATTTTGATATCATTCTTGGGATGGATTGGTTACACACATTTTATGCCTCCATTAATTGTAGAACCCGTAAGGTTAAATTCTAATTCCCTAATCAGCCCATCCTTCAGTGGGAAAGTCGTGTTGTGGTGGTCAAGGATAGATATTTTTCTTGTCTTAAAGACCAAAAGTTGATTTCTAAGGTTGCCTTTATCATCTTGTGAGGGTTAGGGAGGTTGAGTCCAAAGTCCTTCCTTTTGAGTCAGTTCCAGTGGTCAATGAGTTTCTTGATGTTTTTCCTAATAAGTTTCCCGATGTTTCTCTCGAAATGAAAATAGACTTTGGTATAGACCTCCTTCCTGATACACAACCCACTTCCATTCCCCCTTACTATATGGCCTCGCCAGAATTGAAGGAGTTGAAGGATCAATTGAGGGATTTGTTGGAGAAGGGTTTTATAAGGCCTAGTAAGTCACTTTGGGTTGCACTGGTGTTGTTTGTGAAGAAAAATGATAGTTCCCTTAGAATGTGTATTGATTACCATCAACTTAATAGGGTTACCAAAAAGAACAAATACCTTCTACCAAGGATTGATGACTTTTTTGATCAACTACAAGGGGCTAGTCACTTTTATAAAGGTACACATACCACCAAGTGAAGGTAAGAGAGTGTGATATTCCCAAGACAGGTTTTTAGACTAGGTATGGGAACTTTGAGTTTGTGGGTATGGATCTCATGAATAGGGTCTTTAAACCCTACGTTTATATGTTTGTGGTGGTCTCATTGATGATATATAGATTTATTCCCTGAGTGAGGAAGGGTATGTGAATCACTTGAGGGTGGTGTTACAAATCTTGAGGGATGAGAGGTTGTTTGTTAAATATGAAAAATGTGAATTTTGGTTGAAAAAGGTTGCTTTTTTCTAGGGCATGTGGTGTCAGGTGATGGTAAGGTGGATCCCAAGGAGACGGAGATGATAAGAAATTGGCCTAGACCTTAGACTCTGTCGGATATTAGGGGTTTCTTGGGTTTGGCGCATTACTATCAGAGGTTTGTGAATGGCCTTTCTTCTATTGCTTCTCCTATGACAAATTTGACCCAAAATAAGGCAAAATTTGTTTGGACCAATGAATATGTAAAGAGTTTTCAAACTTTGAAGGATAAGCTTGTCTCCGCTCCTATCTTGGCTCTACCGGAAGGGTTGGAAGAGTTTGTGGTATATTGTGATGCCTCAAGAATTGGTTTGGGATGTGTTCTGATGCAACATGGCAAGGTGATTGCATATGCCTCTAGACAACTCAAGGTGCATGACCAAAACTATCCCACCCATGATATTGAATTGATGGCCATGGTATTTTCTTTGAAAATTTGGCTACAATATTTGTATGGGATTCATGATACTGTGTTTACCAACCACAAAAGTCTCCAGTTTGTGCTCACACATAAATACCTTAACTTGAGACAAAGAAGGTGGTTAGAGCTCCTTAAAGATTATGACATAAATGTACAGTATCATCTCGGCAAAGCTAATGTTGTGGCTGATGCTCTATGTAATTGTCCATGGGTAGTCTAGCTCATATTGATGATGGTGGTAAGGAGGTGGCTAGAGAAGTTCACCAATTGGCTAGGTTGGGGGTTAGGTTGGATGAAGGTGAAAATGTTAGTGTAGCAGTTATTGATGGTTCTAAATCTTTTTTGTTTGAGGAGGTAAAGTCAAAACAAGATCTTGACCTCGTCTTGCTAGAGTTGAAGGCCTTGGTGAAGGATGGTAAAGTGGATGCTTTCTCCCAAGGTTGAGATAGTGGCCTTAGGTACCAAGGTAGGTTGGGTGTACCTAATGTTGATGACTTGAAAGAGTTGATTTTGAAGGAGGCTCATAATTCATCCTATTCTATTTACCGCGGTTCTACAAAGATATAAAGAGATTTAAGGGAAATTCATTGATGGTATGGTTTTAATTGGACTAGAATTGGTAATGGATGCCGTGGGGGAAATGTGGCTTATGAAGTAAAAGGTTGAGGAACCAAATTATAGCATTTGTCAAGGTCCTTTAGAGGAATCAACAAGTTGGAAGTATCACTTGGCAAGCCGAGGTGGTTATGGAGAAGCGATATTTACACCTCCCTCACTCTATTCAAGCCTAAGATAACAAATTCAGTCTCATCCATTATTTTTAAGTCCTAAGTTTCAGCCCTCATGTCATTTTGTGTGCATTCATGTTCATGGTAAAAAGTTTATGGTGATTTTTGATATTCATGTTGAGATTTTGAAAATAGTGTTTAAATGCATTTGTTACATTCATGTTAGGCTGAAATCTTCATGATTAATTCTCAAACACGTGCTTCGTTAACATTCAGGGATGAATGTTCCTAAGGGGGAGATATTGACATGCCCCACATATGCTCTGGAATGCCCCATAATCGTAATTTTCATATATCTCAAAATTCATGCATTATTTCAAAAAATTCAATTTCATATTCTCGATCAGGGGAAAATTTGAGTGAGAAATGGGTATAACCCAGATTTTATAATACCCGAAGTGAAAGATAATTTTTGCTAACTCTAAGACTTCCTGTGGCTATCCACGCCGAGGGCGCGACGCACCTAGGGCGTGACGCACCTAGGGCGTTCCACTGTGTTATTTGAAGTCCACATCTAGTCACGTCGTGTCAGGGGCGTGGACCAGTGTAATATTTTCCTTACTTTTCTTATTTCCCCTAAGGGCATGGGGGTCATAGTCCTATGCCCAGTTAAACGTGAAATCGCCCATACTTAGCCATTTTTCAACTCTATCACTCACAAAACCCTTTCAAAAACCTCTCTAAGACTCTATCAATTCTCTCATTCAAATCTAAGGATCTCAAGCTCTAAGTCTACATCAAGATCACCTCAAGAAATTCTAGGTATAAGGTATGTGGTTCTTCATCCATGGGTCCTTTCACCCACAGAGCCTAACCTTCTCTTTTCATGAAAATTACAAGTTTTCAAGTTATATTACCTATGGATATCTCTTATTATGAATATAAATTATATTGGTGTTTTATGAAGAATGGATAGATTACGTATGAATATTTATTTCAAGCTTATTCCATGAACTGATTTTGTCTATCGAGACTATGCAGGTTTTGAGCTATGCAACAATAAACTATTATGAGTTTTTGTGATGGATTTCAAGGTACCCTATATGAGGGTTTTACTACAATTTTGGTGGGTTAATTTTCTTGATGTTTACTCATCTTATTTCACCCTCGAATTGCATGATTTTAAAAAAGTATCATGAACATCCCATGTTTGATAAAATTACATGAAAAGAATTTTTCAAGTATTGATAATCTATTACTTGATGTACAAGTCAAGTGACTTTATGATGATTAAGGGCTTTCAAGCATGTATTGAAGTCATGAAAAGTATCTATGATGTTACAAAAGTATAGAGTAAAGCCCTGTTTCAACATTTTTAGCTCTTCTGAGCCGTTCATGTTAAAGCAAGGGTTCATGTATGACTATAAACTATTCTCATGTTCAAGTTAGGCTTACTATTAGATGTTAAGCATGTTTAGGATCTACTCATATCATTTTTCAAGTTTCTCACAAGTCATTGAAATTATAATTATTTGAAGTATTTCATTGGATTTAACTTAGCACTGATGGATTAGATGTCGGCGTCGACTATCTTCAAGGATCCATACTTTTCTCAAACTATATGCCACCATGGGATATGATTATTACCCTTGCTATTCTAGTGGATCTATCTAGTTCACTTTGTCATGAAATCCTTTCCGAAATGGGTCATGTTCCCCTAAGGAGGGTTACTTCATATGAAATGGATCATATTCCCGTAAGGTGAAGTATGGTTTACCTTGGCAAGTAGACCACCTCTCTTCCGATGAGGAGTAATCATCAGGATTCCAAGTTTTATCTTGCTTGGCCTTACTCATGTCGCCTAAGATCTCTTCCCACATATGTATGATATATTATGCAAGTTGAATGATTTACAAGCATGTCTTATTATAAGCATTGATCATGCATGTCATATTGATGTTATATGTATCCATTGCTCATGATTATGTATTTTGAATAAAATGGCTTATGTGTTTGTTGCGTGCACCTTGCATTCTTAGTATATTTAAACGTAATAATGCATACTCTATGCCTACATGATATTACCATGTAGGGATCGGAGTTCCTTTTGATCATCCTCCTCCATGTGGTTATCTCGGTACTTCGAAGAAAAGCGTTGGGGAGTCCTCAAGTCCGAGGAAAATATCTAAATTACTCTTGTTATGTTGAGACTTCTTTATGTTGAACACTTGTTATTATAAGAGTGAGCCTGGAAAGTGTCTTTTCCCATGCTCCATTCCAAGTTTTAGGTGTTCTTGGATACTATGATGTATTTATGCTATAATTTTGAATCTTTTATTACTTTTATGAATATCAAGACTTCCCTTAGTCCCGCTTCCTTTTTATTTTATATTGTAATACTTAATTTGCTTTCGTGACCAAGGATGTGCAATTGATATGCTAAAAAGTTTGTTTGGAGTCCCTTCGGGTTTCCCATTCACCGTCTCACGTCTACACCCTAGGCTTAGGTCGTGACACACATGAAAACCATGGAGTAGCCATAACCACATATGCTAGCACACAATAAGTCACTCCTTGCTTGAATTGTGCTAAGGGAGGATTGTACCCCTCCTTATCAATACACATATAACTCATGACTTGACTTTGTATAGGGAAGGTTGTACCTATCCTCATCTATACTTTGTGTATATGGAGGGTTGTACCTGTCCTCATCAATACACACATAGCTTATACATCCATAAGCATAGGGAAGGTTATACCTATCCTCATCTATGCATTGTGTAAAGGCAAGGTTGTGCCCATCCTCATCAACACATACTTAGCTCATATATGCACGTGCATAGGGAAGGTTGTACCTATCCTCATCTATGCATTGTGTAAAAGGAGGGTTGTGCCCGTCCTCTTCAATAGACACTTATATCATGCTCACGCTCATAGTATCATGCTCAATTCTTGTTCATAACCATATTTACATAAAAATCATATTTATCAACATAATTGAGTCTTAACCCACTTCATAAAAACCATAGTTCATGTATGCATATGCCATGAAGAAGATGAGAATAGTATGGGCAATAGAGATTCATACTTAAATCAATAATATAATATAATATTCAGGTAAATTTATAAGTAAATTCACATTCAAATTACAATTAAGATTTCCCATGCATAAAGCAAACTATAAAGGGATAGTGGATATTCAAATCTTCATAATAATCGTGCAATTATAAATAATAGGGCTTAAATCACTTTAAAATATAAACAATGAAATATAGCATATATCTCAATTCAATCAAATAAATAATAATATTAAAAAATTATATTTAAAGTAAGATAAATTTCATGAAAAATCAAGTAAAAGAGGTTTGGTCTTCTTGGTTGAAAGGGACCAAGAAACAATCCCACATGACTAAGTTCACTAAGAAGAAACAAGAAGTATTTGATAAGAATGGAGCCCTTCGTTGATTCCCAAGCTAAGCCTCCACTATAGTCTTTGAGAGGAGTTCTTAAGAGAGCTTGAGTATAATTCTAAATGTGAGAATGAATTTGAATGAGGGAAGAAGAGTACAGGTCATTTGAATGTCTTAAGATAGCATCAATAGTAACAAAAGACCCTTAGGAGTAACCATAATTACGAAAATTTCATTAATGAAATGGATGGAAAAATGTTTCCAGGGATCCCATGGGAGGGTATAAGGCTCGTACCAAGGTATACGTCTGTATACCCATCCACGAAGCCATACTTAGAAAATTTCAGCAAGATTTCTTCAAGTCAAGGGTGCTTCCATTAAAGGTCTGACGGATAGTGTGAAACTCCACAAGCCTTACAAGCATCCGTATGAAGGTTCCAAGTTTTGAGATGGTGATTCCATACTTAGAATATTATTTTAGGAAAAGACTTCATGATACTGCACCCCCACGCTCCGTGAGAAGCCACAAGACCCGTATGGGTGCTTGTCTAGCTTGCCTTAGCAAAAATGGAGGGAACACAACATGGGAGGGCATTACAAAAATGGGAATAACTTCTTGATCCGAAATCAAAATTAGGTGAAACTAGATGCGTTGGAAAGCTAATTCAAAGAGAGTCAATTTGATATGTCATAGGCTACCCAGCTCTTTTTGTTCAAGGTGATATGACTATTTAAAATTGACCTTTCTATCAATTCTTACGAAAAGCTTAGCCAATGAAATTCCTTTGAACTTGGCGTGATGAAGGAGACCCATGATGATCGTAAACCACATAAATAAGCTTGGATTGAAGGATTATAAGTGAACTTAGCTTGAGCTTGAAGGTTTCATTTCGAGCTCACAACTTGCGGGGTATTACACCAGGAGTCCCTCCTGACAGGGAGATAGACTTTGGGATAGATACCCTCTTAGATACTTAGCCTATATCTATTCCTCCTTACCATATGGCTCTTTTAGATCTAATATAGTCAAAAACACAGCTAAAAGATCTCCTAGATAATGATTTCATTAGATCGAGCATCTCACCTTGGGGTGCTCTCTTTATTCATAAAAAGGATGGTTCTCTTAGAATGTGCATAGATTACCACTAGTTAAATAAGGTCCCAAAAAAGAATAAGTATTCTCTTCATAAAATTAATGACTATTTGACCAACTCCAGGGTGCTACTTATTTCTCCGAAATAGACATCAGCTCTGGGTACCATTAGCTCTAGGTATCATCAGCTTAAAGTTAGAGAAAGTGACATTCCTAAGGTAACCTTCAGTACCCCAGCAGCTTTCATGGATCTTATGAATAGGGTGTTGAGGTCGTACTTAAATATGTTCATCATTATGTTCATTGATGACATCCTAATCTACTCTTGTAACAAGGAGAAGCATGCCAACCATCTCAGAATTATCCTTCAGACCCTTAAGGACCAATAGTTGTATGTCAAATATTCCAAATGTGAGTTTTGGTTAAATTTTGTGGCCATTTCTAGGTCAGGTTGTTTTTGGTGAGGGTATTCAAGTTGACTTTCAAAAGATTAAGGCTGTAAAGAACTTGCCAAGGCCTAGAACTCCAACAGAGATAAGGAGTTTCTTGTGTTTAGCAGGTTACTAAAGGCATTTTATAGAGGGTTTTTCTTCTATCTCAACTCCTTTAACAAAGCTAACTCAAAAAGAGGTTAATTTCTTATGGTCTGAAGCTTGTGACAAGAGTTTCCAAGAGTTTAAAACTATGCTGACTACAGCTCTGGTCTTATTCCTACCGAGGGAGCTGATGGCTTCGTTGTATACTGTGATGGTTTCAGAGTTGGCTTGGGATGCATATTGATGCAAAAAGGTAAAGTGATAGCATATGCATCTAGACAGCTTAAGACTCACTAGAAAAACTACCCAACTCATGATCTAGAGCCTGTTATTGTGGTGCTTTCTATCAAAATCTAGAGACACTATCTTAATAGTGGTCATGTGGATATATTTATTGACCATAAGAGCTTGTAGTATGCATTCAGTCAGAGGGAGTTGAACTTGAGGCAAAAGAGATGGTTGGAGTTATTGACAGACTATGAAATGAGCATCCTCTATCACCTAGGTAAAGCTAATGTAGTTGTTGATGTTCTTAGCAGGTTGACCATGGAGAGCACTACACACATTGAGGATGGAAAGAAAGAACTAGCTAAGGAGGTACACAGACTAGCACACTTAGGAGTACAGATTAAAGATTCCAACAAAGGTGGTGCAATTATCAATAATAGGGTAGATTCATCCTTAGTGGTGTAGGTGAAAGAAAAGCAAGATCAAGATCCTTTCCTCCTTCAGTTGAAAGAAGATGTTCAAAAACAGAAGGTATTAGTGTTTGCAAAAAGGGAGATGGAGTCTTGAGACACCAAGGAAAACTATCTGTATCAAGTGTTGATGGCCTTAGAGATAGGACTCTAAATAAAGCTCATAAATCCAGAAACTTTATTCACTCAGGTGCAACAAAAATGTATAGATATGTATGAGACATTTATTACTAGGGCCACATGAAAAGGAACATTGCAAAGTTTGTGTCCAGGTACCCGAATCGCCAGCAAGTTAAGGTGGATCACTAAAAGCCTTGTGGTGAGGCCCAGAATATTGAAATTACAGAGTGAAAGGGGGAGATGATTAACATGGACTTCACAACATGCTTACCTCGATCTCACAGACAGCATGATTCGATATGGGTGATAGTAGACAGAATGACTAAGTCAGTGATGTCATCCAAGCCACACCTCCTTTTTTAGGTTAAAATGGTCATTGTCAAGATATATGTTCTAACCAAGGTTAGAGTCGATCCTACAAGGAATATGGTAGACTTAGAAGAATTCAATGTAATTCAAGTTGATTAACCACTTTATCTCCCCAAAAGGAGGGTTTTTGCAATAACTAGAAAAAGTAATCCTAAACTAAGACAAGTGTTAAATTAGTATGAAGAGTAACTAGGGTCTTGTGTTCCCCACGATTCCCTGACTCAGTATTACCAGATAATCAAATTCTTTTCTAGTGTGTAGCATGCATAATGGAAAGGTAAGTTCACCAAACCCTATGGCCCAGGTGAGAGGCAAATTTGACTACGTGATTTGGTTTATCCCCGCAATGTGACATTACTAACCCTTATCTATTGTTCCAGTACAACCTTTCCCTTAGCCCAGTTCAGTTGATTAGACAAGAAACATTCACTCGAATGCAGTTAATTAATCTTTTTCCCTATTCATTACTACCTTAATCCAATCATTAAAACTAGGTGAGTTCTAACGTTGGCCACCATTAAAAAGCATTTAAACTAATTAAAGAGAATTAATTAATACACGCATACATATTTTTGAAGAATTACGAATTATCTGCTTTTATCAGCTTTTACCTTGTCAGTTCTTTATGGTTCCCACAACCCTTATCGTGGATTTAGCTACTGATGATCAGTGTAGATGAAAGACTTATGAATTTGAATAACATAATTGAGCACTTACATGAGAGAATTAAGCATAAGGAATCGAAACTCTTCTTCACCAAGAATCACAAAATTGAAATTAAAAGACAAAATAAAGTTTTACAAGTGTTTCTCTCAATGTCTCTATTGTTCTCTATTATTGTGTCACGTCTTCTATGAAAAATAACCTAAAAATCTATACACAGTCTTTAAAATACAAAACCAAAACAGATTAGGAAAACTAGGTCGACAAACTCTATGGGGGTTTCTACGGGCCATATAGTATTTTATGGCCCGTAGTCGGGCTTTCATGGATTGCTTCTTCAAAACTAGGGCCAACTTCTATGACACCATTCTATAGCCTATATAAAGCCTGTAGCGGTTTTCATCTGATGACTTTTCAGCAACTTTCTATTTTCTGATTCTCAGGATACGACACCATGTCTAGAGCTTGTGAAATCTTCAATGGATCATCTGCATGTTCGTAGACTTAACTTTCGAAAATCATCCTTCACTGGAATTGTATATGAAACTAGCTCTACGGCCCGTAGAATTCTCTACAGGCCGTAAAGGGTCTCGTGGAACCTCTGATTCAGTAAATTCTAAACATTTTTCCCAAAACTTGTGCCAACCCTATAATCCTGCAAAACAAACATAAAAACACATCAAATCTACTAACATCACATTGAGAACACATAAAATTTCAAGTTTTAAGCATCAGCAGTGTTGTATTTTGACAGCATATCAGTCAAATCACTTTCTACCTGTCAAGATAACTAATATAGCTAAGGACTATGCCAGACATTACATTAAGGAGATAATGAGATTGCATGAGGTTCCCATATATATTATTTCAGATAGAGTATCCCCAGTTCACAACATAATTTTGGAAGTTCTTTCAAAAAGAGCTTGGTACAAAGGTGAATCTTACTACAGCCTTTCATCCCAAGACAGACGGGCTAGCGAAGCAAACCATACAGACTCTTGAGAATATGTTAAGGGCATATGTTATAGACTTTAAAGGAAACTGATATGATCACTTACCATTAATTGAATTTTCCTATAACTACAGTTTCCAAGCTAGCATACAAATGGCACCATATGAGGCCCTTTGTGGGAGGAGGTATAGGTCACCTATGTATGGTTTCAAGTTGGTGAGATAGGATTGATAGTACCTTATTTAGTCCATCAAGCTATGGAGAAGGTGAAATTATTCAAGAGAGACTAAAGATAGCCCAAAGCCGATAGATGTCTTATACCAATGCTAGAAGGAGAGATTTGGAATTTGAGGTAGGTGATTGGGTGTACCTAAAGGTTTCACTAATGAAGGGAGTTATGAGATTTGGGAAACAGAGTAAGCTCAGTCCTCGATATATTAGCCCATACTAGATTATTAGGAGGATTCAGCATACGAATTGCAATTGCCACTATAATTAGCTACTATTCATCACGTATTCCACATTACTATGCTTAAAAAGTGTTTGGGAGACCCCGTACTAGTTGTTCCTATAAAGAGTATTGGAGTCAAAAATAGCTTGTTATATGAAGAGATCCCATTTTAGATATTAGATCGTAAAGTTCGCAAAACAAGGACTGATGTCGCCCAAGTTACACCTCCTTTTTAGAGGATAAAGAGATTGTCAAGAAATAGAACCTAACAAAGGTTATAACCAAATCCAACAGGGAATATGTAGGCTTAAGTGAATTCAGTGATTGCAATTTGAATAGTTAACCAGCTTACTTCCCCTAAGGGAGGTGCAATAATTAATGCAAGTTATAACTAAACTAACACACACAAGAGAGAAGTCAATATGGAGAGAAACTAGGATATTGTGTTTGCCATATTCCCTAACTCAGTATTACTGGATAACCTAATTCATTTCTAGTGTATAGCGTGCAGGACGGTATGTTATGTTCACCAAACCCTTTGGTCAAAGGTGAGCTGTGAATTTTACTATGTGACTTGGCTCATATCCATAGTGTGCATTACTAACCCTTACCTATCAGTCCCAGTACAACCTCCCCTAGGCCCATTTTGGTTGATTAGATGAGAACAAATCAATCAAATCCTATTAATTAATCTCTTTTCCTATTCATTACTATTTTAGTCTAGTCAGTAACACTAGGCGGGTTCTAATGTTCACCACCATCAGAAAACATGCAAAACGAAGAGAGTTAATTAACACATGCAAATACACCTTCTAAGAATTATGAATTTTATGATTTTCCTTTGTTAGTTCTTCATGGTTCCCACAACTCTAGTTGTAGATTTAGCTACTCATGCTTTCTGTAGGTGCAAGAATTATTGGTTGAGAAAACATAATTGCACACTTATACAATAGAATAAGGAACAAGCAAATCCAACTTCAATAAGAATCAAAGTTCAAAGATGAAATTCAAGTGCAAGTGTTCTCAAAGACTCTCTAATATGATCTCATAATTTTCTCTCTCTAATTACTGAATTCTCTGAGTACTAGGCAAAAAGCTTATGCAAAATAACCTAAAAACTTATTAATAATAAGTAAAATACAAGTCAAAAATAAAATAGGAGAACTAGTCGACACGCCATATGAAAGGAGTTTACGGGCCATATTGCATTCCACGACCCATGATCAGGGTCTCATACCCAATTACTGAAAAATTGGACTTCAACTCAACGACATGCCTCTACGACTCATAAAGTGGTTTATGACTCGTAAAGGGGGTTTCGTCTGATGAACTTCAAAAAGTCTCAATCTCTGGTCCTCAAGGCACGAACCATCTTCCACAACTCATAAAAACTTCTAAGGATCATTTGAATGTTCATGGAATAAACTTCAGAAAATAGTCCCCCACTGGAATTATTCATGAAACCACCCTACAGCCCATAGAATGACCTACGGCCCATAGAGGGTCTCGTATAGCAGTAAAATCAACAACTTCTGCACGTTCCCCAAAATCAAGGCTAACCTGTAATCCTACAAATATAAACACAAAGACACATAAAATCAACTAACATCAAATTAAGAAATCACAAAACTCCAAGTTTTAAGCACCAAAAGTATTGTATTTTAGCAGCACATCAAGGACCAAGGAAATTGCTTCTGCTAAATTATTGTGGTGGAACTAGTTCATCGAGGAAGCCACTTTGGAAGCTGAGGAAGATATAAAAGCTAAATATCCTCACCTATTCGTGTGTTCCAATAATGAGCATGAAGGTAATATTCCTTATGCCTATCATTGAGTTGAGATACATCCTTAAATATGAGTAATGACATATCTAAAAAGCTTCCTATTGATAAACTAGTTCATGAGTAGCAAACATCCTTATTTTCCCCAGTTTCACCTTCATTCGAGAACGAATGATCCCAAGAGGGAGATATGTAACACCTCAAAATTCTATTCTAAAGATTTGGAAATTTGTCATCGCAAATACATAAGATTAAACCTAGTAATGCATTACTTGTACTTATATTTTAAGGATTATTAATATAGGTGGAAAGTGTGTTGGAAGTGAATTCGGGTTATGAGACACCCCTAATGATTAGTTGAGTTCACTTTGGATTATGCAAGGGTCAACTTTAAATGACTGTAACTCTTAGAACACATATAGTTAGGTGGCCTATAATATATCAAATGAAGTATCTTTGAATTAGATTTCCAACACAATTGGTTTCACCTCGTTTGGAATTCGAAATAAAAAGTTATAACAATTTTACTACAAACTGTTAATGCAAAGTTGTTTCTATGACCTTGACATACGGGTCGTGGATTGAAATATGACATGTATTGTCAAATCGTAAAAAAACTTCTGTAAGTCCACTTTTGAGTCCAAAAACTTACGGACCCAACTACGGGTCATATATTGGGCTCGTAGAATCGATCCAGTGCCAACTCGAACAGCAATTTTAAAGAGGGGTATTTTTATCTTTTCTCACCTTTTAAGCCTAAAATTTTCAATTTTTACTAATTAAACCCCCAAAAATTATTCTTCAAATCATTAACGCTCAAACCCTCTCCAAACTCAGAACATAGATTCAAAAGAGAAAAAGCTAAGGTTTTAAGCACCTTCTTCAAATTTTTCAAGAAACTAATTCCCCAGGTATGTAAGCCTACAAAAGTCCATTTCACTATTTCACTATCATGCAACTACCAATTTTCTGCAAGTATCAAGTTATTATTTAGAAACAAGATTTCTTTATTTTAAGAAATTGTTCTTGGTTGTGCTGTTCTTTAGAAAAGCATGAAATTTACTGAATTTTTCTATTATATTGAGGTCTTAGGTTGTAACACTAATTTTATTAATAAACTAATTAAACCTTAAAGTTACTATGAAAATCTATGATTTTCCAATTCTGCTTCAAACATAAGAAACGCATTAGCATAAGTATTTTATGAAACAATGAAGCATGAAACCTATGAGTTTAGACAATTTGAGAAAAGTTAAGAGAATGCTAAGTTGGGATAAGTCCTAAAAAGAAGAAAAGTAATACATAGAGCAGATTATATTCATTTAAGTATGAGTGTATGATTTACACTTTTAATCGACATGGATAAAAGTATAATAACTTGAACTCATAAACCATGTAGTCAATGTAATATATGATAGTATCAAGAGTACAACTCCTCCATTGCCACTGAAATGACCCAGTATTGGGATAGATCCATTCCCCTAGTTTTCATCCCTTGTCCTGGAAAAGTATGGGATGACTCTTGCAATATGGGCAAGATGTTGAATCATCATGAAGGATATAGTGATGGTTGTCGGTTATAGAAACTCCCCAAGCAAAAGTAAAATAATCCTTGCATGCAGAGTTTCAGTGTATATTTTTACTTTCAGCATGCACTTTATTTATTACTTACGTTATCCTATTTTGGGACATGTTTTAGCTACTTCAGAGTATAGTACCCTATTCTAAGTTCCCAGTTTTAGTTGTTTTACATGCTCATACATACTATGTACTGGCGTCCTTTAGACCTACATCATTTTATGGTGTAGACACAGGTGATAGAGTTCCTCAGTAGATGCTCTGTAAAGGACCAGCATTTTATTCAGCCATTGGTGAGGCCTCTTATAAGTAAAAAGGCTTTAGAGTCCTTATGTGTGCTTTAGCATTTATGTTCAGTTGTTGTTACCTTGAGCCTATCACAGTAGTTGTTTTACACTATTTTAGTAGGAGGTTCCATAGAATGTATGATAGGAGTTTTAGTTCTTATTTTCAATTTTTGTTGGAGTATTTTCTCTTTTTAGTTGTTCAGACTATTGCAGTCTCTTTGTTACATTATATCTAAGCTTATCATATATTATTTGAGTCTTCCACTGAGTAAAGTAGATAGGCCAAGTGGTTCTCTTAGGACCAGAAAGGGTTCTGGCTTCTAGCCACACCCAGGGTGTGAACTCCAGGCATGAAAATTCCACAAGAAGATAAGGCTTCTCATGTAGAGTTCTGGACTATTTCACAATGTTGGATCAAGCTATGGCTAATCAAGTCGATTTGGATGTAGTCCTTCCTCCTCAAGCACCTACCCCACTACAAGGATATAGGGTTGATGAGGATTTGGTGGAATTTATTGATGAGGCCTATCGGATTATGACCATTATTGGGTTACACGAAATGAAAGGTTGAGATTGTGTCTTATCAACTAAAATGCATTGCCAGGTTACGATATGATCAATGGGTAGAAGAAAGGGGTAAAGAAGTAGGACAAATTATTTGTGAAAAGTTCGGGGGTACCTTCCTTGACCAGTTCTTTCCATTGGAGTTGAGGGAGGCGAAGGTTCTAGTGTTTATCAACCTCCAACAAGGGCAATATGAGTGTGACAGAATATGCTTTTAAGTTCACCAAGCTATCAAAGTACACACCATTTATGGTTTCCAATCCAAGGGCAAGGATGAGTAAGTTTATCTCCAAAGTGTTGGATTTGATATCTAAGGAGTGCAAGACTGCCATGCTAGTGAAGGAAATGGACATTTCCTAACTCATGTTTTATGCAGAGAAAATCAAATATAAGAAGTTGGGGGAACGCACTATGGAATCTAAGAGGGCTTGGATTGAGGGTGGTGTATTCTCCTATCAGAGGATCGAAAGTGGTTGACGTGGCAAGTTCTATGGTGGCCAAAAGCAAGTGAGTCAAGGTTCAACCAATGTTACTCCTACAAGGTTCAAAAATGCAAGGGGTTCAAGCCCAAGCGAGAAAGAAGTCTAGAAGCACAAGCTTCTCCAAATTGCAATAATTGTGGAAGGCCCCACCAAGGGAAATACCTAGGTAGTTCCAATGCATGCTTCAAGTGTGGTAAGCCCGGTCATCATGCCAAATATTGTAGGATTAACAGAGATTCTAGGCTTGTAGGATAATGAGTCCAAGGTGTGTAAGCCCAGGGAGGTTCTTAATGCACCAATCGGTTCCATGCCTTGCATTTTTTATAAGGAGTGGAAGAGACTACAGATGATGTCATTGATAAATTTAAGTTTTCAATGTTGATGTGTATGCCTTGTTAGATCCTCAAGCCAATTTATCTTATGTAACTACTTTTCTTGCAAATAGATTCAATGTAGATCTCAAAGTCTCACTTGAACTATTTGAAGTTAATACTCCTATGGGTGAATCCCTCTTTGCAAAAAGGGTCTATAGAGGTTGGGCCATGTCTATCTTGCATAAATTTATCTCGTGCGATCTTGTAAAATTCACCATGGTAGATTTTTATGTCATTCTTGGGAAATGTTGGCTGCATGCCTCCATGCTTTCATAGATCGCAGGACCTGTAAAGTGAAATTTTAAATTCCAAATGATCCCATTCTCGAGGGGAA
This sequence comes from Solanum clarkiae, assembly GCA_011800125.2. Classification (NCBI taxonomy): domain Eukaryota; kingdom Viridiplantae; phylum Streptophyta; class Magnoliopsida; order Solanales; family Solanaceae; genus Solanum; species Solanum clarkiae. The sequence goes on from JAABOM020000007.1 coordinate 12,565,754, forward strand.
GGGTAGTAACTTAGTATGTAAGGTCCAATTTGTCTCCTATATTAAAGCCTATAAGATGATTTATAATGGATATGTTTATCACCTAGTCAGGTTTAGGGATATCCCTTTCGAGGTTCTGTCTCTTGAGTCAGTTCTCGTTGTCAATGTGTTCCTCGATTTTTTTCTCAAATATTTTCCTTGTGATCCTGCCAAATGAAAAATAGATTTTGGCATATATCTTACCCTTGATACCAAATCTATATCCATTCCTCCTTACATAGTTGCCTTGGTGGTTCAAGGAGTTGAAGGAACAATTGAAGGACTATCGGAGAAGGGTTTCATTAGACCAAGTAGGCCTCTATAGGCTGCTACCATGCTGTCAGTGAGGAAGAATGATGGGTCATTTTGGATATGCATAGATTACCGGTAATTGAATAAGGCAACTATAAAAAAACAAGTATCTACTTATGAGGATAGATGACTGTTTGACCAATTGCAAGAGGCTTGACAGTTCTCCAAGATTGATCTTTGATTTGGCTATCATCAACTAAGGGTAAGAGAGTTTTATATTCTAAAGATAGCTTTCCAGATAAGGTATGGTCATTTCAAATTAGTGTTGATGCTATTTGGTTTGACCGATACACTGGCAGTGTTTATGGACCTAATGAATAAGGTGTTTAAGCTTGACCTTGACTCTTTTGTGGTAGTCTTCGTACATAACATATTAGTGTATCAGAGTAGGGAAAGCACATGGACCATAAGAACTTTTCTTAAATCTTGAGGGAAGGCAATTGTTTGCCAAGTTTAGCAAGTGCAGGTTTTGGTTGGAAAAGGTGGCATTTCTCAGACAAATAGTGTCTGATGAAGGAATTAAGGTTGATTCGAACATTCATGGGCAAGGCTATGGACATGTTCCTAGCTCTCTCTAAAAACTAATGAAGTGAGACATTCTCATAATACAACTAGAAACTAAACAATAAGACATAGGTAGAATATCATTAGACTTGCCCTCGAAGTATGAGGACTCGCCACAAGGTCTTCAATAGTCTTCACAAATCGCCTCAAGAATAAGGAACAATAGACCCCATATTTTGAGCAATGTAGGCAAAATATACATTAATATGTTGGAATATACTAAGTAAGTTAGGAATACATAATGTACATAGATATAGATACATGTAACATGGATAGCATGATGCATCATTCATGTGATGCAAGACCACTATAACATAGGCATGAAGTAAAACTTGATCGTAATTTTTGGTCTAAAAATCAAAATCATTAAAGGTGCTCAAAGTAACATAAATATTTTGTGGAAGATTTTCATAACCAACAATAAGACCATGCGAGCTAAAACATGGAGTTCAATGTAACTCCTACCATTAGGAAAAGAGAAGTTTACATGCCAAGATAGAACTATGTGTAACATTTGTGCTTTAACTTTAGGGCCTATGTGGATCCACTAGCCAAGCCTACAAGGGCTCCTATAGTGACACATACTTAATGAGGCAAGAGGTTGCTACTAGGATTTCCTTGTCGAAATGAATCTCATAACTTATTCAGTGCTAGGTCAAATCCAACAGAATATTAATAGACATAAGCATATTAATATACAGTCATAAGCTTTAAAATATAACTTCATTGTAATAAGAGTAGCTCATTGAAATTTTTTTGATCCATTCAAGTGAAAATTGTATGAAACCTTCATTAGTAGGTGAGAATTGTCCTTTCACCCATATTCATTCATTATTCTTTCATTTATCAATCATTCGTCATTCAAGGAACTTCATAAGACATCATTGAATAACTTTATTTAACTCTAAAAAGAAGTCCTTATCATTCATGATCATCATTGAACGTATTCTAGGGACATGCTATCGGTTTAACTTCAAATGAACTTTGAAAATGTGCAATTTAAAAAATTCATGCATAATTATAATAGAAATCATCAATTAAAATCATAGTTAGTATAACCCACATTAGTCATCATGAACCCTAAAAAGCCTTGTAGAAAAATTACTTAAAAATCATTGTAATCGTGTAATTTGATAATGATTTATGCTTAATTGAGTAAATAGACTATAATTGAAGAATAATTCAGGAAATTGGATAAGAATTGAACAAGACTCATTATGGAGTCATGAACCCTGAATAGAATTTGAAGAGAATTCATGGAAAGATCACCAATTTCATGTAATTAACTTGAATTCATATTAAGATGGATCAATAAATATAATCTAGATCCTAACTAAAAAAATTTGAAAGAAGTTGAGAAGACCCATAAAATTTACATACTTGAAATTAAGTGAAAAATAAAGAATTTCGAGGGGACTCAATACAAGGAAGGATTCTATTAGTGAAAACTCACATACCTTAAATGATTGCCTTAGAAAATTTAAAGATTAATGGAGGATTTGAGTTGGCAGTCGATGGAGTCTTGCTTAATGGAAAGGAAATCCTTGAGAGTAGTACTGAGTGTGAATTGTAGAAGAATTGGTTCGATTTTGGGGTTAAAGTCAATTTGTAGAATGAAGTTTAGTCCCAAAAAATCATCCAATTTCACTCAATGATGCTTAGGAAAAAGTCTAATATTCTTTTACTTAATGTTGAATATGTAAGGAAGAAGTTGACCGTTCGTAAATAAAGTCTTTGACATAGAGATATTTCATCATAGGTCATTTTTGCATTAAGTTCAATTTTTTACCAGATTTGGCTAAGGAAGGAATTTGAACTATCTTGAAACCACTCTGCAACGCCCACTTATTGTGAAACCTACTAGATATCAATTTAATTACTCATTGTACCTGAATACAACCTAAGACCAAAATTCCAGCAAGAATAACATACTCAACTAATTCCCCACCTAAATTCATGCAAAACCACATACATGCACATATTAAAACTCAATCTAAAAAGGAAAAATGTAGCCTATCAAAAAGTCGAAGGTATGTGCTTTAACTTCATCACACAGTAGTTATCCACCTCTAAATTGCCTTCAAGCACTGCCATGCTATCGAAATACTGATTTGCACATCAATATGGATATTTTAACACTAAACCATAAGAAATAGAGACAAACCCAAAATCAGATCTAAAATTGAATTGTGGGACTTGCATCTGAATACCAAAATTGACATTGTAAAAAAGTTTATTTTTACCTCCTCAAACTTGTATCCCAAAACAGAACACAATTTAGGGCTCGAATGGCCCAAAGTAAGTCCAATTCAAAATTCACAAATTAAAGCAAGGAAGAAGAGGGTTGAAAACTTCTTTGAAGCAGAAATTACCACAAATGATGATCCACCAGCATTTCTTGAACTTTTGAATCTGTAAGTGTAATCAAAATGAACACGTTGGACTTTAAATCACCCAAAATGAAGCTTCCTAACTCAGGATATTACAAGTTAAAAATGAAGACTGAAAGTTGAAATGGATTTTTAAAAGAACAAATTTATTCGCTTAAAAGTCAAAAACTAGTCGTTAGAAAGGTTGCACTAGATTTCACCTTTTGTTTTTATTTTAAAAAAGTCTCTTAGAGACCCTCAAAATTCATTCGAGACCCAATAAAAATAAATAGATATGTTACTCCACTAAATTTGATATTCTGAACTCAATTATGTAGTCAAAATTTCTATATGAGGTCATTTTGACAGAAAGTGAATCCCACGTCCAAGGGCCATTTTTAAATCAAAATCCACTAAGGGGTCTGAGATAAGTTCAAAAGTCTCAAAAACAAATGAAAAAGTTACTTTAGACAAAACTCAATGTCATAATCCGAACCTAGAGCCTAGTCATGACATAATGAATGTGACATCTGAACATGCCCCATCTAAGCCTCTTGTTCATATCATAAGCATATATAAGGTACTTAAGCAATCATAAGAGTAAGCAAGCGGATACATAGTTTCAAACAAGCTAAACATAGGACTTAATATTTTCCTATTAAAAGGAATTACATCAACATAGGTCTAAATATGCCTCTAAATGATAGATCTTGGAGGGGTATAGAACATGCTACTAGCTTAAGATAGCAAGTAAAAAAGTCTTAACAGCATCAACATGATCATGAATATAAGGGCTTTTCCCCGAAGCATTAGACTCATCAAATCTCACTAAAAATTCAAAAATCTAGCTACAAAAGGGAGGTGTAGAATCGCCATCCATACCTACATGGTGATATCATGTAGGCAAGAGTTTGCATTAGTATGTTGGATTGTACTAAGTATGTAAGAATGCAATACATCAATGAACCTCGTACATAATAGTTGTATGCATAGACATGTTAGGAAACATCATGCCACATTTAGCCTAGTAGACAGACATATGTGGGAATAAAATCATAATAGATAATAAGACTGTGCGGATTATTATATGGAATTGTAATGTTCCCTCTTTACTGAGAAAAAGAGGAGTCTACTTTGACAAGGTAGACCCGAATCTCACCATATAGGCTCTATCTTAGCATGACAAGAATCACATGTACATAGAGACTCCACCCTATAGGCTCTATCCTAGCACAGTGAGTATCCCAAGTACGTGTAAAGAGTAAAGACCTCACCCTTTAGGTTCATTCCTAGCACGATGAGTGTCACATCATGAAACTTTATGGATTCATTAGCTAGTCGTATAGGAACATGATCATAACCCTGCGGTGGCATATAGTTGTGGGGCAATGGAATCTACCAAGACCCTCGAGGTGCTAAGTCATATCCCATGGAATACATAATCATGCATATATATATGCATAATCATAATCCATAATTTAACAAAATCAAAGTTTAATAGTTTATTAAATAGGTATCATGACCTCATGAAAACATAGCATATCATAAGAATAGTTCAGCTACATAATTTTGCATAGAGAGTGGGTATATTTCCCATTTTATCATTATTTTATAACCATTAGGGCCTTATATCACCCTTATCATTATAATCAGCAGCAGCACATCATACTTTCATACTTAAAATCCTCTTTATGAAATCATACCTTAGTCATAGGAAACTAAGCATAACATGATTTCATGATCAATTAAACTAAAACCATGCAAGTTGACAATGCTCCATTTTTAATTGAGTAAATATACCACAATTGGAAAACAATTCAGGCAATTGGTTCAACAAGACTCACTAGAAAATCATGAGCTCTACTTGATTTGAGAGAATTCATGAAAAGATCATGATTTAATGTAATTGCCATAAATTCACATTAATCTATATATAATCAGAATCATGTTTGAAGAAATTGAGTAGACCCATAAAACAAATCACATACTTGAAGCTAGGTAAAAATAGAGAATTAGAAAGGAGCTCCATAAAAGAAATGATTCTATGGATTAAAAAATCACATACCTTAGATAATAGCCTTACAATTTGAAGTGAAGTGCAAAGCTTGAGTTGCTCTTCAATGGAGTCTTTGCTTAATGAACTAGAAAGTTTTGAAATAGTTTTCTAGATAGAGAAGTTCTATAATGATGAATTGTTAAAAAATAGGGTTATTTGGGGGGTTAAGAGCTATTTATAATGTGAGTTTTGTTCATGAAAACTATCTAAATTCATTTAGTGGTGATAAGGAAAAATTCCAAGGAAGCTACACTTAAAACTAAAATTATTCAAAAAATTTGATTTGTCCTCGAAGATAGGTGCAATGCAGATTTATTTTCGTGGAGGTCCTTTTTCGCGCAAAGTTCAATTTTTCCTTGTTTTAGTCCTAGAATGAGTTCTAGTCACTTTTATATTGAAATGAATCACAGAGAGGTCACGAATGCTTCTTGAAATACAAATTTTATGAAAAGTCATTTTTGGATATGATTGACCTATAAATCAAACGAGGCCACATTTGCAAACAATTTTGCCTCCTGATCAGTAATCCAACATCAAATTTGCCAAAAATAGTATGGATGATGTGTTATGCAAAGCATCTATTATAAGGTCATTCTAATACATTTTGAGAGGTGTTATAATATCTCCCCCTTGGGATTATTCATCCTCGAATGGGAACAAGATCATCTTGAGTATGATAGAATGTGTAAATAGCAAGCCAATATGAATGCAACAATGCAACTTTAAAATATATTTGGAAATCATTTTCATGAGTATGAATGCAAGTACTATGACATAGAGAGATTGACACTTAGGACTTTCGAAGGGATCAAGCATAACTAACTAGGTACCTTAATCTTGAGTAGAAGGAAAGAGGTAAGGATATCATTTCATCATGTCCGCTATCACTTCCCATTGTGCACTTTCAACTTGTTGATTCCTCCATAAGACCTTAATGGACACAACTTTCTTGTTTCTCAATCTATTAACTTTTTGGTCCATTATCTCAGCTGGAACTTCTTCATAGATCAAATTATCTTCAATGCTCATATCATTCAAGGATACAATAACATTCGAATCACTAACACATTTCTCAACATTGACACATAGAATATCGGATGAACCATAGCTAATTCTATCAGTAATTCCAACTTATAAGCTACCTTACTAATCCTTTCTAAGACCCTGTAAGGTCCAACGTATCTAAGACTCAACTTGCCTTTCTTTTCAAAACATGTTATACCTTCCATGGGAGATACCTTAAGATATACCCAATCATCGATGTTGAATTCAAGATCTCCCTTCCTAATATCTGAATATGATGTTTGGCTACTTTAGGCAATTTTTTCAACCTCTATCTTATGAGTCTCACTATCTCCATAGCCCCAAGTACAAAATCTGGTCCAATTAAAGACATCTCTCCAACTTCAAATCATTCCATTGTTGACATACATCTTCATTCGTATAAAGACTCAAAAGGTGTCATTTTAATACTTGAGTGATAACTACTATTGTATGCAAATTCAATCAAAGGTAAATGATCATCCTAATTTCCCTTGAAGTCAAGTACAGGTGCCCTCAACATATCTTTTAAGGATTAAATTTTTTTCTCCGTTTGTCCATTTGTTTGGGGATGAAATGTGGTACTTAATTTTACCTTGGTACTAGGACTCCTTTAAAAAGACTTCCAAAAGTGTGAAAGTGAATTGAATGTCATAATCCAAAATAACAGACAAGGGCACACCATGAAGCCTTACTAACTCCCTAACATATAACTTCGCGTAATCCTAAGCACTATAAGATGTCTTAACTGGTAGAAAATGGAATGATTTTATCATTCTCTCCACTATCACCCAAATCGAGTCATGTTTCTTCCCTATATGAGGTAAACGTGTCACAAACTTTATACTTACATCCTCCCATTTTCACATAGAAATATTGATATCTTGGGCTAGATCTCTTTTTTTGATGTTCAACTTTCACTTGTTGGCAATTTGGGCATTCTACCACAAACTTTGCATATCTTTCTTCCTGTCATTCCACCAGTACACTTCTCTTAAATCTCTAGATATTTTGGTGGATCCAAGGTGAATAGCATACCACGAGTTATGGGCTTCACATAATACTATTTCCCTTAGGCCATCAATATTTGGAACACATAATCGACCTTGGTAATGAAGTACCCAATCTCCCCCTTGTAAGAAAACCTCAAACTTCTTATCCACCATTGGCTTCTTTAATTCCACCAAAGTATGATATGTATCTTGGGTTGCCTTGACCTTATCTATTAATGATGAATCTTCTCCATTATGCACAAGAATACTACCAAAATGTGAGTTGCTCAACCTAATACCCAAACAAGCCAATTGACGTACATTTTTAACTAATGTACATCCTCAACTAACTCTTTCCTTCCATCCTCCCTCGGGGGATGGATCTATAAGAATTCACCTCCAATGAATTCGAAAGAATTGAAGGAGGAGCCGTATGACGCCAGTGGGAAGCGGGCTAGTCCCAAGGGTTCAGAAGATACTTTGCTTATGTACAACTACAAAGTACCAAGCATTCTAATTGGATTAGAATAATATCAATGGATCCTTTATCAGTCATTCATTGAATGATAAATAACTACAAGTGATGGAGACAGACGATTTAGATGGTTAAGAGTTCTTGCTTTTGAGTTCCCACTCTGACTATTTATAAGGCTATATAGAATAATACCTTAATGAATTGAAGCGGATAAAGCTCAGCATTTCTCTAATTTGAATCAAAAGTTGCTTTTTACTCCTCCGCCTTTGAAGGCTGGTTACATCCAATGTCTCCTACGAGGCTTCCTTAAAGTCATCATCGTTCTGATTAAAAATAAAATATGAAACTTCATACACCTTAAAGTTCATATGACGAAAAGAGATTTTTTTGAGGT
>JAABOM020000007.1:12579229-12605454 GCA_011800125.2 Solanum clarkiae
TTGATAAAATGTCAAGTCAAGAATTCTCAAGTTATTTATGATCTATTACGTGATTTACATGTCAAGTGACTATATGATGATTAAGGGATTTCAAGTATGCATTGAATTCATGAAAAGTATCTATGATGTTACAAGTATCAAGTTAAGCCCTATTTCAAAATTTTTACCTCTTGTGAGCCATTCATGTTAAAGCAAGGATTCGTGTATGATTATAATCTATCCTCATGTTCAAGTTAGGGTCATTACTAGAGGTCAAGCGTGTTTATGAGCTACTCAAGTCATGTTCTTACAAGCTATTCATGTTATGATTAAAGTATGATTATTTCAAGTATTCCTTGGGACTACACTTAGCACCGATGGATTGGATGTCAGCATGGACTATCTTCAAGGGTCCATACTCCTTTTATCAAACTATGTGTCAATATAGGATCATGATTATTACTCTTGCTATTCTAGTGGATCCATCTAGTGCACTTTATCATGAAATCCTTTCTGAAATGGATTATGTTCTTGTGAAGAGGGTTACTTCATATGAAATAGGTCATGTTCCCATAAAGAGGGTTACTTCATATGAAATAGGTCATGTTCCCGTAAGGTGAAGTATGATTTACCTTGGCAAGTAGACCACCTGTTTACTAATGAGGGATAATCATCGGGATTCTAAATTGTAGATCGCTTGGTCTTATTCATGTCAATTAAGGTCTCTTCCCACAAATGTAGAATATATTATGCAAGTTGATTAAGTTACAAGCATGTTTTGTTACAAGCACGGATCATGCATGTCATGTTAATATTATGTATTTCTATTGCTTGATTATGCATTTTGAATATATTAGCTTATGTAATTGTTGCATTGCACCTCGCATACTTAGTATATTCGAATGTACTAATGCATACTCTATGCCTACATGTTATTACCATGTAGGAACCAGAGCACCTTTTGATCATCCTCCACATCGCTAGTTGATATTTTGGAGATAAGTTTTGGGGAGTCCGAGGACACTATCTATATTACTCCTGCAATTTGAGACATCTTATGTTGAACACTTGTTATTGTGAGGGTAAGCCCGGAAACTATCTTGGCACCCGCTCCATTCCATGTTAGAGGTGTTGTTGGATATTATGATACACTTATGCTATGAGATTGATTCTTTATGCTTTTATAAATATCAAGATTTCCCTTAGTCCCACTTTTCTTTTCATTTTATCTCTTATTGTTATTTACTTTGCTTCCATGACAAAGGATATGTGATTGATATGCTAAGAGGCTCGTTTGGGTCCCTTCGAGTTCCTATTCGCCGTGTCACATCTAGTCCCTAGGCTTGGGTCATGACAACCATAACTCTTAGCACACAAAGAATTAGTAGTCACATGACATACCAAATGAAAGCTCTTTGAATAAGCTTTCCAACTCAACTAGTTTCACCTTAATTGGTGTTTGGAGTCAAAAATTATGGTCATTTTATTGACGACTGCTAGAACAGAGTTGAACTATGAGACCCAATTACGGGTCATAATTCGGAGTACGACCCATATCTATATCTTCTGGAAAAAGTCAGAGAAGTTAAATTTTCAGCCCCAGACTTTGCGGACCCAACTACGGGTCGTAGAACCCACCAGGAGTCATAGCAAGGGGCTCGTAGAAAGTTCCAAAAACCCCAAAAAATGTCCAAAAAGTTTATGAAAGGTTTTCCTATGGGTTGTAGAAACCTCTACGAGTCATATGGGGTCTCATAATTGACCCTACCAGTGATTTTAAAGAGGGTTTTTTTTTACTTTTCTTACTTTTAAAGCCTAAATTTGTTAATTTTCACCTAATTAAACCTCTAGAACGTACTATATCATCTCATTAATGTTAAAATACTCCAAGAACTTAGACTGTGGTTTCAAACGGACAAACGTTAGGGCTTTCAAGAATCCTCCTCAATTCTTCCAAGAAGTTGATTTCAAAAGTATGTAACGCCCTCCAAAAGTTATCCTGCATATGTTTAAGTATCTTTGACTACAAATTTTTACCCGAGTCATGCGTTTGAATTGAGATCAGTTTTCCTCCATTACTAGTAAATTTCTTAAAAATACTATTTATGCATTTTCCTTGATAAGAATCAGCACTTTTGTTAATTTTATTATTGAATTAAGATATTGAGACAAGATTTTTAGTTATGGTTATATTTATGAGAACCCTATTGCTATATCATGAAAAGCTACTATATTCATAGTTTTGAGCCAAGTTTAAAAAGCACTTTAAGCTGTTGTATTTGCAAGATATCTCAGTAATAAAGATCATGTTGATATACCTAGTATTGATGCAACTTTCAAAAATAAAGAAGAGAGTCAAGTTGAGAAAAGTTTAAAAAAAACTAAAGTTGGGCTAAGTCCCAAATAGAAGAAAGTAATACTTTGAGCAAGAATATTCTTTTAAGCATGACCATTATAAAAGCTATTTTGGGAGTAGTATTGAGAACTGATATGAGTGAGAGTAATAATAACTTGAACTTATAAACTACATAGCCAGCGTAGGATTGGATTGTACCTAAAAGTACAACTCCTCATTGCCACTGAGATGACCTAGTTTTGGGATAGATCCATTCCCCTAGTTTTCATTCCTTACCCCGGTAAAGCATGGGATGGCTCTGGCAGCATGGGCAAGACATTGTATAATCACGAAGCTCATAGTGGTGGTTGTTAGTTAGAGAAACTCCCCAAGTTAAAGCAAGCTAGTTTTTATAAACAGACTTTTAGCATATGTTCTATTTTCAGCATGTAATGCATTTATTATTTATCCTACTTTATTTTGAGACATGTTTTGGTTACTTTGAGCATAGTGCCTTATCCTCAGTTTTCATTTTGGCCATTTTATATGGTACATTACACATACTGACATCCTTTGGACCTGCTTCATTTTATGATGCAAACACAGGTGATAGAGTTTCTCAGCAGACGCTCCATTGAGGACCATCCACCCATTCCAGCTATTGGGGAGGCCTCTTCTTAGTCAGAGGCTTTAAAGTCAGCATCTATGTTTTCTTTTAGTATTTCTTTCATGTGTGGCTATCGTGGGGCTATCCCAGTAATTGTTTCAGATTATGCTAGTTAGAATTTCCATAGGCTATGTGACAGGTGTTTTAGATCTCCTTTTTAGTTGTTGTTGAGATTATTTTTTCTATTTAGTTATTTAGATATTTCAGTACTCTTACATCATTATATTTATCCTTTTGCTTTATCATTTAAGTTTTTCGAGTAAAGTAGCCAGGCTAAGTGGTTTGCTTGGGACCAGAAATGGTTCTGGATGCCAGCGACGCCTAGGGTGTAAACTCGAGCCGTGACACATTTTTACTCAAATGCTCCTCTGTCTCTCCTTTTTCTTATTTTCCTCAGTCTGTTGGGCATAGACCACCATTCTAGAGATATCTATAGCCTTGATCGACAATGTCACCTTGCACTTCCTCTTTACATATTTTCCCAACCCAGAAACAAACTTCCTCATCTTTTCCCTCATATCAGGAACCATCTCCAATGCATACCTAGACAGCTGGATGAATTATACTCTTTCACAGCCATCCCCTCTTGCTTCAAGTTCATGAACTCCTCAACCTTAACCTCTCTCAATTCTTGGGGAAAGAAGTGATCGAGGAAGGCACTCTCAAACTAATCCCAAACAGCGGGCTCAGCATCATCACCTCGACCTTCCACATCCTTGAGCTGATAAGAAGCAAGCTCAACTCCCTCAGTCTCAATTTCATGCATAGTCTATAGCACCTTCCACATCTCATCAATAAAGTTCTGAGGGTGCTCCTGAACCTTAGACCCCGTGAAGATAGGTGGGTTCATCCTCAGAAAGTTCCTCAGTCTAGAGGTAGATGTGGCTCATGAAAGCTAGAACTAGGAGTCTGAGAGCCCTAGTTCTCATTCTGAGCAGCCACCAACTGGGTGAGCATAGAAATGGCTCCTCTAAAGTTGGTATGTATAGCAGGAGTATGTGGAGAAATAGGTGTCATAGGAACACCAGTGTTCCTGGGCGGTCGACCTCGGCCCCTTGTCTCCACCTAAGGGGGTATCTCTAAAGTAGGGTTCTCAACAATACTAACTGAAGCATTTCACTGGGCCACAATATGTCTAGGTGGCACTATCTGCAATCGCGTAACGCATGAGTCAGAAAGGAATTTTATAGAGTTTTCAACTTTATCCCACAAACTCAGATCACAAGAAAGGGTAATAGTTCCTAATATCCTATAGCCTCATGTTTATGAAATGTGGTGCACAACACACTCTTAAAAAAGATTCTACTAGACACAACTTCATAGACTCCCTAGGACTCTTGAACTTTGTGCTCTTATACCAAGTTTGTCATATCCCGAGAGGGTACCCTGGGCGTGGCCGGCACTCAGAGACTATTACTAGCCCCCGAGCGAATCAGTTGGCCTCATTGTCACATCATACTCAACAGTGAAAGAATAGTTTTCAATAAGAAGGAACCTCAGTTAAAGATAAGAGTACATATCTCTAATATATCATAGTTTTCAAAATAGAGAATAAGCTTAGATACATCAACTCAATACTCTATACTCATATTCTACAAAGCCTCTACGAAGTAGTCTAGATAGTGCCATGACAGGCCATGAACACCCCTAATCAAAGAAAGAAAATATAGACTAAATCAAGTTCATATATAAGGGCTCCTTCGGAGAATAAGGAGGGCTCACCAACTCTAAGAATGTACAGAATCTGGGCCTCAACAATGTGCATGCTGAGATCCTTTACCTGCTGTATTTGCATCATAAAATGATGCAGGCCCAAAATGAATGTCGGTACATAGAATATACTGGTATATAAAATAGCTCAAGAAAAGTAAAGCTTGACTCACTCATCTCGACTTAACAACGCATACTCAAAATAGTTTATGCAAGTTTTATAATAAAATAATGCTTTTAAAATAGGCTTAGTAAAATGGACTCAGTTTAAAATCTCATGATTAACTCAAAGTTGCTTGGGAGTTTCTCCAACCGACATTCCTCATCCCACCACCTTTAATTTAGGTAATGCACAATGAATCGATACCGTTGCCATGCAAGCCCTTAACTTTCCATGGAAAAGGGTGATCAAGCTCAACCTCGCTCCCTCGGATCCTGAGAGAGTGTCCACTTGCGGGACAAGAGTCACCAGAACAAGCTGCGCGACTATCCTACACTGGAAAAAGATAAACCCAAATTTACACTCCAAAAGGAATAGTAAAACAATCATTGATCAAATGTAGAACTTAACCAGAGTTGAGGTTGATCCCACAGGGAATACATGAGAATAAATCTATTAGCATAATTCTCAGATGTAATATCTATTCCCGAAACAAAAATACATAAAGTAAATAGGGGGTTTTTGGTTTTTCAATTTGAATTATTAAGATACCGTAACAAACGAGTACAAGGACTATTGGATTTTAAACAATTAATGAGAAGCTATGATTGTGTTCCCCATAACATCTAATGCGATAGCCGAATCTACGTCGTAAACTTGTTCATGATTACGTATACAAAATCTAACAAGTTATGTAACACCTAATTCACCTTTTGATCCTTGCTAGATGCATATCATTTATCACCTTTCGCTCTTAGAACGTATACTTACTAACCCATGTTTACGATCCTAGAATACTCTCACCTCTCAGTCTCGAGTACTTAGACTAGGTTAAAAACCTCAAATCTCCATCGTAGAACTCTTTTCCTAATCAAGACATCCCTTTCAGGAATGTGATGAATTCAGGCTTACCCTAATGCGTCAACTAATTGAGGAGGAAATTAAAGTGAAGATTACTATGATATATACGTTCATCAATTCCAAGATTTACCCCATATTCGTCTATCTTATTAGTTTGCCATGGTTCCCACAACCGTAGTTATGGGTTTAGCCTAGTATGTTCATAAAAGATAACCCACAATAATATATAGAATTCATATTGAAGAACCTACTGTTAAAGAATCAGAGAATCCACGGATTGCAATCTTGAACAAGATAACTGAAATCCACAAGGTTCAATGGAACTACAAGCAAAATAGTGTTCTCTTGAGTTTTCTGTCTCCAGCCATCCCAGACTCACTAAAAATGAAAAAATAATAGTATTTATATACAAATAAAATCTAATCTGATTTAAAATAGGAAAATTAACTTTGACATGGGCATGGGCCACTACACGGCCCGTGAAGCGTTGGACGGATCATTTACCGGTCCATGTGGACATACTTTAACTCTTAATCTTCAATCCATACTGCCGATCCATGTGCCAATAAACAGGTTGTGTGCAGATTAACAATCTATCAAATAAACCATCCACGTTGCCTTCAATTTTTTCCGCTCAAGTCATCCTCACGTTCCCACATCACAGATCGTGGTTGGTCATACGGCCCGTGATAAGCTACATCTAGCTCCACTTGTCAAATTTACTTATTTTTCGATGATACTTGCCCTTTATGTCCTTTGATGAGCCATGCCATGACCCTTCTCACTTCCCATGGACCGTGAGGGGTGCCGTGGGACATGCCTTGGTCGAATATCTCCTCTGCCGCCCTTTAGATCCTCGTCACTACTATCAGCCACCAAGTTGTGAGGCCATGATGGGCCTTACGATTTGTGTGGGGCTACACGAGTCGTGTAGGTCCCGTGTTCCCATACTTGGTTCCATTTTTGCTCCTCTTGCCAAGGCCTCCTCCGTGTGGCCTCCCACGGTCCGTGTGATTTTACATGGGCTATGAAGGTCTCCTTACACTCATACTTAAGCTCTTTTTCATCCTTTTTCCTATAGTTCACCTATTTCTCCATCCCTTAGTAACTTTTCCTGAAAAATTAGAAAAACAACCATCAAAAAAAAACAAATTTGCTTGAGAACGCGCAAAAATCCTTCGTGTAAAGCATTATAAGAGTCATATTACTATGACCCATCAACATCCTCAACTTAGAATGATTGCTTGTCCTCAAGCAATGATGACTCAACCAAACAAAGCATAAACACAAGTGCTTACTTAGACTATGATCACCCCATAACTTTCAACACATACGCCCCAATAACAAGTTTCAAAGTGTGCTCACACCCTAAATGGACCCATAAAGATTAAGGAAAACATCATGCATGCATGTCAGTCCACATATGATCAGGAATAAAGACACCCCAGTTGAGTTAGCAACCAATTAATGCAAAAGATAATGCCCTTACTACAGAGAAGTTTCACTCACAACTCACTCTCAAAAATGACTTTCAGTGGACAAACGTGTATCAATCATAAGCTTGCCCTTATTTTTGCAACATTAACTCTTAAATGACCTTTTTAGGATCACAATAGGACTTTTGCGGCTTGTAGTGTGGGCTAGGGCTCGAGTGAGGTATATTTAGGATTCAAGTGACTAAAAGGCCTCTCCACGACACTTATTTAGACTCATCCATTTGCATTTTAGTCTCTAACACTTATTGCCCCTATTTTTCCAACTTCCTATAGTATGGCAAGTGATTTACATGCCCATTTACTTATTTTCCTTCTTCTTTTTTTCACTCATTAATTTTTCTCACAGTCATAATCCATTTCTTTTTCTCCCTTCATCACTTTATTCTTTTCCACACTCATTTTGGAAAGGGCTGCCAGCTCTATTAGATAAGGCCCGGTGTTGCATCTCAAAAGCAATAATCTGGCCCATATTTTACTCGGTACCTGCACACAAGTCATGCTACTAGAGAGGCATGTAAAGGTTGGAATATATTGTCATTTCCTGTGGGCTGCAGCCTGGCCTGCACCACCGACCACCAAAATTTTGCAGCAAAGATCAGAAACATTTATTGTGATAGGACACTTGCGGTTTGTAACCCAAGGTGCCGCCGCCCCCTGAATGGTGATTCGTTCTGCAATACATCCTAATAGCTTAGCTAGAGATGACAAATCGGACAGCTACCCCTCATCCATAATCTGTATGTGTCTATCAATGAATTGGCCATCTGGAGGAGCTCGGTAATCTGGCCCAAATAGGAATTGATTGATGGTGTTTTCTGAAATATTCACACATGTACCACACACCATCACATGTGACCGTGGGGACTTACCAAATGTGACCTGTTTCTTCACCTTCTTAGATTAGGTACCCTCTACGGAGTTCAGTAGACTAGCAGCATAATGAGAATAGAATTCCTCAACTATGGTGGGCCCATAGTAACCAGGTTGTTGAGCCATCCAACTGAACTTATATGATTCAAAAGTATCTCTGATTTCCAGAACGCTGTGAAGTTATTGTCAGGACCCGAACCTCCGGGATGATCGGCCGCCATTGGAACCCCTCCGGAACTCTTTGTAAGCCCGTGAGTGTAAATATCATTAGTTCCTGGGACTATTCACTGGCCCTACAGAAATACAATAAGGGCACTGGCAGTTTCGGGATCCATCGTTCAAGAAACTGCAAATTTATAGCCTTATCATCACTATCCCAGAGTTCGATCTCATCTGCCTGCTCCTCAGTGTCGTGACCCTTAGCCTCCAAAGTTTGCACCTGCTCTTCCTGGTCCGAAGTATCCTCCTCCTATTCTAGGACGTTCGCCTCCTCTGCCACTCCCTTAGAAAGAACCCCCTCCTCAGACTAGGGAGCTTTACGTTGTCCTGCTGCACGAGACCGTGTAGTATGAGGGGAGTGAGGGGAGACATTGTCCGTATATTGAACCTCGGACCCACTGAAGGAGTCATCACCTGATTAACACCCATCTTGATGGCTAGGTGATACAGTTAGGGAGTCTTGGAGATGTGACACAGGCTTGTCCCTTTCACTAAGTCAGACTAATTTGCGGCATGGACCTGTAGCACCTGCAAGTGTCACAAATGAATACAATCCGTTAGAAATTTTTTCCCTAGCAGGTTGATGCACTAATGGGTACTCAGACTTTCCCTATGCCTTAAAAGTGACAATAAGCCTTAAGAGTGGCGTCACCGAATCTATCATAGGGCCATCGCACTTGAGAACATATATGAATTAAAATTGAAAATCAACCTAAGTAGTATAGTACATGTGGTACAGGGTCAAGGGGGACCCTACATGGCCTTTGTAACAAGACACAGTCCGTGAAAGGGCCCGTGTGGAGTGACTTGAGCGTGGTAAGGAGAAGGTGCATCAGGGGCCATTACACGGCTCGTTATGAGCACACAGACCGTCTGTTCGGCTGTGAGTCCCTTCTTTTTGTCGACATTTACCCATCGTGCACATATACAAAAATTAATGATATGTTTCTCGGCGTAGACCTCGACCCAACAATACATGAGCATACATATGATTTCCCCAAAAGATAGACCACCAATCCATAAAAATCATGAAATACCATGGTCAATAGACTCAAGCACTAAACAATAGTGGTTTTCACCACCATATGGACACCTAACACTACTTTCACGTACTATGACGCCTTAAATAAAGAAAGAAACAATTTTGAACCAAGATCTAAACATGCAACACCCAAAATCTACACCAAAAGATTTAAAAAAATTGTTCTTACTTGATAAATAGCAATGAAGAAGAAGACTTGCTTGAAAAAGTTGAGACCTAAACTTAGATTAACCTACGAATCATGTGATAAACTCACGAATCGTCACAACTAAGATGGAAATTTTTGGGGATTTAGGAGAGAAGAGGCATGAGGAAGAGAGAGAGAGTCGTGAGAGTAGAGAGAGGGTGAAAATATGTAAAGTGAGTTGTTGGGGAAAGATGGGGGTACTTAAATCCCCTTGGTCAACAAGTTGACATTTCTCTCTCTTCCACAAGGATGGCCTCATGGATCGTGCCACATGGCACGATCCGTTTGGACCTCCCATCTCACTATACTTGCAACATTTGAGCATTTACCTAATTGTGAGTTGGCTAAAGGCACCTCCACGGGCGACCTCACAGCCCGTGACATATGTCACGGTCTGTTTGGTCATCCGTCCGACCATACCTCGAGAAAATAAGCACTTACTTGGATCCTCATTTGTTGATGACACCTCTATGGGAAGCCACATGATTCATAACACATGTCATGGTCCATTAAGTCATTTGTGTTCCCAAACTTGGCACGATTGTGACTCATCTAGCACGTGCGCACGTATTGGCATAATACACGAGTCATTGAAACTTTCATGGGTCGTGTAGACACACTATATGTCACCAATTGGGGCACCTGTTGCGTCAACTCACTTCACAGATGTGTGCATCGTCCTTCCCGCGTCACATGATACGTGCGTTCACACGTGGGACTCCCCTTAAGCACATTTTTGGCCATTTCGGCCTCAAGACATGTCTTCCACCATATATGCATGCATGAACTCCAAAATAGAACTTGTACTAACATGAAATTACACACCAAAAACAAGAAAATGCATGATATATAAATTAAACTTTTTTTTACTATTACAATGCATGGGTTGCCTTCCCATGAAGCGTTTGATTTAACATCGTGGCATGACACATTGTCATGACTACTCAGACTTCATCAAGAAGCAAAGCCTTAATCACTGAGGCCTCCTCTATTGCACCCAAGTACTGCTTCACTCTCTACCCATTCACTCTAAATAGATCCCCATTTCCTGCTTCTAACTCAATTGCACCATGAAGAAACACCTGGTGATTGTATATGGGCTAGACCATCTGGACTTGAGCTTTCCTAGGAACAGCCTCAATCTCGAGTTGAACAGTAATACCTTGTCACCAACACTAAAACTCCATTGGGTGATATGATTGTCATGTTGGATCTTCATCCTTTCTTTGTACAGTGCCACACTCCCATATGCTTGTAGGTGAAACTCATCCAGCTCGTTAAGCTAGTCGAGCCTCAAGTCAGCAGCCTCCTCCCAATTTTTGTTGAGCTTCCTCAAAGACCAAAGTGCCTTGTGCTCTAACTCCACGAGTAGATAATAGGCTTTACCAAACACCAACTGATATGAGGACATATCAATAGGTGTCTTGTAAGCCATCCGGTAGGCCCAAAGTGCATCATCGAACTTATGTTCCCAATCAGTTCTAGTAGCATTCACAGACATGCTCAAGATCTCCTTGATCTCTCTGTTCGACACTTCAACCTGTCCATTATTCTATAGGTGATAGCGTATGGAAACTTTGCGCTATCATACTCTATACTTTGCCAGCGCAGCTCGGAAGACCTGGTTGCAGAAATGAGAGCCCCCATCATTGATAATAGTTCTGGGTGTCCCAAATCTGGAAAAGATGTTCCACCTCAAGAACTAGACAACACTCTTACTTTCATTGTTCGGCAGTTCAACTGCCTCCACCCACTTGGAGACATAGTCCACTGCCATAAGTATGTACTTCATGCCATAAGAGCTCACAAATGGGCCCATGAAGTCAATGTCCTAGACATCAAGCATTCTTACCTCAAAAATAGGGGTCATGGTTAGCTCTTGGCACTTTGAGATGTTTCCCTATCACTAACACTGGTCATACCCAAGCACCAAGTTATGGGCGTCTTTATAGATGGTGGGCCAGTAGTACCTACACTACAGAATCCTTTTCGATGTTCTGGCTCCACCATGGTGACCCCCCACTGAAGAGGAGTGTCAGTCCTCCATGATACTCAACATCTCTGCTTCTGGAATGCACCACCTGATAACCCCATCAGCAAATGTTCGGAACAAGTACAGGTCATCCTAGAAGTATTTGCACACATAAAAAAGGAAATTTTTTTCTCTGGTGAGGGTTAAGGCCCTCTGCATTATATCGCTCATCAGAAAGTCAGCAAAATCAGCAAATTAAGGAATAAGGTCAACAAAAGCTGCCAATACCTGCTCATCAGGGAAAGAATCATCGATGTTCAAGCAATCCTTTTCCCTTGACTCATCCTCCAGCCTGGATAGGTGTCTGCTAGCTGATTTTCAGATCTTTTGTGGTCTAAGACCTCAAAGTCAAACTTCTACAGCAGGAGAACCCATTTGATCAGCCTCGGCTTATCATCCTTCTTTGCCATGAGGTATCTCAAACCTATATGGTCGGTGTGCACTATCGATTTGGTTCCTAATAAGTAAGCTCGGAACTTGTCAAATGCATATGCCACGGTTAGCAATTCCTGCTGAGTCACTATATAATTCTTTTGAGAATCATTGAGGGTCTTACTGGCTAGTAGATGGGGTGAAAACTCCCATTAGGCTTCTGTCCGAGCACAACTCCTGCAGCAATTCCACTTGTATCACACATAACCTTAAACGGGGAAACCCAGTCAGGTGCAACCACCACGGGTGCAGAAATCAATTTTTGCTTCAGGGTCTCCAAGGCATGTATACAGCTATCATCAAAATGAAACTTTGTATCCTTCTCCAATAACTTGCACAACAAATGTGCAATCTTTGAGAAGTCTTTTATAAAGTGGCGGTAGAAACCTGTATGCCCAAGAAAACTCTGGAGCCCCTTCGCAGATATGGGAGGAGGTAATTTCTCAATCATCTCAATCTTCACCTTATCCACCTCTATGCCCTTCTCAGAAATCTTATGGCCAAGGACTATCCACTGCTTGACCATGAAGTGGCATTTTTCCCAATTTAGCACTAAGTTAGCCTCCTTATAGCGTTGTAGTGCCTTGTTAAGATTCAATAGATAGGCATCAAAGGAATCACCCACTACAGAGAAGTCATCCATAAATACCTCAAGGGTGTCTTCAACCATGTCAAAGAAGATCGATATCATATATCGCTGGAAGGTGGCTAGGGCATTGTAGAGCTCAAAAGGCATCCTTCTAAAAGCAAAAGTCCCATACGGACAAGTGAAGGTGGTCTTCTCCTAATCCTCCGAGGCTATGGATATTTGATTGTACCCTAAGTACCTGTCCAAGAAGCAGTACCACCCTCTACCTGCTAAACTATTTGACATCTTATCTATGAAGGGCATAGGAAAATAGTCCTTCAAGGTCCATCTATTTAGCTTTCGGTAATCTATGAAAACTCGCCACCTAGTAACAGGTTTCAAAGGGAATAGCTCATTTTTTTCATTAGGTACCACCATCATGCCCCCCTCTGAACTAGACTAACCCACCTGCTATCACAAATAGGGTATATCACTACAGCATCCAGCCACTTGATGATTCCATTTTCACCACCTCTTGCATAAGTACATTTAGCATGTGTTGTTGCTCAATGCTGGGCACACAATCATCCTCTAGTTTGATCTTGTGCATGCATATCCCTGGAGGAATCCTGATAATATCAACAATGGTCCAACCAATAGCTTGCTTGAACTTTTGGAGGACCCCTAACAATGCCTCCACCTGGTTTTCCTGGATATCTGCAGCTACAATTACATGAAGAATGTTATTAGTGCTAAAAAGTACATACCTTAAGTGTTGGGGCATCTTCTTGGGCTCCACAGTCGGAGGCTCCTCGATAAAAGGTTTAGCTGGTACTGTCGGTCTACTCTGTAGGTCCAAGTCCAACAATCTGTGGACAAATGTTCTGGTTCCCCTACTTGTAAAGAATTCACGATGTCTGCATACCCATTAATACTATCCTCTGGGAAGTTCATGAACATTGTTGAACAGCGTGTCTACACTCACTTTTCCTTAAGTGGGATTTCAAAAAGACAGTCATCTTCCACATCTATGATAGACATCACAGCCACTTCTATGGGTCTCTTCATTGCTGCGCACACACTGAATTTTACCTCTTCGGTGTTCTGTCTAACGGTCAACTCCCCTAGCTCCACATCTACCAATACCCTGCCAGTAGTGAAAAATGGTCTTCCAAGGGTGATAAGAACCTCAAAATCCACTCGATAGTCCAGAATTACAAAGTCCACAGGAAAGATGAACCTGCCCACACGGACCAACATATCACATAAAATTCCCATTTGGCCTCTTCACTAATTTGTATGCCATGAGTAGCCACATTGTAGTGGGTGTTGTGGCTCTTCATCCTAGCTGCTTCTAAACTGTCAACTGCATCGAGTTGATACTAGCACCCAAATCATAGAGATCTCTTGTAAAGTCAAATGCTCCATTGGTACACGGGATAGTGAAGGCTCCCGGATCTTCCTTCTTTTCAACAAGAGATCTTGATGCAATGGCACTATAGTGGTGGAGGTTGTTTTTTGGCCTGATCATGGTTGTCCTCTTCTTAGTCACTAAGTCTTTCATGAACCTAGTATAGCCCGACATCTGCTCAAGTGCATCCACTAGAGGGATGTTCACTGATATCTCTTTCAACATGGATAAGAACTTCTAAAACTTGCCATCCTCAAATTTCTTCTGCAACCTCTGTGGGAATGGTGGTGGTGGCTTAAGGATGGCTGGCAGATGTTGAGTCACTGGTTTATCTTACTCTTGAGCCTTTTTAGCAACCTCAGGCTCTATTGGTCTCACCTCAGTTTCTTTACTCACATCATAAACACACATCTTCACAAGGTCAGGTATCTTGCCTTTAGCTTCATCTATACCTGCATTACTGGTTACAAAAGGGTCAGAAAGTGCTTTACCACTCCTCGTGGTTATCGCCATGCAATGACCATTATTTTTTGGGTTTTGAGTAGTGTCACTAGGAAATGACCCAACTTTTCTCTGATTTAACGATGCTGACAATTGCCCTATCTGCTGCTTTAGTTGCTTGATCGAGGTGGAATGTGAGTCGACTAGCTGCCAAACATTGGACGTGTCTCCTTTTATGTCTCGCATACCTACCTCAGTGGACTCAACTTTGTCTAAAACCTTCACCATCATCTCTTCTAATTTGGAGTTTCCACCACTATCATTCTAACGCTTACTGTTCCTAGAGTCGTCTCTATTCTACCAGTTTCCTTGATAGTTCTGATCATGACCATAATTCCAACCTTGATTATCGATGTTGAATGGACGATAACCTCCTGGATACCTAAGAAGTTTGCCTCCTCATCATAATTATAGCCTTGATTCATCATACCTGGGCATTGTGTCTACAACTTTTACTTTTTCTGCGCCTCCCTCTAATAGTGGCTTTGCCAGCAAGTCCAGTTGTGTCTCCATGTCTTGATCCCGTTCCTCCTCCTTCTATCACTGCTCCACAGTCATCTCAAAGATGAACCCCGAATAGTCTCCATCTCTAGTGTACCATGCCCTGTTGTTTTTGGCTACCTGATCTAAGATCACTACTCTGTTTGGGAAATTCCTAGACATATATGATCCCCCACAAGCAGTATCAATGATAGGCTTCATCACAAAGTTGCATGACCTGTAGAAGACTATCTTCAAGTGTTCATCTATAAGGTGATGATTGGGACACTTCTTAAGCTTCTGCTTGAATCTCTCCCATGTCTCATGTAGTGCTTTATTCGGCAATTGCTTGTGAGACCCAATCTCATCTGTGATTTTCAGCTATCGTGACGCAAGCAAGAACCTCTCCAAGAATGCTTGTTTTAATTCTCCCCAAGTGAGGACGAAATCATGTGGAAGCTCATTCAACCACTTAGTCACCGCACCAGAAAAAGACAATGGGAATAACCACAACCTAAGCGCTTGCTGACTAACCCTAGAATTTTAGACGATTGACATGTCGCCAAAATGTTTAGGACATGGTGATTTGCATCCTTAGTGGCTGCTCTGTTGAAGAACCCTTTCAACTGTAGCATCTGCAGCATAGTACTAGTGATGATAAACTTAACACCTGCAAGCAATAGAGGGAGCACTATTGCTCCAGTGGTCCCAACACCCTCATCATCATCATTCACTGCTTGGGGCTGTTGAGGTTCTTGGGCACATACACCAGGCAGCGGGACCTATCTAAGTTCTGCTGCTAGTGGCACATCAGCAGCATGATCATCGTCACCCAGAACATCGTTTCCTCCACTAGCATGATTCTTGTCCAGCTCTCTCTGTCTAGTTGCTTCGCGTTCTTGGGCATTCATTCTGCTGATTGACTTAGTAAGCTCGGGGTCATAGGGAACAAGTGTTTCACCCTTACTGCGGGTGTTTGGGATGCAACACTGGCTCCCTACCAAGAAATAAAAACAAGAAACAAAAGTTAAATTAGGGACTAGTATTACACGCTGAAAATTGCAACTAATAGACTATTACTTCACTGTATTCCCCGGCAACGTCACTAAAATTTGATACACCCAAATTTACACTCCAAAAGGAATAGTAAAGCGGTCGTTGATCAAATATAGAACTCAGCTAGAGTTGATGTCGATTCCACAAGGATTTCTTGAGAACAAATCTATTAGCACCGTTTTCATATGTAATATCTATTCCCGAAACAAAAATACATAAGTAAATGGGGGTTTTGGTTTTTCAAATTAAATTATTAAGATAATGTAACAAATGAGTACAAGGACTACTAGATTTTAAACTATTAATGCGAAGCTAGGATTGTATTCCCCATGACACCTAATGCAGTAGCCAAATCTACGTGGTAAACTCGTTCATGATTACGTATACAAAATCTAACAAGTTATGTAACACCTAATTCACCTTTCGATCCTTCTTAGATGCATATCGTTCATCATCTTTTGGTCTTAGAATGTATTCTTACTAACCCTTGTTGTCAATCCCAGAATACTCTCACTTCTCGGTCTCAAGTACTTAGACTAGGTTAGAAACCTCAAATCTCTGTCGTAGAACTCTTTTCCAAATCAAGACATCCCTTTCGAGCATGTAATGAATTCAGGCTTACCCAAATGCATCGACTCATTGAGGAGGAAATAAAAGTGAAGATTACTACAATATATACGCTAATCAATCCCAAGATTTTCCCCATATTCGTCTATCTTATTAGTTTGTCATGGTTCTCACAACCCTAGTTATGGGTTTAGCCTAGCATGATCACAAAAGATAACCTACAATAATATATAGAATACATAATGAAGAACTTACTCTTGAAGATTTAGAGAATCCACGGATCACAATCTTGAACAAGATAATTGAAATCCACAAGGTTCAAAGGAATTACAAGCAAAATAGTGTTCTCCTGAGTTTTCTATCTCTAGCCATCCTAGACTCACTAAAAATGAAACAAAAATAGCATTTGTATACAATGAAAACATAATCCGATTTAAAATAGGAAAATTAACTTCGGTACGGGTATGGGCCACTACACGGACCGTGAAGCATTGGACGGAGCGTTTACCAGTCCATGTGGCCATATTTCAACTCTTAATCTTCAATCCATGTTCCCACTCCATGGGCCAGTAAACGGGCCGTGTGTGAATCAATGGTCCATGAAATGGATCGTCTATGTTGCCTTCAACTTTTTCTGCTCAAGTCATCCTCGCTCTCCCATATCACGGATCATGGTTGGTCACATGGCCTGTGAAAAGCTCCATCTGGCTCCAGTTGTACGATTTGCTTATTTTTCGACGGTACTCGCCCTTCACGTCACTTTGACTAGCCATGCCACAACTAGTCTCACTTCCCATGGTTCGTGAGGGGTGCCGTGGGATATGCCTTGGTCTAGTATCTCGTATGCCGCCCTTTAGCTCCTCGTCACTGCGATCAGCCACCAAGTATAAGGCCATGATGGGCCTCATGGTCCGTGTGGGGTACATAAGTTGTGTAGGTCCCCATGTGCACACACTTGGTTTCAGTTTTTCTCCTATTGCCAAGGCCTTCTCCATGTGACCTCCCATGGTCCTTGTGATACTACATGGGCCGTGGAGGTCTCCTTACGCTCATCCTTAAGCACTTTTTCATCCCTTTTCCTATAGATCACCCTTTTCTCCATATCTTAGTCAGTTTTCTTGAAAAATCACTAAAACACCCATCAAAATAACAAATTTGCTTGAGAACCCGCAAAAATCATTTGTGTAAAGCATTATAAGAGTCGTTTCTATGACTCATCAGAAAACATAGTTCTAGGGGTGCTCCTCAATCACCTAACTCGATGCTTAATACTCCTCCCAAGACTAAAACAAGCTCAACTCATCAATCAACTCATCAATCAACTCATAACTCAATGCTCAATCAAAAACTCCAACTCAACCCCTTTGGGGTATCTCATCTCATCTCATCTCAATGCTCAACAAATCAATCAATCAATGTAATCAATCGACTCGACACAGACTCAAACGATCATTTAGACTCATTCAATTAACCCATCATGTGATGCAAGCAAAATGTCATGTATAGGATATATGCAACTCAATACAGAAGTCCCTCATGCTCACTTATACTCTACTCATTTGATTCAACATGCGCAATCTACTCAACTCAATAAACTCAAGTTACTCAACTCCATATGCTCACTTTAATCAACTCAACATGCTCAATTTATATGCAAAATTCTATGATAATCATGTTACTAGGGTCCGTGCTATCAATGGGGAAACGCATGTATACATCTCATATCATTACTCATGCAATATAGAAAGTTTCTCATATAATAGAACAAGATCTAATGATAAGTGCAAGAATTTCAATATTAAGATAATAAAACTTCTCAACCCTCAATTCGTTTCCGAAAATCTTGAGTCAAGAAGAGGAAGGGGCATGCGAAGGAAAGATTTTACACTTTTGTAAGCCTTACAATACCTGAAAACTGAAGAATAATCAATCCTCAACCAATCATTACTCTTGGGTAGCAAAATACTAGCTTCTCCCTCTTCTCTCTTTTGGTCTCAAGAACCCTCAAGGCAGAACAATGATGAATAAAGACCTTAAGGTAATTTTTCAAGGCTTTATACAAGCCAAAAACGTGAGGGGTTAATAGAATAATAATTAGAATGGATAGAAATAACCTTCACTAAAACTATTGACAGGGTCTATGAGACCCCGACTATGACTTGTAGTCCTCACTACGAGTTGTAACAGCTCCTCGTAGAATGGAAGTCTCAAAATCCTGAATTACTGTAAGTCCTTACAAAACTCCTTGTTACGAGTCGTAGTCCAAAATATGAGTCGTAACTAACCTCTCGTGACTGTAAGGGCCTTGAAATATGAAACACTAGAACTAGCCATGAAACCCTCCACTACGAGTCATGGTGGGAGCTACAAGTTGTAAACTCGTCTCGTAGCTGAAGGGTCTTGAAACTGAGTCACTAAAATTCCCTAAGGGACCCCTCTTTGCGACTCTTAATCCTCTCTACGACTCGTACTGCCTCTCGTAAGACCTGCTTCAGCAGTTTTTCTCAGATTTTCTCAGCATCATCTCAATATCATTTTCATATACTCATCTAAATCATATAGAAGGAATTTTAGGGGTGTTACACGGCCACAGTGTTGTGGTGGTACAGTTGGTGAGGAAGTTGTCTAAGATTATTCCTCACTTTTTGGTTAGTACTGGGTTTTATGGAAAAAGGGATGATATTGACTGGAAAAACTCAGAAGGCTATGTTGATTATGCATTCTCGGATAGCCTCACATTAATTACTTGTGATAGCACTTCACAGCAGGTTGAAGATTCCAAGTAAGTAATATTCCTTTTTTATTTGTCTTCCATTTTTTTATTGTATTAATCTCTTCTATTCTTTCCCCGTAGTGATTGTGGATTGTATAAAAGCATTTTTTCGGAGCTCATATGTGAAGGGTATGATTATGCCGAGATTGGAAGAAAACATTTGACCCAGAATTCTATCGACTGAGATATGGGACATTATTATGGGACTATGGAAACAAAAAGATTGATTCTGGCAAAATTAATGAAAATGAGGTGACCGGAAAGGTGGTTAGCAAGTTTAGTGGTCCTATGAGTAATCGTAAGCATGTCGGGAAAAGTGAAAGAGTATCGTTGTCTAAGTATGTTCATAGGAGGAAGTCTTAGTACTTATTGGAAAAAAAAAGATTTGTATGGTGTACAGTCTGTTTTTGTTGTTGGTGGATGCTTCATATTTTAGATCTCTTTTGGTTTCATTGGTTTCGGATGCCCTTGTTTAAATGTATAATCTTCCCATGCCCAGTATAAGCTTTTTATAAAATGTTATTTATGTTTTTCTTGTCATGTTTGTATCCTCCTAAAGTTTGCTTAAACCATTCATGAAGTACATTGATTGATTTTTTACATATCAACAAACCCCATTTCTCTATTTTCTTTTCAGTGTTTAAATCCAATTAATATATCAACAAAATTTATCAACTCCATGTCACATTATTTAAATGAAACTTACACCAATCTTTCAACTTTTATAAAAAATTTAAACTATCCTTTTATAATACTTTCACCAATTTATAGTTATACACCCAAAAAAAATTTTATACTGTAATTTTTTACAACCAAAGTAATTTTCCTATATAATTATACACAAGATTTATATTACTTTCATAAATCTTTCTCCAAACAAAAAGAATTATCTCCAACTAAACTAATCCCAAATTTTGGTTTTTCCATCCAAAATGAAAAAAAAAAAGTAACCCTTCAGAATACCATCACAAACACCAAAAGAAATACCAAGTCACTATGCGCCAACATTTCGTTACTCAAAATACATAAACGCAAATAACCAAAAAGACATGTATCCTAATAATTAAGTCATTTAATTAATAATTAATAATGAATGCAAAAATATTAGTTAAGTCATTTAATTAATAAGTAATGCAATAGTTTCTACACATGACCTACAACATAATATACCATAAAACTAAACAAACAAACATACCCATAATTGTCAATACAAACAACATCACTAACACATGAACCCACATAAATCATAAAATTCAGCACAGTCACTCAAAAGATGGTATTTAGGGGAAATTCTTTTTGTTGTGTCCTGCTGCCCTACATAAACTGCAAGTACCCTTAACTTTCTTGCATTTCATTTCATTGAAGCCATTTTTTCTGTTTTTGTTTCATGGCCTTCCTGGTCTCCTTCTTATAATGGGTGGTAGTACCAATTCACACAATATATGACTTGGAATCACCCATGTGCTATTGCATGGTAGTGGTTCGATTGGTATTACATAAGTATCCTTGAAGTTCTTGTTACTATAGTAGATTGAGCAGAAGGACTCAGCGTACTTGCTCCTGTATTTAATAGCAGCTACTGCATGATTGCATGACATTTCATCTAAAACCTTCCACAACTATACATACGTCTGTTCAGACAAACCATGTATCTCTTTGCACCATTTATAACGGTATGAAGATGTTCTATTGATGCTCGTACCTTCAATAAAATATAATCATGATTATGCTTTTTTTTTTGCTGAAGAATACATTAAAAAGTAGGAAACTATTGTACTAACTGTCATACTATTTGACAATTTCTTATTTCCCACCAACACTTCATTACATTTCTTTGTCAGAACAATTGTTGTTTTCCTACTCTCCACGTTGTGTTTTTTATTCCAACATTCTATTGTTTGCCTCGCATACTCCAACATAGGAACCACTATGTCACGATCCGATCCCGGTCATGATGGCACCTACTAGTCCCACCTACAGGACAGCTAATTTCCAACCCAAGGGTACCTGTTCTAGCTCTCTAGTCCAAACCAAATCGATACAATAATAATATACACACGTCAAAACCTATCCAGAACCTGAAAGTCAACTGTACAAAGCTACAATAGACACAAGGACACATCTTATACACATATCAATAATCATAATAATATACAAAACTAGGAGTGCACCTACAAATACCAAACTTTAATGTACAAGGCCGATGTCTGGATGTAAAAGACGTCCATCAACATGAAGGAGCCTGCTAAAATGCCAAAGCAGTTGATGCTAACCAAAAGTCTCCTAGCGCTCCCAAAGTTCCCCAATTCAACTATCACAACTCTTACATAGACCTGCACTATGGAGAGATACAGAAATAGGGTTGAGTACTAGATTAGGCACCCAGTAGGCATCATCGGTCGACCGAGAGAAATAGTGAACATAAATAAAGTCCAAATAAATAGAACTACACCAGTGTAGCAAAACAAACTAAAGTCAAGGCATAGGCATGTCTGGGAACCCTCAAACCATAATTGAACCAATCATAGTTAAGAACAATGACAACCTGAACCAACCCTATTACTGAACATCGATATAGACTGACGAAGACTAGGTAGGACAATATCACAACTGCCCCCACCTGAGGTATAGTGTTGTATGCGACTGCAAGGCCATAGTATCTATGCATATATGCCAATTGGGGCCCCAGAAGCCAAAAGGTACACCCGTGCACAATAATCATGCCGACAGACAATCACAAAATCCTTCAGAACCATCACAGAATCCTATAGAACCATCATAGAGCCTAGTTCTCCATATCATCAGAATAAGGGTCAGTTGTACGTAGGTGTAAGGCCCTAGTATTTAAGCTTGAACGCCCCCTGATCCCCCATAAGCCCAGGAGGTACACCCATGCACAATCAGGGTGTGAATAGGTGAGTGGATCCAGGGGTAAGTAGTCATGGGCCTCGCCCCAACAGTCATAAGTCTATCGGGTCCTCGACCCTGTGCCGGCACGTGGCACCCGATCCATCAAAAGTAGTGTCACACTGGGATGACTCTAACCCCTGGGTCTTCCGACCTGGCCTTCGGTCGGGCAGTCAGCCAGGGCCGAGTGGTCTGACTAGAAATATAATGGTGGGCCATATCCCCCACGAGAGAAAGAATCACCCTATCATAATCAACAATGTCTTATCATCAATGTATCAATCACAGGGCCCTGCCCCACAAAATATCAATCAACGGGGCCCCAGGCTCAAAGAAATTGAAAATGCTTGGATCCTTTTAGAATCCACACCCCGTTCTTGAATACTCGGATGTGACCACAAGAGACTATGACCAGGGGAGCGTCACTCGGGTCTAAACACTCGGACATGACCCCGGAGACTTGAATAACAGGGTGTGCCATCTAGGTCTCAGAGCGTAACATCAGAAAAATCTCCCTCTTTCTTCTAACTGAATCCGGGTCTCCCAATCATATCATCTCTCCCAAGTCATGATAAACAACTCATTCCCAAGGAGTGCAAGGGACTCAAAGTAGCAGCTAACCTCAATATAACAACACGTAGACCTCAATAATCAGAATAGAATAGCGCCAGCAGGCAATCATGCTATAATCGATCTCATTGCAGGTAATGGAAATAAATGTGTTGTAATAATAGGGGTATCATAGATACCCTCGACAGATAGGTCCAACAGAGTCATAGTATGTTCATAACCCAGTCACGATATGACCTAGAATTAATGGACAGTCTCTCAGTCTACATATCTCTGTACCAACAGGCAATACACACTCATACAGATGCAAGTCAAGTGACTACGCATGCCTGCCCTAGGCTCTAGCTGATACCGCCCTTACCAGGCCCCTTTCTATGTAAAGCAGCTTATAAGGCAGCATCAGTATAACCTAAGCTAAGGCCCAAGAGGTTAGATAATCAGAAGGATGACACTCACTAAGATCATATTGTAGCTCAGCAACTACTAAAGATATCACCTAAGGCAACCATGTACCGGCCTACTGAAAATTTGCCCTTATCAACTAGATGTCAGTCCTTAGGACTAACCCATATAACTAGTGTCTCATCGTAGATAGCCCAGAAATTTCGTAGGATATAACCTACATCTCGCTAACAGGGTCACACTCCCGTCTCTAACTTGCCAGTGGCTCAATGTCTATGTATCTTGTATTACAGGTCACAAGGCTTCTCTAGGGGTATAACTATGTTTCAACGATTGTTAAATGAGTTACTGAATGTGTTTCAACAATTGTTGAGATATTCAACAACTGCTTGTAGGTGCTCTAGCTGTTGTTGCAACAATTATTGTATGTGTTTCAACATTGTTAAATGAGTTACTGAATGTATTTCAACAATTGTTGAACGATATTTAACAACTATTGTATGAGCTCTAGTTGCTACTGCAGCAATTGTTGGATGTGTTTCAATAATTATTAAATGAGTTACTGAATGTGTTTCAACAATTGTTGGACGATATTCAACAATCGATGTAGATACTCTAGCTGCTGCTGCAGCAATTTGTTGAATGTGTTTCAACAATTGCTAAATGTGTTACTGAATGTGTTTCAAAAGTTGTTTAATGATATAAAACAATTGTTGTAGGTGTTATAGCTGCTGCTGCAGCAATTGTTGAATATATTTTAACAATTATTAAATGAGTTACTGAATGTTTTTCAACAATTATTGAAGGATATTCAACAACTATTGTAGGTGTTATAGCTACTACAGCAGCAATTATTGAATATGTTTCAGCAATTGTTAAATGAGTTACTGAATGCGTTTCAACAATTGTTGAATGATATTCAGCAACTGTTGTAGGTGAAATACAAGTAGAATCAAAATAAAATTATGATCAGTTTTCTTTTAAACCATAATATAGGTACAGATCTCCACTATCAACGATAGATAAAATAACGATAGGAGTTGATTTCAATGGTGAATGGGTCGAGTCCAACAATCGTTATATTTGGCGTTGAAAAAATAAAGAAATGACAAAGACAATAGCAATGATTATGGACCGAGAAGTCAAGTATGAATATTTCGCGAAGAAAATCATATCCTATTGTGAACTAAATTGTTAATTGAAAAAACTCGTCATCACCTACATGCATAGCTGCAGTAAAAACAAAGGACCACTCTATTTTGGATAAAAAAATCATATAAGTTTGCGTATTTATTTGGAAGATGAAAGTAGACACATTTTAAGGGTATTTATGGTTGAAAGATTGACCGAAAACTGTCAAAATCAACAAATATTAAATGATGGATGTGATTCTGCTGACATGGATATTCCAGATAAAGAAAGTGTGGATGCACACAATACTTTGACTCCTACTCCTGCTCTTGAAGTTTTCGGCGATACACCAAAAACAACGCAATCATCACAGTCTAGTCATGCTCAAGATAAGTGGACATTCCCAACAAAGAAAAAAATAAATGCTTCAAATGCAAAAGGATTGGGCATAAAAAACCAACATGCTCAGTGCGAAGTGATTTGAAATCTTGATTACTATTTCTTGTTTGTAAATGTTTCTTTTTTTAATTAATATTAATGTTGAACAAATATTGTTATTGAATGCTTCAGTTCTCAAGAAATTGACAGTAGTAATGTTGAATAAATGTTCAACCAGTAAGGTATTTTCTTCAGCAATTCTTTCACTTGTTGAAAATTCAAGTGTAAGTACTATAATACTTTCAAATTAATGTATTTTATCATTGAACATGGAAATTAAAATTATGGAGTACTCAATTAATTTTGATTACACGGTTAATTGATTGACGTATTGTGTGTTACAAACAAATTACTATGTAACTTTACAAAATCGCCACCAAAATAAATATTAAGTGACATAATATTTTAAAATTAATTTATTTATCATTTAATATGGTTTAAATAATAACTAAAAATCAAATTACTTAATTAATGTTGATTACGGGTTAATTGATCGATTTATTGTGTGTTACGAATAAATTACTATGTAACTGTACAAAATCGCCACCAAAATAAATTTTAAGTGCCATAATATTTTGAAATTACTGTGTTTATCATTTAATATAGTTTAGTTAATACTAAAAATTAAATTACTCAATTAATATTGATTACGTGATTAATTGATCGACTTATTGTGTATTACAAACAAATTACTACGTAACTATACAAAATCACCACCAAAATAAATTTGAAGTGCCATAATATTTTTTAAAAACATTATTTTATTTATCATTTAACATGGTTTAGATAATAACTAGAAATTAGATTACTCAATTAATATTAATTATGCAGTTAATTGATCAACTTATTGTGTGTTACGAATAAATTACTACGAAACTGTACAAAATCATCACCAAAAATAAATTTTAAGTATCATAATATTTTAAAATTACTGTATTATCATTTAATATGATTTAGATAATAAATAGAAATTAGATTACTCAATTAATATTGATTACGCAGTTAATTGATCGACTAATTGTGTGTCACGAATAAATTACTACGTAACTGTACAAAATCGCCGCCAAAATAAATTTTAAGTGTCATAATATTTTTAAATTATTTATTTTATCATTTAATATGGATTAGATAATAATTAAAAATTATGAAATACTCAATTAATATTGATTACGTGGTTAATTGATCGATTTATTGTGTGTTACGAACAAATAACTATGTAATTGTACAAAATTGCCACCCAAATAAATTTTCAGTACCATAATATTTTAAAATTATTTTATTTATCATTTAATATGGTTTAGATAATAACTAAAAATTAAATTACTCAATTAATTTTGATTACGTGATTAGATAATAATATGAGGAAGAGATCGCATGTTAAAGTTTTCGAAATACATTAAAAACGCAGCAGCAAGATCTGCAGATTTTACC
>JAABOM020000007.1:12605554-12622001 GCA_011800125.2 Solanum clarkiae
ATTCCATACAAAGCTTGGTAAGGGGCCATTTGGATACTTGTATGGTAACTATTATTATATGCAAATTCGATCAACGGTAATTGGTCATCCCAATTCCCCTTGAAGTCGAGGACGCAAACCCTTAACATATTGTAACACCCTCGTGAAATGACAAAAATACCTCTAGAATGTCTTTTCATGCTTCATTTGCAAACTCGAGACCATATTTGCAATTAGTGTAAAAAATTGATTCGAAAGATGGTCTCGACTCGACAAAAACTAGAAAAAATACAAATTATTTTTTTCCAAAAATTTCAGAAACAGTGAGGTTTTCGAGGAAATGCATCTCAGATACATTAATTAGTAGTTATGAGAGGATTAATGTCGGATCCTTAAGGGAAAATGATTGATTTATCTATTCAAAGCAATTTACACGAAGGACTCTCTTTAACAGAATACATTATTTCTTGCTACGGAGCCTGTAAAGGAGTTGTGGATACTACTATACGAACATCAGACGCTGGATATCTCACTCGTAGGATCCCATGAGGCGGACCTCGGAAAGTTTTAATATAAGCAGGAGGGATTCGCAGATCTTCCAGACGTAGAGCGCGCAGCGCATTGAACCCAAATACATTACCTACAATGGGAGTAAACATATTGGTAATGGAACCTTCTTCAAAAAGGTCTAAAGGGTAAGCTACACAAGCAATATATTGAACTTTTTCTCCAACAACACAAAATTCTAAATGGCATATATGATTGGTCATATAATCGTGCTTACATAGATGCTTTTTATATAAGATTTTTCGTTGGTGGGATAAGAGGATTAGCTGAATTTACTCTTTTTTTTATCGACGAGTAATTGATGGGATGACCAATGGGGTTGGGGCTATTAGTTTCATTCTAGGAGAAGGTATCAAATATATAGGAGGGAGGGGGGACGCATCTCTTCTTATCTTTTCTTGTATTTAGCTTATGTTTCCGTCTTTTTATTAGTTTATTACTTACGTTTTTTGACTTTTTGAATCCCTAAGAGGTCAAATTCTTGATTTTCATTTTTCTATCAACTAGTTGCAATTAAAAATTTTCTAGATTCCCCGTGTTATTAATATTCAGATAAGAAATAGATTCGAAATTAAGATAAGGAATAAAAAATATGAAAATAAGAGCTTCCGTTCGTAAAATTTGTAAAAAATGTCGATTAATCCATAGGCGGGGGCGTATTATAGTAATTTTCTAACCCGAGTCATAAACAAAGACAGGGCTAATCAGACTTGCTAGAAGAGCCGATGTACAAATAAATAATCTATTTTGATATGAAATGGATATATCCGTATATCTCTAACTCATATTTACGAGATGATAAAATATGGCAAAAGCTATACCAAAAATTAGTTCGCGTCGGAATGGACGTATTGGTTCAGTAAGTGCGTTCGCTCTGCAATACGGAGAGAACGCAGAACCACACTTGTGATTTATCCCAATTTGACGAAAAGCTGAAATTTCCGAAAAATTGAGAAATAACACTAGTGCGCGTCACGCACTAATGTATTTCAGGC
Source organism: Solanum clarkiae (assembly GCA_011800125.2). Lineage (NCBI taxonomy): Eukaryota > Viridiplantae > Streptophyta > Magnoliopsida > Solanales > Solanaceae > Solanum > Solanum clarkiae. The sequence goes on from JAABOM020000007.1 coordinate 12,607,096, forward strand.
GCAGTTTTGCTCTTTTAATGGGGAGGGGAAATTCTGACTTTTCCCACACCCTATATCCTAACCTAATCCGTTTTAAGTCTTAATTAGTTCCTAAAATGTATTCCTACTCTATTTTTCTCTCAAAACAAGAAACCCTTCCCAGAACTTCAAGCGTAAAGATTCAAGAACAATTAGGGCGTTCAAGATAATTTTTCAATTCCTCAAGAACTCACTCCAAGGTATGTAAGGCCACTCTAAAATCATTCCTTTAGAATATTTTAGAAAAGTATAACCTAGTTTTCATCCTAGAAGTTTCAAGTTTGGATTAAAATTATGTTCTTGAAAAGGTATGTGGAAATTTAGTACAGTTTCTTTACGTATGCATAAACTACTGAAGAATATTACAATTCTTGGTCCCTATATGATCTCATTTAAAGAATTGTTATCAAAGTGATATTTATTTATGATCAAGATTTATATTTGATGAGTTTTCTTGGAAATCTTGGTATTATCTCAAGAAAAGAAAAGCTTAGTTTGAACCAAGTTAAAGAACAATCTTCTTGAAGATTTTCTTGGTATCTTAGTTGAGAAATCTAGCATGATTTAAAGTACATGAATGGTATTAGTTTTAGCAAAAATAAAGATTTCAGTTGAGAAAGCATAGTAGAAAAGTTGGGCTAAGTTCCCGAGAAACCAGAATTCAAGAAATTATATTTCTTTAAGTATAAGCTAAGTAAAGACATTTTGGGAGTAGTATTGAGCATCGATATGGGTTAGAGCAGAATAAATTACTCACACTCATAAACTATGTAGTCAACATAGGATAGGATTGTACTATAGTACCTTCCTCTTTAGCTACTGAGATGGCCCAGATTTGGGATGGATCTACTCCCCTAGCACTTCGTCCCCTACCCAGGCAAAGTACGGGATGGCTCTGGTAGCGTGGACAAGATGCTGTATCACCACGAAGCTCATAGTAGTGGTTGTCGGTTAGACAAACTCTCCAAGCTAAGAAAATTATGTTTTGCTTACTATTTTCAGCATATTATTTTTAGCATGTTATTTTCAGCATACCAGCTTGGATAATTATTTAATTAACTATGATTCATGATTTTGAGAAGCATTTATGATATACTGTTTAAATGTTTTGGCCATCTTACATACCTTACATTCCACGTACTGGCGTCCTTAAGACTTGCATCATTTTATGATGCAGACGCAGGTGATCAAGTTCCTTAGCAGCCGTTCCATTGAGAACTTGAGAGCTTTCAGACTAGTGGTGAGGCTTATTCTCAATCAGAGGCTCATGGTTTATTTTATATCCTTTTAGTCTTTATTTTTATTTCTGGCTACTTGGGGCATGTCTCAATAGCCCCTTTCAGACAGCTTAGTAGAGGTTCCATAGGCCATATGTTTAGTATTTTAGTTTTCAATTGTTCAGATAGTACTTAAAATCCTTTTTATTCAGTTATGCAGACAGTTATGAACTATCTTATTGTTTCTTTAGCCTTCCACTGTTATTAAGTCTTCCGCTGAGTTAGTAACTAGGCCAAGTGGTTCGCTTGGGACCAGAAATAGTTTTCGAGTGTCGGCCACGTCCAGGGTGTAGGCTCAGAGCATGACATCATTACTTGTCATTCTTTGTCTCATGCTTCAGAGTATATCTATGTGAAGTCCCTTTCTAAGTCATGCGTTCACGTCGTGTTTTTCAGATCATGGTCCCCCGCAAAGCTAATGGACCAGTCAGGGGAAGAGGACACCCAGCCAGAAGGAATGCAAACCAGCCTGACAGAATTCCTGAGGAACCCAGAGGCTCAGCTGTGCCTGTGGAGTAGCCACAACAGGCAGATATTTCTAATGCTAAGCTCCGCCAGGCCATCCAGACTTTGGCTCAAGCGGTCACTACTCAGGGAGGTCACCAGGGAGATGGTAGGAATGAGGGGGCGGATACCGCCAAAGTTAGAGAGTTTCTCAGAATGAACCCACTAGAGTTCACGGGGTCTGATTTGAAGGAGGATCTTGAGAACTTCATCGAGGAGCTTTAGAAGGTATTTTAGGTGATGCGGATAGCTGATACTGAGCGGGTGGAGTTGGATGCCTATTAGCTCAAGGGGGTTGCTAGACTCTGGTTTGACCAGTGGAAAGGGAGTAAGGCAGAAAGGGCGCCAGAAATTACTTGGACAGTGTTTGAGGAGGCCTTTCTGGGATAGTACTTTCCCAGAGAGATGAGACAGGGTAAGGTAAGAGAGTTTCTGAACTTGAAGCAGGAGAATATGAGTGTACGGGAGTACAGCCTCAAGTTTACTCAGATGTCCCGTTATGCTCCAACTATGGTGGCAGATATGAGGACTAGGATGGATCTTTTCGTGCTTGGGCTCTCTCGAATGACTAAGAGAGAGGGTAGGAATACGATGTTGATTGGAGATATGAATACACCTCGGTTGATGATGTATGTGCGGTAGGTGAAGGAGGAGAAGATTTGGGACAGGGAGGATTTCAAGAATAAGAGGGCCAAGACATCAAGCTAGGAGTCAGGTAAGAGAGGGACTAGAGGTGGAGGTCACTCATCTTTTCAGCCTAAGACAGCCGGACCAGCACCTTTATCCGCCAGTGCACCTACACCAAGGGTCAAGAATGAGCAGGGATCGCAGCACCGTAGGTTTTCAGCCAGTCAGTCACAGGGTAGTGTAGCTCAAGGACTAAACTGTTATCCTACTTGTGGTGAGTGTGGTAAATCTCATCCCAGAGAGTGCCTTCTGGGCATAAATAGTAGTTTCAAATATGGTCAGGTGGGCATTTCTTGAAGGGTTGTACCATGGGGAAGCAGAATATGAGAGACACCAGGTCACAGACAGTCTTGTCGGCACCACAGGGTAAGCCACCTTACAGGGGTACTACAGTGGGGACAAGAGGGGGCACAAACCACTTGTATGCCATGGGCACCAGACAGGAGCAGGAGAACTCACCAGATGTGGTGACGAGTATGCTCAAAATCTTTACTCATGATGTCTATGCATTATTAGACCCAGGAGCCACATTGTCTTTTGTAACCCTATATGTAGCTGTGAAGTCTGGGGTTAATCCAGAATGTCTTCTTGAGCCTTTTAGTATTTCTACTCCTACTGGAGAGTCTATTTTAGCCCAAAGAATTTATAGGGGTTGTCCAGTCTTTGTTTATCATAAGACTATTGTAGCTGATTTGGTGGAGTTAGATATGATAGAGTTTGATGTCATCCTAGGCATGAATTAGCTTTATGCTGGGTATGCCACTGTAGATTGCAGAACCAGAGTAGTCAAGTTTCAGTTTCCTAACGAACCAGTCTTTGAATGGAGAGGTATCTTAGTTTTCCCTAAGTGCCAGTTTATTTCATATCTCAAAGCTAGAAAGTGGATTTCCAAAGGGTGTATATATCACCTAGTCAGAGTTCAGAATTCTCGTGCTGAAGCACCATCTCCTCAGTCTATTCCTATTATGAGTGAATTCCCAGAATTCTTTCCTGAGGATCTTCCCAGAGTCCCTCCTGATAGGGAGATAGATTTTGGGATAAACGCTCTTTCAGATGCTCAGTCTATGTCTATTACTCCATACCAAATGGCTCATTCGGAGCTAAAAGAGTTAAAGTTACAGGTGCAAGATCTTTTAGATAAAGGCTTCATTAAACCTAGCATCTCACCTTGGGGTGCTCCATTTTTTTTTATGCGTAAGAAGAACGATTCTCTTCGGATGTGCATAGTTAAACAAGATCATCATTAAGAATAAGTATCCTCTTCCCAGAATTGATGACCTATTCGACCAACTTCAGGGTGCTACCTGTTTTTCCAAGATAGACCCTAGATCTGGGTATCACCAACTCAAAGTTAGAGAGAAAGATATCCCTAAGATAACTTTCAGAACTCAATATGGTCATTATGAGTTTTTAGTCATGTCCTTCGGGCTAACAAATGCACCAACAACTTTCATAGACCTTATGAACAGGGTGTTGAGGTCATACCTAGATATGTTCGTGATTGTATTCAAAGATGACATCCTAATCTACTCTCGTAGTAAGGAGAAGCATGCAGACCATCTTAGAGTCATCCTTCTGACGCTTAAGGATCATTAGCTATATGCTAAGTTTTCTAAGTGTGAGTTTTGGTTGGAATCTGTGGCATTTTTGGGGCACATTGTGTCTAGTGAGGGTATTCAGGTTGATTCCCAAAAGATTGAGGCAGTAAAGAATTGGTCAAGGCCCACAACTCCCACAGAGATAAGGAGTTTCTTTGGTTTGGCGAGGTACTTCTAATGGTTTATAGAAGGGTTTTCTTCTATTTCAGCTCCCTTGACTAAGATGACTTAGAAGAAGACCAAGTTTGAATGTTCAGAAGCTTGTGAGAAGAGCTTCCAAGAGTTAAAGACTAGGCTGACCACAACCCCAGTCTTATCCCTATCAGATGGATTTGATGATTTCGTGGTTTATTATGATGCTTCCAGAGTAGGGCTAGGTTATGTGTTAATGTAGAGAGGAAAGGTGATAGCATATGCATCCAGACAGTTCAAGATTCATGAAAAGAATTACCCAACTCATGATATTGAGCTAGTTGCGGTGGTGTTTGCTCTGAATATTTGGAGACACTATCTTTATGGTGGGCACGTGGATGTATTCATGGACCACAAGAGTTTGCAATATGTGTTTGGTCAGAAGGAGCTGAATTTTGGAGCTAATGAGAGACTATGATATGAGTATCTTCTATCATCCAGGTAAAGCTAATGTGGTTGATGATGCTCTTAGCAGGGTGACCATGGGGAGCATAGCCTATGTTGAGGATGAAAAGAAAGAGTTAGTTAACGAGGTTCACAGATTATCCCATTTGAGGGCTCAGATTGAAGATTCAGACGAGGGAGGGGCCATTATTAGAAATGGGTCAGAGTCATCTTTAGTGGTAAAAGTGAAAGAAAAGAAAGATAGGGATCCTATCCTTCTCCAATTGAAAGAAGATGTTCAGAAGCAGAAAGTGTTAGTGTTATCCAAAGGGGAAGATGGTGTCCTGATTTACCAAGGTAGATTGTGCGTGCCAAATGTTGATGGTCTTAGAGATAGGATCTTGGTTGAGGCTCATAATGCCAGATACTCTATCCACCTTGGTGCAACAAAGACGTATAGAGATTTGCGAGAAGTCTATTGGTGGGGTGGTATAAAGAAGGACATTGCAGAGTTCGTGTCTAGATGCCCAAACTGCCAACAAGTTAAGGTTGAGCACCAAAGGCCTTGTGATGTAGCCCAGAACATAGAGATCCCAAAATGAAAATAGGAGATGATTAATATGGACTTCATAACAGGCTTACCTTGATCCCATAGACATCATGATTCGATATGGGTCATAGTAGATAGAATGACCAAGTCAGCTCACTTCCTACCTATCAGGAGGATTGATACAGTTGAGGATTATGCCAGACTCTATCTTAAGGAGATAGTTAGGCTGCACGGGGTTTCTATATCCATTATTTCAAACAGAGGATCTCAATTCATAGCACAATTTTGGAAGTCCTTTCAGAAGGGGCTTGGTACGAAGGTGAATCTTAACACAACCTTTCATCCGTAGACAGACGGGCAAGCAGAGCGAACTATACAGACCTTGGAAGATATGTTAATAGCTTTCATGATAGACTTTAAAGGTAAGTGGGATGATCATTTACCATTGATTGAGTTCTCTTATAATAATAGTTTTCAGGCTAGCATACAGATGGCACCATATGAGGCTCTTTATGGGAGAAGATGTAGATCACTCATAGGATGGTTTGAAGTTGGTGAGGTAGGATTGATAGGACCTGATCTAGTCTAGCAGGCTATGAAAAAAGTAAAGGTTATTCAGGAGAGGCTCAAGACAGCTCAGAGCAGACAAAAGTCTTAAATAGATGTTGGAAGAAGAGACCTAGAGTTTGAGGTAAGTGATTGAGTGTACTTGAAGGTATCTCAAATGAAGAGGGTTATGAGATTCGGGAAGAAGGGGAAGCTTAGCCCACAATATATTGGGCCTTACCAGATTTCTGAGAAGAGTGGGCAGTGTTGCGTACGAATTAGAGCTACTTACGGAGTTGAGCACTATACATCCAGTATTTCATATCTCCATGCTTAAGAAGTGCTTGGGAGATATCTCTCTAATTTTCCCGGTTGAAAGTGTTGGGATTATGGACAACTTGTCTTATGATTGAAGAGATTCTAGAGCAGATATTAGACCAACAAGTTCATAAATTGAGGACCAAGGAGATTGCTTCGGTGAAGAATCTGTAGAGGAACCAATTCATGGAAGAAGCCACATGGGAAGTAGAAGCAGACATGAAGGACAAGTATCCACATTTGTTCGTTAGCCTAAATGACGACATTGAAGGTAACTTTCATATTTCACCTTGAAGAATTATGTTTGTTAAGTTCGAGAATCTTATTTTTGAGCTTGCTTTGTTTGTATCGTTATCATTCGAGGACGAATGATCCCAAGGGGGAGATACTGTAACACCCTCATGAAATAAAGAAAATACCACTAGATGGACCTTAAAACGTAACGTCTCTTCCCATGCTCCATTTGCAAATCCGAGACCGAATTTGTAATCAGTGCAAAAAAATCAAGTCGGAAGATGGTTTGACTCGACAAAAATTTGAAAAAATGCGAATTATTTTTTCCCAAAAATTTCAGAAACAGTGAGGTTTCCGCATCCGCTTCGTGACGCGAAGAGAACGCGGAACCACACTTGTGATTTTAGCCAATTTGACGAAAAGCTGGAATTTCTGAAAAATTGAGAAATGACAGTTTTGCTCTTTTAATAGGGAGGGACATTTTCGATTTTTTTCACACCCCATATCCTAAATTAATTCATTTTAAGTCTTAATTAGTTCTTAAAATGTATTCCTACTCTATTTTTCTCTCAAAAACAAGAAAAACTTCCAGAACTTCAAGCATAGAGATTCAAGAACAATTAGGGCGTTCAAGATAATTCTTCCAGTTTCTCAAGAACTCACTCCAAGGTATGTAAGGCCGCTCTAAAATCATTACTTTAGAATATTTTAGAAAATTATAACCTAGTTTTCATCCAAGAGGTTTCAAGTTTGAATTGAAATTATGTTCTTGAAAAAGTGTATGGAAATTTAGTACAGTTTCTTTACATATGCGTAAATTATTGAAGAATATTACAATTCTTGGTTCCTATATGATCTCATTTAAAGAATTGTTATCAAAGTGATATTTATTTTTTATCAAGATTTATATTTGATGAATTTTCTTAAAAATCTTGGTATTATCTCAAGAAAAGAAAAGCTTAGTTTGAACCAAGTTAAAGAACGATCTTCTTGAAGAATTTCTTGGTATCTTAGTTGAGAAATACAGCATGATTTAAAGTACATGGATGGTATTAGTTTTAGCAAAGATAAAGATTTCAGTTGAGAAAACATAGTAGAAAAGTTGGGCTAAGTTCCTGAGAAACCAGATTTCAAGAAGTTATATTTCTTTAAGTATGAGCTAAGTAAAGACATTTTGGGAGTATTATTGAGCACCGATATGGGTGAGAGTAGAATAAATTTCTCACACTAATAAACTATGTAGCCAGCATAGGATAGGTTTGTACTACAGTACCTTCCTCTTTAGCCACTGAGATGGCCCAAATTTGGGATGGATCCACTCCCCTAGCACTTCGTGCCCTACTCTGGCAAAGTACGGGATGGCTCTGGCAGCGTGGGCAAGACGTTGTATCACCACAAAGCTCATAGTGATGGTTTTCGATTACAGAAACTCCCCAAGCTAAGAAAATTATGTTTTACGTAATATTTTCAGCATATTATTTTTAGCATGTTATTTCCAGCATATCAACCTGGACGATTATTGCCAATTAACTATGATTCATGATTACGTTTTTTAGAAGCATTTATGATATACTGTTTAAATGTTTTGTCCATCTTACATACCGTATATTCCATGTACTGACGTCCTTAGGACCTGCATCATTTTATGATGGAGACTCAGGTGACCGAGTTCCTCAGCAGCTGCTCCATTGAGAACTTGAGAGCTTTCAGACTAGTGGTGAGGCCTCTTCTCAGTCAGAGACTCATGGTTTATGTTATTTCCTTTCAGTCTTTACTTTTATTTCTAGCTACTTAGGGCCTGTCTCAGTAGGCCTTTTCAGACAGCGTAATAGAGGTTCCATAGGCCACATGTTTAGTATTTCAGTTTTCAGTTGTTCAGATACTACTTAAAAGCCTTTTTATTCAGTTATGCAGACAGTTATGAACTATCTTATAGTTTCTTTAGCCTTCCACTACTATTAAGTCTTTCATTGAGTAAGTAACTGGGACAAATGGTTCGCTTGGGACCAAAATTGGTTTTCGAGTGCTGGCCACGTCCAGGGCTATAGGCTCGAGGCGTGACACATATCCTCCAAGGTCAAAATGGTGCGCTCAGCCTGACCATCTGTCTGAAGGTGAAAAGTTGTACTTAGATTTACCTTTGTACCCAATTCCTTTTGAAAAGATCTCCAAAATTGGGAGGTGAATTGAGCCCACCTGTCCGAGATGATAAACAAAGGAACTCCAAGAAACCTCACAATCTCATGAATGTACAACTTAGCATACTCCTCTGCAGTGTTCGTTGTCTTGACTGCCAATAAGTGAGTGGACTTGGTCATCCTATCCAGATCACCCATATCGGGTCATGTTGCTTTCGGTACCTTGGTAAATCGATAATGAAATCCATGTTGATCATCTCCCACTTTCACTCAGGAATTTCAAAGCTCTGAGCCAATCCACATGGTCTCTGATGTTCAACCTTGACCTGTTGACAATTGGGACACTTAGAGACAAACTCAACAATATCCCTCTTCATTCTATTCCACCAATAGACATCTTTCAAGTTGTGGTACATCTTGGTGGAGACAGGATGACTAAAATATCTGGAGCTATGGACTTCGTCCATGATCCTCTCTCGAACACCATTAACATCGGGAACACACAGTCTATTCTGGTATCTCAACACTCCATCTCTCCCTTCGGAGAAGACCATCACCTTTTGCTTGTGGATAGCTTATTTCAGTTAAAGTAAGACAGGATCTTGGTCTTTCTTTTCTTTTACCTCTGACACTAAAGATGAAGCAGACCCATTTTGAACATTGACCTCGCCTTCATTGTTTTCTTTAAGTTGTACTCCTAAGTGGGCCAATGTGTGTACTTCCTTAGCCAACTCTTTTTTTCTTTCCTCCGCATGGGCAGTGCTACCCATAGATAACCTGCTAAGAGCATCAACAACAATGTTAGCCTTACTTGAGCGGTAAAGAGTGCTCATGTCATAGTCCTTGAGCAACTCTAGCCATCTCCTCTACCGTAAGTTGAGCTCTTTCTGACTGAAGACATATTAAAAGCTCTTGTGGTTAGTGAATACGTCCACATGCACTCTATAAAAGTAGTGGCGCCAAATCTTGAGTGCGAACACCATTGCTGCCAACTCAAGATCATGAGTCGGATAGTTCTCATGAATCTTAAGTTGCCTGGAAGCATAAGCTATCACCTTCCCTCTCTGCATTAGTACACAACCCAGTCCAACTCTTGATGCATCACAATATATCACAAAGTCTTCTGTCCCATCAGGAATGGTCAAAACTGTAGCAGTAGTCAGTCTAGTCTTCAACTCTTGAAAACTTCGCTCACATACATCAGACCACTGAAACTTGGCCTTTTTCTGAGTCAGCCTGGTCAATGGTGCAGACAAGGAAGAAAACCCATCAACAAAAGTGTGGTAGTATCCTGTCAACCCCAAGAAACTTCTTGTGTCCATTGGAGAGGTCGGCCTAGGCCAGTTATTAATCGCTTCAATCTTCTGGGCATCTACTCAAATATCATCACCTGAGACCACATGACTTAAGCCAAAACTCGCACTTCAAAAACATTGCATGCAACTCATGTTCTTTGAGAGTTTGCAAAACCACTCTAAGATGATTGACATGGTCCTCTTTGTCCTTAGAATATACCAGGATATCATCAATAAATACAATCACAAACAGGTCAAGATATGGTCTGAAAACCCTATTCATCAAGTCCATGAAGGCTACAAGTGCATTAGTCAACCCAAAGGACATGACCAAGAAATGGCCATACCTTGTCCTAAAAGTTGAATTGAGAGTATCACTTTTCCTCTCTTTCAACTGATGGTAACCCGATCTGAGATCAATCTTGGAGAATTAAGTGGCACCCTGAAGTTGGTCAAATAGATCATCTATCCTGGGGAGAGGATACTTATTTTTTATTGTGAGCTTGTTTAGTTGCCGATAGCCTATACACATTCTGAGAGACCCATCCTTCTTTCACACGAATAGGACAGGAGCTCCCCAAGGAGAAACATTAGGCCTTATGAAACCCTTCTTTAGCAAGTCTTTCAATTGTTCTTTCAACTCTTTCAATTCAATAGAGGCCATCCTATAAGGTGGAATTGAGATAGGTTGGGTATCAGAGAGAACATCAATCCCAAAGTCAATCTCCCTTAGAGTGACTCCAGACGGATCCTCAGGAAACACTTCAGGGAACTCATTTACAATCGGGATCGACTCTATAGTAGGGGAGTTAACATCATCAGACTTAACTCGCACGATATGGTAGATACAACCTTTAAATATTAGCCTTCTGGCTCTAAGATAGGAGATAAACTGGCCCTTACGTGCAACGGAACTCACTTTCTACTCTAGGATGGGTTTATTAGGAAATTGGAAGTTAACAATTCAGGTCCTACAATCAATAGAGCATAACAGGCATGAAGCCAATCCATGCCAAGAATCACATCAAAGTCCACCATCTCTAACTCTACCAAGTTAGCCAAGGTATCCCTGTGATAGATAGATAATACATAATCTTTGTAAACCCTCTCAGCTAGGATAGACTCACTTGTAGGAGTGGAAGTAGAAAAGGGTTCAACCAAACACTCTGGATAGATCCCAAATCTACTAGCCACATAGGGAGTTATAAAAGATAGAGTGGCACTTGGATCAAGTAATGCATAACAATCAAAAGTAAAGACTCGAACCATACTCGTAACGACATTTGGGGCCACCTCCTGATCCTGATGATTACCCATTATATAAAGACGGTTTGTCCCCCCTACTATACCTGCAGTAGTATCTCTCTGATGATTGCCAGCTGGGATGCTGTGGAGGACTGTACTTTATTGTTTCCCTCACCATGCCTCCTCTTCGGGCACTTATAATTGAAGTGACCAGTCTGCCTACATGAGTAACAAACATCTGTGCCCACACGGCACTCACCCAGATGAAGTTTGCAACACTTGCCACAAGGTAGCTTTCTCTTCGTACCTTAGGTCACACTAGCTGGAGGTTGAGAACCCTGAGCCCTAATATTCTGATGACTATAAGACTTCTGATCATACTGATTTTGTTGGATGGGCGCACTCGCTGCAGAGGTGCATAATTAGGAGACCTCTTCTAAAAGTAAGACTTATCACTCTTATTTTGTCTTTGCTAGCTACGCCTATGCCCTATAGATTTGACTTTCTTACTCAAATGCTCTTCCCTATCTCTCTTGTTATCTTCCTCGGTCTGCTGGGCATATACCATAATCCTAGAGATTTCCATACCTGGAATCAACAGTGCTTTGCATTCCTTCTTCACATGCCTGCCCAATCCCGACACGAACTTCCTCATCCTTGCCCTCACTTCTTGGACCATCTCAGTAGCATATCTGGACAGCTTAATAAATTTGAGACTGTACTCCTTAATGGTCATCCCCTCTTGCTTTAAGTTCACGAACTCATCAACCTTTACCTTCCTTAACTCTTGGGAAAAGAAGTGGTCAAGGAACATAATCTCAAACTCATCCCGCTCAGCAGGCTCAACATCTTCACCTCGACTATCCTCCTACCAGTTTACTTGACGTTTGCAACATTTTCAGCTGACAGTAGGCAAGCTTAACTCCTTTAATCTCATTAGCATGCATGGCCCTCAAAAAAACCTTCCATATCTCATCGATGAAGTTCTCGGGTCCTCCTCAACCTTTGACCCCATATAAACTGTTGGGTACATTCGTAAGAAGTCTCTGAGCTTAGTTGCAGGCTTGGACTCTTGAGAGCTGGAGCTAGGGGTCTGAGGACCTTGATTATTACCCTGGGAGGCCACTAGTTGGGTGAGCATAGTAGTGGCTCCCCTAAACTCTGCCTCTGAGCTGGAGGCTTCTTGTGGTTGTGCAGGGGGCGCTTGTGGGACCTCAGCAGTCCTGGCAGGTCTACTCCATCTCCTCATCCCTGTCTGAGTAGGGGGCCTCGATTGGAAAATTCTCAGCAGTTGGGGCTGAGGCATCTGGGCAGCAGTACGTTTAGGAGGCATGATCTGCAAATGTGTAACGCACGAATTAGAAAGAGTATTCATGGAGTTAAACTCTATCGCACTAACTCAGAACATAGAAGAAGGGAAACTTTACTAATGCCATATAGTCTCCTACTTATGAAGTGTGGTGCATAACACACCCATAAATAAGACTCTACTAGATACAACTTCATAGACTCCCTAGGAAACTTGAACTCTGGGTTTTGATACTAAGTTTGTCATGCCCCGCGAGGGTACCCTAAACATAACTGGCACTCAGAGATTATTGCGACTCCCCAACCGAACCACCTGGCCTCGTCACAGTCGCTCAATAAATAAAACAACGAAAGACATTAGGAATACCAATACCTAATAGTGGGAAACTCTACCTCATCATGTCTACATCAAGGATAAGGGTCATAGGCCTTGAGACAAGTCATCAACATCTGTAGTACAAGATAGAATTATGAATACTCAATTTAGGAAAAAGAGAAAGACCCCAACATCAATCCATTGTCTCTATGTCCATGAAGCCTCTACTTTTACGGTCTAGGAAGGTACCATGACAGGCCATGGCTACTAGAAACTCATAGAATAACTCAAAACATATGAAAATGAAATAAATGGTATCATACGAATGCAGGGGAGGACTTACCGGTCGCTGGAACTATAGAACTCTGAACCTCAACGATTCGCCTGCTGAAGTCCCCTATCTGTTGTATCAGCATCATAAAACGATGTAGCGACAAATGGCATCAGTATGTGAAATATACAGTATGTAAAATTGTTGAATATAAATAGTATAGACAGGATAACATGGAATAACATCAACTCATAAGATACTCCTCTCAATTCAGGATAAGGAGTAGACGACAGCTCCCCAACATCAATCAAGACTCACACCATCACATCAACAATAGAGTACTATCAATATAGAGCCTATCTGGGAGTTTCTCTAACTGACAACCATCACCTATGAGCCAATGATAATACAATGAAATGATGTCGTTGCCATATCTGTCCAGTACATTGCCAAGGTAAAGGACATTCCCATCGGTGTATTCATAGTAACATCAAGTCCTTTTTTGGGACTAAGGAGATATCTGTTTTCACGATTCAATCCTCTCCTACGCTGGCCACGTAGTTAATGAGTGCAAGTGGGACTCACTCTTGGTCATTTTGGTGCTCAATACTCCTCCCAGGACTCAATATGCTCATAAGACATCAAACGTCAAGATTTCTCACCATTAGTCTCTTTTGCACAGGGAACATGAACTCATCTCATCAACTATCCCTCAATGGATTAGGAGCATTCTTTAAGATTAAGTTCAACCTTTTTGTGACACTGAGGACATCAATCTCATCAACATCATCATCAACCCACTCAACTCAGGACCAATACCACCACTACAAGAACATTAACACGATCAAGGCTCTAGACATCAACCCCTAAGTTCATTCGTATGGTATTCAACAAAGAAATCATGTAGGGTTTATGTACTAATTCAAGTAAACCATTTAAGCAAATAATTTAAGTTGTGATGATCATCAATTCAAGAAAATATATAAGATAAGAATAATTTTTTATATAATATTCAAGAATTTCACATATAGAACTCATCACATTCAACTATCAACTTACTTCAAGCAATGGGGCACATGGGAGAACAATCATATGTTCTGGGTTAGCCTTACATAACTGGGATGAAGAACAACGTAATCTTCTTCAAGGAAATTGACCCCAAATCTTGGAATCCCCAAGCTTTCTCTTCTTTCTCTCTCAAGAATCCTCGTTTAGAAACTAGGAAAAATAGGTTTTGAAACTTTTAATCTGATGAAAACGACCCTTAAACATGTTTTTCGGACTTAGGATATGTTGGGAAATGACCAAAGTTGTAACACCCCAATTATCAAAACGCCCTTAAAATTTATCATGCGCACAACGTGTCTTCTAAAGCTCCGATGGGAAATTCGAAATCGAATTTGCGATAAGCATAGAAAATTGAGTCAGGAAATGATCTCGACCCAATTTAAGAGCAACCGAATTGAAAAATAATTTTTCAAAAATTTGCAAAACAGTAGCAAATCCATGCCCCTGGCGAGATGCGGAGGGGGCGCGGAGATACACTTTATTTTTAAAAAAAATTCGACGGGTATTTACATTTTACGAAAATGCGAAATTTCATTGGTCCGCGCCCCTGGCGTGATACGGACCAGTGTGCAAACTTTTTAAAAATTTTCTTTTATTATGGTTGGGCATTCTGGGTATTTCCAACCCATCCCTAATTCCTAAAACATTTCTTAAAGGTTGCTTATTTATGACTAAGGGTTTCAAAAACATATTTTTTTCTTAAGTTAAACGTACGTTCTGAGAGAGGAGAAGAAGAGAAATAAGAGGGTTTCCAAGCTTAGGGCTAGATTCTTGAAAGAAGTGTGAATTTTTCCCAAATCCCAGGTTTGTAAAGGCTACCCAAAAACATAAAATTGTTCTTCCATGTGCGTCAATATGTAAATTAAGTTGTAAATTATTAGTTGATGGGTCTTGAGTAGTGATCCTTGAAGAACTTCTTGAATATTATCTTTATTTCTTGAACAATATCTTTAATTT
>JAABOM020000007.1:12622101-12671744 GCA_011800125.2 Solanum clarkiae
TAGAGTAAGGGATATGGAGGCAGAATCGCCAACTCTTCAATCAGTTCCAGTAGTGAATGAATTTGTTGATGTGTTCCATGAAGAACTTCCAAGCTTACCTCCTGAACGAGAAATAGATTTTGGTATTGACTTACTTCCAGGCACTCAACTTATTTCTATTCCTCCATATAGAATGGCTCTAGCTTGCGGGAATTAAAAGAGAAGTTAAAAGACTTATTGGATAAGGGATTCATAAGACCTAGTATGTCCCCCTGTGGTGCACCAGTGTTATTTGTACGCAAAAAGGATAGCACCTTGAGAATGTGTGTCGACTATCGACAATTAAATATGGTGACAATTAAGAATAAATATCCCCTCCCCAGGATTGATGATTTATTTGATCAGTTACAGATTGCCAAATGCTTTTCAAAAATTGATTTGATATCAGTTTATCACCAAGTGAGGGTGAAGGAGCAAGATATACCCAAGACAACATTCAGAACATGCTATGGTCACTTTGAATTTTCTTGTTATGTCATTTGGGTTAACAAATGCACCAACTATTTTTATGGATCTGGTTTATAGGGTATTCAAGCCATTCTTGGATGTGGTTGTGATAGTGTTTATAAATGACATTTTTGTATATTCAAGATCAGAAGAGGATCACGCAGATCACTTGCGACAGATGTTACGGATTCTTCGTGATCGACAGTTGTATGCCAAGTTTTCTAAATGTGAATTTTGGCTAAACTCAGTGGCATTCTTGGGTCATATTGTGTCTGATGAGAGAATAAGGGTGGATTCACAAAAGTTAGAAGCTGTGAAAGATTGGCAAAGACCAACAACACCCACGGAAGTTCAGAGCTTCCTAGGCTCGGCAGGCTATTACAGGAGGTTTGTTGAAGGTGTTTCTTCTATTTTTGCACCCCTAACAAAGCTGACACATAAGGCAACCAGGTTGCAATGGAACGAGGCATCTGAAAGGAGCTTTCAAGAGCTGAAAAATAAGCTAACTTCTGCGCCTATGCTAGTACTTCCAGAAGGCACTGAGGGGTATGCAGTGTATTACGATGCTTCAGGAGTTGGCTTAGGGTGTGTACTGACATAAAATGGTTGGGTAATTGCTTATGCATCCAGGCAACAATGACCACATGAGAAAAACTATCCAATACATGATCTTGAGCTAGCAGCGGTTGTGTTTGCTTTGAAAATATGGCGTCATTATTTGTATGGGGTTCACGTTGACATATATACTGACAATAAGAGCCTACAGTACTTCCTTAAGCAGAAAGACCTAAACTTAAGACAGCGGAGATGGCTAGAGCTAATAAAGGATTACGACGGTGATATACTATACCATCCGGGGAAGGCAAATGTGGTAGCCGATTGTCTGAGTCGTAAGGCAATCATGAATACTAGTGATCAAGCTATGGTAAGTCACAGAATGGCTAAGGATCTACGTCAGCTAACCAGTTTGGGAGTTCGCCTTCTTGAATCTCCAAAAGAAGGGGTTATTGTGCATAATGCAGCAGCGTCTTCATTGGTAATGGAGGTGAAAGAAAAATAGTTCAAGGATCCTGTTCTATGACAGCTTAAGGAGAAGGTGAATCAGGGTACGATAAAGGGCTTTGACCTTACCCAAAATGGAGTACTTTATTGCCAAATAAGGTTATGTGTGCCTGACATTAATGGACTAAGAAAAAAGATAATGGAAGAAGCCCATCATTGCCGATATTCCTTCCATCCAAGATCAACTAAGATGTACCATGACCTGAAGAGGATGTTTCGGTGGGGAGGCATGAAAAAGGGCCTTGCAGAATTTGTGGCTCAATGTCCAAATTACCAACAGGTGAAAGTAGAACACCAAAATCCAGGAGGTTATACGCAGTGTACAGAGCTTCCAACTTGGAAATGGGATATGATCAATATGGATTTTGTTACCAGTTTGCCTCGCTCATTTCAGAACTTTGACTCCATATTGGTAATAGTTGAAAGACTCACAAAGTCAGCACACTTCTTACTAGTTAGAAGTGATTATACAGCTGAAGAGTATGCCAAGCTATACCTAAAAGAGATAATCAGGCTATACAGAGTCCCAATCTCCATTATATCTAAGCGAGGAGCTCAATTCACTGCAAAGTTTTGGAAGTCCTTCCAAAGTAGCTTAGGGACACAAGTGAACTTGAGTACAACTTTCCACCCTCAAACAGATGGTCAAGTAGAACACACCATTCATGCACTTGAAGATATGTTGCGATCTTGTGCATTGGACTTCAAAGGTAGTTGGGTGGACTATTTAACACTTATTAAATTTTCCTATAATAACAGTTACCACACGAGTATCAAGATGACACCTTATGAAGCTTTATATGGAAGGAAGTGTAGGTCGCCAATTGGATGGTTTGAAGTGGGTGAAACCACCTTACTTGGGATAGATTTAGTACAACAATCCATGTAAAAAGTTAAGGTGATACAACAACGACTAGAGACAACCCAGAGTCATCACAAATCATATGCGGATGCTAGGATGAGAGGACTGGAATTCTAAGTAGGGGATTGGGTATTTTTAAAGGTTTCTCTAATGAAAGGGGTTATTGGATTTGGTAAGAAAGGAAAACTGAGGCCACGTTACATAGGGCCATATCAGATTGTTAAGAGGTTCGGGCAAGTTGAATATGAACTAGAGCTACCCCAAGAGCTTTCTATGGTTCATCCAGTTTTTCATGTCTCAATGGTTTGAAAATGCATAAGTGACCCATCCCGTGTCACTCCTATTAAGGATGTGCAGTTCATAGAAGATCTCACCTATGTAGAGGTACCTATTGCTATTCTAGATCATCAGGTTAAGAAGCTAAGGAATAAAGAAATAGCTTCAGCGAAAGTACTTTGGAGGAACCAGCAAGCAGAAGAAATAACATGGGAGGCCGAGGACGTGATTAAATCAAAATATCCTCACTTATTTGAAGCTAAAGAGGGAGTCCAACATAAAGAATTGGGACACTAATAGGTACGTGTGAGTGAATACTTAATATGCTATTAAATATCTGTGTAAGTAAAGGTTTAAACTTGGTTAAGCTATCCAATTATGCTAACATTTGAGGACGAATGTTCCTAAGGGAGGGAGGATGTAACACCTCACACCTTACAGTACTAGTACAATACAAATGAAACATGATATGGTTTGGTCAAATTAGCGCCCATTTTTAAAAGTGCTCGAATTTTATGTTATAGGGAGATATGTGCATCTAACGCTTAAGAGGGCTGAGTGTATACATGTTTTGTGTCAAATTAAGGAGATCACGGCCTTAAATGAAGTGAGATAATTGAGGTTCTTATTGGACTTAATAAGCTAGCAGGTGATCACCTACTTACTTAACTTAAATTTTCTAGCTAAACGGAGACGAGGCTCAACGTCGAATTAGTCCAAATCCAATTCTGAATAAAGTTCGTGTTAAGAGTGTAAATTTGGCCCATGTTTTAGCATAATCCATGTACTGTATTTTCAGCCCATGAAGGATATTTAAAAGGGCCCAAAGACATCACAACCCACTTGACCATTTGGGCCCAAAACTAACTAAGAGAAAGTTGGAAAATAGGCAAACCAAGCCCATCAACTTGGAGACCCATTTAGGCCCAAGTGTAATGGCCAAGATGCTGGATAACTAGCTTGATAATGTGTGGTATGAATTGGTCAAAATGTCAAAAGAAAGTTGGCCAAATTAGTCCTATGAAAATGGGTTATAAGCAGCAATATTTATTCACTCTTAGACTTGGAAAAAAATCCAGCTTTCTCAAAACTTTGGTGTTTTTCTTTCTTAACCTAGCAAGCAACTACAAGGGGACTTATAAGGTTTTGGGAGAAGACCTACACCTTCAAATTGGTTGTAAGTGAGTTTACACATGTGTTTAGTATGGTTTTCTTATGAAAAACAAGAAGTGTATGCTAGTATGTTGCGTTGGAAATTTGGAACAGCATGTGTTTAGAAAGTTGTTGCGTACTTGACTTTTTTTTAAGTGACTTATCTATTGTCTGTGGGTTGTATTATGAAGAGAAATTGATGTTCTTAATATGGTTTGGCTTATAAATATTACCCTAAGGTTGCTTCACAGATTTTGGTTTCATTTAACCAACGAGTTTTGTTATGCTATCCTAAGGGTAATGTTGACTAAAACTTGTGGGCTGTTGGATGGGAGGCTATTAGCTTACGTCCTTCATGACTTCTTAAGTGTTATTATAAGAGTGTTTTATATCTGTTTGCATGTGTAAATATTGTTGGAAAAATTTGGTTAGAGCTGGAATAGGTTTGGAATTGTCGACGTCGAAATGTAGCGAAGGAAGGTAACATTATTCTGTCCATTTTTAGGTTGTGTAGAATTGTTATACGTTGTGCTTTGTGGGCTGTTGTAAGGTTGTTTTGGCACTAAAACAGGCTGTACATGATGTGTACATGAAAATATGTATTAGAAAAATACGATTAGTGGCTGAAAGGTTGAAAGAATATGCTCGGGTTTATAAATACCCGCTTGCTGCCCGTGTGTTATTTTTTTTATGTGATTGGGTACCCAAGATGTATCTATTGGCTGCTAATGCTAGTTTTATTGCCTACTATGTTGTAGATAGGTATATGGAGGAAGGGAAGGTTATCTTAAGTAGTAAAAAGTTCATACAACGAGGTATGTAAGGCTACTTGATTTTGTATTACTTGGCATGAAATCTAGATTCTTCATTGGCACTTAAAGGCACTTGTCAACTCCGACACAACTATTAACTGTGTCTCCACTCTTTGAAATGTTCACATGCTTCTATACATAGTCACCTTCAAATCTACATACATGCTTGGATACCAAGTTATATAGGTTCTTTTTTTACTAAATAAAGTTCACGAGTTATTCCATTTCATATGCGTTCCATTATTTGTGTAACGTACTCTTTTCATTGTCATATTGTCTTGTATGATTGCTAACATGTCACGTGCTATATATATACAGTCCTACAACTCAAATATTATGACCACCAAAAGAATCATGTCAAAGGTAATGGAAAGATAACGTATATTAGTTATTGATGGGTGGTAGCCCAAGGGGTGGAAGAATCACCTAGCAAGGGACGATCCTGTCACGGGTGGTATCTCGAGGGGTTAAGGAAGAACCTAGCCAGGGATGATCTTGATATGGTTTTACCACTGATCAGTTGGAAATTTGTATTACAACTGTGAACAGATTATATAGTAAAGGTAAACTAATATAAAGAACATAAAGTACATAATATCAAAGTATAACGAAAGATGGTCTCTAATATTGTACCAGTGCATGGTCTCATTTGAGTTATTACTTCCCATATAGTATATCCTGCCTTATATATTAAGTACATTATCTCATATTAATGTCTCTTACGGGGGACCTGCATTTCATGCTGCAGGTACAGGTGCTAGTAGATCTCCCCAGTAGGAATACAAGATATCCAACTGCTGATATCAAGCTCCGGGTTGCTCCGGGGCTTTGTCTGTGTCTGGAGCTTATATGTTTATATCGTATAGTTAGTTGATGTGGGGCTTGTCCCAACCCTTGTCAAATGCTTTATATTATCTAGAGGCTTTGTAGACTATATAAATTAAAGTGTGTTCATGTCTCGTACTTTAAACACCGTGGCCCCAACGGCCTAGCCATATGCATTTTCTTTTGGCTTGTTATCACTGTTTATTTGCTCAAAGGCATGTCATGCATAGAAAGCCCTCACAATATGTATAGAAAGTGCATAGATACAGCTTGGTTCTCCCAAGCCTTATAGGCAACGGGTGCCAGTCCGCCCTATCGGGACTTTGGGGCATGACACTACTAGCTCAAACGGTTGGTCAAGAAATACAGTTCCCATGATTGTGTTGGCACAAGCTTTGCTATTTTCATCAAGTGCTCTATGGAAAATCTCAGGTTGTCAACAATCTTATGATCAGGGACTATCCTCAAGCATTTAGTGAATCTCGCCCATGTAGTACTAAGAGAATCTCCGGGAAATTGCTCAAAGTTATTTATTTGGTCCTTAAGCTTTAGTTTCTTCGACTTGGGAAAATATCTCCCTAAGAACACTCTTTGAAGCTCTGTACAACTTGTGATGGTACCCGGAGGAAGCTCAGACAACCACACAACTGCATTGCCAGTCAATGACAATAGAAACACCCTCAAGCCAAAAACATCAATAGAAATATTTTATGTTCGTATGACACTTTTCCACACAAAGATGACATTTTGGAGATGACGATGGGGATCCTCTAACAGTATCCCTGTGAATAAGCCATGGTTTTGGAGCATCTGGAGCAATTCACTCGATACCGTGAACTTAGCATCTATCGATAGAGGAGGCAGTAATATAGCACTAGTAATGTCCATGGTCATAGGGTTTAATTGGTACTGATTCCATCCATAAGTGTTTTAATTGAAGTCCCTAAGTTGTGGCTGGTTATCCCTCGGTGGTGGATTCTCCTCTCTTCCTGTATCCTCATCATTCATATCTATCTCATCCTCAACTACAACATCTTTATTTACTTGATCCATTCTTCTATAAGGTCGATGGATCTCCAAATTAAGCAGAACCAAAAGGGTCACCTCGACTCATTATGCTGGGCATACAAGCTAGCATACTCTGCAAGTAAAATCAAACAACAAAACAAAAACAAAAGTAAAATACATGAGACCCTAGAAATTAGCACTAGAACTAACTAATAGTGAACTCAAGTCAAAACCTAGCTGTATTCCCTAGCAATGGCGCCATAATTTTTGGTGATGTTTATGCTCCAATAAGAAAGTGATTGTTGTCAACAATTGACTTAACCAAAGGTTAGGGTCGAATCCACAGGGATTACGGGGCTTGAATACAAGACTTCACTACTAATCAATTCAATTATTTATAACTACAATCTCTAAATGAGGTGGGGGGGGGGAGTTTGTGATTCAAAAATAAAGTAAAATAAACACTAAGCTATGACGCAAGAAAATACTCAATTTTAATGACAACTTGGGAATTGTGTTCCCCATGATTCATTGACTCAATTACCCTAGAAAATATAACAATTGGAGATTTGTATGCAGGGTGGTAACTTAGGTTCTTCCTTCTCTCTTGTGAAGATGAAGGTCAAATTTCACCATGGCGCTTGGTCGGCCACCATGGCGTGCCAACAAATCATTACCTATTGTCCCAATCAACGTCCCCTTGGTCGAGTTTGGTTGATTAGATAAGAACACATAAATCGAATCCTATCATTTACTTTCCTTTTCCTATTAATCACTACCTTGGTCAGGATCGTGATAGTAGGCGGGGTTTAGTGTTGGCCACCACCAAACAACAATCATAATGTAGGGAAATAGATAATACATGCAAAATGTGATACCCCATAAATCTATGCTTTTATGTATCCATGTTTCAAGCCTCATTTGCTTAGGTTTGGGGTGTATTAGGTTCATGGGAGACTCCTAGTACCTAAACGAGTTCAAGACTTCCCTAAGAGGTTATTTTGGGTGATGGTTCATGCAAGGGTCAACTTTAAATAGTCATAACTTTTAGCACATTTAGAATTGGGTATCCCATGACATTTCAAATGAAAGCTCTTTGATTTAGCTTTCCAACTCATTTATTTCACCTCATTCCAAGGTTGGATGAGGGATTTATGACCATTTTCGTGAGACCCTCCTATATAGTGACGTCATACGGACAGTCTGATAGGTAGTGTTTCGTTAGATGGTCCGTTTGGATGGCTTGGGCCGAAAAATAACATTTTTTGCCTAAGTAATAGGAATCACTTTGAGTTATCTTTGCAACGTACTTGGTTTCACCTAATTCTGATGTCGGATGAAGGAGTTTTGATCATATTCGTGAGACCCTCTTGTGCAGTGGTGTCAAACGGGCAGCTTGATGGCTAGTATGGCTTTTGAAGGGCTGTTTGGCACAGCTGGGGTTGGAAAAGGCCATTTGTAGCACTAAGGAAGGTGACACAGCTAGTGGTGCAGGCCGTGTAGCTCGCCACTGACCGTGTGGATGGCCACAAGGTGTGGTGAAGGAAGCTTGTTGGACTTGGGGAAAATATGGCTAAGGGTGGTGCCACGGGCACTGTTGATGGGCCATGTGGAGGGTGACAACCCGTGACACCTGGGTGTGAGTGGCCTGGTATCATTTTATGTACTAATTCTGGTGCAATGGACCACTAAATAGACTATGAAGCACCACATGGCCGGTGAAGTGGTCCGTCAAAGTGACGTCGATGCTAACTTTTTCTCAAGTGTTCCAATTCCATTTTTCTGTCTAAGTCTTGTCTCACGGGCACTCCAATTGACCTATGGAGTTCCACACGACCATTCAATCCTCCAGTGGGGCTACACTTTGCCATATTTGCAATCCATTCACTAATGAAATTTTGGTAAATACTAATTCTTTTAATGACCCTTTATAACCTCCTAGGTTATCTTAACCTTCCTAAAAGACGAACCATATTCCTAAGGACCCAATTTCACTACTCTCATCTCAATCACACTCCCAAATACTCTCAAGATCCTCCATCAAGCCCCAATTGAATTTCAAGGAAACCTAAGAACAAGATTGGATTCTGAGATCATTTCCAAGCCTTCATTCTTCCCAATCTCAATTCCAAGCAACTCTAGACCTAAGGTATGTGGGCTTCAACCACTGGATCCTTCCACCTATGGTGCCCTAACCTCTTATTTAATCAATTCTAATGATTCAAAGTTGATTTCATAAATGGTTTTACTAGTATGAACATGTCTAGGAACTATGTTAAAGCTATGTAAAGTTGTGACTGTTTTGTATGTTGTGAGCTATAAATCTTTGATCTATGATAAGATTTGATGAGGGGTTATAATGTATATTTCTTGAGGGTGATGTAAGGTGTTGATGGATGGTTTTGTAATGGATTTTCTTGCATGAATTCATGTCTAAATAGCATGGTTTTATACCCCTATTACACACCTGCCAAGTGTTTGATAAAATGTCTGATCATGGTTTCTTGAGGAAATAAAGGTCAAAAGCATGTCTTATGTTATGAAAAATGTTATGACTATGAAAGAAAAATATGTATATGACATTATGATGATGATAAAAGGAAAGAATATATATGATATCTCTCTATATAGTGTTGGATTGACCATAGCCAATTGAATAGTATGCCTCAATCCCCATGGGAGGTAGAGTGTGACCATCATCACCAACCTACTTAGGGCTCTGTACTTTCGAAATCTAGCTTGGTGTTTTTTTACACATATGCTATCCTATTTAAGCATGAGTTACTTAAACATTGATCATACATGTCATATTTTTATATTATGCCTATTGCCTATTGTTATGCATTTTGATATTGAGGCCTATCTTTGTTGCATTGCATCCTACATACTTGGTATATTCAAACATACTAACATATACTCTTGTCTACATGATACCACCATGTAGGACCTGGATCCCAAGTTGATCATCCTTCTCCTCCACGTGAGTAGTCTGGTACTACTCAAGTTGGTTGGTGAATCCTCCACTTTGGGGACCTTAGCCTATGTTTCTCTTGTCATGTATTAAGACACTCTTATTTATGTTCTATTTTGACTATGAGGGTGAGCCCAGTTGTTTTGACTTGTCCCTCACTCTTATCTATGTAATAGAGGTGTTTGTTGGACAGGCTATGTATCTATGATATGAGCTTTGACTCTTTGTCTCTTGATTGCGATGTTACGCACGTTTTCCCCTTAGTCTATCTACTCCTATTCTTACTCTTTTTGGTCTTTTATATGCTTCCACGACCAATGATGTATAATGATAAGTTAAGAGGCTTGTTCGGGATTCCTTCGATTTTCCCATTCGCCATATTACGTCTAGGCCCTATTTTTGGTCGTGACATAAAACTCCAATCATAAAAGATGCAATAAACCTAAGTTATTTCAAGTCAACTACCTATGGTTCCAGTAACACCAAGTTGTGGGTGCTTAGCTACTCATGGCTAAGGCAAAACAAATAAGAATACAAAGACAATACATAGTTGAGAGCTTTACCAAGAACAATGATGAGTGTAGACACTACAAGTTGCAAACCCAAATCCTGATATATTGACAAAGTGTACAAAGCAAGATTTGCAATCCCAAAATGGGTTTTACAAGAGAAAATGATAAACTAAACTAAGAACCCTAAAATATTCCTGAGAGAATATTCAAAGGAAAATTCCTAAGTCTACATTGTCTGATATCTGATATGAAATGAAACCCTAACTTAATGTATTTATAGTGTGTACAAATAAACCCTAAAAAGTATATAGAAAAGACAACTGGCAGCTGGTATGCCTCGCAGATACGACTCGTAGCGTGACCTACGAGTCATGATTGGGGTCTCCTATCAGGATCATGGCATCTTAGACTCAACTGGTATGACGCACTGGTACAAGTCATTGCTTGGCCTATGACTCGTATGTTCCTCTTGTAGAGTAGGCGACCAGTTTTTAGTCCAACATTTTGACTCTCTAATTCCTGCTACGAGTTAACCTATATGAGTCGTAGTGAGACTTACGACTCGTAGTATGGCCTCATTAGGGGTGACCTCCACTTAGTAGATTTTCTGATTTTTGGTCTCTTTTTCTTGCTATGACTCACCCTACAACTCATAACTTGGGCTACAACTAGTTGGTGAGCTCGTATGTCTTATGCTTCAGCAAACTCTGCACTTTTTCTTCAAAATCATGCCAACCTAACTTTTCTGTAAGAACAACACACAAAACACGTAAAAGCCATAAAAAGTCGCATTAAAAACTCACAGTATCCCAAGTTTTAGGTATCAGATGTGTTGGATTTTGACAACACATCAACTGCCCTAGTATACAAGCTAGAGTTCCTAGAAGCAAGAAGACTAATGTGAAGGTGGCTCCTATAACATCTATTGACATACGAAGGAATGAGGTTGAATTTCTAAGGGGTGAGAAAAATAGGGCTAGGAAGAAATTTGTTCACGAAACACTGGTAGTTTATTTTGAATCCCTCAAGTCCACCACTGCAGAGCTAGCTTTGAGGTAGGTATAGCTTCTTCCTCCCCTTCTATATATTCCTACTTTGCTCTGATTCCCACTAATGAGAAACAAGCAAAGACATAGGCCCAAGATGACCAACCCCCATTTACTAGGGCTAATATTTATGGAATTGTCCAACTGGATAAACCAATCGATCTTCGTTCCACTCGAGTTGAGTCATTTGTGCCTACATTGATTGAGGCAGCCATAGCCAAAGGGAAGCCTTATGTTAAGGCTGAGGCCAAGCTACGGGAGATGATGAAGCCACCTAAGCTAAGGAAAGATAGGTTTGAGGTGATGATTGATGACCATGGAAAGGACTGGCCTGCTTGAAGGATAGGGTGGTAGCTGTAGAGAAGGCAGATGGTGGAAGTGAAAGCTCGCTGGCTATAAAAGTTGATATTGCTTACTTGAAAGAAGAGGTGGCGTCCCTCTGGTTCACAAATTTGAGTACCTTTTGGAATGGTCTAGAGGATCAATCCAAGGTCGACATGACTATAGTTCCTGATGATATGATAATGTGGATGCTCTGGGTGAAGGCAGTAAAGAAACCAAGGTAGCAAACACCCCAGAAATCGATTAAGAAGTGTTGGGAGTAGAGCCTAGCCAAGAATAACATAAAGAGTTAGCATGGGTGGAAGACCAAATTATGAACACTGCTCTCATGACCTGGACCCTGTTACATAGCGAATAGGAAACTGAGAGTCTCCAAATAAGCCTCAAGTATCCATATTCACATAATTGGTTTGGAAGCATAATAAAGATAGTGAACACATAGTGCTAAGGGATGGAAAAGTATTACTCCCGGTATGGGGATGTCATATGGATAGATATTAACAAGAAGTCACATATCATATTGTACATAAAGACTAAGGGCGGGTAAGTATGACTTACTCTATGGGGGAAAGTCGGGACTTAGGATACTCTAGATATTCACATCATAACATAGAACCATGTCATATTGTAATCAATTCAAAATAATTGAATCCATTAGATACCATAACACATAACATGTATCTGTACAAGAGTCTATAAGATGTACAACAGTGCCTCTAACAATAGAATAGGATCGATGAAATGACCCAAAAAGTGCCCGAAAATGTGCCTCAGAATGCCCAGAATTTTTAATTACATATATCTCAGATCCATTTATTATTTCAAGAATCTGACTTCATATCTGTGTTCAGGGGGTAAAAATTTAGGTTGGGAAGGTTCTAACCCCAATTTTAGAGCAATCGAATCACAATTTCAAATTTCCAAAATTTTAATTTTTTCAGAGACAATCTGCAACAACACCGTGATGCCCAGATGTCACAGACATATGTTAATTTGACCTCTGCAATAGGTCCGCATCACGGACCATATGCAGAACAGTTTATTTTTTTGCCCTTGATTTCTGCCTCAGTCCAAGGCTTTTGGGTCTTGGGACCAAGTATTTCTAAACGTGTTTTTACCTATACTTAGGCTTATGTCACCCTCATATCATCCTAAATATTTTTCAATATTTACTCAAACACAGTCATATTTTCACTCCAAATATTCAAGTCCCAAACCCGCATGCCAAGCTAAACTTCTCCTTCAAGATTCTTCTTCAAGCTTCAAGTTTTCATCTCCAATCTTCACCAAATTCATCTCTAAGCTAAGGTATGTGGGTTTCATTCATGGGTTCCTTTCACCCATGACACCCAAGTATCCTTTTACTCAAATTGCATGATTTAAAGTTTATTTACAAATGGGTCTTGCTTATTATGGAATTCACTGAACATTATGTTAAAGCTATGAGAAATTGTGACTGTTTTGCTACTTTTTGAGCTATAAATCTTTAATCTATTATAAGATTTGAGGAGGGTTTTGATGTATGTTGCTTCAGAGTGTTGCAAGGTGATGATTGATGGTTTTAAAATGGATTTTGTTGCATGATTTCATCTCTATATTTCATCATTTTATACTAGCATTACACACCCTCTAAGTATTTGATAAAATGTCCGGATGTGGTTTCTTGAGAAGTTAAAGGTCCAAGCATGAGATATGATGTGAATGACTATATGATGATGAAATGAGTCTATGTATATGATATACTCTATATAAAATAATGCATTAGACCATACCAGATCTGAGGATAAGAGCCTGGGTAACCGAGGTGGGGGTTTGTACTCATCAACCATGTGAGGAGTTTGTACTTCGCCACTATGGTGATAAGATGTTATTATCATCAACCATGTCAGGGGTTTGAACCACAAAAATACCAAGGGGTTTGTATCTTGAAAATCAAGCTTGGTCTATTCTACCTATATGATATCCTATATGAGCATGAGCTACTTAAGCATTGATATACATTCCATATTGTTATGTTATGCCTATTGCTTAATATTATGCATTTTGATTATGATGCTCATCTGTTGTTGCATTGCATCCTACATACTTAATATATTCAAACATAGTAATGCATACTCTATGCCTACATAATGTCACCATGTAGGAATCGATACCCAAGTTGAACATCCTCCTCCTCCACATGGCTAGTTTGATACTACTCAAGCTAGTTGGTGAGTCCTCCACTTCAGGGACCTTAGTCTATGTTGCTCTTATTATGTATGAAAACATTCTTCCTTATGTTCTATTTTTGACTATGAGGGTGACCCGATTGTTTTGTCTTGGCCCCCGCTCTTATCGATGTATTAGAGGTGTTTGTTGGACATGTTATGAAACTATGTTAATAGCCTTGACTCTAATGTTGTTGATCTCTATGATATGACCTTGTCTCTTGATCCTTGATCATGATGTTGTACAAGCTTTTCCTTTAGTCCCATTGCCACCTATTCCTACTCTTTTATGTTATTTCTATTGCTTCCACGACCAAGAAAGTGTAATGATGTTCTAAGAGGCTTTCTTGGGGTCTGTTTAGGTTCCCCTTGTGTTGTGTCATATCTAAGCCCTAGGCTTAGGTCATTACAAATGTGGTATCAGAGCACTAGGTTGATAGATCCTCAGAGTTCAACACATGTCATCAATTAGAGTCTTATTCATGGTTGTGAAACATGCCATGATTATGAGTAGGAGGCTATTAGACGTTTTAGGAAATATTTCCCTTCTTCATGTTCTATGTCATGCTATAAAGTTGTAGTATGTTTTTACCCTTAACGATTGTTCTTTCCTATGCTAGATCATGCAAAACACTAGTCGAAGATGACCCCAAACTCCCAAGGAGCAACCTACCAATGGTAAGCTCTGGAATGCTCTCACTATGCTTGCCCAAGTTATGGCCAACCAAATTAATCAAGGGACCTAAGCCCCTCATTCCACTACCCGGGGCTTAGGAAAACAGACTTTATGAGGATGAATCCTCCAGTATTCCATGGTTCAAAGGTGGATGAAGATCCACAAGATTTTGTTGATGAGGTCTACAAAAGAATATCATGGTGGTTAGACCGAATGAAAAGGCGGAGTTGGAGGCGTACCAACTCAAAGAGTTAGCCCAAATATCGTATGATCAACCGAAGGGTGAGAAGGAATTGGTAATATGGTGCTTTGTGAAGAGTTCAAGTTGGCTTTCCTTAATCAGTTTTTTCCTCTTGAGACTAGGGAAGTGAAAGTGGTAGAGTTTATGAACTTGAAATGAGGTACTATAAGTGTGAGGGAGTATGCCCTCAAATTTAATCAACTTTCAAAGTATTCTGCTTATTTGGTGGTCGATCTAAGATCTACGATGAATAAGTTCATGATAGGGATCGCCGACTTGGTAAGTGAAGAATGCCAGTCCGCTATGCTAATTAGTGACATGAACTTGTCTCGATTGATGACCTATTGTAAGCAAATGGAGGAGGAGAAATTGAGAAAGAGAAGGGAGCATGAGGCAAAGAGGGCCAAATTTGAGGGTAAATTCCGAAAGGGTGCTAACTTTCATCAAGGCCAAGAGCCTTTTCATGCTACTAATAAGGGGTTTGCCAATGACTTCCCTAGGCCTCAAGGTATTGGCGGGGTGGATCGTATTGATGTGTACCCTAAATATGGAAGAAGCCATGGGAGGTCCATGTTTGAAGGGTTCTAATGCATACTATGAATGTTGGGAGCTTAGTCACAAGAAGATAGATTGTCCAAGAAACAATGGCAAGGGTCGAGGTGCAAATGCGGTCCCATTAGGTAGAGGTGGTCCTTAAGGTGTTGCCCCAAGGCACAATCAATTTTTTGCTCTATCGGGGAGGCAAGGGGTTTGTAAGTTCCCTAATGTTGTTATCGGTAGGTTGAAAATCTTTGATTTAGATATATATGCTTTGATTGATCCGGATGCCCCTCTCACCTTTGTTACCCCTTTTGTTGCTAAAAAGTTTGATGTTGTCCCCAAGTTGTTGCCTGAGTCATATAAAGTGTCTACTCCTGTTGGTACTTCTATTGATGTTAGGAAAGTTTATAGACGTTGTCCTATTTTCATTTTGCAAAAGTTATTGCCTTATGATCTTGTTAAATTAGATATGGTTGATTTTGATATCATTCTTGAGATGGATTGGTTGCATGCCTACTATGCTTCTATTGATTGTAGAATCTGTAGGATCTAGTTTCAATTTCCCCATAAACCCATTCTTGAGTGGAAAATTCAAAATATGGTGGTCAAGGGTAGATTTATTTCATGCATTAAGGCCATAAGTTGATTTCTAGGTGGTGTTTGTATCATCTTGTGAGGGTTAAAGATGTTGAGTCCAAAGTCCCTCCCATTGAGTCATTTTTGGTTGTAAATGAGTTTTTGATGTCTTCCCAAATGACCTTCCTGGTGTCCCTCCGGAAGGGGAGATAGCTTTTGGCATAGATCTCCTTCTCGATACTCAACCTATCTCTATTCCCCCTTACCGTATGGCCCTGATAGAGTTGAAGGAGTTAAATGAATAATTGAAAGATTTGTTGGAGATGGGATTTATTAGACCTAGTCAGTCACCTTAGGGTGATCCTCTGTTGTTTATGAAAAACAAGGATGGGTCACTTAGAATGTGCATTGACTACTAGCAACTCAATAGGGTCAGCATCAAGAATAGGTATCCTCTTCCAAGGATTGATGATTTTTTGACCAATTGCAAGGGGCTGGATTCTTTTCTAAGATTGATCTTCGATCCAGTTATCATCAAGTGAGGGTGAGGGAGTGTGATATTCCCGAGATGTCCTTCCAGACTAGATGTGGGTATTATGAGTTTGTTGTGATATCATTTGGGTTGACCAATGCAGCAGCCATCTTCATGGACCTAATGAATAGGGTCTTCAAACCTTACCTTGATTACTTTATTGTGGTCTTCATTGATGATATTTTGATCTATTCAAATAGTAGGGAGGAGCATGTGGGGCATTTGAGGGTTGTGTTGCAAACATTGAGGGAGGAGAAATTGTATGCAAAATATGATAAGTGTTAATTTTGGTTGAAGGAGGTTGCATTCTTGGGTCATGTGGTGTCAGGGGATGGTATAAAAGTGGATCCTAAGAAAGCTTATATGATTAGAAATTTGCCTAGACCGTTGACCCCATCGGATATTAGCAGCTTCTTGGGTCTAGCGGGTTATTATAAAAGGTTTGTGGATGAGTTCTCCTCCATTGCTTCCCCTATGATAAAATTGACACAAAAGAAGGTTAAATTTTTGTGGACTAATGAGTATTAGAGGAGCTTCCAAACATTGAAAGACAAGCTTGTGTTCGCTCATATATTGTCATTACTGGATGGGATTAATGGATTTGTGGTGTATTGTGATTCTTCTGGGATTGGTTTGGGTTGTGTGTTGATGCAAAATGGTAACATTACAGCTTATGCTTCTAGACAACTAAAGGTGCATGAAAGGAACTACCCTACCGATGATCTAGAGTTACCTGTCGTTGTGTTTGCATTAAAGATTTGGCGTCACTACTTGTATGGGGTACATGTGGATGTGTTCACCGATCATAAGAGCCTCCAATATGTCTTCACTCAAAAGGATCTCAATTTGAGGCAAAGGATATGGTTAGAACTTCTTAAAGACTATGCCATTAGTGTGCACTATCATTCGAGTAAGGCAAATATGGTGGCGGATGCCTTGAGTAGGGTGTCTATGGGTAACTTAGTCCATGTTGACGGTGTTGTAGGGAGATGGATAGGGAGGTGCACTGGTTAGGTTGGGGTTAGGTTGGAAGAGGTTGGTAATGATGGTTTAGTTGTTGTTGATGGGTCAAAGTCATCATTGGTTGATGAGGTGATAGAAAAACAAGATCTTGACTCCTTTTTGCTTGAATTGAAGGCCTTAGTGGAAGAGGGCAAAGTGGAGGTCTTCTCTCAAGGGGGAGATGGTGCCCTTAGGTACCAAGGTAGGTTGTGTATGCCTTGTGTTAATGGTTTGAGGGAGAAGATTCTGATGAGGCCCACAATTCTTCTTATTCTATCCACCCTGGTTCCACCGAAATGTATAGAGATTGAAAGATGTGTATTGGTGGAGAAGCATGAAGAGGGACATTGCCAAATTTATTTTTGATTGCCATAGTTGTCAACAAGTCAAAGCCAAACATCAAAGGCCAGGTGTCCTAACCCAAGACATGGAGATTCCTACTTGGAAGTGGAAAGTGATTAATATGGATTTTATGATTGGGTTTCCCAAGACTAGAAAAGGTTTTGATTCCATTTGGTTATGGTTGATAGGATGACGAAATAGGCTCACTTTCTGTCGGTTAAGACCATATATGTGGCTGAAGAGTATGCAAGGTTGTACATCCATGAGTTAGTAAGGTTACATGGGGTTTTGTTGTCCATCATATCGGATCATGGTTCACAATTCACTTCACACTATTGGAGGTCCTTTCAAAGGGGTCTTGGTATAAAAGTTCACCGTAAAATGGCCTCCCACCCCCTAACGGATGGCCAAGCCAAAAGAACCATTCAAACACTTGAGAATATGCTAAGGGCTTGCGTATTGGAGTTGAGGGGT
This sequence comes from Solanum clarkiae, assembly GCA_011800125.2. Classification (NCBI taxonomy): domain Eukaryota; kingdom Viridiplantae; phylum Streptophyta; class Magnoliopsida; order Solanales; family Solanaceae; genus Solanum; species Solanum clarkiae. The sequence goes on from JAABOM020000007.1 coordinate 12,640,046, forward strand.
AGTTGGGATGACCATCTTCCTTTAATTAAGTTTGCCTACAATAATAGTTATCACTCTAGCGTCGATATGGCTCCTTTTAAGGCTCTTTATGGGAGGTGTTATAGATCACCAGTTGTTTGGTTTAAGGTTGGAGAGGTGGCTTTATTGGGACCAGATCTAGTTATGGAGACTCTTGAGAAGGTTAGAATGATGAAGGAAAGGTTAAGAACAACTCGAAGTAGTCAAAGCCGATGTAAGAAAAAGAGACCTTAAATTCAAAATTGGTGATTGGGTATATTAGAGGGTTTCTCCAATGAAAGGTGTGGTCCGTTTTGGTAAAAAGGGGAAGTCGAGTCCAAAATATGTTGGTCCTTATGAGATCTTGATGAGGGTTGGCAAGGTATCTTATAAATTAATATTGCCTAGTGAAATGAATTTGGTTCATTCGGTATTTCATGTCTCTGTGTTGAGAAAATATGTTGGTGATCCTAATGCTATTGTGCCTCTTGATGTTGTGGGTGTTGTTGAGGATAACTTGACCTATGAGGAAGTTCCAGTTCAGATTGTGGATAGGTATGTGATGAGATTCAGGAACAAAGATATGGAATCCGTTAAGGTCCTTTGGAGGAACCAACAAATCAGAAGTGCTACTTGGGAGGCTGAAGTGGACATGCAAAAACGATATCCTTATATTTTACACTCCACTCAAGCCTAAGGTACCAATTCTAAGTCCCTATGTGATTTTAAGTTTTGTATTTCAACCCCTATGTTATTCATATGCATTCATGTTTAAGTTGGCAAGTTTATGAAGATTTTATACTTATTTTGAGATTTTGAAAATGGTGTTTTAAATGTAATGTTGCATTCTTATTGGGGCTGATATGTTTATGATCACTCTTGTCTTATATGTCTCTTTTGCATTTAGGGACGAATGTTCCCAAGGGGAAGATACTGAAATGACCCCAAAAAGTGCCCGAAAACGTGCCTCAGAATATCCAAAATTTTAAATTCCATATATCTCAAAATCCATTTGTTATTTCAAAAATCCAACTTCATATTTGTGTTCAGGGGGTAAAAGATAGGTGGGGAAGGGTCTAACCCTGATTTTAGAGCAATCGACTCACAATTTCAAATTTTCAAAATTTCAATTTCGAGATACGATCCGCGACAGCACCGTGACACATAGCTGTCGCGAACATGTGTTAATTTTACCTCTGCGACACGAACCTGTGTATTTGTTGCCAGTGAGTTCTATCTTGGTCCAAGGCTTTTGGGTCTTGGGCCCAAGTGTTCCCAAACGTGTTTTTACCTATATTTAGACTTATTTCAACCTCATATCATCGTAAACATTTTTCAATACTCACTCAAACACTTAGTCATATTTTCACTCCCAAAATTCAAGTCCCAAACCCTCATCCGAAGCTAAGGTTCTCCTTCAAGGTTGTTCTTCAAGCTTCAAGTCTCCATCTTCAATCTTCACCAAATGCAACTCTAAGCTAAAGTATGTGGGTTTCTTTCATGGGTTCCTTTCACCCATGATACCCAAGACTCTTTTTACTCAAATTGCATGATTTAAAGTTGATTTACAAATGGGTCTTGCTTATTATGGAATTCACTGCACACTATGTTAAAGCTATGACAAATTATGACTGTCTTGCTACGTTTTGAACAATGAATCTTTGAGCTGTTGTAAGATTTGAGCAGGGGTTTTTATGTATGTTTCTTGAGGGTGTTGCAAAGTGATGATTGCTGGTTTTAAAATGGATTATTTTGCATGATTTCATCTATGCATTTCATGGTTTTATACTAGCATTACACACCCTTTAAGTGTTTGATAAAATGTCCGGATGTGGTTTCTTGAAGAGTTGAAGGTCCAAAGTATGAGATACGATATGAATGTCTATATAATGATGACATGAGCTTTTGTATATGATATACTCTATACAAAGTGTTGCATTAGACCATACCCAATCCGAGGGGATAAGAGCCCGGGTAACTGAGGTGGGGGTTTGTACTCATCAACTAGGTGAGGGGTTTATACTTTGCCACTGTGTTGATAAGGTGTGATTATCATCAATCATGTAAGGGGTTCGTATCATATAAATACCAAGGGGTTTGTATATCAAAATTCTAGCCTGGTCTCTTCTACACATATGATATCCTATACAAGCATGAGTTACTTAAGCATGTTTTACTTAAGCATTAATCATACATGCCATACTGCTATGTTATGCCTATTGCTTAATATTATGCATTTTGATTATGATGCCTATCTATTGTTGCATTGTATCTGACATACTTAGTACATTCAAATATACTATTGCATACTCTATGCCTACATGATGTCACCATGTAGGAATAGGTGCCAAGTTGATCATCCTCCTCCCCCATGTGGCTTGTTCGATACTACACAAGCTAGTTGGTGAGTCCTCCACTTCGGGGAGCATCGTCTATGTTGCTCTTATTATGTATGGAGACATTCTTCCTTATGTTCTATTTTTGACAATGAGGGTGAGCTCGGTTGCTAGGTGTTGGCCCCCACTCTTATCTACGTATTAGAGGTGGTTGTTGGATATGTTATGAATTTGTGTTAAGAGCCTTGACACTAATGTTATTGATATCTAAGATATGAGCTTGTCTCTTGTCCCTTGATTATGATGTTGTACAAGTTTTTCCCTTAGTCACGTTGCCCCCTATTCTTACTCTTTTATGTTGTTTCTATTGTTTCCACGACAAAGGATGTGTAATGATGTTCTAGGAGGCTTGCTTGGGGTCCCTTTGTGTTGCCTTTACACCGTGTTATGTCTAGGCCCTAGGCTTGAGTCGTGAAAATGGGGACCAAGACATGTCCCGTCTCACCCTCAAAGTAAATTATAACATGAATGGAACATAATAAAGTAGATAGATGGCGGCTTGTCCTTGGAAGATAGGGCTCACCACAGCACTTCTCAAGTCTGAACTATCCATCAAATGGTGGATGGATATAGTCTTCGGTCCCTAAATGGTTAGATCATGTTGGCAAAAGTATGCGTTAGTACGCCTGAATGTACTAATCATACAGGAATATAATGCATATGAACTTGTAAACTTGCATTGAATGTTAGATGACAAGGCTACATATATAGAAAGGGGTATATAACTAAACAAGTGAAGTATAACAATATGCAAGGAAATCCATGATGCATGAAATGTCATGATGCTCATTTATATATTGACGGGATGAAACCTGAATCGACATATAAGACCAAGTGAGCAATTACTTGAAATCTCGATGTTATCCCAACACCACAAAAAGAGAGGGTGGACTACTTGCAAAAAGTAAACCACACTTCTCCTTGTAGGCATTTCACTTTAGAGAAGTGGCTTTCCTTATAAGTCTCCCATTGTGGATAGGATTTTCAATTCGTATCATATCAATATTGTAACTCGATCTTAAGGGTCTCCCATTTTGGTGAGGGTTATCATATACATATACCTATGCTAGCTCATAGTTCAAGTGAAAGGAAGAGGACCCTTGGGGATAGCCTGACCCCTCCAATCTCATTGGTGATAAGTCATCATCCCACTAGACTATTTACATATATATGATTTCAAAGAAATACATGCCATTTCAATGCATACTTGGGCTTAAAAGCCTAATATAATTCATATCATACTATTCATGTATCGGAATGTCCCATTCATAAATTTCTAATAAGGTGTAAATACCCAATACGTTCAAAGAGTTATAATCATTGACATTTATGTGATGACATTCTTGTCGTAACTTTATTAGTGAGCTTAACTCAGTAATCCATTTTCATAAAACATTTGAGAGCTTAACCCACCAATTCATTTTCATCAATGAATGTATATGTCATGAATGATGTGTGAATATCAATGGCAATAGAGATTCAATCTTAATTCATCAACACATTATGAAATTCAAGTAAAATCATAAATAAATCACCATTTTAATCACAATATAGAATGCCCATGCTTAGATAAAACTTTAAAGGGACAATGCATATCCAAATTTTCATAATATTCATGCAATTTAACACATTAGGGCTTGAATCACTTCAAGATCAACAATAAAACATAGCCATATCTCAGTTGAATTAAATAAACAATAAGCTTAAAACCCATAATAATCTTATAAAATATTTTTCGTTGACAAAGTTCTAAGAAAGTGATCCCATACTTAGAAAAATTTTCGCACCAACGTCTACACAGAGGGCTTCATCGACTGTGAAGGTCTATACGGTCCGTGAGAGGTCCATGTGTGAAGTGCCTTGTAAAAAATATTGACTTTCAAGGCCAAAGCCCTCCACATGGTCCATCACACACGGCTAGTGAAGCCTCATATGGACGTTTTTGGGTTCATGTGATGTGTGCCTTGGTTTTAGACTACATATTAATGCCAATACTCTACACACAAGGCCAAGGGCCACCGCAAGGAACCTCTAGACGTCTCATGTTGAGACACATAGCCCATAGAGACTTCCATGAAGTGTCGCCTTGGTCCAAAACCTTTTTGGAACCAATTTCCAAGCTCTATAAAGGTCATACAAAGTCCAAGTCCTTACATCATCTCCCCCTTGGAAACATTCATCCTCGAATGTGCTAGAACAAGGATTGAAAGGCTTGACTTAGGTGTGACACATCCAAACACAAGGTGTAACTCATATTTTATCACTTGAAGATCATGAAGCGAACAAAACTCATATCAAAACGTATTTAAATCATTCAAAACATCTTAAAACTCATTTTCGTGCACATGTATGCATGTCGTGTCATGAAACACAAGAGTTAAAGTGTTAGGATAACTTGGAAAAAGGAAGAACCTAATACCTTAGGCTTGAGTAGATTTTAAATGGTAGTGATATTGTTTAATCATGTCCAAGTCCACCTCCCATATAGCACTCTCCACATGTTGATTTCTCCAAAGCACCTTAATCAAAGCCACATCCTTATTGTGAAGCCGCATCACTTGCCTATCTAGAATCTCAACCGGGACTTCCTCACAAGACATGTTCTCCTTAACCTCAACACCTCCCATAGGTAAAATAGTGCTAGGATCACCAATCAATTTCCTCAGCATAGACACATGAAAACCTGGGTGAATAGAACTCAAATCCGGAGGCAAATCCAATCTATAAGAGATATTTGCAGTCCATTCAACAATCTCATAAGAACCTATATACTGGGGACTCAACTTGCCCTTCTTAAAATAATGCATTACACCCTTCAAGGGTGAGACTTTAACATACACCCAATCTCTATTATGAAATTCAAGATCCCTCTTCCTCACATTTGAATAAGACTTTTGACAACTTTGAGCCATCTTCGACCTCTCCCTAATCTACTTCACCTTCTCCATAGCCACCAACGCCAAATATAGGCCAATCAAAGCCATCTCTCAAAATTCAAACTAACCCACTGAGGATCCATATCTTCTACCATAAAAAACATCAAACGGTGCATACCAATGCTAGCATGAAAGCTATTGTTATAAAAAAACTCAATGAGTGGTAGATGATCATCAAAAGTACCCTTGAATTCCAACACACAAGCCCTCAACAAGTCCTCCAAATTTTGAATCGTCCTTTTATCTTGTACATCAGTTTGAGGATGAAAAACAGTACTTAACTTCACCTTAATACCATGTCCTGTTTGAAACAACCTCCAAAAGTAAGCAGTTAATTGGTGCCACAATCTGATATGATAGCCCTAGGCACACCATACAACATCACCAACTCTTGGATATAAACCTTTCATACTCTTCGGCACTAAAGGTATTCTTGAACGGTGAGAATGAGTTGATTTAGTCATTCCATTAACAATAACCCACATTGAATCAAATTGCCTTTGGGTCCAAGGCAAACCAACTATAAAATCCATGTTCATATCTTTCCACTTCCAAGTAGGAATCTCAATATCATGGACCAAACCACCAGGGCTTTAATGCTCTAACTTCACTTGTTGACAATTAGGACATTCAGATATGAACTTGGCTGTATCTTTCTTTATACCATGCCACCAGTACACTTCCCTCAATACCGATACATCTTAGTATATCCAAGGTGAATAGAATAATGAGAGTTATGGGCCTCACTCATGATCACCCTCCTAAGAACATCTCGGAACACACAGCCGATCTTTATACCGAAGTACACCATTTCCCCCTTAGGAGAGAACCTCAATCTGCTTTTTGGCAACCAACTTCTTCGTCTCAACAAAAGAAGGATTTAGATCTTGCTTAGCCTTGACATCATCAGCTATCGAAGATTTGGCCGAATATGAACATGAATACCACCATCACTAGAGGTGGCCAAGCTAACACCTAACCTAGCCAATCATTAAATATCCCATGCCAACTCTTTCTTCCCTTTATCAATATGAGCCACACTTCCCATAGGTAGTCTACTAAGAGCAACGGCTACAACATTTGCCTTGTCGGGATGATATTGAACACTCATATCATAGTCCTTAAGGAGTTCCAACCACCTCCTTTTCCTCAAGTTAAGATCCCTTTGAGTGAAGACATGTTGCAAAGTCTTGTGATTGGTGAAAACATCAACATACACCCCATACAAATAGTGATTCCAAATTTGAAAGTAAGTACCATAGTCACTAACTCAAGGTCATTAGTTGGGTTATAACGCTCATGAACCTTCAATTGCCTTGATGTATAAGCTATAACTTTATAATGTTACATATGCACAAAACCCAACCCAATTTAAGAAGCATCACAATACACAACAAACCCATTTAAGCCATCTGGTAGAGTTAGAACAGGAGCTGATGTAAGTCGATCCTTCAAAGTCTGAAAACTCTTCTCTTACTCATGTAACCATGCAAAATTGGCATTCTTTTGAGTCAACTTTGTTAAAAGAGATGCAATAGATGAGAAATCTTCAACAAACCTTCTATAATAACCAGCCAACACATAAAATATTCGAGTGTCCAAAGGAATCAAAGTTATAGAATAGTTCTTCACGGCCTCAGTCTTCTTTCAATCCACCTAAATACCATGACTTGATACTACATGACCAAGAAATGCTACCTCACCCAAGCAAAACTCACACTTGCTGAACGTAGCATGCAGTTGCTTCTCTTTCAAAGTCTGAACAACCAACCTCAGGTCATCCATATGCTCCCACTCACTTCGAGAATAAATAAGGATATCATCGATGAAGATAAACACAAAACTATCAAGAAATGACTGATACACCCGATTTAGAAGATCCATAAACATAGCAGGAGAATTAGTCAAACCAAATGACATCACCACAAATTCAAAGTGTTCATATCTAGTTTAGAAAGTTGTCTTGGGAATGTCACACTGCCTAACCTTCAATTGATGGTAACCAAAATGGAGGTCACGCTTGAGAAATGGGTGGCCCTTTGAAGTTGATCAAACAAGTCATCTATGCTTGCCAATGGATATTTATTCTTGATAGTCACCTTATTTGATTGCCTATAATTAATGCACACCCAAAGAGGCTCATTTTCCTTTCTTACAAATAACACTGGAGCACCCTACAAAGATATACTTGCCCTAATGAAACCTTTCTCCAATAAGTCCTTGAACTGATCTTTCAACTCCTTTAACTCAACTGATGCCATATGATAAGAAGGAATAAAGATGGTTTGAGTATCCAGGAGAAGACCTATGCCAAAGTCTACTTTCCTTTTGGGAGGAATACTAGACAAATCTTTAGGAAACACATTCAAAAAATCATTCACCACCAAGATCGATTCAAGAGTGAGTGACTTGGACTCCATATCCTTAACCCTCACGATATGATAGATACACCTCTTAGAAGTCATATTTTGGGCATTAAGTTAGGAAACAACCCAACCTTTAATAGTGGAGTCGATATCCTTCCATTCAAGGGGCTCATCCAAAGTTGAAACTTGACCTTCCGAGTTCTACAATTCATAAAGGCATAAGAAGCATGCTACCAATTCATCCTAAGAATAATATAAAAGTCAAAAACATCTCATGTTCCACAAGATCATATGGGAATACTTTATGCAAAATAAAAACAGGACAACCCTAATAAACTCTATGAGTAACAATAGATTCACCCATGGGAGTATAGACTGAAAAAGGCTCCCTAAAGATTTTGGGAGTCAAACAAAACTTAACATCCAATAGAGGAGTCACAAAAGATTAATTTGCATCCAGATCAAGCAAAGCATAAGCATCAAAATCAATGACTTTTAACATACTAGTCACAATATACAGAGTCTCCTCAACTTTCTAACAAGCATGTAAAGCATAAAATCTGTTGTTTCTGGGGGCACCACCTTATGGAGCTTTTTGATATCTTTACGCACCTTGGGCCACTAGACCCTGACATTTTGAGTAGCTTTATGACAACCAGTAATTCTGTGGTTCTTATCACCACACCCATAGCATGCACCCAAATCTCTCCAACAAGTACCCAAATGATTCTTTCCACAACTTGCACACGGAGGAGGCGTTGGCCAACTTCCAACCTGTTCCTTCGGAGGAGGTGCCCTAGAATTAGTAACCCAAGCATTAGAACATTGGTCCTATTGGTAGCGACCATAACCACTACCCTTGGATTTGGAGAACTACCTTCATAATGGGCCCTTTTAGAATCATGCACCCTCTTCTCCTTGAGCTTTTTTCCCCTTGATTTGTTTAGCATATGTCATAAGCCTGGAGATATCCTTATCTTAAATAAGCATATCCATACGAAATTCTTTCACAACTAAATCAAAGATCCCCAAAATAAACTTGTGCAATGTTGCACGGGGATTAGCTACAAGCATAGGAGCATACTTGGAAAGCTTGGTGAACTTGTGGGTATAGTCCCTCACACTTATACCACCCCATTTGAGGTTTATAAATTCAATCATCTTACCTTCCATATATTTAGGAGGGAAGAAACGATCCAAAAAGGCAAGCTTGAACTCTCCCCAATTAATAGCATTACCACAAACCCTCTCTATCAACCATTGAGTGTACCACACTTGAGCCACATCTTTCAACTGATAAGCAGCTAACTCAGCCTTCTTCTAAGAAGTAACTCCCATAACAGTCAACACATTAGAGAGCTCATGAATGAACACTTGAGCATCCTCATCAGCTTTTAACCTATAGAACTCTGGAGGATTCATCCGGGTGAAATCCCTCACTCTAGCAGCTAGAGTAGGATCACGGGGAAGAAGATTAGACTATCTAGTCTAAGTAGTCACCACTTGGGCAAGCGTAGCAATAGCCGTACAAAATTCAACGATAGTGATAGGCTCTTCCATAGGCCCTTGAGGAACTTGGTCCTCAATAGTCGGGGTCGGTCTTGGTGTCGGGGTTAGTCTTGGTAAGGGAGCTCTTTGTAGAGGCATTCTCTGTGATGCAACAAGGACATCATATAGCTTAAAAACCCTTAATACACAGTCCAAAGCATAAAATAAGATATAAAGAAGTGAGATAATTCCTAGATGCCATCATAGCCTTCTGCCTATTGGAATGGTGCACTTTACACCGATGAATAAGACTCTACTCGATGTAGTGTGTTGGAGTTCGAGGATCATTTATAAACCTGGTACTCTGATACTAAGCTTGTCATGACTCGAACCTTGAGTCTAGGAGTTATATGGTGAATGAGAACCCGAGAGTCCCCGAAGAAGCCTCAAGTATCTATATTCACATCATTAGTTTGGAAGCATATTAAATATTATGAACACATAGTGCTAAGAGATGGGAAAGTAGGACTCTCTCTATGGGAATGTCATAGGGATAGGGATTATCATGAACTAACATATCACATAGCACATAAAGATTGGAGGGGAGGGAAAAGTATGATTCACTCTATGAGGGAAATTTGGGACTTAGGATATTCCACATAATTAACATCATAACATAGAACCATATCATATCGTAATCAATTAACAATAATTGAATCCATTAAATAGACATAACATATAACATATATTCGTACAGGAGTCTTACCAGATGTCCGACAATGCCTCTAACAATAGAATAGGACAAGGGCCAAGATATGTCCTAAGCTCATCCTCAATGTAAAATATAACACGAACAAAACAAAATAAGGTAGATAGATGGTGGCTTGTCCTTGGAAATTAGGACTCATCAAAACATTTCTCAAGTCCGAACTAGTCGTCAAATAGTGGATCGATACAATCTACGATCCCTACATAGTTAGATCATGTAGGCAAAAGTATACGTTAGTACGTTAGAATGTATTAAGTATGTGGGCATGCAAATGGATATGAACTTGCAAACCTACAGTCAACATTAGATGACAAGGGCAAATATATAAAAAAGAGTATATAACCAAAGAAGTGAAGTATAACAATATGCAATGAAATCAATGATTCATGAAATGTCATGATGCTCATTTATATAGAGAGAGATGAAATATTAATTAACATATAAGACCAAGCAAGCTATTACTTGAAATATCGATGTTATAACCACATTGAAAAAAAAGGTGGGCTACTTGCCAAAGGTAAACAATATTAGGGCTTGAATTACGCAATTTAACATATTAGGGCTTGAATTACGCAATTTAACATATTAGTGCTTGAATTACTTTAAAATCAATTATAAAACATAGCCCACATCTCAATTGAATTAAATACAAAATAATCTTAAAAACCTATAATCAAAGTAAGTTAAATTTCATGACAATAAAAGTAAAAGAGTTTGGGTCTTCATGATTGAAAGCGACCGTGAATAAATCCCATATACTAAGTTCACCAAGAAGAAATAAGAAGAATTTGATGAAGAGTGGAGCGTTCACTTGATTCACAAGCTAAGCCTTCAATAGAGACTTTGAGAGGAGTTCTTAAGAGAGATTAAATATAATTCGAAGAGCGAGAGTGAATTTGAATACGGGAGGAAGAGTATAGGTTATTTGAATATCTCGGGATAACATAGAAATTCACAAAAGACCCTCAGGAGTAGACAAAATTTCGAGAATGCCATTAATAAATCATATAAAAACATATTTTTAAGGATCCTATAGAAAGGTCATACAGTCCGTATAATGTCACACAGACCATATACTTGTCAGTGATCAAATATTTAGAAAAATAGTCCACTGATGAGAGTCCGAGACGGTAATTCCATAGTAAGAAATATTCCATGCCAACACCATATGGAGGGTTTCATGACCCCTGAGAGGTCACATGGACCATGTGGGCTCCTATGATACCACACTTAGGAAAAATTCTTTCTTGACAATGTTCCAAGATGATGATCCCATACTTAGAAAACTTTCACACCAACGCCTATATGGAGGGCTTCACTAACTGTGATAGGCTATATAGTCTGTGAGAGGTCCATGTGTGAAGTTCCTTGGCCAAAATAAGGATTTTCAAGGCCATGGCCCTGCACACGCTCCACCATATGGACAGTGAAACCTCATATGAACCATATGGGGTTAATATGATGTATGCCTCGGTATTAAACTCCGAATTAATGTGAATACTCTACACACAAGGAAAAGGGCCACCTCAAGCACCTCCACACAGCTCATGGTGAGCCATACGACCAATGGAGGCTTCCATGCAGTGTCACCCTAGAACCAATTTGCAAGCTTCTTTAAGGTCATACAAAGTTTGGGTCCTTAAAATTGTGAAAGAATTGTCTCTTTTGGACACATCCTATATGTGCACATTCAGTGTACATGAGCTCGAGCCTGAGAGAATATTGATTGATTTTGAGAATACACTCATAAATAAGGGGATGGATGGCCCCATGACCACTTCTCCAGTTCCACCACCACCATAATAGGATTTATTTGGACCAGGGGGATTATAACGCACATTCTTTCTTTTTATGCTTGATTTCTATTATTCCTTACATATTGAGGACAATGTTTTTTTATTTAGGAGGGGTGAACATGTGGATTTCCCTATCTCTGTTATTGATCACGACTACCTTATGTTTTTGCTATGACTTAATGAAAAAATTATGTTTATTTTGATTTTGTTTATGAATGTTGAGACAGTTTTAAATTTTTGGATTGTAAATAAATTTTACTTTGGGTTGTAATAGAGTAGTATTTGTTTTGCAATTTTAATTTTATTCTTATGAGTTGTATGGATGAATAATTGCAAATGATTTTCTTGAATTTTGTGAAAACCGTGTGTATATGAAAAGTCATTCTAATGTGAATATCATGTCTTTAGTCCTTAGCAATCTGAGTATCGATGATCCATATATTTTACTCAGATAGTGCCATGGACTAGGAGCATGTACTCACTCACTAACTAGTCTTTTTCCTGATAAATTAGTCCATGTATGGATTTGATACATATTGAGCTTGGACATGCAATGATCAAAAGTTGTGAGTATTTTTCCATTGTTTAAATGCGAATCCATTTTTCCATTATAAGATTAGGAATTTTATTATAAGGTATGTTTTGCAGCATCTAGAACTTGCCCAGTTTGTTTTGAGGACTTATTTAGTTGTTTCTGGATTTGGAAAGGATCTCAAGACTTCATTGATTCTGTTGAGTCCACTTTGACCATATCGACCTCCATTTTTACAATGAATTGAGTCCTTAATGAAGCCCTTTTAAGCCTTGATCCTTTCTTTGGAAACTATATAGCCCTGACTTACATTTGTGAGAGACAATTCCTTCTTGTTTCTTATCAATCAATCCCTCCTTGAGCTTGAACTAAGCAAAGTGATTGTCAAAGGCCAAAGTTTGGGGTGTTGGTAGAACGAAAGGGGTGTCTCCCATGAAAGAGCTGAGGAAAGACAAAAAAAAGAAAGAAATAAAGATGAGGAGTCCTAGAAATGATGAAAGAAACAAACATGTTGAAAAAGTTGAAAAAAGTTGAACTGAAAAAAATTGCTTAGAAAATAGAATCCTCTAAATTTGTGAAAGATAATGCAAAAAGGAGAGACATTTAGGATCAAAGGTCAAAAGAGAAAGAGGTGTCAAAAGGAGAAGAAAAAGAAGAGGACAAAAAAGATCCTTGAGTATGAAAATAAGGTGTAGAGTTTAAGGAGGGATGCACTACTACTATCCATATGTTATCCTTCCAAACCTTAATCCTCTATTACAGCTCTAACGAAGTCCTTTGGGATCCTAGTCTGGAAGAAAGTCAAATAAACTCTGACTGAGAATAAGGGCAAGCCTATGGATTGAAGCTTACTTGTTAAATCTTAATTAGGAGAGTGAATGCTGAAGAGATCCTTAGAAAATAATGTCATAATCTTGTGTGTTCAGGATCTTCTTTGGCATTAGAGCAAATGGTAATGGCTTTAGGCAGTAATCACCAGCTACGTGAGCAATTATGAGAATAGCCATGTTTTGATTACTCCTTAGTCATCTCTTGAGGCTTCAAAATCATATAGTGGTTTGTGAAAGTTCAAGAGTAGGTAAAAAAATGGAAATGTATGTCGTTCTCCCTGTGGCTCTGTTTTTGCAAACTCTAGAAATAGATTGATTAATGTTTGATTTGATTGAGAGAAAGCAAAGGCTTAAGTAGGGGGTGTTGATGAGTCCATATTTTGGACTCATTTTGGGCTTAGTTCGCAAAGAAATATTATCTTCGGTGTGCCATTATTTCCAATAACTAACTAATTTGCATGTGCCATATCAGGAAATGGAATTAAAAGTGCATAAATGGACAACAATTGACAAGTCTTTGAAAAGGAATAAAAAGTGCCCAAAAGGCTATTACAAATGACATTGCCTACACGTTCGATGATCTGCCAAACACTTAGATAGGCCGCCTAGTATTGCAGCAACCAAGCATCAAGTCTAAGGCAGGAAGACAGTCAAAATGGACATTGTCAAACATATTTGGTATACACTGAACGGCTCAAGAAACTTCCTAAAGTTGAAGGACTCAAAGCCCCAAAATCATGATAGAAAGGCGATAAGAGAGAAGCTTCAGTGAATCACTGAACTATATCGAATTATTGAAGAACCATCACCCAATATTTCAGATAAAAAGTCTTAAGGGGATGTAAAGGAAAGCAGTTAAGTGCTTATTCGGCGCATCGCTACAGTGCTCAGCGATGGCTAGCCTTGACCGTCGAATGACAACACAGTGCACCAACTCTTATACATTTGCATGGACTCTTTAACCAATTTAGAAAGGATAATATACATATTTGAAACTCCCCAAAAATTTTCTTTGGGATACGCATAATCATAATTTTCATATATCTCATAATCCGCGAGTGATATCAAAAATCTGACTTCATATTCTCGATCACAAGGCAAAATTGAGTAGGGAATGGGTAACCGAAATTTTAGAGGACTCGTAGGAAAAAATAATTTTCGCTAATTTTTGATATCCAAAGAGCATCCACGCCCTGGCCGTGATGCGCTAGGGGTGCAGAGCAGTTATTTTTCCACTTCATGTTTGGTCCGCGTTGTGGACTAGAGCGGACCAATTTATTATTTTTCCTTAGTTTTTCTTTTACCCCTAAGGGCATTGGGGTCATAGCCCCATGCCCACTTAAGCGTGAAATCATCCATACTTAACCATTTTTCAACTCTATAAATGAGAAAACCCTCTTTCAAACCCCTCTAAGACTATAAATTCTCTCGTTCAAATCTAAGCATCTCAAGCTCAACTTTGGAACTCAAGGATTCATTTTAAGCTTTAAGACTACTTCAAGTTCACCTCAAAGAATTTAAGGTTTAACATATATGGGTTGGATCCATTGGGTTCTTTTACCCATGGAGTCCAACCTTCCCTTTTCATGAATATTGCATGTTTTCAAGTTATATTACCTATGGGTATCTTTTATTATGTATTATGAGCATAAATTATGTTGGGGTTTTATGAAATATTTAATGATTATGCATGACTATCTATTTCAATCTTATACAATGACTTGATTATATCTATTCCGACTATGCATATTTTGAGCTCTGAAGCTATGCTTTATCATGAACTTTTGTAATGGATTTCAATGTACCCTTTATCAGGGTTTTACTATATGTTGGTGGGTTTATTTGTGTGAAGTTTACTCATCTTATTTCATTCTTGAATTGTGTGACTTTGAACAAGTATCATGAACCCACCATGTGCTTGATAAAATGTCAAGTTAAGAGTTCTCAAGTTATTGATGACCTATTTCATGATTTGCAAGTCAAGTGACTATATGATGATTAAGGGCTTTCAAGTTTGTATTGAATTCATGAAAAGTACCTAAGATTTTACAAGTATCAAGTTAAGCCCTATTTCAAGAATTTCACCTCTTGTGAGCCATTCATGTTAAAGCAAGGGTTCATGTATGATTATTATCTACTCTTATGTACAACTTAGGCTCACTGATAGAGATCAAGAATGTTTCAAGAGCTACTCATGTCATGTTTTCATATTTCTTACGAGTTATACAAGTTATGAATATTTCAAATATTTTGTGGGATTTGACTTAGCACCGATTGAGGTTTTAAGATGGGAGCTCGACTCAAGGGGTCCTTACATAAAGTCATTAATCTCCAAACTATGTGCCATCATAGCATTATTATTATTATTATCCTTTCTATACTAGTAGATCCATCTAGTTCATGGCAACTTCTATAGTTTTCCTTGGCAAGTATACCACACTTCATCGGGGGGTGTCATGCCGAGGCACCTGAACCGAGGGCGTATCAGGTCTCTGAGTCCAAGTTGTAAGTACTTGGTCTATGTCAATTTAGGTCACTTTCCACACATGTATGCTATGTATATTGTGCAAGATGATGATTTACAAGCATGCTTTATTATGAATATTGATCATGCATGCCATATTGAGATTATATACCTATTGCCTATGATTATGCATTTTGACTATATTGGCTTATGCCTTATTGCGTTACATCCTGCATACTTAGAACATTCAAATATACTACCACATACTCTATGCCTACATGATATTACCATGTAAGGACCGAAACTCCTTTCGATCATCTTCCATGTGGCTAGTTAGGTACTTCAGAGATAAGCATTGGCGAGTCCTCAAGTCCGAGGACACTCTCTACGACGCTCTTGCTATTTTGAGACTTCATTATGTTAAACACTTTCTATTATGAGGGTGAGCCCGGAAAGTGTCTTAGCCCCCGCTTCATTCCAAGTTTAGAGGTGTTGTTGTATATTATAATGTACTTACATTATAAGCTAGACTCTTTTATGCCTTTATGAATATCAAGAGTTCCCTTAGTCCCACTTCCCTTTTCATTATATCTCTTGTTGTTTATTTTGCTTCCGCGACCAAGGATGTGTGATTGATATGCTAAGAGGTTTGTTTGGGGTCCTTTCGGGTTCCCATTCACCATGTCATGTCTAGGCCCTAGGCTTGGGCCGTGACAAACTTGGTATCAAAGCACTAGGTTGTTAATGTTCCTTAGAAATCCAACACACCACGTCGATTAGAGTCTTATTCATAGTTTTGATGCACACCACAACTATGAATGGGAGGCTCTGAGGCATTTTAGGAAATATTTCATTTCTTCATGGTCTATATTGTGCTTTAGGCGTTTTAGGAAGTATTTCACTTCTTGAAGACCAACCAGCCCCTCCCGCTTCTTATGCTCCTAAGATGGAGGGGTATCCCAAGAAGAGTTTTCAGATGCTATCACAATGTAGGCCCGTTCTATGACTAACCAAATGAACCAAGGGGCCTAAGCCCCTCATGCTCCCACTCCAGCCTCCAGGGTGAGGGATTTCACAAGAATTAGCCCATCGAAGTTCTATGGATCCAAGCAAGGAGAGGATCCCCAAGAGTTTATCAATGAAGTATATGAAATCCTATCTTTCATGGGGTTAATTCGACAGAGAAAGCCGAGTTAGTGGCCTACCAACTCAAAGGTGTAGGCAAAATTTGGTTCACCCAATGGAAATTGGAGAGGAGAGATGATGATGCTATACCTTGGGAGAAGTTTGAAAGATACATTTTTTAATTGGTTCTTTCCTATCGAGCTAAGAGAGGCTAACATGATAGAGTTTATGAACCTTAAGCAAGGTTCCATGAGTGTGAAGGAGTATGCCCTTAACTTCAACAAGCTCTCCAAATATGCTCCACATTTGGTGGTTGAGCCTAGAGCTAGAATGAACAAGTTTATGTTTGGAGTGTCCAACTTGGTTAATGAGGAGTTTCATACCACCATACTAGTAAGTGATATGGATTGGTCCCTTCTCATGACATATGTCAAACAACTAGACGGGGAAAAGCTTAGAAAAAGAAGAAGTGGTGAGTCTGAGAGGGATCATTTTGAAGGTGGTTTTCAGGGTCCCAAGGGTGGTTGGTTTCCTCAAGGCCACAAGTACCAAGGCCAAGGGTCTTCCAATGCTCCTTATAAGAGATTTGCTAATGATAATCCAAGATTCCAAGGTGGTAATGGTTGGATGGCTCGCCCCAAGTGCCAAAAGTGTGTAAGTAACTATGGCGGTCGGTGTTTGAAAAATTCTAAAGTTTGTTTTAGTTGTGGTAAAATGGGTCACAAGGTTATTGATTTTACTCATGCTCAAAACAAAGCTAGAGATAGTCGTCCACAAGGCCAAGGAGCTAATACGGGTCTAAGGGCAAAGGGAGGCCAATAAGGAGGTGTCCATGGCAAAATAGAATCTATGCTCTTCATGGAAGTCAAGGGGTAGATGAGATGCCCAATGTTATCACCAGTATGCTAAAGGTTTTTGATTTTGATGTGTATGCATTGATAGATCCAGCTGCTCTTCCTTTCATTACTCCTTTTGTTGCCAAAATCTTCATTTGAGTCCCGAATTGTTGTGTGAACTATATGAAGTGTCTACCCCCGTTGGTGAGTTCATTGTTGCTAAAAAAGTCTATATAAATTTCCCCATTTCTATATTGCATAAAGTCTTTCCTTGTGATTTTGTTGAATTAGATATGGTGGATGTTCATGTCATTCTTGGGATGGATTGGTTGCATGCATATTATGCTTCTATTGATTGTAGAACCCGTAAGATTAAATTCCAATTCCCTAATGAGCCTATCCTTGAGTGGGAAAGTCGTGATGTAGTGGTCAAGGGTAGATTCATTTCTTGTCTTAAAGCCCTAAAGTTGGTTTCTAAGACCTGCCTTTATCGTCTTTTGAGGGTTAGGGATGTTGAGTTCAAATTCCTTCCCATTAAGTTATTTCCGGTGGTTAATGAGTTTCTTGATATCTTTTTCAATGCGCTTCTCGATATTCCTCCCGAAAGGGAAATAGATTTTGGTATAGACTTAATATCGATACTCAACCCATTTTCATTCCCCCTTACCGTATGGCCCCAGCGAAATTGAAGGAGTTAAAGGATCCCTTGAGAGACTTGTTGGAGAAGGGTTTCATGGGTCCTAGTAAGTGACCTAGGGGTGCACGGTGTTATTTGTGAAGAAAAAGGATAGTTCTCTTAGAATGTGCATTCATTGCCAGCAACTTAATAAGGTTACCATAAAGAACAAGTGCCCTCTACCAAGGATTTATTACCTTTTTGACCAACTACAAGGGGATAGTCCATTTTCTAAGATTGACCTTCGGTCCATATAGCACTAAGTGAAGGTGAGTGAGTGTGCTCAAGATGACCTTTTGGACTAAGTATGGGCACTATGAGTTTGTGTTTATTTCCTTTGGGTTGATTAATGCACCTGTTATATTTATGAATCTCATGAACAAGGTCTTTAAAACCCTACCTTGACATGTTTGTGGTGGTCTTTATTGATAATATATTTATTTATTCTCGAACTGAGGAAGAGCATGTGAATCACTTGAGGGTGATGTTGCAAATCTTAAGAGAGGAGATGTTGTTTGCTAAATACGAAATTTTTGATTTTTTGTTGAAAGAGGTTGCTTTTCTAGGGCATGTGGTGTCAGGTGATGGCACTAACGTGGATCTTACAAAGACGGAGGTGATTAGAAATTGGCCTAGACCCTTGACTCCATCAGATATTAAGAGTTTCTTGGGTTTAGCGGGTTACTACCAAAGGTTTGTGAATTGCTTTTCTTCTATTGCCTCTTCTATGAAAAATTTGACCCAAAAGAAGGCAAAATTTGCATGGACCGATGAATGTGAAAAGATTTTTCAAACATTGAAAGACAAGCTTGTCTCAGCTCCTACCTTGGCTCTACCAAAAGGGTTGAAGGTTTTGTGGCATATTTTGATGCCTCAAGAATTGGTTTGAGGTGCACATTGATGCAAATGGCAAGGTGATAACATATGCCTCTGGACAACTTAAGGTGCATGAGAAGAATTATCCTACCCATGATCTTGAATTGGCGGCCTTGGTGTTTGCTTTGAAGATTTGGCATCACTACTTGTATGGGGATCATGTTGATGTGTTTACTGACCATAAGTGTCTCCAATATGTGTTTACTCAAATATGTTATCTTGGGACAAAGAAGGTAGTTAGAGCTCCTTAAAGATTATGACAAGAGTGTGTATTATCATCTCGGTAAAGCTAATGTTGTGGGCGACGCTCTAAGTAGAGCGTCCATAAGTAGTATAGCACATATATATTATGGTGGCAAAGAAATTTCTATAGAAGTTCATCGGTTGGCTAGATTGGGGGGTTAGTTTCGATGAAGTTGAAAATGGTGGTTTAGTGGTTATTAATGGTTCTAAATCTTCTTTGATTGAGGATGTAATGTCAAAACAAGATCTTGACCCCGCTTTGTTAGAGTTGAATGCCTTGGTGAAAGATGGTAAAGTGGAGGTTTTCTCCCAAGGGGGAGAGGGTCATGGAGGCCTTGGAGAAGGTGAGATTGATAAGGGAGAGATTGAAAACAACCCAAAGTAGACAAAGGTCTTACTCCAGTGTGAGGAGAAGAAATCTTGAGTTTAAGGTTGATGATTGGGTTTAATTGGAAGTCTCACCCATAAAGGGTGTGGTCTGGTTTGATAAGAAGGGGATTTAAGCCCAAGGTTTGTGGGTCCTTATAAAGTTTTGAGGAGAGTGGGTAACGTAGCATATGAGTTACAGTTGCCTACTGAGATGAATATGGTTCATCCCGTCTTCCATGTGTCCATGTTGAGAAAGTGTGTAGGTGACCCAAGTGCTTTAGCGCCCTTGGATGTTGTGGGTATTGTAGATAATAATTTGACCTCTGAGGAGGTCCTGGTGGAGATTTTTGACAGACAAGTGAAGAGGTTGAGAAACAAAGATGTAGCTTTCGTCAAGGTCCTTTGGAGGAATGGTTGAAAGTGTCGCATGGGAAGCCGAGGCGGACATGATAAAGCAATACCCATATTTCTTCCACTCTACTCAAGTCGAAGGTACTAATTTAAGTCCCCTATATGATTTAAAGTATTAAGTTTCAAAACTCATGTCATTTTGCATGTATTCATGTTTATGTTAACAAGTTTATGTTGATTTTTGACATTCATATTGAGATTTTTGAGAGTGATGTCTAAATGCATTTGTTGCATTATGTCAGGCTAAAATCTTCATGATTACTCTTCTTATGCATGTTTCTTTGACATTTAGGGACAAATGTTCCCAAGGGGGAGATATTGAAACACCCCAAAAATGTGCTTCGGAATACCAATAATCATAATTTCTATGTATCTCAAAATCCATGCGTGATATCAAAAATCCAGCTTCATATTCTTGATCAGCAGGAAAAATTGAGTAGGAGATGGATATAACCCGGATTTTAAAGTACCCATAGCGAAAAATAATTTTCACTAAATTTCTGATTTCCAAAGAGCATCCACACCCTGGCCGCGACGCGCCAGGGGCATGAAGTAGTATATTTTTCCCATTCTCATTTGGTCCGCATCGTGAACTGGACAAAAACAATGTATTATTTTCCTTAGTTTTTCTTGTGTGCCCAAGGGCAATGGGGTCATAGCCCCATGACCACTTAAGCATGGAATCACCCATACTTAACCATTTTCCAATTCTATAACTCACAAAACCCCGTTTCAAACCCCTCTAAGAGTCTATCAATTCTCAAATTCAAATCTAAGGATCTTAAGCTCAACTTTGGAACTGAAGGATTCATTTCAAGCTCTAAGACTAGTTCAAGTTCACCTTAAAGAACTCAAGATTTAAGGTATGTGGGTTTCATCCATTCTGTCCTTTTATCGATGGACTCCAACTTTCCCTTTTCATGAAAATTGCTTGTTTTCAAGTTGTATTACCTATGAGTATCTTTTATTATGAATTATCAACATAAATTATGTTGGGTTTTTATGAAATATTTATAAATTATGCATGACTATCTATTTGAAGCTTATACCACGACTCAATAATATATGTTGGGTCTATGCATGTTTTGAGCTATGAAGCAATGCTTCATCATGAACTTTTGTGACACCTCGTAACTCAATGCACTTATCTATATATGTTTCAATCCTCCTTTAGTTAGGTTGGGAGTGTATTAGGATCGGTGAAGACTTCTAGTACTTAGAAGAGTTTGAGACTTCCCTATGAATTGAGTTTTGGGTATTGGTTTGTGCCAAGGTCAACTTTAAGTGAGTGTAACTTTTAGCACACTTGGTACAGGATGACCCAATGTACGTCAAATGGAAGGCCTTTGAGTTAGCTTTACAAGACACTTGGTTTCACCTCATTTTGAGTTCAGATGAAGGAGTTATGACCGTGTTTGTGAGACCTTCTCGTGTAGTGAGACCACACAGGCAACTTGACGGGCAGTGGGTCCTTGGACTGGAAGTGGCAGGTCTGACAAGTCATGGCCCTGGGAGTGGGGTGGCTTCACGACAATTTTCTCACCAAGTGTAGTTCAATGGACCATTACATGGGCCGTGTGAGGGCCCGTCAAAGTGACGATGATGTTAATTTTTCTAAGTGTTCCCAACTTCCATTTTTTTACCAAGTCTCATCTCATGGGCACTCCACATTACCCCTGGGACCTTTAGTGGTGCATCACTTTGCCAATTTTTTTCATTCGTTCATTAATGACGTTTTCATGAATTTAATCTACTCTAATAACCTTTTTAGACTTCCAATGCTATCTTAAGCTCCCAAAAAGACCTAAATCCTATTCGAAAGGATCAAAGTCATCACTCTTAACTTGAATAAACTCTCAAATACTCTCAAAATCTTCTACCAAGACCCCAATACAATTTCAAGGAAACTCAAGAACAAGTTTTGGAACTCAATACCCCATTCCAAACTTCCATTCCTTCCCAACTAATTTCATGAAACTCAAGGTCTAAGGTATAAGGGTTTCAACCATTGGGTCCTTTCACCCATGGTGCCTAACCTTTTTTTTTTACATAAATCGCATGTTTCAAAGTTGTTTACTTATGGGTATTATTTATTATGAATTCTGACTATAAACTATGTTGGAGTTTCATAAACTTAGGAACTTTTAAGCATGTTTGAGTTATGAATCTACGATTGATTATGTGATTCAATGAAGTGTTTTGATGTATCATGCTTGAAAGTATTACCAAGTGTTGGCGGGTTGTTTTACATTGAATTTTCTTGCATGATTTCACTCTTAAATTGCATGATTTTGTACTAGTATTACACACCACCAAGTGTTCGATAAAATGTCTTTTCAAGGATTCTTTAAGGTTTGATGATCTATTGGTTGATTTTTAAGTCAAGTGATTTTATATGATTTTGGACTTCCTAAAGATGTGTTTAATTCACGAAAATGTTGATGATGTTGTAAAGATAGATTAGGCTCTTACCTCAAAGATTTTACCTCTTGTGAGCCTTTGATTTTTTTGTTAATGCAAGGGTAATGTTGATGATGAACCATTCTTAACTTTGAAGTTAGGCTCTCCATTTTAGGTCAATAATGTTAAAACCTACTCGTGTCATGTCTTCCATGTTTCTTACAGGTCATTAAATCTATTATTATTTTAAATATTCCGTAAGATTACACTTAGCACCGAGTGGGCTAGAGGTGAGTATCCAAGTCCCAAAACTACGTGCCACCGCAGGTGGAGGGATTATAGGTGAGTACCCAAATCCCTAAGAGGTGAGTACCCAAGTCCAAGAACTAGAGGCGAGTACCTGGTTCATATAAGGCTTAGTGGATCCACATAGGCATCTGAAGTTCACCCTAGCAAGTGATTTCCCCTTTTCTTCGGGTGTATGGTAAACGTTGAGACTCTATAGAATAGCTCACATAGTTTGTGTCGGTTGAGGTTTCTTCCCACACTTATACATATATTATGTTCTATGTAAGATGAATGATTTGTAAAACATGTTTTACTTTATGAATTGATCAGGAATGCCATATTGTTAATATACTTGTCCACTGCCTATGTATATGCATTTTAATTATTTTACCTATCTCTTGTTGCATTGCACCCTACATACATAGTGTATTCAAACGTACTAATGCATACTCAATGGCTACATGATGATACCATGTAGGGATCGGAGCATATATTGATCATCCTCCACGTGGATAGATTGCCTTCTGAAAGATATGCTTTGGTAAGTCCCCAAGTTCGGGGACACTAGCTATGCTACTCTTACTATTTTATGTCTTTTCCTTATGTTGAACTCTTGATGTTAAAAGGATGAGCCTGGAAAGTGTCTTGGCCCCTGCTCAACTCTATGTTAGAGTTGTTGTTGGAACAAATGATGTTTTTGTTCTATGAGCTTGACTCTTAAAATATTTTATGACTATTAAAGCTTTGTATTTTCCTTAGTCCCAATTTCCCCTTAATATATATCCATTTTGTTGATTATCTTGCTTCTGCAACCAATGATGTGTGTATGATGTGCTAAGAGGCTTGTTTGGGGTTCCTTCGAGATTTTCATTCGCAAAATGATGCCTAGGCCATAGTTTGGGTCATGACAAACTTGTTATCAAAGTACTAGGTTGTTAATGGTCCTCGACATCTAGCACACCACGTCAATTAGAGTCTTATTCGTGGTTGTGTTGTGCACCACGGCTATGAGTAAGAGGCTGTGAGCCATTTTAGGAAATGTTTCCCTTCTTCATGGTATATGTCGTGCTATAGAAGTTAAGGTAAGGTTTTCCCCTAATCAATGTTCTTTTCTATTCCATATCATTCCAATTCCATGAGGAATAAAATCTCATACACCCGAGGAGCAATTGGCTCCTCTTGCTCCTCAAGATGGAAGAGTGGTTCATGAAGAATTTCGGGATGCTCTTACCATGTTAGCTCATGTCGTGACTAATCAAATCAACCAAGGGGCCTAAGCTCATGCTATTTCACTAGCTTCAAGTGTGAGAGACTTTACTAAGATGAACCTGCCAGAGTTCTATTGGTCTAAGATGGATGAGGGCCCTCAAGAATTTATTGATGAGGTGTACAAAGTGTTGTCTATTTTGAGGGTGAATTCGGAGGAAAAGGCAGAGTTGGTGGCCTTACCAACTCAATGGGATGGCTCAAATATGGTTTACCCAATGGAAAGATGAGAAGCGGAACAACAATGTCATCCTTTGCAAAGAGTTAAAGGCAACATTTCTCAACCGGTTTTTCCTCTTGAGCTAAGGGAGGCCAAGATGATGGAATTCATAAATTTGAAGCAAGGGTCGATGAGTGTGAGGGAGTATACCCTCAAGTTCAACCAACTCTCTAAATATGCTCCACAATTGGTCGAAGAATCGAGGTCTAAAATGAACACGTTTTTGATAGGTGTATCTGATTTGGTGAATGAGAAGTGTAGTGTTTCTATGTTTATAGGTGCTATGGATTTGTTTCGCCTCGTGCCCTATGCCGAATAACTTGAGGGGGAGAAGCTGAGAAAGAGAAGAAGTGATGGATCCAAAAGGGCTCGAGTTGATGGTAGCTTCTACGATCAAGAGTCCGACGATACTACAAACAAGAGGATTGCAAAGGATGGGGTGGCTATCCCCAAGTATAAAGGCAAAGGTGTTGGTGGACAAGCTGCTACTACATGTAACAAGTGTGAAAGGTGTCATCCGAGGAATTGTTTAGCTGGTTGGGTATGTGTTTTAGGTATGGTGGAATGGACCATAAGTTGATACATCATCTATGGGTCCCTAAAGATCATAAGGATAGTCATTGACGTTCTCAACCATACCCCTCTAGGATCCAATAGGCTTGGCTTGGTACTTTGCTGGTAAGTTGAAGGCTTTGATTTTGATGGATCTTGGTTCCACTATTCCTTTCATTATTCCTTTTGGGTTGTTTGTGGGCTTCTTGTGTGTTTCGAGCTATTATGTGAACCTTTAGTGTCTACACTCCCCTCAGTTGAGTCTATTGTTGCTAGAAGGTTCACAGGTATTGTTTCATGATCATATTTCATTATGTCTTGCTTTGTGACTTTTTTATGTGGTGGATTTTGATGTCATACATAGGATGGACTAGTTGCACACGTAATATGTCTCCTTTTATTGTAGGACTTGTAGAGTCAGTTTCCAATTCCCTAATGAACCCGTTTTTGAGTTGGAGATTTTCAAGTGTTAGCAAAATAGGTAGGCTCATTTCTTGTTTTAAGATCCAATCGATCTTTAAGGGTTACATTTATCATCTTGTAAGAGTAGGGGTATTGAGCCTAAAGCCCTTCTTATAGAGTCGATGACGGTGGTAGATGAGTCCTTAATGTCCTAACCTATATTTTGAATTTGGGGTAGAGTCTTTTGGTTTGGGTAGTGCATCGGCTATGTCTATAGGTCTCTTGTATAGGATCTTCAATCCCTTCCTTGTTATTTTGTAGTGGCCCTTGGTGATAATATGTTGGTTTGTTGCTGGAGCTGAGGGAGAGCTTGTGGATCATTTGATGGTGATATTGTGAATTTTGATGAATATGAGGTTGCTTGCTAATTATGGAAGGTAGGAATCTTTGGGGTGACAAAAACGGGTGGTTGGAGAAGTTCACTACTTGACTATGTTAGGAATGAGGTTGGGTGAAGTTAAGAATGTTGGTGTAGTGGTTTTGATGGTCCTAAATCTTCTTAGGTTGAAAGGGGTCTAGTTTAAGGAAGGCCTTGATTCCACCATGATAGAGTTGGAGGTTTTGGGTGAAGGATGGTAGAGAAGGTTGTCTCCCATGGGGGTTGATGAAGGATGGAAAAGGCAGAGTTTGCGGCCTACCAACTCAAGGGGGTGACTCAAATATGGTTTACCCAACGGAAAGAAGAGAAAAGGAACAACAGTGTCATCCTTTAGGAAGTGTTCAAGGCAGCATTTCTCAACTGGTTTTTCCCTCTTGAGCTAATGGAGGCCAAGATGATGGAATTCATAAATTTAAAGCAAGGGTCAATGAGTGTGAGGGAGTATTCCCTCAAGTTTAACCAATTCTCTAAATATGCTCCACAATAGTTGATGACCCAAGGTCTATAATGAATAATTTTGTGATAGGTGTATTTGATTTGGTGAATGAGGAGTGTCGTGCCGCTATGTTGATAAGTTATATGAATTTGTCCTGCCTCATGACCTATGCCGAACAACTTGAAGGGGAGAAGCTTAGAAAGAGGAGAAATGAGGGATCCAAAAAGGCTCCAGTTTATGGTAGCTTCTAAGATCAAGAATCCAAAGATACTCCAAACAAGAGGGTTGCCAATGATGAGGTGGCTAGCCCCAAGTATCCAGGTGAAGGTGTTGGTGTACAAGCTACTACTATATGCAACAAGTGTGGAAGGTGCCATCGAGGAAATTATTTAGCTGGTTCGTGTTTTGGGTGTGATGGAATGGATCATAAGTTGAGACATCATCTGTGGGTACCTAAAGATCATAAGGATAGTCATCGACATTCTCAACCATACCCCTCTAGGAGCCACTAGGCTTGGCATAGTACTTCGTAGGTAAGTTGAAAGTTTTGATTTTGATGGATCCAGGTTCCACTATTCCTTTCATTATTCCATTTTGGTTGCATGTGGGCTTCTTGTGTGTCTTAAGCTATTATGTTAACCTTTAGTTTCTACTCCCCCCCCCCTTTGTTGAGTCTATTATTGCTAGAAGGTTCATAGGTATTTTTTTGTGTTCATATTGCATTATGTCTTGCTTTGTGACTTTTTGATATGGTGGATTTTGATGTCGTACTTGGAATGGACAAGTTGCATGCATATTATTTCTCCTTTGATTTAGGACTTGTAGAGATAGATTCCAATTCCCTAATGAACCCGTTTTTGAGTTGGAGACTGTCAAGTTATAGAAAAATAGGTAGGCCCATTTCTTGTTTCAAGATCCAATCGATCTCTAAGGGTTGCATTTATCATCTTGTAAGAGTAGGGGTGTTGAGCCTAAAACCCTTCTTATAGAGTCGATCACGGTGGTAGATGAGTCCTTGATGTCCTCACCTATATTTTGAATTTAAGGTAGAGTGCTTTCGTTTGGCTAGTGCACTGGCTATGTCTATAGGTATGTTTCATAGGATCTTCAATCCCTACCTTGTTATTTTATAGTGGCCCTTGGTGATAATATGTTGGTTTTTGGCTGGAGGTGAGGGAGAGTTTGTGGATCATTCGAGGGTGATATTGTGAATTTTGACGAATGTGAGGTTGCTTGCTAATTATGGATGGTAGGAATCTTTGGGGTGACAAAAAGGTGTGGTTGGAGAAGTTCATCGGATGACTATGTTAGGAACGAGGTTTCGTGAAGTTGAGAATTGTGGTGTAGGGGTTTTGATGGTCCCAAATCTTCTTGGGTTGAAAGGGGTCTAGTTTAAGCAAGGCCTTGATTCGACCTTGATAGAGTTGGAGGTTTTGGGTGAAGGATTGCAGAGCGAAGGTTGTCTCCCATGGGGGAGATGGTGGTTTATGGTGCCAAGGGGACTATGTGTGAATAAAGTTGAAAATTAGGTTAAGGTTTGTAGGTCCTTGTAGGGTTTGGAGGAGGAATTGATAAGGTTGAATAAGGATTGGAGTTGCCCATGGATATAAATATAGCTCCTCCAGTTTTTCCATGTATTTATGTTAAGGTGGTGTATGGTGACCAAAGTGCTATGGTAACTTTGAACGTTGTGAATGTGATGAGGGACAATTTGACTTATAAATAGGGTCCAGTGAAAATTTTGGATGGTACAGTAAGGAAGTTGGGGGAAACAAAGATGTAGCTTCCATCAAGTCCTTGGGAGGAATCAACAAGTTGAAAGTGCTATATGAGAAGTCGAGGCGAACATGATGAAATGACATCCCTATCTTTTTCCAATCTTCCTAAGCCTAAGGCATTAGGTTCTTTCTTTTCCCAAGCGTTCCTAATCCTTCCAATTCTTAAGTCTCATGGCATGACATGCTTATATGTGCATTAAAATGATATATGTGATATTTGAAATGATTTAAACACAATTTGGCATGAGCTTTAACTACTTCATGATTTTTAAATAATAAGCTATGCATTCAATCCCATGGTTGGAAGTTTGGCATTCTAAATCTAGCCTTTCAAGCCTTGTCCTCACACATTAAGGGACGAATGTTCCCAAGGGGGAGATATTGTGACACCTCGTGACTTCATGCTCTTATGTATCCATGTTTCAAACCTTTTTTGGTTAGGTTGGGAGTGTGTTAGGGTCGTGGAAGACTTCTAGTACTTAGACGAGTTCGAGACTTCCCTAAGAATTGAGTTTTGGGTGTTGGTTTGTTCCAAGGTCAACTGTAAATGAGCATAACTTTTAATACACTTGGAACAGGATGACCCACGACATGTCAAATGAAAGCCCTTTGAGTTCGCTTTCCAACGCATTTGGTTTCACCTCATTTTGAGTTTGGATGAAGGAGTTATGACCGTTTTCGTGAGACCCTCCCGTTCTTTGAAACCACATGGGCAACATGATGGGTAATGGGACCTAGGACGGGCTGTGGCAGGCCTGACGAGTTGTGTCCCTGGGAGTGGAGTGGCCTGGAAACATTTTCCTCACCAAGTGTAGTTCAACGGACCACTACACGGACCGTGTAGCACCACATGGCCCGTGAGGTCTCCCATTAAAGTAACGATGACGTTAATTTTTCTATATGTTCCTAACATCCAATTTTTCACCAAGTCTCATCTCACGGACACGCCATACAACCAGTGGAGTGCCACACGACCCGTGGACCTTCAACGGGGCATCACATTACAAATTTTTCTATTCGTTCATTAATGGCATTTTTGTGAATTTAATCTACTCTAATGACGTTTTTAGACTTCCAATGTTGTCTTAACCTCCCCAAAAGACCTAAACCCTATTCCAAAGGATCAAAGTCAACACTCTCAACTTGAATAGAATCTCAAATCCTCTCAAAAGCCTCTACCAAGACCCTAATACAAATTCAACAAAACTCAAGAACAAGTTTTGGATTTCAAATCCCCATTCCAAGCTTCCATACTTTCCCAACTCAACTTCAAGAAACTCAAGGTCTAAGGTATATGGTTTTCAACCGTTGGATCCTTTCACCCATTGTTCCTAATCTTTCTTTTTATATAAATTGCATGTTTTCAAGTTATTTACTTATGATTATTACTTATTATGAATTTTGACTATAAACTATGTTGGGGTTTCATAGTCTTGGGATTTTTTAAGCATGTTTTGAGCTATGAATCTAAGATCCATTATGGGATATGATGAATGGTTTTGATGTATTCACTTGAGGATATTATCAAGTGTTGGTGGGTAGTTTTACATTAAATTTTCTTGCATGATTTCACTCTTGAATTGCATGATTTTGTACTAGTATTGCACACACGCCAAGTGTTTGATAAAATGTGATTTCAAGGATTCTTAAAGTTTTGATGATCTATGTGTTCATTTATGAGTCAAGTGATTTTATTATGATTTTGGCTTCCTAAAGATGTGTTTAATTCGTAAAAATATTGATGATGTTGTAAAGTCGGATTGGGCTCTTTCCTCAAAAATTTTACCTCTTGTGAGCCTTTGATGTTTTTGTTAATGCAAGGGTAATGTTGATGATGATCCATTCTTATCTTTGAAGTTAGGCTCTCCGTTTGAGGTCAATGATGTTAAGAGCTAATCATGTCATGTCTTCCATATTTCTTACAATTCATTAAAGCTATTATTATTTTAAGTATTTCGTAGGATTAGACTTAGCACTGAGTGGGCTAGAGGCGAGTACCCAAGTCCCAAAACTACGTGCTACTGTAGGGGAAGGGATTAGAGGTGAGTACCCAAATCCCTAAAAGATGAGTACCCTAAATATGAATTGTTTGAGGTGAGTACCCATGTCCAAGAACTAGAGGCGATTACTAGTTCATATAAGGCTTAATGGATCTACATAGGCATCTGAAGTTCACCCTGGCAAGTGATTTCCCCCTTTCTTCCGGTGTATGGTAAACATCGAGACTCCATGGACTAGATCACATGGTTTATATTAGTTGAGGTTTCTTCTCACACTTATACATATATATATATATATATGTGTGTGTGTGTGTGTGTGTGTGTGCGTGTGTGTATTATGCTCTATGTAAGAATTGATCATGCATGTCATATTGCTGATAAACTTTCCCTATCACGACCTAAAATAGGGCCTAGACGTGACACGGCAAACAGGGAGTCCATAGGGTCCCCAAACAAGACTCTTAACTTATCATTACACATCATCGGTCGCGGAAGCATTAAATAAAAGAAAGAGTAAAAGTAGGGGCAATGGACTAAGGGGAGAACCTGCATAATATCATAACCAAGAGACAAAGAGTCGAGGCTCATATCATGGATACATAACATTTCCAACAACACCTCCACTACAAAGATAAGAGTAGGGGAACAGACAGAGCAACCAGGCTCATCCTCATAGTCAAAACATAAAATAAAGAAGAGTGTCCCAATACATAATAAGAGAAACATATAATTAGATCCCCGAAGTGGAGGATTCACCAACTAGCTTGAGTAGTACCAAAATAGCTACGTGGAGGAGGAGAATGATCAACTTGGGCTTCAATTCGTACATGGTGATATTATGTAGGCAAGAGTATGCATTAGTACGTTTGAATGTACTGAGTATATAGGATACAATGCAACATGAGATAAGTATCATAATCAAAATGCATAACAATAGGCAATAGGCATAATATAACGATATAGAATGTATGATCAATGCGTAAGTAAAACATGATTGAGTAACTCATGCTCTTATAGGATATCATATGTGTAGAAGATACCAAGATAGATTTCCAAAGTATAAATCCCCTTGGTAGGTTGGTGATGATGTCGCCCTATCACCTAGGTGCTGCGGTACAAACCTCTCACTAGGTTGGTCATGATGCCGCCCTATCACCCCAATGGAGAAGTACAAACCTTCACCAAGTTGATGAATACAAACCCTCATCTAGGTTAGTAATGATGCTGCCCCATCACTAGGTGGAGAAGTACAAACCCTTCACTAGGTTGGTGATGATGTGGCCCCATCACTTAGGTGGTGAGGTACAAACCCCTCACTAGGGTAATGACGACGTCGCCCCATCACCCCGCTGGAGAAGTACAAACCTTTCAGTAGGTTGATGAGTACAAAACCCCATCTAGGTCAGATGTGCCGCCCCATCACTAGGTGGACAAGTATAAACCCTTCACTAGGTTGATGTGTTCAAAACCCCATCTAGGTTATCCGAGTTCTTAGTCCCCCGGGATTGGGCATGGTCTAATACAATACTCTATATAGAATTTATCATATACATAATCTCATTTCATTGTCATATAGTCAATCATATCATATCTCATGCTTTGGACCTTCAATCCCTCAAGAAACCATAGCCGAACATTATATCAAACACTTAGGGGTCGTTTGGTGTGATGGATAGGAGAGGCGAATCCTGGGATAATCTTTTGGTGGTCTTTAACTGTTTGTTTGGTTGTACTGACTGGGATAACTTATCCTAGGATTAACAATTAATCCTGGGATAAGTTATCCCTTCTTGGGAGTGGAATAATAA
>JAABOM020000007.1:12683868-12731352 GCA_011800125.2 Solanum clarkiae
ATTATTATGATAATACATATTCCAACCTACTTGAATACCAGAAAAAATAAATGGATTGGACATTTGATCTTTTCGCTTAGATAAAGGAATAAAAATCAGAAAGAATATATAGAATTAGAATTGGTTTTTTAGCATTAAGAGTGTTAAAAATAAATATGGTTGAAGGATAGCTTTTAGACACTAAATCCTCATGAGCCTATGTTACAAGCCATTAAGTTCTAAAGTGATCTGAATCCACTTTATCACCAATCCAGAAGTTGAGTATAAAGGCAAGCCTATGGTGTTAGTCATTTTACATGAATTTCATTTGTGAGTGAAAATTCTAGCACAGTCCCTAAATTTTGAATGCTTTTTGAGTGAGTAAGAAGGACTTCTTTTCTGTGAGGGCATTTACACTACATTATTGGCATATGACTAACCTAGTAATTGTGGATGGTTGATACTCCTTTACTTGTCATAGTAAGATTGCTAGATACATTTTGTGTTTTGGTTTGCTTAATAGCTTTGCAATTTGGTTTTGAAAATGAAAGTCGGGTACCTAAATTATAGTAAATGAAGTATATGCCATTAGAGTAACTATTATGTGTTTCTCATTTTCTCCTTAGATTGAGTTGTCGCTTGAAGACAAGCAACAGTTCTAAGTTGAAGTTGTTAATGTGTTGTCAAAATACAACAAATTTAGTGCCTAAAATAGGCGATTTTGTGAGTTCTTAATGCGACTTTTTATGATTTTTATGTATTTTTATGTTGTTATTCCAGAAACGATAGGTTGGCATTTTGGGAGAAAATTGCATATTTTGCTGAAGAGTAGGACATACGAGCCATTCTATGAGTCGTAGCCCAAACTGAGAGTTGTACGGTGCTCTCGTATCAAGAAATAGTGAGAAAAATTTGGAATCTACTAAGTGGAGGTCAGCCCTATGAGGCTACTCTATGAGTTGTAGGTCTCACTACGACTCATATCGGTGGGATCGTAGTAAGAAATAGTTATCTAAAAGTTTGGACCAAGAACAGAAGGCTTAGACTACGAGAGGAGTATATGAGTCGTAGCCCAAGCAATGATTCGTAACAGTGGGTAGTAACAATCAAGTCCAAAATGCCAAGTGCTAACTATGAGACACCTATTTTGACTCATTGGTAACCCTACGAGTCATACCTGTGTGACATATCTATTGCCAACTGTCTTTTCTATTTAATTTTTAGAGTGTTTTTGTAACTAGAATAAATAGATAATGTCAGGTTTTCTTTAGGGGGGATTCGACATACAAAGATACTTGTAAATATTCTAAGAGTATTTTTAGGGTTTAGGGTAGATTTGTATCTTTCAATTTGAAGACCCAATTTTGCGGGATTGAAAACCCATATTGTACTCATTTGCCATTAATTCAACCTTGTGGTTTTCAACTTGTGGTGTTCTTATGCTTCATTGTTTTGGGTAAACTCACAACTACGTTTTCTATTTTCATTGTTGTTGAATTTTCCTTAGCTATGAGTAGCTAAGCACCCACAACTTGGGTTTGTGAAACTGTGAGTAGTTGACTTGCAATAACCTGGACTTTGTTCATGTCTTTGATTGGGGTTTTGTATGTATTATTTATTTGCCATCATTTCGATTGATGCTTGGTGGTGGCCAACACCAAACCCTGCCTACTATCACGATCATGACCAAGGTAGTGAGAATAGGAAAAGCAAAATGAATGACAATATTCGATTGATATTGTTCTTGTCTAATCAACCAATCCTAACTAAAGGGAGGTTGACTGGAACAATAGGTAATGTTCAGTTGACACACCATGGTTGCCAACCACGCACCATGGTGAAATTCAACCTTCACCATCACAAGAGGGCTGGAAGAACCTAAGTTATCATCCTGCATGTGAATTCCCAATTAGAGTTATGTTGTCTAGGGTGATTGAGTCAATGAATTATAGGAAACACAATTCCCAAGTTGTCCCTAAATTTGAGTGTCTTCCTCTATATATAGTATTACTTTTTATTTTTATTTTTGTTATTAAATCATATAACCACCCCTCCTCCCCATTTTGATATTTTAGTAATCGATGCTTAAAATGATTGGTAGTGGATCGCTATTGTCAAGCCCTGTATTTCCTGTAGATTCGACCTTAACCACCTGTTATGTTAATTGCTGACAGCAACCTCTTTCTTATTGGAGCGTAAACATCATCACCTCGAGCAAAGCGGATGACGTACAAACCACTCAACATGGTTGTATGGGCCTACTACCTCCCAAGCGAGGTAATTGAGGTAAAAAACCCCCAACATGGTTGCATGAGTCTACTACCTCCCGAGAGAGGCAGTTGAGGTACATACCCCCCCTCTCCAACATGGTAGTTCAGGCCTACTACCCTCCGAATGAGGCAATTGATCAATTTCAAACACTATAGATGCCATTCATGAAAATCAACACATATATACATCTCTTTCATTATCATAAAGTCACTTAACGTATATACCATGCATTACGCCTTTAAAAACACAAGAAGTATTAATCGGATATTTAATCAAACACTTGATGGTTGTGGAATGCTAGTATAAAATCATGCAATTAAATAGTGAAATCATACAAGTAACTTCAATGTAAAACTACCCACCAACAGTTGGTACTACCCTCATGAAATATACATTAAAACCCTTCATCAAATCTCAATATAGATCTAATATTCGTAGCTCAAAACATGCTTAAACAGTCACATTTTTACAAAATCCCAACATAGTCCATAATCAAATTTATAGTAAATCAACTTAGAAACATGAGTTTTAGGAAAAAAGAAATCTTGGGCACCATTGGCAAAAGGACCCAATGGTTGAAACCCACATACCTTGACTTTGGTGAATTCTTGATGAAGATTGGAAATGGAGACATGAATTTTGAGTGAAATCCTCAAGAGTCGGATGAGTTTTGGGAATTGAAATTTATTGTGAAGTATTTGTCTAAGTGTTTGAGAGAGTATTGGGGAATGTCTTGTATGATACGAACGTAAAATATGGCTATCAATGCATGGGAAGACTTAGGCCTAAGATCCAAATGCCTTGGAGAGAAATAAAATAATTGTGCTAAAATAACACTGGTCTGCGATGTAGGCATGTTGCGGTACCATCGCAGACAAACACTGGATAAGAAAAATTATGATTTTTTGGATTTTGATATAGTTGCTCTAAAATCAGTATTAGACCCATTCCCCACTCAATTTTCCCCCTTATCAAGAATATAAAGTTAGATTTTCGATATCACACACGAAATTTGAGATATATGGAAATTACAATACCAGACACTTTCGAGGCACATTTTTGGGTACTTTTTGAGATCGTTTCAATAGAAGTCCCTGTAGAGTCTGCTGACTCAATTCTCCAAATCCATTTTTGTTTTGTATTTTAAACAATGTAAATAGATTTTTTTGAGTCATTTTTCAAAACAAAATGTTACAGAATAATAGAGAATAGTGAGAGCTTGAGAAAAATACTTGTGAAACATTATTTTGTGCTTTTAATTTAATCTTGTGATTCTTGGTGAAGAACTTGGATTTATTGTTCTTAATTATCTTTTGTAAGTGCTCAATAATGTTGTTCAAATTCATTATTCTTTCATCTACACTAATCATGAGTAGCTAAATTCACAATTAGAGTTATGAGAACCGTGAAGAACTAACAAAGTAAAACCAGATAATTTGTAATTCTTGAAAAGTGTGCATGTAGGTATTGATTAATTCTCTTTAATTTGAATGTTTTTTAATGGTGGCCAATGTTAGAACTCGACTAGTGTTAATGACTTGATCAAGGTAGTAATGAATCAGAAAAGAGATTAATTAACAACATCCATTTGATGTTTCTCGTCTAATCAACCAAACTGAGCCAAGGGGAGGTTCTACTGGAACTATAGGTAAGGTTAGTAATTTCACACTATGGGATAGATTAAATCATATAGTGAAATTTACCTCTCATGTGGATCAAAGGGTTTGATAAACTTAGCTTACTATTCTACATGCTACACACCGGAAAAAAATTTGATTATCTAGTCATACTAAGTTAGGAAATCATGGGAACACAATGCCCTAGTTATTCTTCATACTGATTTCAGAGTTGTTTTACTTTAGGATAACTTTTCATAGTTATTACAGCCCCCCCCTCTGCTGGGAGATAAGTAGGTTAATCCACCCGAATTGCTTTAAATTCTTCTAAGTCTACTATATTCCCTGTGGGTTCGACCCTAACCTTGCTTAGATTATGTATCTTGAAACCGACCACTTTAGAATTCAAAAAGGATGTATAGCTTGGGTAGTATCAAGATTGTGTATTCTGTTGACCTAGTTCTCCTAATCCATTTTTATTTTGTATTTAAACACTATAAATAGGTTTTTACATTATTTTTTAAGAAAACATTATAGAACAATAGAGAATAGTAGAGAACTCGAGAAAAACACTTGTGAAACATTATTTTGTGCTTTTAATTCGATCTTGTATTTCTTGTTTTAGAGCTTTGATTTATTATTCTTAATTCTTTTGTATAAGTGCTCAAATATGTTATTCAAATTTATGATTCTTGTGTCTACACTGATCATGAGTAGTTAAATCCACAACTAGGGTTGTGGGAACCATGAATAGTTAACGAATTAAAACTATATAATTTGTAATTCTTGAAAACTGTGCATGTATATAATGATTAATTCTCTTCAGTATGAATGCTTTTCAATGGTAGACAACATTAGAACTCGGCTAGTATTACTAACTGGATCAAGCTAGTAATGAACGAGAAAAGAGATTAATTAACAACACTCGATTGATGTTTCTTGTCTAATCAACCAAACTGAGCCTAGGAGAGATTGTAATTGAACAATAAGTAAGGGTTAGTAATGTCATACTATGGGGATGGATCAAATCACATAGTGCTATCCCGGATCAAAAGGTTTGGTAAACTTAACTTACCGCTCTGCATACTACATACTGGAAAAGAATTAGATTATCTGGTAGTACCGAGTCAGGGAATCATGGGGAACATAATACCGTAGTTACTTTTCATACTGATTTCACACTTATCTTATTTTAAGATTAATTTTCACAGTTGTTATAAACACTCCCTCCTTTGGTGAGATAAGTAGGTTAATCCACTCGAATTGTTTTAAATATTTCTAAGTCTACCATATTCTCTATGGGTTCGACCTTAACTTTGGTTAGGTTATATATCTTGAAAATGACACTTTAGCTTTCAACAAGGAGGTGTAGCTTTGGCGATATTAGTAACCCCTAAATCCAACATCTCGCACCTCCTAACAGGAGCATCAGAACTTTTTCTCTGCACTTTTCCAAACCATCATAGTCTTGGTTCCCTTATCTTGTCAGCCAGAGGGAACACATCTAACCTCTCTTGTGTGGTCTTATTCATAATCTTATCACATCTAGTGTGTCTATACATCAATTTCAACATCCTCATCTTCGTGACCTGCATCTTCTAAACATATAAGTTTTTGACTGGCCAACACTCTTCTTCATATAGCAAAGATGGTATAATTTTCATTTGTAAATACCTTTAAGTTTAGATGGTATCTTTTTATCTCATATAATCCAAAAGCAAGTCTCCATTTCGACCATGCTGCCCGAATACGATGTGTGGCATCATTATTGATATTACCACTACTCTTGATGATGTATATGTTTAAATTTTTCTCTCTTGGGAATAGATTTAATGGAAAGACACACTTGAATGTCTGCTTCATTCCTCACAACAATGAATTTGTACTCCAAGTATTTTATTTTAATCCTACTCAATTCGAACCATTTTGATTCCAAAGTATGTCTCCAAAGGTCCAATCTATCATTAACTTTAGCCCGAGTCTCAGCAATCAGTATGATGTCATCCGCAAATAGCATACACCATGGAACCTCCTCTTGAATAAATTGTGTTAGTTCATCCATTACTAAGGCAAAAATAAAAGGGCTAAACACAGATCCTTCAAGAAGTCCTATCTTAATAGAGAAATACTCTGAATCTCCTCCCACCATTCTTGCTTTAGTTTTGGATCTGTCATACATGTCCTTTATCACCCTAGTATACACCATTGGAACACCTTTCGACTCTAGAAACTTCACAGGACATCTCTCAGAACTTTGTCATAGGCCTTCTTGAGATCAATGAACACCATATAAAGGTCCTTCTTTCTTTATCTATATTTCTCCACTCATCTCCGAACAAGATAAATTGCTTCAGTAGTCAATCGCCCTGGAATGAATTTGAATTGATTCTCTAGAATAGACACTTCTTTTCTCACCCTTATCTCTACCACTCTAGCCCAAACTTTCATAGTGTAGTTTAACGACTTGATACCCCTAATTGTTACAATTTTGAATATCACCCTTATTCCTATACAATGGAGCCATTGTTCTCCTCCTCTATTCATTGGGCATCTTAGCATCCTTTACAATAGCATTAAACAGCCTTGTCACACAACTCCATACCATCCTTGACCATGCTCTTCCAAAAATCCACTGGAATCTAATAAAGTCGAATCGCCTTTCCTCTTTTTATTCTACTAATAGCACCTCTAACATCCTCAGCCCTAAAATGCTTACAATAACCAAAATCTTGATGACTATCAGAGTGTGTCAATTCACCTAGCTAAATATCTCTATCCACTTTTTCATTTAAGAGTTTATGAAAGTGAGCTTGTCATCTTAGCTTAATGGGAGTCTCATCCACCAGCACCTCATCCTGTTCATCCTTGATGCACTTCACTTTGTCTATGTCATGCGCTTTCACTCTCTCTCTTTTGCGAGTCTATACAATCTATTGTCCCTTCCTTTCTAACTTAGCCCTACATAAAAATACTCGAATGTTGTTGTCCTAGAACTCGTCACCATCATCTTCACTTCTGTCTTTGTCGTGTTATAGATATCCTTAATCCTTCACTTTTCATTTTTATCCCTACAGTCCAACCAGTTCATATAAGCAATTTTCTTAACTTTCACTTTGTCTTGAACTTCTCCATTCCATCTTTAATCACCTTGACTTCACCAAAGGTCCCTCTCGAAACCCCTAGTACCTTGGTAGCTACTTTTCTAATGCAACCAACAATAGTTTCCCATATGGTGTTCACATCTCTGTTACTGCTCAAAGCACTACTCAACTTTTCTCCCATGTCCCGAGAAAGGCAAGGAATCAAACCTTCCTATCTACTCTTTGATTGGGCACAAATAACCTTCTTCTTATATTCCCTTTTAATCTCTAAATCCATCACTAGAAGCCTATGATAAGTGGAAATAGTGTCACTCGAAATAACCTTGCAATTCATACAAAGGCTTCTATCACCCTTTTGGAGGAGTAAGTAATCAATCTAAGTCTAAGCTACCACACTACGAAATGTAATCAAGTGATTTTCACTCTTACAAAAACATGAGTTAGTAATAACCAACTCAAAGGCTTTTGAAACGCCCAAAAAATGTTCTTCAGAAATGCCCATAATCATAATTTTCGTATATCTCAAAATCCATATGTGTTGTTAAAAGTTCGAATTCATATTTTTGATCAGGGGAAAAATTGAGTGGGGATGGGTATAACCCCAATTTTAGAGGACCTATACTGAAATAATAATTTTTGCTAATTTTCCTTATCTAGTGTCTATCCGCGCCCTGCAAGCGATGCGCCAGGGGCACAAAGCAGTACAAACTTGGACTGCACGATGGGTCCTTATCCCAGACCAGACGCGAACCATATTTAGATTTTCCTAAGTTTTTCTATCTTATCCAAGGGCATTGGGGTCATAGCCGTATGCCCACTTATGCATGAAAAACCTATTCTTAGCCATTCTTCAACTCTATATCACTCAAAACCCTCTCAAGACCCTCTCCAAAACTTAACCAAATAGCTCATTCAAATTACAAGGATTCCAAGCCTAACTTTGGAACTCAAGGATTCTCTTTAAGCCCTAAGATCTCTTGAAGCTCAACTTAAGAAAACCCAAGTTTGAGGTATGTGGGTTTCATCCACGGGATCCTTTCACCCATAGAGCCCAATTCTCCTTTTTATGAGAATTGCATGTTTCCAAGTTATATCATCTATGGGTATCACCTGTTATTGATTTTGATTATAAATTTTGTTGGAGTTTTATGGAATGTTGATTGATTATCCATTTCTATCTACTTCAAGCTTACTATGACTTTGTTTTCTCTATTGAGACTATGCATGTTTTGAGCTATGAAACTATGATCTATGATATGATTTGATGATGGATTTCAGGGTATCTTACATGAGGGTTTTACTGTGTTTTCGTGGGTCGATTGACATTAAGTTTTCTCATATTATTTCACTCTTGAATAACATGATTTTGAATAGCATTACACACCCACCAAGTGTTTTATAAAATGTCTTGACAAATATTCTCAAGTTATTGATAAACTACTACATGGTTTATAAGTCAAGCGATTTTATGATGATTAAGAGATTATATATATGCATTGAATTCATGAAAAGTATCTATAGTGTTGTAAGTGTCCAATCACCATGGTGAGGAGTAGATACCTCGACCTCCTTGTTGAGGGGCGACATGACCATGCCACCATGGTGAGGAGTGGATACCTAGACCACCTTATCAGTGGTGGACATGCCTATACTACCATGTTGAGGGGTGGATACCTTAATCACCTTACAAGGGGTGACATGCCTTAGATTCCAAGTAATGGTTTTCTTAGTCTATGTTGGTTACGGTTTCTTCCCACACATATAATTTATATTTGCAAGTTATTTGATTTACAAGTATGTTTCACCTCAAACATTGATCATGCATGTCATATTAATATTGTACTTATCCATTGCTTATGATTATGCATTTTGACTATGTTAGCTTATGTCTTGTTGCATTGTATCCTACATACTTAGTACATTCAAACGGACTAATGCATACTCTATGCCTACATGATGTTACCATGTAGGAATTGGAGAACCTCTCGATCATCCTCCATGTGGGTAGTTTTGGCATTTCAGAAGATAAGCTTTGGTGAGTCCTCAAGTCTAGGGACATTAGCTATGCTACACATACTATTTGATATTTCTCTATATTAAGCACTTGATACTGTGAGAGTGATCCCGTAAAGTGTCTTGGCCCCCGCTCATATCTATGTTAGAGGAATTGTGGGATTAATTGATGTACTTATTCCATGAGCTTGACTCTTGAATGTTTTATAATTATTAAAGACTTCCCTTACCCTCATTTCCCTTATTTATATCTCATATTATTGTTATTATGCTTCCACGACCAAGGATGTGTAATTTATATGCTAAGAGCCTTGTTTGGGGTTCTTTCAGGTTCCCCATTCGCCATGTCACATCTAGGCCCTAGGCTTGGGTTGTGATAGCTTTGGCTTCCATTCCTCTCCCCAAAACCAAAGCTTCCATGAACATCATCAAACCTGTTAGAGCTTGCACTAGTATGCCCATTAAAATCTTCCCCAATGAAGATTTTTCTGTATCTGGTATACCTCTCACAACCTCATCCAAATCTTTCCAAAAGAGCTTTTTGACTTCTTCATCTAGACCTACTTGAGGTGCATAAGCACTAACTACATTTATTATAGCACTAACTCCCTCCAAGTTCCATATGTGTTTTAGTGCATGAGGTAGCCTTCTTTGGCCATGTAGTATTCAATGATGGCATTAAAGTAGATCCAAAAAATACTGAGTTAGTGAAGAATCATCCTTGAATATTGTCTCCTTTAGACATTTAAAGTTTTCTAGGGTTAGTAGGCCATATAGTATTCAATGATGGTTTTTACTCTACTGTATCATTTAAATGGGTTTGTGGTATATTGTGATGCTTCTCATATTGGTTTGGATTATGTACTGATGCAACACGTCAAGGTTATAGCATATGCATCTAGATAGTTGAAGGTGTATGAGTGAAATTATCCAGCCCATGATCTTGATTTAGAAGCAGTGGTATTTGCTTCGAAGATTTAGAAACATTATTTTTATGGGGTTCATGTTGATGAATTCACTGGATACAAAAGTTTGCAATATGTGTTCATCCAAAGAGACCTCAACTTCAGGAAAATGAGGTGGTTGGAACTTATTAAATATTATGACATGAGTGTCCAATACAATCCAAGCAAGACAAGTGTTGTAGTTTATGCCCTTAGTAGACTTTTTATGGGTAGTGTCATTCATGTTAAGGAGGCTAAGAAGGAGTTAGTGAAGGATTTCGACCATTTAGGATGATTGGGTGTTAGATTGGCTGATTCTAATAATAGTGGTATTCATGTTCATAATAAGGTTAAATCTTCTATGGTTGTTGATGTCAAGTCAAAATAGAACTTGGACCCATCATTGTTTGAATTAAAGAAGTTGGTTATCGAGAGAAGCTAGAGGATTTCTCAAAAAGGGGAGATGGTGTACTTCGGTGTCAATGACCAATTATGTGTTCCTAATGTTGACGGTCTAAGGGAAGTGATCTTGAGTGAAGCCCATAATTCTCCATATTCCATACATCTGGGATCCATCAAAGTGTATCAAGACTTAAAAGAGGTGCGTAGGTGGAATGATATGAAGAAGGATATAACCAAGTCCATATGTGAATGTCCTAATTGCCAACAAGTGAAGGTGGAACATCAAAGGTTTGGTGGCTTGGCCCAGGATATTTAGATTCCTACATGGAAGTGAAAGACATTAATATGGATTTTATGACAGGTTTTCCCCACACCCATAAGCATTATGTCTCTATTTGCATAATTGTGAAAAAATGGCCAAATTAGGTCATTTTCTACTGGTTAGTACTATTTTCAATGTCAAGGATTATGCCAAGTTATACATTCAAGAGTTGGTTAGACTTCCTGGTATGCTTTTCTATCATATCGAGTCGTGGTATCCAATTCACTTCTCACTTTTGGAAGTCATTTCATAATGGACTTGGTAACTAAGTTGAAGTTGAGTACGGCATTTCATCCTCAAATCAATGGACAAGCCGAGAGAATTATTCAAACCTTAGAGGATATATTAAGGGCTTGTGTGATAGAATTCAAGGGTAACTCAAGTGATCTTTTCTTGCTCATCGAGTTCACCTACAACAATAGTTATCATTTAAGCATTTAGATTTCACTGTCTGATGTTTTGTATGGAAGGAGATGTAGATCCCCAGTAGGATGGATTGATAATAGTGAGATGGCTTTGGCTAGTCCAAGTTTGGAATCAGTCGCCATGGAGAAGGTGAAGATGATTCAGAAAAAGATTAAAATGGCTCAAAATCATCAAAGGTCATATTCAGAAGTTAGGAAAAGAGACCTTGACTTCCATACCGGGTAATTAGGTATATGTGAAGGTTTTAACCATGAAGGTTTGATGAGTCTATATTTGAACTCATTTTTGGGCTAGCTTACAAAGAAACATTACCCTTAATGTGCTATTATTCCCAACTTCTAACAAATATGTATGTGCTATGAAAAGAAATTGGATTAAATGTGTACAAACGGACAATACATGGTGTAATCTTGGAAAGGGAGAAAAAACATAGAAAGACAAAGAAAATTGGTATCACAAAAATACTCAGTGACCTGCCAAACACTCAGAGGGATCACCTATCATTACAATAACTATGGTTCCAGATCAAGTCAAGAAAGTAGTCAAATTTGATATCACAAGTCGAGAGATCGCCTAAAGTTGCAGCATTGAATGCCCCAAAACAATGACATGAATGAGATATGATGGATATTTTGGAGCATCATCGAACTGGATCAGTAAAATGAAGAATCATCACCTAATGTTTCAGAAGAGGAAACCTATTAAAGTTGCAGAGGAAAGCAGTCAAGTACACATCCGGCGCATCGCAGAAGTGCTCGGCGATAGTCGGCCTTTATCGCTGAATGGCATTTCACAGCACAAACATTCACACATTTTCATAGAGTATATAAGGAATTTTGGAAAGGACATTGTACATATCAGTGACAAGCATATCAAAACAATTAATTTTCAGCAGGTATTAGTACAATGAACTTTCCTCTTAGAGTACAAAGGGGAGTTAGCTTTTGGGAAGCAAATTGGACAAGATTGATTAGTAATAATCAACTAATTTCTATTCAATCTTGTTACTTATGACAGTTGCTGCTATGTTTGGAATTAAATCTTTAATTTCTAGCATGTGTGGCTAAAACTCCTATGTTAGGGGTGTGCTATTGGTATAG
The DNA here is from genome assembly GCA_011800125.2 of Solanum clarkiae. Taxonomy (NCBI): domain Eukaryota; kingdom Viridiplantae; phylum Streptophyta; class Magnoliopsida; order Solanales; family Solanaceae; genus Solanum; species Solanum clarkiae. The sequence continues at coordinate 12,696,043 of JAABOM020000007.1, forward strand.
GTCTTTGATTCCTCTATTGGTTCTTTGATATTTTCAGTTATCTATAGTTGATTTGAGTGAATTTATATCCATTCCTGTGTTTAATCTATACTTTCAATATTGTAAACTTTGGGTTTACTCTGGATCGCCGGTTATTTCTTTAGTCAAAATAATTAGAGTGTGCAATGGATATAATGGTTGGAAATATCTTGAGGCTTCAGTTGAAGTCCACAACCATAGATTCAAGGGCCTAGGTATTAGGGAGTTTACTGAGACTTCTTAGGCAAAGCGTGTCCTCGGCAATCCTCGTATGATTTCTTAGTTGATTCATGTGAAACACCCTTTTATCATAACTGATATGGGTTACAAGCAACCTAGCCTATTCACTAAATATTAACTCATTTAGTCAAATATTTAGACCTAGCTGGTAGATCGATTCCCATATTTGCACATCCCCAACATCTTCTTTAATTATTGTTTAAGTCGTTATTAGAATTTGTTTATTTCAACCATTATTTTGAATATTGCAACACCTTAGATCCTATAATTACTAAGCCCAATGAGTCACTTCTACTTTAAACAACGATTCCCTATGGGATCAACTCTAACCTCTAAAGTCATGTTATTAAGTTGATGACGACCGCCCCTACATCCTTTAAGTGTTTATTGAGCTTTGTTCTTGTAGTTAGAATTGTTTTTTTTACCATTTTCTTGTTGTTTTTGCTATTGAAGAATAGGTGCTATAATGGATGATGAACGGAGTGTAAAAGGTGAAATCATGGGAGATATAAATCACCTCTAAAATATCAAATGGGACCAAGTGAGTAGTGTTAGAGCAATCTTGTTGCCCTCGATAGCTACAAAAGTTGAGTTCAAAATCACCAATACAATGTTACAGTTACTTTGGCTTAGGTGATTATTCGGAGGGCAAGCATGTGACAGGATAAGGCATGAAGTGGTTACATAGGAGGCCATTAGGCTGAGGCTTTTCTCTTTTTCTATAACAGGATAATCTATGAAGTTGTTGGCCAAGCTTTACTGTGGATTAATTGCATCATGGGAAGAATTGCAAAATGAGTTCCTTGAGGAATTCTTCCCACCTTCATAAATGATCAAGCTGAGGAGGAACATAGAAAAATTTAGAAGAATTGATCAAAAGCCATTACATGAGGCTTGGCTCGGAAGCTTCTACTTCAATGTCCAACTCATGGGATTCCTAATCATTTGTTGCTGCAGTATTTCTATGTAAGCCTAAGTGTCCTCAACTAGAGTATGGGGGATCAGCTAGTCTGAGGTAGGCTTATGAAGCAAATATTTGCAGTAGTTACAGAGTTACTAAAGGAAGTGACTAAAATAAGCAAGGGATGGTACACTCATGAGGATTGTGCTTCATTTGCAAAAGGGGGAATATTTGAGGAGCATTTAGTTAACGAGAAGGAGAGATATGAGGTGATATAAAAATTGGTTTAAAAGCTGGATTTCATAACACAATATCTGAGTACAATAACTTAATGTTGTGCGAGCTATAAGTATCTTACCCTATGAGCATGATCCGAGTGAGAATGATTGTATGGAAGAGGTGTACTTCCTTAGGAATGAAGTATTGGGTTCTCGGCCATTTAGCGATCACCCAAGATTCAAGTTCAGAGCTTTGGGTTAGTTGGACTGATGGTCGAGGAATGAGAAAATCTTTGCAATATCATGGTGAGAGACAAGAGGGATTCAATTCATCTCAACAATGGGTCAAGACAGACAAATCATAGGTTAATGAGATGTTGCTCTCATTTTGAACAAAGTGGAAGCTTCAGACGAATTGCTAAGTGAGATGAAGTTTGGATTCTCTCAGTTGAGCCATAGAGTATTGGCTCACGTAGCCTAAATTAAAAGTTTCAAAGCTTTTTTATCAGTTCTCTCAGTACAAATGCACAACCTAACAAGAGGTAATGACCAAATATACATGTTATCACCACCAGAAGTAGCAATTCTTGTGAATCTAGCATGGGCTCCAGCACCCTTTATTTTGGGAAATTAAGGAACACAGAAGTAGCAATAAAGGAGAGGTAAATGAAAACAACAACATTCTTAACAAGTTAGAGAGTTTATGATATTGAAGATGGAGATAGATTAATAGGAGCTGAACCGAAAATGATTGAAAGGGGAGATTGTCCTCAAACGTTGTAAATAGGTGTTGTAACATTCACTAAATAACAAGAGAGGCAAGGTGACAAAGCTGAGTTTAAAAACTTTTGTCCATCTTCACTTCTTTGGCAATTAATATCCCACTGATTGAGGCTCTCAACAAAATACTAGCATATGCACAATTTATGAAGAAATATACAACTAAAAAGAGAGTGTTCAACTATGAAATGATTGAGATTCCACACAGTTGTAGTTCCATTTTAACTAGATAAGTGGCAACAAAAAGAGATGATCTAGGTGTATTCACAATACCATATACTATCAGAGCATGTATTTTGGAAGAACCCTAAAGGATTTATAGGCTAGCATAATTCTAATGCCTCTAATAGTATCTGAACCTCTTGGTGTGAATACCTTAGCCCCAATAACCATAAGCTACTTATGGCTGATCGGCCAATCAAAATGCTGGTCAATATATTATACGATGTCTTGGTAAGAGTAAATAAATTCATATTCTTAGCTGACTTTATAGTTTTGGATTGTGACCTGGATATTGATGTGCCTATCATTTGGGGATGATACTTTCTAGCTACAGGTAAAGCCTTGGTCAATATTGAAAGTGGGAGTCTGAAATTCAGGGTGAATAGTGAAGAGGCGAGCTTCAAAATTGATAAAGCACTACAAAGGCCTGATGACTTCCATGTGAACAATTGTTGATATGGTCAATAAGGCTGTGTAAGACCTCGGGGAGTTAGGTTATTAAGGAACTGACTCAACGATTGCCATGATGTTGAATTACGATATGGAAGATGACAATGATTGTGATGAAGTGGTGGCTACCATGATAGGGGATAAAGGTCATTCAAGAAACCCGATTAAGCTTGACATAGATTTGAAAAATCAGGAAACGCAACAAGCAAAACCATCAAATGAAGAGCCATAAAAAATCAGGCTAAAGAAGTTACCAAATCACGTGCCATACGCCATCTTGGGGGATAACAACACCTTGCCAGTAATCGTCGCAACAAGGCTATATGAAAAACAAGTTAAGTCTTTTATTAGGGTGCTCAAGAATCATTTTAAGGACATTAGATTGACAATAGCCAACATCGTGGGTATTCCTTTGGGAATTTTCATCTAAAAGATCAAATTGGTTGACGAATCTAAGCTCACTATTGAGCACTAACACAGTCTCAATCCTCCCATGTAGGAGTGGTAAAAAAGGAGATCATTAAGTGGTTCGACGCTAGAGTGATATACCTAATTACAGACAATAATAGTGTAAGTCCAATCCAGTGTATACCCAAGAAAGGAGACATGATTGTGGTTCCAAACAAGAAGGGACAATTAATATCAACACGACCAATCATCGGTTGGAGAATCTACATAAACTACCGAAAGTTTATGGTATCAACAAAGAAAGATCATTTCCCACTACCATTTATAGAACAAATATTGGACACGCTAGCATGAAAGGAGTGGTATTGTTTCCACGATGGTTATTTCGAGTATAATCAAATGTCAATCGCACTCAAGGATCAAGATAAGACCACCTTTGCTTACCCTTATGGTACATTCACATTCAAAAGAATGTCATTTGAGTTATGTATTGCCTCTACCAGATTTCAAAGATGTATGTTGCCATTTTTTCTTACATGGTTGAAGATTCAATGGGTGTTTATGGAAGATTTATCAGTAGTGGGTGATACTTTTGATCAATGTTTAATCACTTGGAGAAAGTGATGTAGAGGTGTGTTGAAACAAATGTAGGTAAATGCGCCCGACCCGCCCTAAGTTTTATGGGTTAAGCTCAAGATAATTTTGATTGGGTTCAATGTCAACTCATTCAAGTCTTAACCCATATCAAAAGAATCCTCAATTGAGCCCAATATAGTCCTTAATTTCAACCTGATCTAAGACTCTATACTTTCATTGATGTAATGTATGTTGTCTGTCTATTTTATATTTTCTATCATTTATTTGTAACTTTTATCTTTATTTGTTAAGTTGAAATTGAAATTGTAATTATAAAAAATAAATAGTAATATGTTAGAATTATTAAAATTGATTAGGTCAAATTGTGCGGGTCATGATCCAAACTGAATATTAGCCCACTTGAGCTCAAAGTAAATTTGGACTGTCATAACCTAAATAATTGCTATTTCAACCCAACTTTCCCATTTGACACCCCTACTTGTCATCATTTTAAACTCTCAAACAGAAATTGATTGAAGCTCTAGTGAAAATTTCCCTAGATTGGTATAAATTACTTGAGGTGATGTGTGATGAAAGTGGTATGGCTCTTGGAGTAGTGCTAGGACAATGAGTTGAGAAACTCTTTTACCCAATTTATTATGTTAGCAATATGTTGAATACAGCCCAGAAAAATTACACAGTAATAGAGCAGGAGTTGTTAGCTATAGTGTACGTATTTGAAAAATTTCGGGAATACTCTCCTTGGTACAAGAGTGGTTGCCTACATTGATTATGTTGCACTTCTCTATCTTATGGTGAAGAAGGTTGCCAAACCAAGACTTATCATGTGGGTATTGTTGCTACAAGAATTTGATTTTGTGGTGTGAGATAGAAAGGGTTGCAAGAATCAACTTGCTGACCATTTTTCCAGAATTGAATAACCAATCTCTCAATTTAATGAGGAGGAAATTTCTAATAATTTTTTGTGATGAATCGTAATGAAATTAATTATGGTTGTTATGCCTTGGTATGCTGATTTTGCAAATTATTTGGTTAGAGAAATCATACCAGATTCTGCAAACCCTCACTAAAGTAAAAAGTTCTTGCATGATGTGAAGAAATACTTTTGGGATGAGTCTTATCTCTTTAAAGAGTGCCCAGATAACATCCGAAGATGTGTTCCTGAGTCAGCAATGCAAACTATTTTAGACCAATATCATTTATCATCAGTCAGAGGCCATCATACAGGAATTTGGAACTCATCTAAGGTGTTGCAAAGTGGCTATTATTGTCCAACCTTACATAAAGATGCTCACCAATTCACCAAGGCATGCCCAAAGTGCCAATTACAAGTGACTATCACAAAAAGGCATGAATTCCCGTTAACCCCAATTTTAGAGTTAGAAGTATTTGATGTGTGGGGGTGGATTTTATGGGACCATTCACAAGCTCTTTTGGTAACAAATATATCTTCCTAGCTATTGATTATGTATCAAAGTGGGGTTGAAGCTTTGGAATTTCCAATAAATGATGGCAAGGGAGTAATGCAGTTCTTAAAGATAAACATTCACAATTGCTTTGGTACTCCTAGGACCATCATTATAGACGGGGGATCTCATTTTTGCAATAGAATGTTAGGAGAATTTTTTTTGTAAGTATGAGGTAAAGAACAGGGTGACAACCTTATATCATCAACAAGAAAATGGGCAGGTAGAAGTATCAAATAGAGAGATCAAGATTATTCTTAAAGAAATAGTGAATGGAAGTAGGAGCGATTAGGTAGCCAAGCTTGATAACGCTTTATGGGCTTACTATACTACTTATAAGGAGGATTTTTGATTGGTGAGAACAATTCCTTCTTTCGTGTATCCTCGATTGTACCAACCAAAGGGCAACTGCGGTACCAATCAAAAAGACAATCATCGCTACTGGACGACAAAATAGATTTTGGAATTTATTAACATTCTCTAAAAAAGGGTCTCCTTATCAACCTGTGCTCGAAAAAAGCATACCACTTGCTTATTGAATTAAAGCTTGAGCTTTATAGGCTCTCAAGAAACTGAACTTTAAAATTGACGATGCTCTAGATGCTAGACTAACCCAACTCCATTTGCTAGATGAGTTTAGTTTGAGAGCTTGTGAAAGCTCAACCCTTTACAAGGAAGGGATGAAAAAGTCAAAAAATTAAAAAAATTTCAAGAGGGAGTTTGTCAAAGGGGATTTTGTCATGTTATCCAACTCTAGAATACATTTATTTCCTGGGAAAATCATATCAAGATGGTCAGGCCCTTTTAAGGTAATAGAAGTACTTGCCAATGGAGTGGTAGAAGTTGAAAATCACAAGCATGAGAGATACAAGACAAATGGACAGAGGCTCAAGAAATATAATGGAAAACCACCTTCCAGATGGTTCACGCCATGAACATTAGTGATACATAATTTTACCAAACATTGTAGTGCCATGATGTTAACTCGGCATGATGGGAAGCAACCCAAGTTATTAGTGATATTAAAATAATGTGTTTTGATGATTGCAAGTTTGTGTTGAGAGAGGAAACATAGGAAGAAAGATGAGGTTGCGTGAACAAAGGGTGCACCATCGAATGACATCGGTGATCTTCACCTAGACCACTTATTGGGTGGAAAATTATCTCTGGAGTTGCTGCTAATTTTGGTGATCTAAGGACTCAACAATACATCGCCAAATAAAATGGGAGACAACTGGTCAGCCCGCCTTTTGACTCTACATCAGGTTCCTTGGGTGCTGTTAAATTTGGCGATTTCTTGAAATTTTGGCGTATCTCCACATCAGAAACACTTTAGCACCTTTAAAGAGCCCATGAGTGCTGCAATATTTAGTGAACTTGATGCAAAGTTGATGTATTGCTGAATGAATAAAGCTAGGATACTGTTGACCACTTTTTGGGATCAAGACGTGGAGTGGTCATGGCAGAATTTGTTGAAGGCATTGCTAACATGGTGTATCACCGAAAATACTTGGGCACACTTGGTTATCCCACTTTTTAGTATGGGAGTCAGCTTCAATGAAAGGTAAAAAGAAGTTCTCGAGTGCAAATGGCGGACCACCAAATACTCCCTATAGTAATGAATAGTGACACAGAAGACAAAGAGTCTCATCCTCTTTTTCTTAAATGGCCATTAAATCTGTCACTCTTCATCTTCCTCTCTCTCCCTCTTCCTACACTTACTCTATGTACTCACTATCTACATCTACATCTACACTCTAGTTTTTCCTTTCTTTTCTATTCTTTTTTTTCCTGGGATCGATATGCCAAACTTTACCATAATCTTATGCATCGCCATTGTTAGCATGTGGAGATTAAGGTACATGTTTTTTTCTTACTAAAGTTGGTATTGTTACAAAAAAATACCTTAGGGATTTGAGAAGTTGTGCCCTTCAAGTTGTGATTTGTTAAAAATCGGTCTTTTTAACTTGTTTTGGTATGATCTGATTTTGTAAATTTATGGGATTAAGAGTAAGTACCCTTAGTAGGGGGTTGAGTGGTTTGAACCTAACCTATGATAGATTGGGTGACATCCTTGTTAAGGCAAGTCATCGTTTTACTACTATCTAGCCTAGAAATAATTGTTTGATTGTTTGTTGGGCTATATGATGAATTGATTTGTTCGCTTGAGAGAGGTGAGGTTTTGGCTGTCAATTTAAGTTTGAAATGGTCAATTTGACAACAAAAGACTACTCGACAGTACATAAATTCACCTATTCATCACCCTTGAGCAAACCTTCTTAAAAACTTATCTCTGTGATATTTGGGGTATGGAATTTGATTGCTGATATAAATCGGTGATTTTCTGACATTTTGCAAGTTACACCTCCTTTTTAAGGATAAAATGATCATTGTCAGGAAATAGAGCCTAACCAAGGTTATGTTCGAACCCAAATAAATTCGTAAACTTAGGAAAATTCAATTAACGCAATTTGAGTGATTAACAAGCTTACTTCCCTAAAGGAGGGGGGGATTTCACACTTATCAGTAGAAAAGTAATCCTAACTAACACAGAAGTTAAATCAATATGGAGAGAAACTAGGATATTGTGTTCCCTATGATTCCCCAACTCAGTATCTGAAAAACCTCAAAAATGCCCCGAAAATGTGCTTCGAAAATGCCCTGAGTCGTAATTTTCATATATCTCAAAATTTATGTGCGATATCAAAATCTGACTTTACATTATTGATCATGAAGGAAAATTAAATGGGAAATTGTTATAACCTAGATTTTAGAATACCCATAGCAAAAATTGATATTCACAAAATTTTCAAAGATAGAAGTTGTCCACAATGGCTCTGCGATGCGGACTTGTCGCGAAGCAGTGTTATGACTTCCTTGTTTTTGCTATTTTGTCATAAGGCATTGGGTTCATGGCCCCATGCCCACTTATGTATGAAAACACCTATACTTAGCTATTATTCAACTCAATATCACTCAAGACCATCTCAAACCCTCTCTAACACTCAATCAAATATTTTATAAGAATTCAAGTGTCTCAAGCTTAATTCCAGATCACTAGAAATCCTTTAAATCTTTAAGCCTCCTTAAAGTCTACGTCAAGGAATTCCTAAACTTATGGTATATGGGTTTCATCTATTGGGTCCTTTCACCCGTGGAGCCTAATCTCCATTTTTATGAAAATTGCATATTTCCAAGTTGTATTATCTGTGAGTATCTTCTATAATGGATTATGAATATAAATTATATTAGAATTTTATGAAAAGTTGATTTATTATACATGAAAATCTATTTCAAGCTTGTACTATGAATGTGTTTTGTCTATTGAGACTATGCATGTTTTGAGCTATGAAACTGTGATCTATTATGAGATTTGATGATGAATTTTAAGGTATCTTACATGAGGGTTTTACTATGTGTTGATGGGTTGATTTAGATTGAGTTTTCTCATATTATTTCACTCTTGAATTGCATGATTTTTAACTAGCATTGCACAATCACAAAGTGTTTGATAAAATGTCTTAATACGAATTCTTAAAGTTATTGATGATCCATTGCATGATTTATGAGTCAAGTGACTTTATGATGATTTTGGGCTTTCAAAATGTATTGAATTCATGAAAATGTCTATGATGTTGTAAATGCGGATTAAGCCCCTTTTCAAAGATTTGACCTCTTGTGGGCCTTTGATGTTAATGCAAGGGTAATGTTTGATGATGATCTATTCTTATGTTTTAAATTTAGGCACACCATTAGAGGTCGAAGATGTTATAGTTACTCATGTCATGTTTCCATGTTTCTTACAAATTGCTAAAGTGTGATTATTTCAATTATTCTGTGGGATTAGGCTTAGCACCGATCGATGGAGGGTTTGCTCTCTTTCATTAAACTATGTACCAACATAGGAGTATACTTTACCTTTGTTTTACTAGTGGATATATTTAGTTCACTTCTTAATGAAATCCACCCCAAAATGGGAAAGGTTCTCGTAAGGGGGTTTACTTTTCCAGAATGGGACAAGCTCTCATTAGGTGAAGTATGGTTTACCTTAGCAAGTAGACCACCACTTTGCCGATGAAGGGTAATCATCGGGATTCCAAATTGCATCCCACTCGATCTTATTATTTGTTGGTTAAGGTCTCTTCCCACATATGTATTATGATCTATACTAGTTGAATGATTTACGAGCATGTTTTACTTTAAGCATTGACAATGCATGCCATATCAAGATTATACTTATCAATTGTCTATTGTTATGTATTTTGATTATATTGGCTTATGTCTTGTTGCATTGCATCCTATATACTTAGTACATTCAAATGTACTAATGCATACTTTATGCCTACATGATATCACCATGTAGGGACCGGAGCTCCTCTTGATCATCCTCGATGTGGCTAGTGAGATTATTCAAACATAAGCTTCGTGAGTCCTCAAGTTCGGGGATACTATCTACTTTATCTTGCTATCTCTAAGACTTCTTTATGTTGAATATATGACATTATGAGGGTGATACCGAAAAGTGTCTTGGCTGTAACACCCCACATCTTACAATACTAGTACTATACAAATGAAACATGACATTGTTTGGTCAAATTAGCGCCAATCTTTAAAAGTGCTTGAATCTCATATTAATGGGCTATATGTGCGTATAACACTTAAGAGGGTCAAGTTCATAATGTTTCATGTCGAATTGAGGAGATCACAGCCCTAAACAAAGTGAGAGAATTGAGGTGCTTGTAGGACATAAGAAGCTAGCAGGTGATTCACCTACTTGCTTAGCTTAAATTTGCTAAACGGAGACGAGGCTCGACGTCAAATTTGTCCGAGTCCGATTATGAATAAAGTCCGTGTTAAGGATGTAACTTTATCCCATATTTTAGTATCATAAATGGACTATATTTTCATCCAAAGAAGGATATCAAAAGGGCCCAAAGACATCACAATTTCTTGGATAATTTAGGCCCAAACCAATTAAGAAGAAAGCTAAAAATGGGCAGCAAAGGCCCATCAATTTGGAGCCCCTTAAGGCCCAAGTGGAAGGAGCAAGAAGCTGCATCACCAACTTAATATATTAATCCTAAGAAACTAAAAGTAAGTCGTCCAATAAAGCTTTTAAAAAGGGGATAAAGATAGCACACTAAAGTCATATCAACTTGGACCAAAAAATCTGCTTTCTCAGTTATTCTTCGCTCTCTTTAAACGTGCGAAAAACAGGTCTTACAACCTTACAAAGATTCTTAAATTAGATCTAAACCTTGATTTTAAAAGTAAGTAAATCTACTTATGCACATAGTATGGTTTTATTATCAAAACCAAATAAACAAGCTAATTATACACGTGCTGGAAATTCTGGACAACATGTATCCTAAGGATTGTTGTACACTTTTCTTTTTAATTAAGAGGCTTTTCTCTTCTTGGTTGGCTATATTATGAAGTAATACTTATGTATTTAACAAAGGTTAGTTTTATAGTAATGTAACCAGGATACTTCACCACTTTCACAGTCCATAAAAGTGAGTCCTTATAAGTTAACGTAATTGTGTTCTTAGTATAAACTTGTGGGCTGTTGGATGGAAGTCTATTGCCTCATGTCCTTAATGACTGATTTGTTACCATTCTGAGACTATTTTAAGGCTATTTTTATGTGTAGATGTATTGAGGACAATTTGGTTAAAGTTGGAATGGATTTGGGATTATCGACGTCAAAATGGGACAAAGGGACGTAACATTATACTGTCTATTTGTAGGTTGTATAGAATTATTATGTGTACTGTTTTGTGAGCTGTTATAAGACTATTATGGCACTAAAATAGGCTGCACATAATGTGCATAGGCGAATGTGTATTAGAAAATACGATTAGGGACGGAAAGGTTGAAAGAATACACTCGGTTTATAAATACCCGCTTGCTGCCCGTGTGTTGTTTTTTTTATGTGATTGGGCTGCCAAGATGTATCTATTGGTTGCTAATGCTAGTTTTATCACCTACTATATTGTAGATATATATTTAGATGAATGGAAGGTATGTCGAGGTAGTAACGAGGTCATACAATGAGGTATGTAGGGCTACTTGATTCCGTATTATTTGGTATGAAACATAGATCTTTCCTTGGCACATAAGGGAACTTACCAACTTCGACACAACTATTAACTGTGTCTACACTCTTTCATATGTTCATAAGCTCCTGTGCATTGTCTCCTTCAAATCAACATACACACGTGGATACCAAGTTACAAGGGTTCTTATTGCTAAATAAAGTTCATTAGTTCTTTTATCTAATACGCATTTCATTATTTGTGTAACGTACTCTTGTCATTGTCATATTTTCTTTTATGATTATCTGCATGTCATATGCTACACCTATAGTCCTATAGCTCCAATATTATGACCACTAAAAGAATCATCTCAAAGGTAATTTAAAGATAAAGTATATTATTTATTGATGGGTGGTAGCCCGAGGGGTTCAAGAATTACCTAGCCAGGGACGATCCTATCATGGGTGGTAGCCCGAGGGGTTAAGGAAGAACCTAGCCAAGGACAATCCCGATAAAGATTTACCACTGATCAGCTGGTAATTTGTATTACACACTGTGCGCAGATTATACAGTAAAGGTAAAGTAATATAAAAAGAATACACGATCCCAAAGTATAACCAAAGGTGGTCTCTTATTTTACACCAGTACATAGTTTCATTTGAGTTGTTACTTCATATACAGTATTTTCTGCCTTATATATTCAGTATATTATCTTGTACTAATGTCCCTTACGGCGGACCTACATTTCATGCTGCAGGTACAAGTGCTAGTAGATCTCCCTAGTAGGAGTACAGGATATCCAGTTGCTGATACCAAGCTCCAGGTTGCTTCAGGGCTTTGTTTGTGTCTAGAGCTTATATGTATTTTATTGTACAGTTAGTCGAGGCGGGACCTATCCCAACCCTTATCAGATTATTTTCCTTGTCTAGAGGCTTTGTAGATAATGTAAATTAAAGTGTGGTCATGTCTCATACCCTAGACATTGTGTCCCCAATAGCCTAATCATATGCATTTCCTTTTGGCATGTTATTACTGTTTATTTTCTTAAAGGCGCGTTGAAGGTAGAAACCTCTTATAATATGTATAGAAAGCACATAGATATAGTTGGTTCTCCTGGGCCCTATTGGCAATGGGTGTCAGTCCGCCATAACGAGACTTAGGGCGCAATAGAAGTTGTATCAGAGCGGGTCATCCTAGGGAGTCTACAAAGCCGTGTCTATGTAGAGTCTTGTTTAACTATGTGTTGTACACCACATTTACAAGAAGGAGGCTACGTGGCATTTAGGAGTTGCTACTTTTGTTTCATTCTTTAGGTGGTGCCATAACACTAAGTGTAATAGCTGGATTGTGTCTAAACCCTAAATCATTTTGTATAGCGAGCAAGTATGCCAGAAATAGGAAGAACAAAGGTAAAGGGAAGGCAGTAGAAGTGGTGGTTGGTGCACCCTGTCATGTGAGACTACAAAACGAGGCTCAATATGAGTCTTTGTCACAGATATCTTTAACCCCTCCAGCCCCTGATGAACCCAGAAGTAGTGAAACTCCCCCAGAACCACCTATCGATACTATAGTGCAGGATCTGAGAAATGCAGTCCAACTATTGACTCATATAGTTTTCGGCCAAGGGAAAATATAGGAAGGTCTAGTTATAGGTGCGGGTGGTGCAAATATGGTAGTTAGAACGAGGACACATGACTTCCTTAATTAGGACCCTTCAGCCTTCACTAGGTCTGATCCTAATGAAGATCCCCAAGACTATTGATTAGATTCAGCGCACATTAGATGTTTTGCATGTGAGTGGTACAAAAGCTATCGAGTTAGCGACATATAGGTTGAGGGGTGTGGCTATATTGTGGTACGAATCTTGGAGGCAATCCAAAGATATAGATGCTCCCCCAACCACTTGGAAAGAGTTCAAAGAGGCATTTCTTGACCATTACTTGCCGTTAGAGATCCGAGAGGCCCGTGCAGATTAGTTCTTGAATCTCCACCAAGGGAATATAAGCATGAGGGAGTATATCTTCCAATTTAATTCCCTGGCCAGGTATGCTCCTAATGTAGCTGCTACTATGGTAGAGAGAGTTCATCGACATGTGGATAGATTGGATACGTATCTTGTTAGAGATTGTACCATTGCTTCCTTGAACCAAGATATGGATATAGCAAGAATACAAGCTTTTGCATAGAAATTAAAGGATCAGAGGTAAAGGAGAATGACAAAAGAGTTAGAAAGGGTGCAGTCCAAGAAGGCCATATCTACAGGGCATTTTACACCGCCCCAAGGTGAGCTTAGGCCTCGGTTTTCTAATAGACCGCCTAGGCCATCATCTCCTACTCAGCAGCAAGTGCTCCACCACAATTTCAAGGGTCTAGGAGAATTCAGTTTGGTCAACGAGGTGAGGGACAAGGTTCGTAGACAACAGGATATTCGACGGGCCAGCCAATGACTCATAGGCAACCTTGTAAACAGTGTGGAAGAAGTCATCTAAGTATATGTCGTGTTGGGACAGATGTTTCTTGTTGGTGTGATGCACCAGGGCATATGATAAAAGATTGCCCGAGGAGACGTATGGGTGATATAGAACAATCTACTAGTTCGGCTGTTGCATTATCATCATCAGTCCCTCCATTAGGTAGGGGTCAACAAGCACCTATGGGTCATGGTAGAGGTGTTAGAGGGGCAGCTAGCTCTAGCGAGGTCCAGAATCGCACTTATGCTCTGGGGAGTCGGCAAAATTTAGAAGCTTCACCTGATGTGGTCACAGGTACATTGTCCATCTTTTCACATAATATATATGCATTAATTGACCCTAGTTCTACACTATCATATCACCCACTAGTTGCTCGGAAGCTTAAGAGAACACCCAAATTATTGAGAAAACTATTTGAAGTGTCTACACCAACCGGTGAATCTATAATGGCTAGAAGGGTTTATTATGATTGTGTAGTAACTGTTTGTGACTGTGACACATTGGCTGAACTTATTGAGCTAGAGATGGTGGAATTTGATGTTATAATAGGTATGGATTGGTTAGCTTCTTGCTACGCCACCGTGGATTGCTAAACTAAGAGAGTGTACTTCCACTTTCCAAATGAGGCAGTTCTTGAATGGGAAGGCAATGTTGGGGCACCAAAGGGGAAGTTTATCTCATTTTTTAAGGTTAGAAAGATAATATCTAAGGGGTATATATGTCATTTAGTTAGAGCAAGGGATATGGATGTAGAATCACCAACTTTTTAATCAGTTCCAGTAGTGAATGAATTTGTTGATGTGTTCCCTGAAGAACTTCCACGATTACCTCCAGAACGAAAAGTAGATTTTGGTATTGACTTACTTTCATGCACTCAATCTATTTCTATCCCTCCATATAGAATGGCCCCAGCAGAATTGCATGAATTAAAAGAGCAGTTAAAAGACTTAGTGGAGAGGGGTTTTAGAAGACCTGGTGTATCCCCTTGGGGTGCACCAATGTTATTTGTACGCAAAAAGGATGGTACCTTGAGAATGTGTATCGACTATTGACAATTGAATAGAGTGACAATTAAGAATAAATATCCCCTTCCCAGGATTGATGATTTATTTGATAAGTTACAGGATGCCAAATGCTTTTCAAAAATTGATTTGAGATCAGGGTATCACCAAGTGAGGGTGATGGAGGAAGATATACCTAAGATAGCTTTTAGAACATGCTATGGTCACTTTGAATTTCTTGTTATGTTATTTGGGATAACAAATGCACCATCAGTTTTTATGGATCTGATGAACAAGGTATTTAAGCCATTTTTGGATATGTTCGTGATAGTATTTATAGACAACATTTTGCTATACTCAAGGCCAAAAGAGGACCACACAAAGCACTTACGACAAGTGTTATAGGTTCTTCATGATCGATAGTTGTATGCCAATTTTTCTAAATGTGAATTTTGGCTAAAATCAGTGGCATTCTTAGGTCATATTGTATCTGTAGAGGGAATAAGTGTTGATTCACAAAGGATAGAGGATGTGAGAGATTGTCTAAGACCAACGACACCCACGGAAGTTTGAAGCTTCGTAGGTTTGGTGGGTTATTACAGGAGGTTTGTTGAAGGTTTTTCTTCTATTTCTGTACCTCTAACAAAGGTGACACAAGGCAACTAAGTTCCAATGGAATGATGCATGTGAAAGGAGCCTCTAGGAACTGAAAAATAAGCTAAATTCTACACCCGTGCTAGAACTTCCAGAAGGAACTGAGGGTTATATAGTGTATTGTGATGCTTTAGAAGTTGGTTTAGGGTGTGTACTGACACAGCATGGTAGGATAATTGCTTATGCATCTAGAAAGCTACGACCACATGAGGAAAACTATCCAACACATGATCTTGAGCTAGCAGCGATTGTGTTTTCTCGGAAAATATGGCGCCACTATTTGTATGGGGTTCACGTTGACACATATATTGATCATAAGAGCCTGCAATACATTTCTAAAGCATAAAGACCTTAATTTAAGACAATGGAGATGGCTAGAGCTAATAAAGGATTACGACGTTGATATACTTTATCATCCGAGGAAGGCAAATGTGGTAACCGATGCTCTAAGTCGTAAGGCAATCATGAATACTGGTGATCAAGTCGTGCTAAGCCAAGGAGTGGCAAGGATCTACATCAACTAGCCAGTTTGGGGTTCGCCTTCTTGAAACTCCAAAGCAAGGGGTTATGGTACATAACGAAGCAACATCCTCATTGTTAATGGAGGTGAAAGAAAAACAATTCGAGGATCTTATTTTACAACGACTTAAGGACAAGGTGAGTTAGGATATGATAAAGGGCTTTGACCTTGCCCAAAATGGATTACTTTACTGCTAAAATGGATTATGTGTGCCTGATATTAATGGATTAAGAAAGAGGATAATGAAAGAATCCCATCATTCCCGATATTCTATACATCTAGGATCAACTAAGATGTACCATGACCTGAAGGGAATGTTTTGGTGGGGAGGCATGAAAAAGGATCTTGCAGAATTTGTGGCTCAATGTCTAAATTGCCAACAAGTAAAGGTAGAACACCAAAAGCCAGGAGGTTATATGCAGTGTATAGAAATTCCAACATGGAAGTGGGATATGATTAATATGTATTTTGTTACTCGGCTACCTCGCTCATTTCAGAAGTTTGACTCTATGTGGGAAATAGTTGAAAGGGTCACAAAGTCAGCACACTTCTTACTAGTCAAGAGTCATTATACAGCTGAAGAATATGCCAAGCTAGACCTAAAAGAGATAGTCAGGCTACATGAAGTCCCAATCTCCATTATATCTGACCAAGGAGCTCAATTCACTACAAAGTTTTGGAAGTCCTTCCAAAAAAGTTTAGGGACACAAGTAAATTGGAGTACAGCATTCAACCCTTGAACAAACTGTCAAGCAGACCATACCATTCAGACACTTGAAGATATGTTATGAGCTTGTGCATTGGACTTTAAAGGTAGTTGGGTGGACTATTTTCCACTTATGGTAAAACAGTCATAATTTCATGAAGCTTTAACGTAGTTCATAGTCAAGTTCATACTAGAAAACCCATATGTAAAATCCACTTAGAAACATGTATTTTAGGTAAAAAGGAAGATTAGGAACCATCGGTGAGATAAATCAATGATTGAAACCCACATACCTTGACTTTGGAGAATCCTTGAAGAAGATTGAAAATTGAGACTTAAAGCCTGAATGAGAATCTTAAGAGTCGAATGATTTTTTGAACTTGAAATTAGGAGTGAAATATTTGTCTAAGTGTTTCAATGAGTATTAGGGAATGTCTTGGATGATATGAAGGTAATATATGGCTAAGTATAGGTATTTTCATGCATGGGAACACTTAGGCCCAAGACCAAAAAGCCTTGGACTGAGATAAAAATCACTGGTACAAAATACATAGGTCCACGTCTGGTCCTTGATGCAAACTTATCATGGAGGAAAAATTAACACATGTTCATGACATTTGCGCGTCATTGCACCGTCGCGGATCGATTTTGGATAAGGAAAATTACGAAAATTGAAATTGCTAATCGTGTTCTCTTAAATTGAAATTGCTAATCGAGTCCTCTAATGTTTGAATTGTATGCTCTACATGACCATCTGCCTGTGGATGAAAGGTTGTGTTTAGATTCACTTTGGGACCCAATCCTTTCTAGAATGATCTCCAAAATTGGAAGGTGAATTAAGCTTCTTTGTCCGAGATGATGGACGAGGGAACTCCATGCAACCTCATGATCTCTTGGATGTACAACTTGGTGTACTCCTCCGCAGTGTTAGTTATCTTAACTACTAAGAAGTGGGCCGATATGGTCATTTTATACACACTCACTCATATAAAATTTTGTTGCTTTTGAGACCTTGGTAGACGAGTAATAAAGTCAATATTGATCATCTCCTACTTCCATTAAGGAATCTGAAAGTTCTGAGCAATTCCACATGGTCTTTGATGCTCAATTTTCACTTGCTGGCAATTCGTGCACTTTCAAATAAACTCAGAAATATCCCTCTTCATTACAGTCCACCAATAGACTTCTCTCAAGTTGTGGTACATCTTGGTAGATCCAGGGTGAATGGAATATCTAGAGTTATGGGCTTCAGCCATGATTCTATCTCGAATACCATCCATATCTCGAATGCACAGTCTACTCTAATATCTCAACACTCCATCTCCCCTTTTGGAGAAGCATCACTTTTTATCTGTGGATGGCCTCTTTTAATTGAAGTATGACAGGAACTTGGTCTTGATTTTCTTTCACCTCTGCGTCTAAGGATAAAGCAGGCCCGTTCTAAACATTAACTCCTCCCTTATCATAATCCTCAAGTTGGACTCCCAATCAAGCCAATTAGTGCATTTCTGTAGCTATAGTTCCCTCTTTCCTTCCTCAACATGGGTTGTGTAACCCATTGACAACCTGCCAAGAGCGTCAGCAACAATGTTAGCTTTACCTGGATGGTAGAGAATACTCATCTCGTAATCCTTAAGCAACTCCAAATATCTCCTCTGTTGCAGGTTGAGGTATTTCTGACTGAACAAATATTGCAAGCTCTTGTGGATAGTGAACACATCCACATGCACTCCATAAAAGTAGTGGCACCAGATTTTTAGTGCAAACACCACTGCTGCCAACTCAAGATCATGGGTCAATAATTCCTCTCATAAACCTTAAGTTGTCTGGAAGCCTAGGCTATCACTTTCCCTCTCTGCATCAGCACACATACACATCTAACTCTTGAGGCATCACAACAGATTTACAAAGTCCTCTGTCCCATCTAGCAAGGTTAAAACTAGTGTAATGGTCAGTCTCATCTTCAACTCTTGGAAGCTTTTCTCACATTCATCAGACCATTGGAAATTGAACTTTTTCTGAGTAGACTTAGTCAATGGTACGAATAAGGAAGAAAATCCCTCAATAAATCTGCAGTAATAGCCTGCCAATCCTAAGAAACTTCTTATGTCAGTCATAGAGGTCGGTCTAGGCCCATTCTTAATTGCTTCAATCTTTTGGGAATCCACTCGAATACCATCACTAGAGACAACATGGTGAAGGAAAGCCGCTGACTTAAGCCACATATTTTGAGAAATTTACATACAACTCATGGTCCTTGAATATTTGGAGGAAAATTCTGAGGTGATTTGCATGTTCTTCCTCTTCTCTTGAATACACCAAAATGTCATCGATGAACACAATCACAAGCATATAAAGATATTGTCTGAATACCCTATTCATCAAGTCGATGAAGGATGTAGGTGCATTTGTCAATCCAAAGGATAAGACCAAGAACTAGAAATGGCTATATCCAGTCCTAAAAACTATCTTTAGAATATCACATTCCCTCACTTTCAACTGATGGTAGCCAGATCGGAGGTCGACCTTTGAGAAACAAGAGGCACCCTAAAGTTAGTCAAGCAAATCATCTATCCTTCGTAGAAGACATTTGTTCTTTAATATAACCTTGTTCAATTGCCTGTAGTCAATACACATTCTACGAGACCTATTTTTCTTTTGCACGAATAGGACAGGAGCACCCCAAGGAGAAACACTCGGCCTTATGAAACCCTTCTCTAACAGATATTTCAATTGTTCTTTCAACTCTTTCATCTCAGTGGGGGCCATCCTATAAGGTGGAAATGAGATAGGCTGGGTATCAGGAAGAACATCAATCCCAAAGTCAATCTCTCTATCAGAAGGGACTCCAAGCAAATCCTCAAGAAACACTTCAGGAAACTCATACACAATTGGGACTAACTCAAGAGTAGGACACTCAATATCATCGGATTTCCTCACATGAGGTGATAGAAACAACCTTTAGAAATTAGCTTTCTGGCTTTAAGATAAGAGATAAACTTTCCTCTAGGTTCAACGGAGTCATCTTTCCACTCGAGAACCACTTCATAAAGAAACTGGAAATTAATAGTTCGGGCTCTACAATCAACAGTGGCATAACAGGCGTGAAGCCAATTGATGCCAAGAATCACATCAAAATTAGTCATCTTTAACTCAACCAAATCAATGATGATATCTCTATGATTGATGGACACTATACAAGCTTTATAGACTCTCTTATCTTGAATAGACTCACCCGTTGGTGTAGAAACATCAAAGGGTTCAAGAAGACTCTCCGGGGTGCTATCAAATCTACTGGACACATAAGGAGTTACAAAAGATAGTGTGGCACCAGGATCCATTAAAACATAGCAATCAAAAGAAAAGACTCGAATGATACCTGTCACAATATCTGGGGAGATCTCCTGATCATGTCGACTACCCATGGCATATAAATTGTTTGTAGCTCCACTTGCGCCTGATGGACTACCTCTCTAGTTCCCTCTAGCTGGCGAGGCTGGTGCAGTAGATTGAGCCTGATCAGCCCTCTTTGGATAATCTCTTGATAGTGACCCTCTTGGCCACATTCGTACTATACAGCACTCCCCTCACAGCATTTCCCCAAGTGCAATTTTCCACTCTTACCACATATTGGTTTACCTAGTAAATCTTGAGCCATATTGGCTTGTGACTGAGATCCATGGGCTCCAACATTTCGAGACCTCTAATCATTCCTAATTTTTGGTGCAGGTATACCAGAATATGATGGTACTGGGCTCATCTGAAACCTATTCCCATTCCCCTTCTTTCCAACCTTATGACTAGATGTTTTTGCTTTTTTAGTTCTGAACTCCTCTTTATCATGTTCCATCTCCTCATCAGCTTGTTGCACAAAATTCATCAATCTCCAACTATCAATGACACTCACGAGCATTACTCCACTCCCATCTCTCTTTGGCCCTCTATTCAACCCATCAACATACATCCCTATCCTCCTCTCATATCAGCAACCATATCTAAAGCATAGCGAGATAGTTCAGTGAACTTCATCCCATACTCTTGCACTGTTATAGAGCCCTATTTTAAGTTCAAGAACTCTCTTACCTTAGCCTCTATTCATTCCCTTGGAATGAAACACCCAAAGAAAGCTTCCTCAAATATTTCCCAAGTCAGTACTGGGGCATCCTCTCCTCTACCCTTCTTACATCAGTCAAATCAATGTTTGGCCACACCCTTGCGATGGTGAGAAGATAGTTCAACTCTGTCAACATCAGTCACATGTATCACTTTGAACACTTTTTTGGAGATCCTCTACGTATTTCTCAAGATCCTCAGTGGATGTAGACCCTGTGAACTCAGGAAAATTCATCCTAAAGAATTTTTGGACTCTAGATGTATTATGTGCATCCTATCACTCGTTCCTTGTCTCACAATAGGTGTTGTGACAGCCTAGGCTAAGGTTTGAATAACCTAGCGAAGTTCAGCATTGGAGACCTTATCTTATGGGGGTTGCGGAACAAGGACAGCTGGTTCCACGGGCTCCTTATGTCCTTGAGGCTTAGGTGGGTTAACATTTTGTTTAGGAGGATGTCTTTTACCTCTGTCGGTTCTTCTGGGAGACATGATCACAACTCTGCAATGCACAAAGCACGAATTAGAAGGGGACTTTTCATAGATCATAACTTTATATTACGATTAAGAATATGAAAGAAGTGAAACAATTCCTGAATGTCTTATAGCCTCTAAATTATGGATGTGGAGCTCTTTACACCAATAATGACTCTATACAGACAGCTTCATAGACTCCTTAGGAAACTTGA
The DNA here is from genome assembly GCA_011800125.2 of Solanum clarkiae. NCBI lineage: Eukaryota > Viridiplantae > Streptophyta > Magnoliopsida > Solanales > Solanaceae > Solanum > Solanum clarkiae. The sequence goes on from JAABOM020000007.1 coordinate 12,717,532, forward strand.
ACACGTGCTCTGGGACCAAGTTTGTCACGCCCCAAGAGGGTACCCGAGACATGACCGACACCCAGAGACTATTGCTAGTCCCCAATCGACCCACTTAGCCTCATCAAATCACTCAATCAAAAAACTCTACTAACCAGTGGAAGACATAAGGAATATAAATGGGCATATCTATCTAATCTCAAAATAATATAATAAATGAATTTCTAGTAGAAATAACTTGCTCAACAAGTCTTAACAATCAACATTCGCCTCTAGTCTATGAAGCCTCTATCACTATCATATCAAGTGGTGTCAATGATAGACCCACGGCTACCTTAATCAAAATAAAGCTAAGCAAGTCTAATTCTAAAGCTAGCTGAAATAAAAGTAATGAATCCTCTGGAATAAGAGAGGGTCACCAATCAGCTGAATACCCTAGATCCTCAATGATGCGCCTATTGATGATCTCTAATCCCGGTATCTGCATCATAAGACAATGCAGCCGAGTGGTATCAGCACGTGGAATGTACATAACTAAATGAAAATGAAACATGTAAAATAGTATGGAACATCAATTTAACTCAAGAATAATAACAAATCAACATGTCAAATGCTTATCCAAAGAAAGAATAAAGAGTAGACAAGTGACTTATCAACTAACGAAACCTGATCAATCAAATCAGACTCAACTTAATAGAACTCGATTCAACTTATTTCGACTTAGAGTACTCAAGGTGGGAACTTTCTGGGAGTTTCTCTTATCCGATAATTATCACTTATGAGCTAGTAAATGTACGACAATTACACTAATGTTATCACAGCCATTTTGTACTTACCAGATAGAGAATGAATTGAAACCATAATGGACAAGTCCAAAATAGAGACAACAATCCACAAGTCCTCTATTGTTTCAGGGACTTCTAATCAAAGGGGACCTCAACATAATATGATGTGATGGTCCTAATCCTTACCTACGCTTGGTTGCGTAGTTTGATGAGTGTCAATGAATTAACTCTTACTCTTTCGGTGATCGATACTCCTCCCAAGAATCAATGCTTATAAGACAATCCATCCAATCAAATCATCTCAATCAACTAATCTCAAATCAGCCTTGTGGAGGTACTCATCATTTAATCAGTCTCATAGAGACTCTTATCATCTCATCAATCAACATCTCAATCAACAGCTCAAGGCTTAGAACAATCATTAAGAAATAATTGAATGGGCAAATCATTAGAATTCATTTGTGGAGACTCATGGGACTACTAAGTTCTATCAATTCGTCATCATTCTCACCTCACAATCACAATCATAATTGACATTCTCAATCAAGGCTCCAGACTCAATCCCTATCTTCTTTCATGCATGCTTCCAAAAGTTAATACATAGAATTTATGCAATATCTTATGAAAAAGTATTTAGTTCAAGAAAACAAGTTTATGACGATCATCAACATATGAAAATACATGTAATAAATATGACCTTTGAAGAAAATAATTAAGAATTATGCATGTAGACTCATGAACTTTCAACTCTCTTCTGAGACTATCTATGGGGTATATGAGAGAACAATCTCATGCTTTTGGTTTAGCCTTACATATCTGGGATGAAGCTATCAACAATCCACTTCAAGAATTGTCCTTGAATTCTTCATTCCTATGTTCTTCTTTTCTCTTCTCTAAAGCCCTAGTCTTTCAAATACATAAGAAAGGACTTGGAAGGGGGTTTAAGACTCTTTTTACACTCAAACCATCCTATTTTGATTGTGTTTTGAGTTTATGAGGGGTTGAGAATTGTCCGGAATTCCCCTCACAAATTTTAAGAAAATTTTTCACTTCAAAAAAACAAGTCTGCATCGCGCCATAGTGTATTTTTTTCCGAAAAATTTTTGAACGAGTTTTTCAATCCTGTCAAAAAAATTAATAAAATATAAGTGCCTGTTCGCGACAGAGGCATGACGCGCCTCTGTTGTACACCAACACTAATTTTTGTTTGGATAAAAAAATATTTTTTGATCCGATGGCTCTAAAAATTGACCAAGATCATTTTTCCACCCAATTTTTCATGTTGATCACATATCCGATCTTGGATTTGTAAATGGACCATGGGAAGATACGCTGCGTGCATATCTTTATTCTAGGGATATTTTGATAATTTTATTGGGTCTTACAGCTTATTCATCCTCCTCCACGTGGCTAATTGGCTTGCTCGAAGATTTTGCTTATGGTGAGTCCTTTAGTTTGGGGACAATATCCAATTTATATCTTGCTTATGTTAAAACTTTATTCCACTTTACTTTCTAGTTTGAGGGTGAGCCTTGAACATGTCTTGACCCCAGTCCTATTCATGCATAGAGGTGTTGTTGGATACTATGCTATGTACCTATGATGCGATGTTGAGATTTTATGGAGACTTATCCCTTAGACTGTATCCCTTATGTGATATTATTTGATGCTATTGACAATAATGGGAAGTGATGAAAGTCCTAAGTCCCTATTTCCCCATAGCTTGACTCCTATGTACCCTCCCCTTAGTACTTGCTTGTTATGTGACTCATGAAAATCCTTTTCCCTTAACATCCCCATGCTATTAGTCCAAAGTCCTATGTCCCCTTAGAATTATTTGCTGCTTCTAGTTGTTAAATGTCACGACCCAAGCCTAGGGCCTAGATGTGACATGGCAAATGGGAACCCGAAGGGACCAAAACAAGCCTCTTAGTATGTCAATCACACATTCTTGATCGAGGAAGTAAAATAAACAACAACAAGAGATATAATAAAAGGGAAGTGGTGGGACTTAGGGAAATCTTATATTAATAAAAGTATAAAGAGTCAAGTTCATAGCGTAAGTACATCATAATATCCAACAACACCTCTAACATGGAATAGAGCAGGGGCCAAGACACTCGTCGGGCTCACCCTCATATTAACAAGTGTTCAACATAAAGAAGTCTCAAAATAGCAAGAGTAATGTAGATAGTGTCCTTGGAATTGAGGACTCACCAAAACTTATTTCCAAAGTATCAACTAGCCATTTGGAGGATGACCAAAAGGTGCTCCGATCCCTTCATGGTAATATGATGTAAGCATAGAGTATGTATTAGTCCATTTGAATATACTAAGTATGCGAGATGCAATGTAACACGACATAAGCCAATATAGTCAAAATGCATAATCATAAGCAATAGATATATAATTTCAATATGGCATGCATGATCAATGCCCATAACAAAACATGCTTGTAAATTGTTCATCTTGCACAATATATATATATATATATATAGCATACACATGTGTGGGAAGCAACCTCAACCGATATAGTCCAAGTAACTATGTCTTGGAATCCAAGGCATGAAACCCCCTCAGTAAGGTGGACGGGCATGACACCTCCCCTCCCCCCGGCTAGGTGTGGTCTACTTGCGAAGGCAAACCAAACATGATAACATGACTAGCTAGATGCACTAGTATAGCAAGGGTAATAATCATAATCCTTTGGTGGCATATAGTTTAGAGACAAAAGACTTTATATAAGGTCCCTTTGAGTCGAGCCCCCTATCTTAAGCCTCAATCATTGCTAAGTCAAATCCCACGGAATACTTGAAATAATCATAACTTATATAACTTGTAGGAAACATAGAAACATGACATGAGTAGCTATTGAAACATGTTTGACCTCTAGTAGTGAGCCTAACTTGAACATCAGAATAGATCATAATCATACATGAACCCTTGCTTTAACATGAATGGCTCACAAGAAGTAAAAATCTTGAAACAAGGCTTAACTTAATACTTGTAAAATCATAGATACTTTTATGAATTCAATACATATTTGAAAGCCCTTAATCATCATACAGTCACTTGACTTATAAATCATGAAATAAATCATCAATAACGTGAGAATTTGTGACTTGACATATTATCAAACACTTGGTAGGCTCATGATACCTGTTCAAAATCATGCAATTCAAGAGTGAAATAAGATGAGAAAACTTAATGCGAATCATAACTTGAATTATTTGAATTGATGATCATCATAACTTGAATTACTTGCTTAAATGATTATCTAAAATATTGTATAAACCTTACATGCTTAGTTGTCAAAGGTTACAAGAATGAACCTAGGGGTTAATGCCTAGAGCCTCAATGATGTAAATGTACTTGGTTGTTGTGGTCCGGGTCTTGAATTGAGAAAGTGCTAACGATAATGTTGATGGAATTAAGTTGATGAGTGAGACCCTTAGAGTCTTTAAGAGATTGAAATTGAATCTTAACTGCACGTCCCCAATTCCTCGAGTTGATAGATGACAAGATAAGTTGATGTCCTTGTCTAAAAGAGACTGTTTGTACGGATGTCCTGATGTTGATAGACTTATGAGCATGTCAAGTCATGAAAGGAGTATTGAGAACCGAAATGTGTAAGAATGAGTCTCACTTACACTCATTAACTATGTGTCCAGCGTAGGAGAGCATTGGACCATGATAGCAAATGTTTCCTCAGTCCCTAAAGAGGTCTTGAAAAACTTATGGGTCCATTGATAGACTCATCCTTTACTGTGGTAAGGTATTGGATGGATGTGTTAATGACATCTCTTTATTATATCATCACTGGCTCACAGTTAATGGTTCTCAATTAGAGAAACTCCCAGATAGGTTCCATATTGATAATACTCTGATGTTGATGTGATGGTATGAGTCTTGACTGATGGTGATGTGATAGTGTCCTATTCCTTACTATGACCTGAGATTGAGTAACTGATGAGTTGATGTCATTTCATATTGTCTTGCCTATACTGTTTACTTTAGCCTATTTTACATATAGTATATTCTACGTACTAACGTAATTTGGTGCCGCATCATTTCATGATGCAGATTCAGTAGATAAAGGACTTCAGTAGGTGAATCGTTGAGGTTCAGAGCTTCCCAATTTCCAAAGAATGATGAGTCCTCTGCATTGGAGGATGTTTCTTTCTTTCATATGTTTTAGTCATTACTTTTGAGATGTTGTAGCCATGGCCTATCGTGGTACCTTCTTAGACAGTAGATTTAGAGGCTTCGTAGACACAGATAGATAATGAGTTGATGTTGGGGTTCCTTTCCCCTTTCCTTTTTAAACTGAGTTTTCTATAATCTTATTTCATATGATTGATTATAGAAGAGTAATCTTCTAGCCCACTGATAGTCATATTATCTTTCTCCAATGTCTTCCACTAATCAACTGACTGAATGAATGTGATGAGACTAGGTAGTTTGCTTGGGGACTAGTAATAGTCTCTAAGTGCCAGTTACGTCTAGGGTACCCTCCCGGGAAGTGACAAACTTGGTATTAGAGCATAGAGTTCAAGTGTCCTAGGGAGTCTATGAAGTCGTGTCTAGTAGAGTCTTGTTTATGGGTGTGTTGTACACCATAATTCATATGTAGGAGGCTATCGAACATTATAAAGTGTTACCCTTCTTCTATGATTTGAGTTAGTGCAATAGAATTTAACTCTCTGAAAGTCTTGTTCGAATTTGTACATTACACGTTTGCAGAATATGCCTCCCATATGAATAGATAAATAGAGAGCTACTGAGAATCCCTAACAAGAGGTCCTGGTTCAGTCAGAGATAAGGAGATGGGTCAGCCTGCCAGGACTGTTGAGGTCCCACAGGTGCCCCCTGTACAGGCACAATCAGCCCCCACCTCAAAGGTAAATTTTAGGGGAGCCATCACCATCTTACATAGCTAGTAGCCTCCCAAGGTAATAGATGAGTTCCTCAAGCTCCTAGCTCTAGCTCACAGGAGCCTACGGCTGCGACCAGACTCAGAGACTTCTTACAGATAAACCCTCCAATGTATATAGCGTCAAAGGTTGAGGAGGACTCGCAGAACTTTATTAACAAGATGTATAAGGTCTTAAGAGCTATGCATGCCAATGATATTGAAGGAGTGGAGCTTGCCTCCTACCAGCTGAAGGATGTGGCAAATGTTTGGTACAACCAATGGGAAGATAGTAGAGATGAAGATGTTGAGCTTGCAGAGTGCGAAGAGTTTTAATATACTTTCCTTGACCATTTCTTTCTTCAAGAATTGAGAAAGACGAAGGTTGATGAGTTAGTGAACTTGAAACAATGAGGGATGACCATTAAGGAGTACAGCCTCAAGTTTATTAAGCTGTTAAGATATGCTCCGAAGATGGTCCAAGACATAAGGGCAAGGATAAAGTTTGTGTCTGGCTTGGGCAGGCATATCCAAAAGGAGTGCAAAGTAGCCTTATTGATTCCAGGCATTGACATCTCTAGGATTATGGTATATGCCCAATAGACAGAGGAGGATAAGAAAAGAGAAACAAAAGAGCAGATGAATAGGAAACCAAAATCAGTAGGGCATGAGCCTAGCCTGCAAAGACAAAATAAGGGTGACAAGTCCTACTCTTAGAAGGGATCTTCTCATCATGCACCCTCTGTGGCTAGTGTGCCCATCCAACCAAATAGGTATGATCATAAGTCTTATGGTTACCAAAATTGCAGGGCCCTGGGTGCTCAATCTCAAGCTAGTATGACCCAAGGTACGAAGGGAAAGCGACCTTGTGACAAGTATGGTAAACTCCATCTGGGTGAGTGTCGTGTGGGTAAGGATGTTTGTTATTCATGTGGATAAACTGGTCACTTCCAGTATAAGTGTCTGAAGAGAAGAAGAAATGTAGGGAGCAATAGAGAACAATCCCTCGCAGCACCCCTAGCAGGCAATCATCAGAGAGGTACTACTACAGGTACAGGAAGCGGGACGAATTGTCTTTATGCTATGGGCAATCATCAAGATTAAGAGGCAGTACCATATATTGTTATAAGTATTCTTCAAGTTCTTACTTTTGATTGTTATGCATTGCTTGACCTGAGTGCCACTTTATCATTTGTGACTCCCTATGTGGATGGTAAGTTCGAGATTTGTCTAGAGTTTTTTCTTGAACCTTTTGTTGTTGTTTCCACCCCTACTACTGAGTCTATCTTAGCTGAGAGGGTTTATAGGGATTGTGTAGTATCCATTCATCATAGAGATAACTTAGCGGACTTGGTCGAATTAGGGATGGTTGATTTTGATGTGATCCTAGGCATGGATTGGCTTCACGCTTGTTATCCCTCTGTTGATTGTAGAACCCGGATTGTTAAGTTTCCATTTCCTAATGACCCATCTTAAACTGGAAGGGGAGTTCTGTTAAACCCAAGGTTAGGTTTATCTCTTATATTAGGGCCAGAAAGTTGATCTCCAATAGTTGTATTTACCACCTTGCACGAGTCAAGTTTGATGATGTTGAGTCTCCTACTCTTGAGTCAATCCTGATTGTGAATGAGTTTCCCAAAGTGTTTCCTGATCATATCATCTACCTGGAGACCCTTTTGACAAGGATATTGACTTTGGGATTGATGTTCTCCCTGACACCTAGCTTATCTCTATTCCACCTTACTGAATGGCCCCCACTAAAGTGAAATAATTGAAAGAGCAGTTGAAAGACTTGCTAGAGAAAGGCTTCATAAGGCCTACTGTATCTCCCTGGGGTGCTCCTGTTCTATTTGTGAATAAGAAAGATAGGTCTCTCTGAATGTGCATAGACTATTGGCAACTGAACAACGTCACAATAAAGAATAAGTATCCGCTCCCAAGGATAGATGATCTGTTTGATTAACTTCAAGGAACCACTTGCTTCTCCAAGATAGACCTTAGATCGGGTTAGACGGAAAGTGATATTCCAAAGACAGTCTTTAGGACAAGGTATGGCCATTTTGAGTTCTTGGCCATGTCTTTTGGGTTGGCTACTGCACCTGTAGTTTTCATGAATTTGATGAACAGAGTATTCAAACTGTATCTAGACATGTTCTGATTATATTTATTGATGACAACCTGGTGTATTCTTAGGATGAAGAGGAGCACGCTAATCATCTTAGAGTGGTTTTGCAAACTCTCAAAAACCATGAGCTGTATGCAAAGTTCTCAAAATGTGAGTTTTGGCTCAGTTTTGTGGCCTTCCTAGGTCATGTTGTTTCGGGGGATTATATTGGGGTGGATACCCAGAAGATTGAAATGGTTAAGAACTAGCCTAGACCAACCCCGACGAAAATAAGAAGTTTCTTGGGACTGGAAGGCTATTATCGTAGATTTGTTGAAGGCTTCTCTTCTTTTTCTTCACTATTGACCAAGCTAACTCAGAAAAAGGCCAAGTTTTAGTGACTGGACGAATGTGAGAAGAGTTTCCAAGAGTTGAAGACTAGACTAACTATAACCCAGTTTTGACGTTGCCCGAGGGGACGGGAGACTTTGTGATATACTTTGATGCATGTAGAGTTGGACTAGGTTGTGCATTAATGCATAGAGGGAAGGTGATACCCTATGCTTCCAAACAACATAAGATCCATGAAAAGAACTATCCGACTCATGATCTCGAGTTGGCAGCAATGTTGTTCGCACTCAATATCTGGTGACACTACTTGTATAGAGTGCATGTGGGCGTGTTAACTGACCACAAGAGTTTACAATACGTATTCAGCCAGGAAAGAGCTCAACTTGAGGCAGAGGAGATGGTTGGAGTTGCTCAAGGATTATGACATGAGAATTCTCTACCACCCAAGTAAGGCTAATATTGTTGTTGATGCTGTTAGTAGGTTGTCCATGGGTAGCACTGCCCACGTGGAGGAAGGGAGAAAGAATTGGCTAAGGAAGTTCATAGATTGGCTCAACTGGGAGTACAACTTGAGGAGAACAATAAAGGCAGGGTCAATGTTCAGAATGGGTTTGCTTCATCTTTATGTCAAAGGTAAAGGAAAAGCAAGACCAAGACCCTATCTTGTTCCAATAGAAAGAAGCGGTTCACAAGCAAAAGGTGATGTTTTTCTCCAAAGGGGGAGATAGGATGTTGAGATACTAGGAAAGATTGTGCGTGCCTGATGTTGATAGTGTCTGAGAAAGAATCATGGCCGAAGCTCACAGCTCCAGATATTCTATCCATCCTAGTTCCACCAAGATGTACCACGACTTGAGAAAATTTTACTGGTGGAAAGGAATGAAAAAGGACATTGCTGAATTTGTCTCTAAGTGCCCTAATTGTCAACTGGTTAAGGTTGAACTTCAGAGACCATATGGATTGGCCTAGAATTTCAAAATTCCTGAGTGGAAATGAGAGATGAACAACATGGATTTCATTATCGGTTTACCAAGGTCCCGAAAGCAGCATGATTCGGTATGGGTGATTACGGATAGGATTACTAAATTAGTGCACTTTTTGGCAGTAAAGACAACTAATACGGCTGAGGAATATGCCCGGTTATACATTTGTGAGATTATGAGGTTTCATGGGATTCCCTTATCCATTAAATCACCTCCCAATTTTGGAGATCTTTTCAGAAAGGATTGGGTATGAAAGTGAATCTAAGCTTAGCCTTCTATCCTCAGACAGACGGACAGGCGGAGCGTACCATTCAAACATTGGAGGATATGATGAGGTCCTATGTTCTCGACTTTACAGGGAATTGGGATGACCACTTGCCATAAATCGAGTTTACCTACAAAATAGTTACCATGCGAGTATCCAAATGGCCCCTTATGAAGCTATGTATGGGAGGAGATGTAGATCGCTGATTGGGTGATTTGAGGTTGGTGAAGCTAAATTGATAGGACCTGATCTTGTCCACTAGTCCATGAAGAAGGTGAAGGTCATTCAAGAGAGGTTGAAGACAGCACAAACTCGCCAAAAGTCTTACACTAACGTGAGGAGAAGGGACTTGGAGTTTGAGGTAGATGATTGGGCGTACTTGAAAGTGTCGCCCATAAAGGGTGTCATGAGGTTCGGTAATAAGGGGAAGTTGAGTCTATGTTATGTCGGACCCTGTCAAATTTTTGAGGAGGATTGGAAAGATCACTTATGAGTTAGACTTTCCTTCTGAGCTAGATGGGATCCATCCGATATTCCACATCTCGATGCTGAAGAAGTGTTTGGGACATCCTGCTTTGGCAATCCCTATTGAGAGTACGGGAGTAAATGATAGTTTGTCCTATGAGGAAGTTCTAGTCCAAAATCTTGACCGTCAAGTCCGTAAGATGAGGAATAAAGAGATAGCCTCTGTCAAAGTTTTATGGAGGAACCAATTTGTTGAGGAAGCAACATAGGAATATAACGAAGCTATGAAGATCAAATACCCACACCTATAAGTGTCAAATGATGATAATGTCGAAGGTAATGTCCCTAACCTTAGCTCGATTAAATTTTCCATTTGTGAATTAATGTGCCCATTTTATTCTTGATGTCTTAGTAGAGGTTATCTAGAGGTTGATGGATAGTGGAGAGTTCGAGGTTCCTGAGTGGGTATTAAAATGAGTCTTGAGTCTACTCGTGCCATAATCCTACCTTTACTCATCATTCGAGGACAAATGATCCCAAAGGAGAGATGATGTAACACCTCATAAAATTTCTGAAATGCTCATCTTGCGCATAATGCGTCTTCCCAAGCTTCAATGGGAAATCCCAGACTGGTTTGTGATCAGAGCAAAAAATTGAGTGGGAAAATGGTCCCGACCTAATTTTAGAGAAACGGTCAGAAAATAATTTTTCTTATTTTTCTCGAGACTGTGTTGATGCGGGTGTCAGGGTCGCGACGCACCCTGGGCGTTGATCAACACTTTTCTTTTTTTAAAATTTTTTGGCGGGAACTTGAAATCTCAAAAATTCGGGAAAAAAAAACGTCCGCGCCCTTGGCGCGACGCGGACATGTTGTTAAGGAATGAAAACTTTCTTTTAATTATGTGAAGGGTATTTTTGTCATTCCCCACCCTATCGTAAGTCCCTAAAGTGTGTTTACGAGTTATATTATTCGAATCAAGGGTTTCAAAACCCATTTTTCCTAACTCCTACGTGAAGAATTCTTGAGAGAAGACAAGAAACGCTTGATGATTCCAAGGTTGAGGGACAAGTTCTTGTGACACCCCGTAACTTTATTCTCTTGTATATCCATGTTTCAAGCCTCATTTGGTGAGGTTGGAGGTGTACTAGATTCATGGGAGACTCCTAGTACCTAAATGAGTTCAAGACTTACCTCCAAGTTGAGTTTTGGGTGTTGTTTCATACAAGGGTCAACTTTAAACTAGCATAACTCTTAACACCTTTAGAACTGGGTGGCCCACAACATGTCAAATTAAATACCTTTCAGTTAGCTTCGCAACACACTTGGTTTCACCTCATTCGAGGTCGGATGAAGCAGTTATGATCATTTTCATGAGGCCCTCCCGTGTAGTGTTATCACACGGACTGTTTGACGGCCAGTATGGCCTTTGACGGACCATTTGGGGAAGCTGGGTTAGAAAAGTCCATTTTTGGAACTAAGGAAGGTGGTACAGCCAGTGGTATGGGCCGTGTGGCTCACCACTGATCATGGGGATGGCAACAAGGTGTGCCAAACGGAGCTTGTTGAAAATTGGGGAAAATATGTCTAAGGGTGGTGCCACGGGCACTATTGACGGGTCGTGTGGAGTGGGATGGTCCATGGAACTTGGACATGTGGTGGCTTGCAACATCATTTTTGTCTAAGTGAGGTGGGACGGACCAGTACGCGGTCCGTGTAACTCCAAACAGACCGTCAAGTGATCTGTCAAAGTGACGAGACGTCAATTTTTTTTCAAGTTTCCCAACTTCCATTTTTTCCACTAAGGCACTTCACACGGGCACTCGACACGACTAGTGGAGTGCCACATGGCCAGTGAAGTCTCCAGTGATATGACACTTTGCCAATTTTTTCATCCGTTCACTTATGGCGTCTCCATAAATTTTAATTACTGTAATGCCCTTGTTAGACTTCCAATGCTATCTTAACCTTCCTAAAAGACCTAGACAAGATTTTAAAAGTTTCAAAATCATTACTCTCATCTCAAATACATTCTTAATTCTCTCAAAATGCTCCATCAAGCCCCAATTCAATTTCAAGGAAACCCAAGAACAAGATTGGATTCAAAGATCATTTCCAAGCATCTATTCTTCCTAATCTCAATTTCAAGCAACTCTAGACCTAAGGTATGTGGGTTTCTTTCATGGGTTTCTTTCACCCATGATACCCATGGTTCCTTCTTCCTAAATTGCATGATTTAAAGTTGATTTTACAAATGAGTTTACTAGTATGAACATGTTTACGAACTATGTTAAAGCTATGTAAAGTTGTGACTATTTTATTATGTTGTGAGCTATATATCTTGGATCTATTGTAAGTTTTGATGAGGGGTTTTGAAGTGAATGTCTTAGGGGTGTTGTAAGATGTTGGTTGATGGTTTTACAATAGATTTTCTTGCATGATTTCATCTCTAAATGGCATGGTCGGTTACCCCCAATACACACCCCTAAAGTGTGATAAAATGTCCGGTTATAGTTTCTTGAGGAATTAAAGGTCTTAAGAATGATATATGATATGAATGATATTATGATGATGAAATGAGCTTATGTATGTGATTATTCATATATGAAGTGTTGCATAAGATCATATGATGAATCTTATGTAAAGTGTAGAACTCGGCCATGCCCAATCCAGGGGGTCTAAGCACCCAGATAACCTAGTGAAGGGTTTGTACTTCTCCACCTAGTGATGGGGCGGCATCATCACTAACCTAGATTGTGGTTAGCACTCATTAACCTAGATGAGGGTTAGTACTAATCCACTTAAGTGATGGGGAGGCATCATCACTAACCTAGTGGGGGTTAGTACTCATCAACCTAGATGAGGGTTAGTACTCATCCACATTGGTGATGGGGCAGCATTATCACCAACCTAGATGAGGGTTAGTAATTATCCACCTAAGTGATGGGGTGGCGGTATCATCACTAACCTACCAAAGGGTTGTACATTTGAAAATCTAGCTTGGTCTTTTCTACACATATGCTATCCTATATAAGCATGAGTTACTAAGCATGTTTTACTTGAGCATTGATCATACATGCAATATTATTATATTATGCCTATTACCTATTGTTATTAATTTTGATTATGATATGTATGTCTTATAGCATTGCATCCTATATACTTAGTACATTCAAATGTAATAACGCATACTCTATGCCTACATGATGTTACCATGTAGGAACCGGGGCTTCATTTGTCCATCATCCTCCTCCACAAGGCTAGTGGTATCCATTCAACTTAGTTGGTGAGTCCTCATGTGCGAGGGCAATATCTATGTCCTTAAGTTATGTATTAAAGACTATCCTTCTTTTTGGTATGCTTTTACTATGAGGGTGAGCCCAATTGATTATCTTGGCCCCCGTTATGTCCTATGTTAGAGGTGTTGTTGGGCAAGTTATGTATCATCCTTGAGCTTTGACTTACTTATGATATTCAAGCTATTTAAATATGAGTCTCTCCCATAGTCCCAATTTCTCTTATTTATGTTTCTTATGTTGTTTTGCATTGCTTCCGCGACCAAGGATGTGTAATGTTATGTTACGATGCTTGTTTGGGGTTCCTTCGGGCTCCCCATTAGCCGGTCATGTCTGGGCCCTAGGCTTGGGTCGTGATAGTTCTTCAAGAAGACTAGGATAATCTTCATTCTAGGTATATAAAGGCTACCCAAAATATGAGATTATTCTCCCATGTGCTCCACTAAGTGTATTAGGTTGATGGTTGAAGGTGGTTGGTCTTGTCTATAAAAGTCTTGAATATTACATTGAAAACTATTTTTATTCTACATATATTTTCTTGAATTGATGATTATCATAACTTGAAGTACTTGCTTAAATTATTACTTGAACTATTATATAAATCTGTAACACTCCAATTTTTTTAAGCTAAGACTGAGTCATCCTTCATATGATATAGGATTTTAATTGAGGATTCTTAATTG
>JAABOM020000007.1:12738684-12753381 GCA_011800125.2 Solanum clarkiae
AACATAGTTCATAGTCAAATTCATAATAAGTAAGACCCATAAGTAAATCAACTTAGAAACATGTAATTTATGTAAAAAGGAAGGTTGGGCACCATTGTTGAAAGGACACGATGGTTGAAACCCAGATACCTAAACTTTAGAGTATTCCTTGATGAAAATGTGATTGAGAACTTGAAGCTTGTATGAATTCCTTAAGATCCGGAATGAGTTTGGGACCCTTGATTTTGAGTTAGATATTTGTCTAAGTGTTTGAAAAAGTTTTGGGGAATGTCTTGTATGATATGGGGATACAAAATGACTAAGTATAGGTGTTTTTATGCATGGGAAGGCTTAGGCACAAGGCCTCAAAGTCTTGGACCGAGATATCAAAACTAGCAAAAAAAATACATAGGTCCACTCCCTGGCCACGTCATACCAGGGGCACGGAAACCTCTCTAGAATTCGTCACGTTGGAATTTCAAATGTTGATACGGTTACTCTAATTGGGTTTAGACTCATTTCCCACTAGATTTTGCATCTTGATCCTGAATATGATGTCGAAGTTTCGATATTACGCATGGAGATTGAGATATATGAAAATTACGATTATGGGCACATTCGAGGCACATTTTCGGGCACTTTTTGGGGTCGTTTCAATATCTCCCTTTTGGGAACATTCATCCCTAAATGTCAAAGAAATGTATATAAGAAAAGTAAGCATGGTAATTTCAGCCCAGACAAGAGTGCAACAATGCACTTAAACATCATTTCAAAAATCTCAACATAAGTATCATAATAACCATGAACTTGTCAACATAAACATGAATTCATGCAAATGACTTAGGGGCTGAAACATAAGACTTGAAATCACATAAGGGACTTAGAATTAGTAATTTAGGCTTGAGTAGAGTAGAAGAAATAGGGATATCGCCTTTGCATATCTGCCTTGGCTTGACATACGACACTTTCAACTTGTTGATTTCTCCAGAGAACCTTGACGGAAGCTGCCTCCTTGTTCCTCAACCTCTTCACTTGCCTATCAAAGATTTCTACCGGAACCTCCTCATATGTCAAATTGTCTTAACAACCCCCACAACATCAAGAGACATAATAGCATTTGGGTCACCCACACATTTCCTCAACATAGATACATGAAAGACCGGATGAACCATGTCATTTTATTAGGCAACTCCAACTCATAAGCCACCTTACCAATCTTCCTCACCACCCTATAAGGGCTCACAAATTTTGTACTCAATTTACCCTTTTTACCAAACCCTTCATGGGTGAAATCTTAAAATTGGCCCAATCACCAGCCTTAAATTCAAAGTCCCTTCTCCTTACATCAACATAGGACTTTTGGCGACTTTGGGCTGTCTTCAACCTTTCTCTAATCAACCTTACCTTCTCGATAGCTGCCATAACCAGATGCGGACCCTACAAAGCCATTTCCCCTACCTCAAACCATCCAACTGGGGACCTACAACGCCTACCATAAAGAGCCTCAAAAGGAGTCATACCAATGCTAGAATGATAGCTATTATTATAAGCAAACTCAATCAATGGAAGTTGATCATCCTAACTACCCTTAAGCTCCAAAACACAAGCTCTGAGCATATCCTCAACAGTTTCAATAGTTCTTTTGGCTTGTCCATCCGTTTGAGGGTGAAAGGATGCACGGAGCTTTACCTTGGTACCAAGACCTCTTTGGAAGGACCTCCAAAAGTGAAAAGTGAATTGAGCACCATGATCTGATATGATAGACAAAGGCACCCCATGTAATCTAACTAATAAATGAATGTACAAGCTAGCATAATCTTTAGCACCATATGTAGTCTTAACCGGTATGAAATGAGACGACTTTGTCATTCTATCAACCACAACCCAAATAGAATCAAAACTCTTTCTGGTCTTAGGCAACCTAACCACAAAATCCGTGTTAAGTTGCTCCCACTTTCAAGTAGGAATCTCTATATCTTGGATTAGGCCACCCGACATTTTGATGTTCGGCTTTGACTTGTTGGCAATTATAGCAACTGGACACAAACTTAGCAGTAATCCTTTTCTACCACCCCACCATTAACTTCTCTCAAATCTTTATACATCTTTGTAGAATAGGGGTGAATAGAATAGGAAGAATTATGAGCCACATCAAGAATCCTCTTTCTCAAGTCATCCACATATGGCATACACAACCTACCTTGGTATCTAAGGGCACCATCTACCCCTAGGGAAAATACCTCCACCTTGCCATTTCTCACCAAGTCCTTCAATTCTAACAAGGAGTTGTCAAGATTTTTCTTTGCTTTTACCTCATCAACCAAGGAATATTTTGAACCATCAATAAGCAAAATACCACCATTATCAACCTCTTCCAATCTAACTCCCAATCTAGACAACCAATGAACCTCTCTAGCCGCCTCTTTGCCACCATCATCAATATTAGCTAGGCAATCCGTAAACACCCTATTCAAAGCAACAGCCATAACATTAGCCTTACCAGAGTGATAATGCACACTCATATCATAATCCTTGAGAAGTTCTAGTCACGTTCGTTGTCTCAAGTTGAGGTGTTTTTGAGTGAACACATATTAAGACTCTTATGATCGGTAAACATATCAACATGCACCCCATAAAAATAATGATGCAAAATTTCAAAGTAAATACCACGATGGTAAATTCAAGATCATGAGTAAGATAACTCTTTTCATGCACCTTGAGTTGTCTAGATGCATAGGCTATCACCTTACAATTTTGCATCAAAACACAGCCCAAACCAATTCTTGAGGCATCACAATGCACAACGAACTCTTCTAACCATTCTAGTAGTGACAAGATAGGAGCGGAGACAAGCTTATCCTTCAAAGTTTGGAAAGTTCTTTCACACTCATCAACCACAGAAATTTAGCCTACTTTTGAGTTACCTTAGTCATAGGAGAAGCAATAGAAGAGAACCCACTAACAAACTTTCGATAGTAACCCGCTAAGACGAAGAAGCATCTAATATCTGACATGGTCAAAAGTCTAGGCCAATTTCTAATCACCTCCATATTTTTAGGATCCACCTTGATACCATCCCCTGACACCATATGACTTTGAAATGCAACCTCTTGCAACCAAAACTCACATTTCTCATACTTGGCATACAACTTCTCTTCCCTCAATTTTTGTAGCACCACCCTCAAATGACTCATATGCACCTCCTCACTATGGAAATAGATCAAAATATAATCAGTGAAAACCATCACAAAAAAATCAAGGTAGGGTTTAAAAGACACTATTCATAAGATCCATGAAGATAGTTAGTGCATTGGTCAACCCAAAAGATATGACCACAAACTCATAATGCCCATACCTAGTCTAGAAGGTCGTTTTGGAAATATCATACTCCCTCACTTTCACTTGATGATATCCAGACCTATGATCAATCTTAGAGAAGTGACTAGCCCCTTGAAGTTGGTCAAATAGGCCGTCAATCCTTCGGAGAGAATATTTATTCTTTATGGTGACCCTATTAAGTTGTCGATAGTCAATGCACATTCTAGGGACCCATATTTTTTCTTCATAAATAACATCGGTGCACCCCAAGGTGATTGGCTAGGCCTAATAAAACCCTTCTCCAACAAATCCTTCAATTGCTCCTTTAACTCATTTAACTTCGTAGTAGCCATACGATAAGGGGGAATACAAATGGGTTGAGTACTGGGAAGGAGGTCTATACTAAAATTTATTTCCCTTTCTGGAGGAACACCCGGAAGATCATTAGAGAAGACATCAAGAAACCCACTAACCACCAGAATCGACACTATAGGAAGGACTTTGGACTTAATATCCCTAACCCTCACAAGATGATAGAGACACCCCCTAGAGATCAAGTTTTGGCCTTTAATGCAAGAGATAAATCTACCTTTGACCACCATATCATGATTGTCCCACTCAAGGATGGGTTCATTTAGGAATTGAAATTTGACCCTATGAGCTCTACAATCAATAGTGGCATAGTACGCAAGCAACCAATCCATCCCAAGAATGACATCAAAATCTGCCATATGCAACTCAACAAGATCACAAGGAAAAATTTTATGCAAAATGAAAAGGGGACAATTTCTATAGACCTTTCAAGTAACAATAGATGCACCAATCAAAGTAGACATCTCATAAGACTCACACAACCATTAAACTTTTTAGACAAAAAAGGAGTAACAAAAGAAAGAGTGGCACCTAGGTCTATCAATGCATACACATCAAAATCAAGGACTTTTAACATATCAGTGGTGATATCGGGCACCTCATCTACCCCTTGCCTCCCTTGAAGAGCATAGAACCAATTGTATCTTGGGGTATCACCTTGTTAAACTCTTTTCCCTAAAGGAACCGCATTTGCATCCTAGCCTTGTGCACAAACATCTTTACCCTTATTACTATTTCGTAAACAATCAATCTTTTTATGAACTACTTCTCCATAGACAATCAATCTTCTTATGACCCACTTCTCCACAACTATAGCAAGCATTACTGACCCACGAACATGGGACACCATGCCCTCTACCACATCTTGGGCACATAGCATTAGGCATCACACCACCATCACCTTGGACTCTTGGGTTGTCATTGGCAAACCTTCTAATAGGAGCATGAAAAGACCTTTGACCTTGATGAAACCCCATCCTTGAGACCGTTGAACTTATCATCAAAACGAGCCCTCTTGGCCTCATAACTTCTCCTCTTTCTCAACTTTTCCCCCTCTAATTGTTTGGCATAAGTCATTAGGCGGGACAAATACATTTTATTAATCAACATAGCAGCACGAAACTCCTTATTAACCAAATAAAATACCCCCATTACAAATTTGTTCATTCTAGACCTTGGGTCGGCAACTAATTGTGGAGCATATTTAGAGAGTTGGTTGAACTTAAGGGCATACACCCTCACACTCATATATTCTTGCTTCAAATTTATGAATTCCATCATTTTGGCCTCCCTAAGCTCAAGAGGGAAGAATCATTTGAGAAATGCCTCCTTAAACTCTTCCTGAAGAATCACATTATTGTTCCCCTTCTCCATTTTCCATTGAACATACTATATTTGACACATCCCCTTGAGTTGGTAAGTTGCCAACTCTGCATTCTCTCTGAGATAACACCCATAATAGCTAACACTTTGTACACCTCATCAATAAATTCTTAAGGGTCCTCATCCACTTTAGACCCTTGGAACTCTGATGGGTTCATTCTAGTGAAGTCTCTCACCCTAGAAGCCGGTGTAGGAGCATGAGGGGCTTGGGCCCCTTGATTGATTTTATTAGTAATGGCGTTGGCACGCATGGTGATAGCATCCCAAAATTTGTCATGAGTCGTTCCCCCATCTAGAGGAGCTTGAGGAGCGAGAGGAGTCGCTTGTTCCTTGGGTGCGTGGTCTCTTCTTCATCTTGTGTTAGGCATGACCTAAAAATGGAAAAGAGCATTTCATTAAAGGGTAAACCTTAATTAAATTATATAGCATGACATAGATCATGAAGAAGGGAAACATTTCCTAAAACATCTCGAAGCCTTTTACTCATAGTTGTAGTGCACAACACAACCATGAATAAAACTATAATTAATGCGGTGTGTTGGATTCCGAGGATAATTACAACCTATTACTCTGACACCAAGTTTGTCACGACCCAAGCCTAGGGCCTAGACATGACACATCGAATGGGGAACCCAAAGGGACGCCAAACAAGCCTCTTAACATATCATACACATCCTTGATCACAGAAGCAGTTAAATAACACATAGATAATAAAAAAAGGGCAAGGGACTAAGGGAGTCTTTCATAGCTTAAAACATACAAGAGTCAAGAGAGTCAAAGCTCGTAGCATCATTACATAACTTGTCTAACAACACCTCTAAACTTAGAATTGAGTGGGGGCCAAGAAAACTCTCTAGGATCACCCTCATAGTCAAAAGCATATAATAAGATAAAGTAAGAGTCTTTGCATACATAAGAACAAAAGATATTATCCTCAGAGTTGAGGACTCGCCAAACTTGCTTGAAGAGATAGAACTAGCCACGTCGAGGAAGATGATTAAGTGGAGCAATGGTTCCTACATGGTAAAATCATGTAGGAATAGAATATGCATTAGTACATTTGAATATACTAAATATGTAGGATACAATGCAACAAGAGATAGGCAAAATAATCGAAATGCATAATTACAAAAATAATGAGCATATAGCAATATAACATGCATGAATGATACTTGAAATAAAACATAGTTATATAGAACATATTACATGTGCAGGAAGAGACCATCATCATAGACCAAACAATGTAGTACTTGGAATCCAAGGCATGCCACCCACTTGGAAGGTGGATGAGGTACATACCACCCATCTTTGGTAGTACGGGATTGCCAACACCTGACACGGCCACCACCCGACATGGTGGATGTGGTACATACCCCTCATCTTTAATATGGTCAACTTTCAACAATATAGGTAATTTCCATGATAACAACTCGTATATACATTTCTTTAATCATCATAAAGACACTTAACTCATATATTATGCATTAAGCCTTCAACAACTCAAGAATTCATAACCGGATATTTTATCAAACACTTGGCAGGTGTGAAATGCTAGTATAAAGTCATGCAATTCAAGAGTGAAATCATGTATAAAAACTTGAAGTAAATCAAACCACCAACACTTGGTAATACCCTCATATAATATAAATTTAAAACTTTCATAAAATCTCAAAATAGATCATAGATTCATAGCTCAAAACATGTTTAAACAGTCACACTTTTATGAAACATCAACATAATTCATAGTTGAATTCATAATAAGTAAGACCCATAAGTAAATCAACTTAGAAACATGCAATTCATATTAAAAGGAAGGTTGGGCACCATGGATGAAAGGATCTAATGGTTAAAAGCCACATACCTCAACTTTGTAGAATTTCTTAATGAAGATTTGATTGACAACTTGAAGCTTCAATGAATTCCTTAAGACCCGAAATAAGTTTGGGACCCTTGATTTCGAGTGAAATATTTATCTAAGTGTTTGAGAAGACTTTGGGGAATGTCTTGTATGAAATGGGTTGAAAAATGACTAATTCTAAATATTTTTACGCATGGTAGGGCTTAGGACCAAGGCCTCAAAGCCTTGGACCTAGATAATAAAAACTGCAGAAAAATAAATAGGTTCGCACCCTGGCTGTGTCGCGCCAGGGGCGCGAAAACCTATCTAGAATTTGTCACTTTGAAATTTCAAATTTTGATATGCTTGCTCTAAAATTGGGGTTTGACCCATTCCCCACTTAATTTTCCCCCTAATCACAAATATGAAGTCAGATTTTTTATATCACGCATGAATTTTGAGATATATGGAATTTACGATTATGGACACTTTTGAGGCACATTTTCGGGCACTTTTTAGGTCGTTTCAATGACATCTGTTCTCTCTGTAAAGTACCAATTGAAGAAAATTTGTTAGAAGTTCTTGTAAAGTGATATTCTTTGTGTACGCTTGCTTTCTCAACTTAGTTTAGACTGACTATCTATTTGTTGATGTGAACTTTTGGGCATGGCCACCAGGTTAACGATCATACATCTACCATTTTTCACTAGAATCCTATGTCTAACACTTTTCTAAGGAAGAAACATGGCTACAACATCTAAACTTAAATTAAACATTCTTTTTTTGGTTTTCTAATACAACATCGAAGCTTAAAGAAGATTCATCTGAACTCAAATAGTTGCAGGTTTCTTAACAATTTGGATAACCAACTCTAAGGAACTAGAGTCAGTTGCATAGCCATGAGCAGTGAAGTGTGGCCAGTCAAGCACCTTTAGCTGAAAATTTATACTATATAGGTCAAAAATAGAGCTACACAAAATTTACATGAGGAAGAATTTTATACGAGTTAATGATATGCTGCCAAACTACAACACTTTTGATGCTTAAAACATAGGATTTTGTGTGTTTTAAAGGAGATTTTTGTGGATTTTATGTGTTTTTGTGTTTAGATTTGCAGGATTACAGGTTTACCATGATTTGGGGAAGAAATGCAGAAGTTGCTGGTTTTTGCTGTTGTACGAGACCTTCCACGGGTCATAGAGCATTTTATGAGTCATAGATAGGTTTCATGAGGATTTCCAATGAGGAGCTATTTGCTGAATAGAAGTCTAAGAAATGCAGATGAGTCATTGAGTAGTTTACGAGTCGTAGAATAAATTTCATGCCCTGAGGATCAGAGAAGTGGACTTGCAGGAATGTTATAGACAAAAACCCTTTTAAGGGTCGTAAACAACTCTAGGAGTTGTAAAGGGGTGTCGTAGAAGTGAAGTTCAAAATTCTAGCAGCTGATTACAAGAGCCAACTACTAGCCGTAGAATATAATATGGGTCGTCGAGTACATTTAGTATGGCGTGCCAACTAATTTTTCTAATTTATTTAGGACTTGTTTTAAATTATTATAAATAGGTCTTTTAGGTTATTTTTCGTAAATTCTTACCAGTTCACGTCAGTTTTGTGTAATTTTAGGTTGGTGCTCAAAGAACTCAATATTCTTAGAGAGAAAATTGTGAGAGAGCTTTTGAGAAAACTTGTGGTGTAATTTAATCTTCAAGCTTGTGAGTTTCATTGATATTGGATTTATTGTTCTTAATTTAATTGTGTAATCATAATCTCCTTATCTATACATAGCATGAGTATCTAAATCTATAACTAGGGTTATAAGAACCATAAAGAACTAACAAAGTAAAACCGAATAATTTACAATTCTTGAAAGAGGTATATGCATGTATTAATTAACTCGCTTTGTTTTGCATGTTTTCTAGTTGTCCGCACTATTACAACCCACTTAGTGTTGCTGACTGGACCAAGGTAGTAATGAATAGGAAAAGCGATTAATTAATAGGATTCGATTGATTTGTTCTCGTCAAATCAATCAAGCTGGGCCAATAGGATGTTGCACTAGGACTAATAGGTAATGGTTAGTAATGCACACTATGAAGATAGGACAAGTCGCATAGTGAAAGTCACCTCTCACTTTTTGCCAAAGGTCTTGGTGGACATAAATTATCGTCTTGCATGTTATACACTAGATAAGAATTAGGTTATCCAATGATACTGAATTTGGAAATCATGGCGAACACAATAGCGTAGTTTCTCTCTATTATTGATTTTCTCTTATGATAGTTAGTTATTTTAATTTTCTCATTTATTATTGCAAAAAAACCCCATTTGGGGAATAGAGTTGGGTAACTATTTGGATTGCATGTTGGTGAATTTTCATTAAATCTATGTATTCCCCGTGGAATCGAACCTAACCTTGGTTAGGTTCTTTATCTTGACAACAACTACTTTATCCTTTAAGAAGGAGGGGTAACTTGGGCGACATTAAGATTTTGGCATCGTTGCCAGTGAATACGGCTAGACTTAGTAAAATTCGTTAGTAATTCGAGTGTTAATCCTTAATTCCCTTTATTTTACTTTTGTTAGGTATTTTTGTCTTATTCTAGGGTGTACAAGTACAGTATGCACAACACTTGGAGTCAAGGTAATCCCTTAACTTTGTTTGATCCAAAGATCTACAGAATGATAAGAAGAATGGCCCAAGATAATGCCAACACCACGACAAATGCAGCTCTGAATAGGAATAATAACAATGATAATGGGAATAAGAACCCACCTTTTTGAACAAATATCCTCTACCAAGGATTGATGACCTTTTTTATCAACGTCAATGGTCTAGTCACTTTTCTGAGATTGATCTTTGGTCCGGTTACCACAAAATGAAAGTGAGAGAGTGTTATATTCCCAAGATGACTTTTCGGACTAGATAAGGGCATTTTGAATTGTAATTATGTCTTTTGGGTTGACTAATGCACCGACTATCTTTATGGATCTCATGAATAAGGTCTCTAAACCCTACCTTGACTTGCTTGTGGTAGTTTTTATTGATGGTATCTTGATTTATTCCCATAGTGAGAAAGAACATGTGAATCACTTGAGGGTGGTGTTACAAATCTTGAGGGATGAGAGGTTGTGTGCTAAATATGAAAAATGTGAGTTTTAGTTGTACGAGGTTGCATTTTAGGGGCATGTGGTCTCGAGTAATGGCATTAAGATGGATCCTAAGAAGATGAAGGTGATTATAAATTGGCCTAGACCTTTGACTCCATCGGATATTAGAAGTTTCTTGGATTTTGCGGGTTATTACCAGAGGTTTATGAATGGCTTCTCTTCTATTGCTTCTCCTATGACTAGGTTGACACAAAAGAAGGAAAAAATTGTGTGGACCGATGAATGTGAGAAGATTTTCCAAACTTTGAAAGATAAACTTGTCTCCTCTCCTATATTATCTCTACTGGAAGGGTTGGAAGGGTTTGTTGTATATTGTGATGCCTCAAGAATTGAGTTGGGGTGTGTTTTAATGCAAAATGGTAAGGTGATAGCATATGCCTGTAGACAACTTAAGGTGCATGAAAATAATTATCCCACCCATGATCTTGAATTAGCCGTTATAGTATTTGCTTTGAAAATTTGGCATCAATAATTATATGGTGATCATGTTGACGCGTTTACCGACCACAGGAGTCTCCAATATGTGTTCACCCAAAAAGATCTTAATTTGAGACAAAGAAGATGGTTAAAGCTCCTTAAGGATTATGATATGAGTGTACACTTCCATCCTGACAAAGCTAATGTTATGGATGATGCTCTAAGTAGAGTGTTCATGGGGAGTTTGGCTTATAATGATGGTGGCGGCAAGGGGGTGGCTAGAGATGTTCACTAGTTGGCTAGGTTGGGGGTTAGGTTGAATAAAGTGGAAAATGGTGGGGTAGTGGTTGTTGATGGTTCTAAATCATCCTTGATTAGGAGTTAAAGGCAAAGCAAGATCTTGATTCCACCTTGTTAGAGTTGAAGGCCTTAGTGAGAGATGGTAAAGTCGAGGCTTTCTCCCAAAGGGGAGATGGTGCTTTGAGGTACCAAGGTAGATTGTGTGTGCCAAATGTGGGTGATTTGAGAGAATTGATCTTGAAGTAGGCCCATAATTCATCCTATTCCATTCATCCTAGTTCTATAATGATGTGTAGAGATTTGAGGGAAGTGTATTAGTGGGGTGGTATGAAGAGAGACATTGCCAAGTTTATATCCAGATATCACAATTGCCAACAAGTGAAAGCCGAACACCAAAGGTTGGGTGGACTAGCCTAAGATATAGAGATTCCTACTTGGAAATGAGAAGATATCAACATGGATTTTGTAGTTGGGTTGCCAAGACTAGGAGGCACTTTGACTCTATTTAGGTTGTGGTTGATAAAATGACAAAGTCGGTTCTCTTCCTAACAGTTAAGACCACTTATGGTGCCGAAGTTTATGCTAAATTGTATATATATGTGTTGGTTAGATTGCATGGGGTGCCCTTGTATATTATTTCGGCTCGTGGTGCTAAATTCACTTCATATTTTTGGAGGTCCTTCCAAAGTGGTCTTGGTACCTAGGTTAAGTTCGGCATGACTTTTCATGCTCAAACGGATGGCCAAGCCAAGAGGACTATCCAAACTCTTGAGGATATTCTTAGGTCTTGAATTTTAGAGTTTAAGGATAGTTGGAATGAATATCTTCCACTTGTTGAATTTGCTTACAACAATAGCTACCATTCTATTATTGGTATGACTCCTTTTGAAGCTCTTTATAGTAGACATTGTAGATCTCCATTTTGGTGGCTTGATATGGGGGAGATGGCTTTGCTAGGTCCAGATTTGGTCATGGAAGCCTTAGAGAAGGTGAGGTTGATAAGGTAGAGATTGAGAACAATCCAAAGTAAACAAAAGTCCTATTCTGATGTGACAAGGAGAGATCTTGAGTTTAGGGTTAGTGATTGGGTTTACTTGAAAGTCTCACCGATGAAGGGTGTGGTCCATTTTGGCAAGAAAGGTAAACTAATCCCAAGGTTTGTAGGGCCTTATAGAATTGTAAAAAGAGTTGGTAAGGTTTCCTATGAATTGGAGTTGCCTATGGAAATGAATATGGTTCATTCGGTCTTCCATGTATCTATGTTGAGAAAGTATGTGGGTGACCCAAGTGCTATTGTACCTTTAGATATTGTGGGTGTTGTAGAAGATAACTTGACCCATGAGGAGGTTCCGATGGAGATTTTGAATAGACGAGTGAAAAGATTGAGGAACAAAGATGTAGCTTCTGTCAAGGTCTTTTGGAGGAACTAACAAGTTGAAAGTGCCACATGGGGAGCCGAGGCAGACATGAGAGAGGGATATCCATATCTCTTCCATTCTACTCTAGCTTAAAGTAATAATTAAGTCTCATCTCTAATTTCAAGTCCTACGTTTCAGCCCTCATATAATGTTACATGCATTCATGTTTGTAGTGATAGGCTCGGTGATTTTTGACCTTCATCGTGAGATTTTTGAAAATGATGTTAAGTGCATTGTTGCATTCATGTCGGGCTGAAATCTTCATGACTACACCTTTTATACATGATTCTTTGACATTTGGAGATGAATGTTCCCAAGGGGGAGACATTGAAACGCCCTAAAAATGTGCTTCGAAAATCCCCATAATTATAATTTTCATATATCTCAAAATTCATGCGTGATATAAAAAATTTGACTTCATATTCTTTATCGGGGGAAAAATTGAGTGGGAAATGGGTATAACCCCGATTTTAGGGGTCTCGTAGCGAAAATTAATTTTTGAAAATTTTTCTTATTCAGTGTGCATCTGCGACCAGGCCGCGACGTGGACTGGGCGCTCGCGGCCTGGTCGCGGAGCAGTATAATTTTTGCCTTCATGATGGACTAGTGTTGATTTTTTCTTAATCTTTTGTTTCGGCCCAAGGTCCTTGGGGTCATAGCCCCATGCCCATTTATGTGTAAAAACACTTATACTTAGCTATTTTTCAACTGTATATCACTCAAGACCTTCTCAAAATCCTCTCAAACACTTAAGAAAATATATCATTCAAATTCAAATGTCTCAAGCTTAATTTTGGATCTCAAGAACCCAATTTAAGTTTCAAGTCTCATTCAAGTTTACATCAAGAAAACCTAAGTTTAAGGTATGTGAGTTTCATCCATTGAGTCCAATCTTTTTATTTTATGAAAATTGCATGATTTCAAGTTGTTTTACCTATAGATATCTATTATTATGAAATATGAGCATGAAATATGTTGGGGTGTTGTCAAATGTTGTTAATTATGCTTGAATTTTATTTTAAATCTATATTATGAATTAGTCTTTGTCTATTGAGATTATACATGATTCAAGCTATGAAATTGATGAACTATTGTGAAGTTTTGATATGATTTATATGTTATCCATGATGGGGTTTTACAATGATGTTGGGAGGCTGATTTACATGACTTTAAGATGCATTGATTTCACTATTTCATGACCCATACTCTTGCATTTTGCATGATCTGAACATGTACTCATATGTGCCAACCAAGTGTTTGATAAAATGTCAAGTCAAGAATTATCAAGTTATTTTGCATTTTTTACAAATCAAGTGACTTTATGATGACTATGGGCTATCTAATATATTATGAATTCATGAAATTATCTATGATTATGCAAGTATGAAGTTAAGCCCTATTTCAAGATTTCTACCTCTTGTGAGCCATTTATGTTAAAATCGGTATAATGATTATTACTCTCATGTTCATGTAGGCTCACCATTAGAGGTCAACATGTTTAAGAGCTATTCTTGTCATGTCTACATTTTTACTATAAATTATTAAAGTTATGATTATTTCAAGTATTCCATGGGATTAGACTTAACACCGATGGATTAGATCTTGGCGTGGACTATATTCAATGGTCCATACTCCTTTCCCTAAATTATGTTCCAACATAAGATTATATTTTACCCTTGCAATAATAGTGAATCCATTTAGTGCACTTTATCGTGAAAGCCTTTCCAAAATGGGTCATGTTCCTGTAAGGAGAGTTACTTCATACGAAATGGGTTATGTTCGCGTAAGGTGAAGTATGGTTTATCTTGGCAAGTAGACCACCTCTTTACTAATGAGGTAATCATCGGAATTCCAAGTTGTAGCTCACATGGTCTTATTCTTTGTCAATTGAGGTCTCTTCCCGCACATCTATTATGCTCTATACAATTTGAATGATTTACAAGCATATTTTTACTTCAAGCATTGATCATACATGCTATATTGAGATTATGCTATCTATTGCCTATGGTAATGATTTTGAGTATATTGGTCTATGTCTTGTTGCATTGCATCCTACATACTTAGTACATTCAAATCTATTAATGCATAATTTATTCCTACATGATATCACCATGCAGGGACCGGAGCTCCTCTTGATCATACTCCACGTGGCTAGTAAGATTATTCGAAGATAAGCTTGGAGAGTCCTCAAGTTCGGGAACACCTGTTGCTTCCCTAGAACATACAAGTATACGTGGTCAACCCAAGTAGTAGAATGGCTCTTTTCAGAAGCCGGATGTCGAACTCAAAGGACTTGTCAATTAATTATTTACTATATTATACTAATTCTAATTAT
Source organism: Solanum clarkiae (assembly GCA_011800125.2). Lineage (NCBI taxonomy): Eukaryota > Viridiplantae > Streptophyta > Magnoliopsida > Solanales > Solanaceae > Solanum > Solanum clarkiae. The sequence goes on from JAABOM020000007.1 coordinate 12,753,215, forward strand.
TTATTTAAGCAGTGAATAATTAGCCAAAAGAGATATTTTTATACAATTAATGAATGAATCGATCTAAGATTATGATTTAGCTAATAATCATATTTAGCCTCAATTTCGTCAAATTATTTGATTATCTAGTTGCTAATTCACAAGGTTAAAATTACCTGAATAGGGTT
>JAABOM020000007.1:12794639-12804792 GCA_011800125.2 Solanum clarkiae
GGGGGGGGGGGGGGGGGGGGGGGGGGGAAATTTAATAGTAGAGGGGCATAAAGTGTAAAGGGGTATGCAGATGTGAATAGTTTGTTTCAAAGGGGCATAAACTTAGTTTCCCTATTTAATTTTACTATTGACATTTATTTTTAGTTACTGCATTAATTTTTAGGGAGAAGTGCACAAATACCCCTTTTGATGTCATTTAACTAATATTCACTTCATATTTTCTTTTGCAAGTGTATTCGCTTTGAGCGAAGATCAAACAATTGTATTCGAAGCTTGATAACTAATGTAAGCATGAAGTACTCCTTATTACATTGATTTATATGGTTTTCTTGAGAATTGAATTTGCATGTCCCTTTTAAGCTTGATTTCATGCATGGATAGTTTAACTTATGATCTGATGATAATTTTTTCATGGTTTATGTATGATTCTATCCCAATTTCATGATTTAAGTATGAATTTCAACTAGCCATGCTATTCCTTCAATCCTCATATCATGAACATGCATGAAGGAAAGACTAGACTTATTGAAAAGAGATTATATTTTATTCAGAGTCACCACTGGGAATTGAGTTTTATTATTTCAAGTCATCTTTTTGAATCCATAATCAAATGGAAATGGCTCTTTTATTTTTGGATTTACGAAAATAAAAGACCGGGTAAGGAATTCTGTTGACCGAGAGGAAGGTATTAGGCACCCCTTGAGTCTCGTGGTTCTAGCACAGTCGCTGTAGAAGATAAATTCGCGTCGAGAAAATAATAATTAAGAACAAAAATATCGCGAACAATTTGTAGTATTTGATTTCAAAATGTGAGTGTTACAATCTCTATAAATCCTCTGATTCGTCTTTTCAAGTGTAGATTCAAGGGCTCTTGAGCTTGATCTTGAATCTGGAATTTGTTCTTGAGTTTCATCTTAAGTTCAAGAGCTTTTAAACTTGTTCTTGAACTTGAGTGCTTGAATGTTTGAATTTTTGAACTTTGTAGAGAAATTTGTGGCATTTGATCCATGAGCTTTCTCTAGCTTTTTTGTTAGAATTCTTCTCCCTCTTTGAGTTATGAACACCTCTATTTATAGTTGTAGAATAGAGGAATTATAATAGGAAAGACTTCCCTTCAGCCAATCAAATTTAAGTGACATGACATGTTGGGCTTTAATGAAATGAGTTTGTCATTTTGGCACATGGCATGGTCCCATTGACTTCTTTGTTTGACTTGGCGCGCCACATCATTTGACACGTGGCACCAAGATGAGCCTCTTGGATGAAACAATATTGGGCTTGTTAATTTGGACTCCGTTATTCTAGCCCAAATCAATTAACATGGGTATTAATTAAATCCGTATCTATTAAATATTTAACCCAATTATATTAATCCATAACGTTTATTTGGACTAATATATTCATTAATTTAATATAATTCGAATCATTTCAAAATTTATATTTAATAAATTTTAAATAATTACAAATGCCCCCTACTTCAAGTCTTGTCGAAATATTTTATCATTTGAAGACTAGACTTAAAGTATTAATTTAATATTATAATAATATCTATTATAATGTTATAAAGAATTATTGACATAATATTATAACCTTATTATTATAATGTTGAGAAAATAATAATCAACAAACAAAAATATCACGAACAATTTGTAGTATTTGATTTCAAAATGTGAGTGTTATAATCTCTATAAATCGTCTAATTCACCTTTTCAAATGTAGATTCAAGGACTCTTGAACTTGATCTTGAATTTGAAATTTGTTCTTGAATTTGAATTTGTTTTTGAGTTTGATCTGAAGTTCAAGAGCTTTTAAGCTTGTTCTTGAACTTGAGTGCTTGAATGTTTGAATTCTTGAACTTTGTAGAGAAATTTGTGGCATTTGATCCACGAGCTTTCTCTAGCTTTTTTGTTAGAATTCTTCTCCCTCTTTGAATTATGAAGACCTCTATTTATAGTTGTAGAATAGAAGAATTATAATATGAAAGACTTTCCTTCACCCAATCAGATTTAAGTGATATGACATGTTGAGCTTTAATGAAATGGGCTTGTCATTTTGACACATGACATGATCCCATTGGGTTTTTTGTTTGACTTGACGCGCCACATTATTTGACATGTGGCACCAAGAATGACCTCTTGGATGAAACAATATTGGGCTTGTTAATTTGGACTCCGTTATTGTAGCCCAAATCAATTAACATGGGTTTTAATTAAATCCATATCTATTGGACTTAAATGATTAACCCAATTATATTAATCCATAATATTTATTTGGACTAATATATTCATGAATTTAATATAATTCGAATCATTTCAAAATTTATATTTAATGAATTTTAAATAATTACAGTCACTTTTATCAACCTATACTTGTCTTAAATTATTTTAGGATATATGTCTATGAACCTTAATTTGCTCATTTTTTATATGAAATTATTGATTTTCTGGGTCTCAACTTAAATGCGTCACTGTATTCTTCGTCTAGAAGTTAGAGAAATGATTCTTCTCTACACCTTTTAATAATTTTGTAAGAAAATTTTAATTTAGACTAAAGAACGATAAAAAGTTAATTATTGAACTCATTTGACCATGGTATGTCACTACATCCTTAAAAATTTTTTTTTAGTATCTCCAAGAAGATGTGCAACCACATTCTTTATTGAGAACAAGTTTATTATTTCATTATCATTCACACACACACACATGCATACGTACACGCATGCGCATGCACACGCGCACACGCATACGCGCACGCACACGCACGCACACATGCGTACACACACACATATGTATGTATGTATATTGAAAAATGATACCTGCACTCATTTAAGCACGTACAAGGAATTCACTCAATACGAATGAGGGTCAATGCATGAGAAATCACATCTATTGGAATCATACTATAGGATCACATTCTTGTAGGAAAAAATCTTAACCGACATTTAAGATCATGTGAGCTACTACATGGAATCCAACATAACCCCCTACATTGGCACGAGGAGACCACTTGTAGGGTGGAACTCTGTCAACTTCACATGCATCTTGAATAACATAAATGGTCTACGTGGATCCACTAGCCTAGCCTATAATGGCTCATATGGTGACACATAGTTAATGAGACAAAGGGTTGCTACTAAGGTTCCCTTAACGAACATCACCTCAATGTCACATTCGGTGCTAAGTCATTCCACAGAATCTTTAAAACATAACTTAGTCAATTTATGACACTTAGAACCATAAGTAGTAATCATAGGAGTAGCTCGAACTTAGGAACCACCAAGTGAGAATTGTTCTTTCATCTCAGGGACCTTCTTAAACATCTTTAAGGAATTGTTAACATGCTTATATCTTTGACAAAATATAACTTTAAACTCATCTTTAACGCCCTAATCATTATCATAAATCATGTAAGACTTTACTTGAAACTAGGTGGGCTAGGATTTTAAATGGAACAATCATAAATCACATATTCATACTTAGTTAAAACATGCAAAACAACTCATGCCTCATCATCAACAAAACTAATTATTGGGGTCATCATCAATAACTTAAAACATGCATATACTTAGTAAAAATATCATAGGATATCATAAATATTATTTACTAGCATAAAACATCGTGAAATCATTATAAGCATGCATAATATTTTAAAGGAGCTTAAAGAAAAGGTAAAATACCATAGGGAGGAATTTATGGGTGGAAGGATACCCACAAATCAAACTCACATATTTTGGAAGACTTGTGAAAAACAAATTTGAAGCATTTGAGAAGAGTCTTGAAACCCTAGCCTTGCCTTATCCTTTTCTAGAGAGAATATTGCCTTACGAATATTTTGGAATTGGAAGAATGAAGAAAATGGGAGTTCCTTAGGGTTTGGGGTATGATTTAAGGTCCTAAAGTTCACCAAAATGACTTAGTTTAGGAATATGAATTGCAGAATTGAGAAAATTTCCCTTTACTAAAACTGTTGGATTAATTCTACGAAAGCCTGTTTACGGGTTGTAGATTGAACCACGGGCCGTAGGTCTTATCCATCTTGCTAACTTTTCCAAGATTTCTGAAACTGATTTGCTGACCAAGTCTACAAAACCATTTCTTACGGGTCGTGCATTGACTTATGAGTCGTGGTTGGACTCGTAGAGTCCTTCCACACTTAGTCATTTTACTCATTTTCTTGGACCTCTTCTATGAAGGAATTCTATGGGTCGTACTGTTTTACGAGCCGTGCTGTTAGCTCGTATGTTACATTCCAACAAACTTCAAATTTACTTCATGTTAAGGCCCTTATCCACGAACCTATCTACGGTCCATGAACCTTTCTACGGGTCGTCAAAGAGTGTGTGGGTTACCCTTACCCTACACTTGGAAACTTTTTTCCTTTCCGGAAGTTCATATTTAAGGACAAAACCTCCAGGTCGTAACTCCACCTACGACCCGTAAGTAGCCCTTGTACACTAACTCCTGGTCACTTTTTAGGCCAACTTTCTGCACTCTTAGTCTCCTAAACTAGGGGTCGTTACAAGTAGCTAATATCATCTTTAATTACCCCGAGTCTACTTAGTCATATGTATCTATCTATTTTTCTTCCCGTTTGGGGATAAGTTCTGAGCCTCTGTCAATACCACTTAGTGTCTCGACTCCGGTAGGAGATTTTGAAGTAGTGATCGCATGGGCCAGTCATGCATTGTTACTATTCAGGGGTAGGACACTTGGATGGATCTAGTGTTGCTTGATATGTTGGATTTTGATATTATTCTGGGTATAACTGATTAGCGCCTTATCACGTTGTTCTAGATTGTTATGCTAATACCGTGACATTGGCTATGCCTAGCGTACCCATAGTGGTGTGGCAGGGATCTATTAGTCCCGCACCAGTTGGGTTTATTTCTTATGTCCAAGTCTAGAAGTTAATTTTTACTGGCTATTTAGCATATATGACCCATGTTTATGATGTTTCAGTTGAGACCCCTTCTGTTGATTTGGTTCCAATGGCCAGTGAGTTTCCAAATGTGTTTCCTGCTAATTAATCAAGATTTTCACTTGAGCATGATGTTGACTTTGCCATTGATTTGGAGTCGGGCACTAAGCCCATCTCTATTCCTCCATATTGAATGGCTCTTGCCCGTATAGACTTAGATAGTAGAGCCTTACACCCATGTACATTCCTACCCAGCCATAAAGTCCTTGGTTATCGTTTATGTTCACCAGCATATGCATCGAGTTCTTATAATTAGATATTTGTAGAGTTATATCTTGTTTTATCCCTGCTTTATTTATTGTTCTTACTTAGTCAACCTATGATGCCTATTTGGTACCATATCCCCAGTACTCACCCCATACTTTTTGTATCTGTTTTGTGGTACAGGTCTTAGCACGAGCCAACAACGGTGATTCTTCTTGTGATAGCTATATCCGAAGACTAGTGATGAGCATTTGACGCCCGTGGATCTTTCTAGTCTCCTTCTATGTTTGTGGTTGTCTTTTGTAACTCGAGACTTGCCTTGTATATTATTTTGGTTCTGTATATTTATACAAAGATGTATTATGGTTAGTGTGTTACATCGTGTCTATAATAGATTTGTATAGATAACTTCCAAGTCCTCGGAGGAAATATTTTGCCATTGTTATGCTTATGTATGCCTGGTGCTAGCTTGCTCTTATGGTACGTATTGTTAAACTATTCTATGATGCCGATTACTAGCTGTTTCGAAACAGGGTTATGTTTGCCTATCAAGGGTAAGATAGGCATCATCATGACCATAAAATCGGATTGTGACACTCATTGAGGTTAGGTTTGTAATTTTGCCACACAAAGCAGTACCAGTGAAGAAAGCCAAAAGTATATATACAGACACCAAATAAGCAATAAAAGAAGATTGTTAGAAGTGACACTAATTGTAATGGACAAGGCGCATACAACAAGTGTCAAAGAACTGCACTAACACCGAATTTATCATCTTCAAGAATCAATACATCAAAATCACTGACAGACCATTCAGCAGTAGCCCCTTGGCTGCTAATATATATTTCCGTACCAACATTAATTGAAGTCCATACACGCTTGGCTGCTTTGGTTCCCGGATCCTGCATAAGTAAGATGACAAGGAATGAGTCTTTTCTGTATATCCAGAATACGCCATCTACCAGAGTACTGCAGCAGTGTATATCAACCATTAATGTATACACACAATGCATATGCTTCCTTGCCATCAAGCATTAAGCTATCTCACATCTTTGTAACTTGAGAGGTTTATGAAAAATGAAATACAGTAGAACCGCTTTGATCACAAAAATAACTTTTATGCTTGAATTTTACGTTACTAGTTTTATACAGAGTCGAGATCAAAGAAGAAAAAATTGGATATAAGCAACACAAGCAACCAAATACACCATGCATGTTAGATCCATGGAACCTACTAAGTGAAAGCACTGGACAATCAGCAGCAACACGAAGAAAATGACACTCCCTTCCGCAGAATCCAATGCACAAGATTATGCAAGCAATAAGGTTACCTGGTAAAAGTATAACCGATTAGATAACGCTCCTACATCAAGCTCCCAACTCCTAGCATCCCCAATCCACCCCTCTCCTTGTTTTGAAGGATAACCATGCACTGCCCACTCAGGATGTGGCAGGATTTGTATCAGTTCTTGAGCTTGTGGATTGCTGTATGGGTCACAGATATCATATGGTTTCTCTAAAAAATATGCATTTCCGGGGGCACAATATAGATGATAAGCAGAGTATGGGAATCGAGAAGTATCATTTCTATATATTCTCTCCCCACTAGGGCTAATGTGGTAGGGTGGACATGACACAAGGTTATCAGGACGACACCAATTTGTTGTTGCTGGATTGATGATCATCTCACTGTATCTCGTTACATCTGTTAAAACATCTCCATCACATGGATCTCCACTATTTTTCCAACAGCTTCCAATGTCGAGAAGATAAAACTGGCTATTGGAGCCTCCTCCTTGTCTAACTTCAAGTGTCAACTTTACCTTGAAATTTGGTGACTCTGGAAACTACAAAAAAAAAAAAAAAACAGAAATTGCTTAAAATATTAACTTACAGATCTTATTTTATCTGAATGTGAGAAAAAATCACAGGATGAGACTGGTACCCTGTATATAAAAATCATTCATGACGCTGTAACAAAATAACTATATGCATTTGGTTTGCAATTTTTATAAATTTTACTTTGAAAACCGAGAAATACCCATGGACTAGTAACACATGGTTCAAACATCATTGGATAATGGACCCCCCCACATTTCTCTACTTAAATACCAGGTTTTTGTTCATGGAGGAAAGATTCGAATTCCATGACGTGCACCTAACCACGCATAACTCATTGTGTGCTCTTACCACTACACCAGAGCCCTAGAGGCCTTAGTTCCAGCTTTTTATATCAGTAAAATCCTCCATTTATTCATCAAAAAAATGAAATGATGTCACTATTTTCTTATCCAAGAGGTAAATAGGACAACCAAGAAAAGCAGAGAAGAAAGGATGTAATTCTTAATCTCGAGGGTGAACAACAGGATATTCAATTCCTATATTCAGTAAATTTAGTACGTTTCCTTTTTAAATGAATAAATTTGCAGATATATTGAGTAAGATCTTTCATAGGGAACAAAGTTGTTATCACTAACCTTTTTCATAATTCCACGGCCGCTATAGTGATATCCTCCATTAAATCCTTCTGCTGCATCTGATCTTAGATACAACATAAGCCATGGATACTTGGATGATGTCGTCAATTTATTTGAGATAATCCAACTACCTGTGCATAAATTCTTATGCCATGAAACTGAAAAAAAAGATTTTCCATCTACACCGGCAGTTAAATTGGCATCAAGGTCATACGTTCCATAGAAGCCTCCGATCAAAGATGATTGTTCTCCATTGAGTATCCTTGAGTAGTTATGGTACACAAGGGGCTGATTCATGCAGCCCTCACCAAAACATGGAAAAGTTCTACCAGTCACTATCTTGGAAACTTTCTTACCATTTTCAGGACAAAGAGTTGTATTCTTGTCAAAATTTCCATTTTTAAGCATTAACATCCAATAATACCATGGGTCAGAAGAATCATGCACTTCACAAAGTGAGCCAAGGTACCATTCCTTTTCCACAGCATAAAGATCAGGATTCATGTCAGCTTTATAACTCCCATCTAGAAATTCATCTCCAACTCCTAATCTATTGTCTACTTCTGTCACTTTGTGGTGTACTCTACAAGTGCTCCGGTTTCGATGAAGTGGACCGCGCGAAATATCTTGGTGACCTCACCATAAAAGCAAAACCAATAAGAGGTTGCAGATCATAACGTTGTTCGATGCTAGCATTTACACAAGGCATTAAGTCTATCATTCATGTAATTGAGTTCATCAAAATTCAAACAATATCCCATCAAATCTTTCTGCTTTTTATTCATCTTGGAAAGCAGATTGTGTAACAAAACTATATTTAGAAAAGGGAACAGAATGGGAAGACCCGAGAAGGATAGACACTTCAAGGAAAAATTTGACAGTTAACGTTGAACATAGTCGTAATGATGGTTAGTGGATAAAGGTAACTAAATCAGGTTCAGGCTCCTTTCAACCACAATGGCTGTCAACTGACGGCAATGATGAAGTTCTGACAGTTGGTAACAGCTTGGGGCAGTATGAGAGCTTCTTGAAATATGATGAGTCACAACTTTGTTTGGATCAGTCTGATGTATGACAATTTTGACATCCATCAAAATGCTAATCCCAATTTGGATAAATATCATCAAATTTGTTTTACTCACAACAAAAGTTAAAATCAAATATTAACTTGTATTTGTTCAATAATTTGTGGCACTGGATCACACCTCACGGCTCATGCAGTCCTTTAGTCGGATATGCCCAGGAACAAAATTTCCATCCTTCTATATTATGGATCCAAAGGTTAAAATTTTATTTCCCCGCTCTCCATCTAGCTCTAGAGCACATCATTTTTTAGTGGATACTTTGTCCTTCCAATATCATTCTCATAACCGCCGGGTAGTCAATCAATTGCAGACTCAGATGATATTTATACATGATAATATTATCATTCTCCACCACTTAAAAAGACAACAATGTCATGATTAGGAGTTGTTTAATATAATATGCAACAACATATCAACTCATTTATTTCTAGGAAGCTTAGGCACTAAAGAAAAAATAATGTCAATAATAATGATTCTACTATTTCCCCAAGTCAAGTCTATACCAAATGGTTCATCCTTCCCTCTATTTTTTATTTTGAGATGTCAGTAAACAATAAAATTTTGCAAACTGCCTCCTTCAAAACATAAAGGTCGCAAGCTTTCCAATAAAGAACAAAATTGAATTAAAACTTTTTAGTTATCAGGAGTGCAATAAAATAACTAGTGTAAACCTGTGACAGAAGAACAGTGAAGATCAGCACAGTCAGCAAGCCTGGGGCTTCCCATATTGGGAGCCTCACTTCCAACTTCATTGCAGAAATTCCAAGCTTCAAACGCAAATCTTGCATTTGGGTTTTTCATTCCAGGGTCACCAATCGCAGAAACATATGAATCATGGATTAAAGACGCTGCACAACCCAAATCAAAAATATGAAGAAGCAGACTGAAAAGTAGAGATGATGACAACAAAGCCATGACTATTTCACTCATCAAAACAGCAACAACCATGAATTTATGCTATGTGTTGTTTCATTTTCAGGGTGCTTTCGATTGAGAATTAAGGAACAAAAAGGGCTTCCCTTTCCCTTTACCCATTTTGCCGTGCAAGCCAACTGTCCAATTTAGAAGAAAACAGCTCTTAGGAGCCGTACGGCAGGCTGTATCAGGGATAATCCATGAATAAGCTATTTTAGGATGTATTAGGACAAATAATCCATCTATTACCTATTGGTAATACTCCCTATGTTTGAATAGAAATTTGGATCTATATATTAATTAATACAACTAATATCATAGATTTAATACTATGGGATTATATATAAAATAAAAATATTTTTCAATTTTTTATTTTTTTTATTTCTTAATTTTATGTTTTATATTTGTAGTTTTGTATTAATAAATTTATTTATATAAATTATTTTATAAAATTTTTTTATTTGCGAGTTAATATTTTCGTAATATAAAAATAAA
>JAABOM020000007.1:12818372-12870354 GCA_011800125.2 Solanum clarkiae
GTCCTTCTCCTTTGCCTTTGATCCTCCAATTTCTGTGCAAAAGCTTGCATTCTCGTTATATCCATGTCTTTGTTAAAGGAAGCAATAGTACAATATCTGACCAAATACGTATCTGATCTATCCACATATCGATGAAATCTATCCTCCATAGTAGAAACTACATAGGAGCATACCTGGACAGGGAATTAAATTAAAGTCTATACTCCCTCACGCTCATATTCCCTTGGTGGAGATTCAAGAACTAATCTGCATGGGCCTCTCGGATCTCCAATGGCAAGTAATGGTCAAGAAATGCCTCTTTGAACTCCTTCCAAGTAGTTCGGGGTGCATTTATACCCTTGGATTTCTTCCAAGATTCATACCACAATATAGCAACACCTTCAACCTATATATCACTAACTCGACAGCTTCTGTACCACTCACATGCATAACATCTAAAGTGTGCTGAATCTGATCAATAAAGTCTTGGGGATCTTCATTAAGATCTGACCCAGTGAAGGATAAAGGGTCCAAATTAAGGAAACCACATATTCTTGTGACAACTACCCTATTCGCGCCACCTGTACCTATAACTGTACCTTCCTATCTTTGACTTTGGCCAGCAACTATACAGGTCAATAGTTGGACTGCATTTCTCAGATCCTGTACGCTAGCATCAATAGGTGGTTTTGGGGGAATTTCACTACTTCCGGGTTCATCAGGAGCTGGAGGAGTTGGAGATGTCTGTGATAGACTCCTCTTGAACCTCATTTCATTGTCTCACCTGACTGGGTATACTAAACATCACCTCTACTCCCTTCCCTTTACCTTTATTTTGTCTAGTTTCTGGCATACTTGCTGTACAAAATAATTTAGGAGTTAGATATAATGCACCTATTATACTTAGCTCTATGGCACGATCTAAAGAATGATAAGAAAGTAACAACTCCTAAATGCCACGTAGCCTCCTGCTTATAAATATGGTGCACAACACATTGATAAACAAGACTCTACATAGACACGGCTTTGTAGACTTCCTAGGATGACCCGCTCTGATACCACTTCTGTCACGCCCAATGTCCCGTTAGGGCAGACTGGCACTCGTTGCCCATAAGGCCCGGGAGAACTAACCTGTATCCATGTGCTTTCTATACATATCATAAGGGATTTCTACATTTGACATGCCTTTAAGAAAATAAACAGTGATAAGAAGCCAAAAGGAAATGCATATGGCTAGGTCGTTGGGCCCATGGTGTTTAAAGTACGAGACATGACCATACTTTAATTTACATAGTCTACAAAGCCTCTAAATAAGGAAAGGTATTTGATAAGGGTCCGGACAGGCCCCTTCTCAACTAACTGTACAACACAAAATATAAGCTCTAGACATGCAAAGCTCTGAAGAAACCTGGAGCTTGGTAACAGCAACTGAAAATCCTATACTCCTACTAGGGAGAGCTACTAGCACCTGTAACTACAGCATGAAATGCAGGTCCCCTGTAAGGGACGTCAGTACGAGGTAATATACTGAATATGTAAGGCAGAAAATACTGTATATGAAGTAATTACTCAAATCAAACTATGCACTGGTGTAGGATAACAAACCACCTTGGGGGATTATGTACTTTATGTTCTTTTTATTACTTTACCTCTACTATATAGTGTGTGCACAACATGTAATACGAATGTCCAGCTGATCAGCGATAAATCTATATCAGGACCGGCACTGGCTAGGCTTTTCCTTTAACCCCTTAGGCTATCCCTTGTGATAGGATCGACCCTGGCTAGGTGATTCTTCCACCCCTCGGGTTACCATCCATCAATAAGCAATATACTTTACTTTATCTTTCAGTTACTTTTGAGATGATTGTTTTGGTGGTCATAATATTGGAGTTGTAGGACTGTAGCTACAACATATGACATGTAAATAATCACAAAAGACAACACCACATTGAAAGGAGTAAGTTACACATATAATGAAATGCATAGAAGGTGGAACAACATATGAACTTTATTTAGTAGAATGAATTCGTGTATCTTGGTATCCAAGCATGTGTGCAGATTCGAAGGTGACTGTATATGGGAGCATATGAACATGTGAAAGTGTTAAGACACGGTTAATAGTTGTGTTGGAGTTGGTAAGTGCCTTTATGTACCAAGGAGAGATCTATGTTCCATGCCAAATAATACGAAATCAAGTAGCCTTACATACCTTAGTGTATGACCTCGTTATTACCTCGAGATAACCTTCCCTTCCTCCAAATATTTATCTACAACATAGTAAGTGATAAAACTAGCATTAGCAGCCAATAAATATATCTTGGCAACCCAATATCATAAAAAGACACACATGGGCAGCAAGCGGATAATTATAAACCCGAGCGTATTCTTTCAACCTTTCCACCCTTAATCGTATTTCCTAATAAATATTATCATATACATATTGTGTGAAGCCTGTTTTAGTGCCATAATAGCCTTACAACAGCCCCAAAGCTCAATCCATAACAATTTTATGCAACATACCAATAGGCGGCTTAACGTTACATCCCTTCGCTACATTACGACATTGACGATTTCAAAACTTTACCAACTTCAACCAAACTGTTCCCACAACATTTATACATACAAATAGTCCTAGAACAGTTCAAAAATAGTCCTCAAAACAGGTGGAGAATGTGAGACCATAGTCCTTAATCAATCAGCCCACAAGTTCCTGTTACGAGTACAATTACGATATCACACAAGAACTCAATTTTGCGGACTGTAAAATGGTGCAGCAGCCCTTATAAATCATTATAGAGCCAATACTCATTAAGAACAGTAGACTCCCTTCATAACTAATCCAACCAAAAAGAGAAAATCTTCCAAATAAATAAGAAAAAATGTATAACAACTTTTGTAACACATGTTGTCCAACAATTTCAGCATAGATATAACCAACATAGTCTCTTGTTTTGCATAAGAAATCCATACGAAAGACACAACTATAATTACTTACCTTTATCTTCAAGGTTGAAGGCCTCCTTAAGAACCCTAAAAGCTCTCTTTGGTTGCTTTACATTGTTAAGAAGTGTAGAGAGAAAGCCTTAAGAAAATCTAATTTTTTTTTGTCAAGTTGAATGACTTGAGTGAGCTGATTTTAAGCTCCTTTTAAAGGAGAACTTGGCCAACTTAACTTTCTCATTTTAAGCCTTATATTATCAAGAAATCAAAGTACCATTTTTCCCCTTTCACTTGGGACTTATTGGGTTCAAATTGGTTGGGCCTTCGCTTCCTATTTTGTTTCCTTTCTCTTAGTTTTAGCCCAACACACCAAGTGAGTTTTGTTGTACTTGGGCCCTTTATCTATTATTCTTGGGATGAAAATATAGTCCATTTGTGATGCTAAAACATGGACTAAAGCATAACCCTTAATACGGACTTTATTAATAATCGGACTTAGATAAATTCGCCGTCGGGCCTCGTCTCCATTTAGCTAGCAAATTTAAGCTAAGAAAGTAAGTGACTCACCTGGTAGCTTCCTAAGTCTTACAAGCACCTCACTTCTCTCACTTCATTTAAGGCCATGATCTCGTCAATTTGACTTAAAACTTATTTACACTCGACCTTCTTCAGCGTTAGACATACATATCGCCCTTTAATTGGAAATTCAAGCACTTTAAAAATTGGCATTATTTTGACCAAACAATATCACATTTCATTTGTATAGTACTAGTATTGTAAGATGTGGGGTATTACACATAAGCAATGGATAGCATAATAATAATATGACACGTACAAATGATACATGCTGTAAAACAAGCTTATATAGGACATATAACATGTGAAGGAAGAGATTATCATCATAGACCAAGCACCTTAGTACTTGGAATCCAAGGTAGACCACCCTTTAGAAGTGATTGAGGAATCAACCCCTCAACTGGTTGATGGACATGACCACTTCCATTGGAAATGAATGAGGTATCAACCCCTCAATTGGTTGATGTCTTACCACCCCCATCTGAGGAAATTGAAGTATCAACCCCTCAATTAGTTAACGGACATGACCACCCTCTGCGAAAAGTGATTGAGGTATCAACCCCACAATTGGTTGATGGCTTACCACCCCCATCCGACGTGATTAAGGTATCAACCCCTCAATTGGTTATGGTCAACTCACAAAACTACAGATACATACCATGAAATCATCACATAAGTACCATACTTTCATCATCATAAAGTCATTTAACTCATATGAAAAGCATTAGGCCTTCAACATCTCAAGATACATTAACCATACATTTTATCAAACACTTAGTGGGTGTAAGATGCTAGTATAAAATCATTTAATTCAAGAGTGAAATCATGCAAGTAAACTTGAAGTAAATTAACCCACCAATAGTAGGTAATAGCATCATGCAATATACATCAAAATCCTTCATCAAATCTCAAGATAGATCCAAGATTCATAGCTCAAAACATGCTCAAATAGTCACACTTTTATGAAACCCCAACATAGTTCATAGTCAAGTTCATTGTAAGTAAGACCCATAAGTAAATCAACTTAGAAACATGAAATTTACGTGAAATGGAAGCTTGGGCACCATGGGTGAAAGGACTAATGGTTGAAACCCACAAACCTCAACTTTGGAGATTTCCTTGATGAAGATTGAGATGAGAACTTGATGCTTGAGTGATTTTCTTAAGATTCGTAATGAGTTTTGGCACTTGGAATTTGAGTGAAATATTTGTCTAACTATTTGAGAGAGTATTGGGGAATGCCTTGTATGATATGAAGGTGAAATATGGATAAGTATAGGTATTTATATGCATGGGGAGGCTTAGGCCCAAGACTCAAAAGCTTTGGACCGATATTAAAAAATTGGCACAAAAATACACAGAGGCGTGCCCTTAGCGTGTCAATTTATCTCGAAATTGCAACTTAGGATTTTTTTAATTTTGATACAGTTGCTCTAAAATCAGGGTTAGACCCTTTTATCGCTCAATTTTGCTCCCTGATCAAGAATATGAAGTTAGATTTTCGATATCACACACGGATTTTGAAATATATAGAAATTATAATTCCGACCACTTTTTCGGGTAATTTCAATATCTCCCCCTTGGGAACATTCGTTCCTGAATGTCAAAGAAACGTATATAAGAGATGTATACAAGATTATTTTAGCCCACACAAGTATGCAACAAAGCACTTGAACATCACTTTTAAAATCTCAACATAAGTATAAAAAAAATTACTATGAACTTGTCAACATAAACATGAATGTATGCAAATGACATAGGGGCTAAAACATAAGACTTGAAATCACATAGAGGACTTAGAATTAGTACCTTAGGCTTGAGTAGAATAAAATAGATAGGGATATCGTTTTTGCATGTATACTTCGGCCTCCTATGTAGCACTTTCGATTTGTTGAT
Organism: Solanum clarkiae; assembly: GCA_011800125.2. Taxonomy (NCBI): domain Eukaryota; kingdom Viridiplantae; phylum Streptophyta; class Magnoliopsida; order Solanales; family Solanaceae; genus Solanum; species Solanum clarkiae. The sequence goes on from JAABOM020000007.1 coordinate 12,823,767, forward strand.
TCCTCCAAAGGACCTTAACGGAAGCCACATCCTTGTTTCTCAACCTTTTCACTTGTCTATCCAAGTTCTCTACTGGAACCTCTTCATAAGTCAAGTTGTCTTCAACCACACCCACAACATCCAATGGGACAATAGCATCCGGGTCACCCATACATTTCCTCAACATAGACAAATGAAAGACCAGATGAACTAAGTCCATTTCACTAGGAAACTCCAACACCTAGGCCGCCTTACCAATCTTCCTCAACACCTTATAAGGACCCACAAATCTTGGACTCAATTTACTCTTCTTACCAAAATGAACCACACCCTTCATGGGTGAGACTTTCAAATAGACCCAATCACCAATTTTAAGTTCAAACACTTTTCTCCTCACATCGGCATAGGACTTACGATGACTTTGGGTTGTTTTCAACCTCTCCCTACTCAACCTTACCTTCTCCATAGCCTCCATGACCAGATCCGAACCCAACAATGTCATTTCCCCTACCTCAAACCATCCAATCAGGGACCTACAACGTCTACTATAGAGAGCCTCAAAAGGAGCCATACTAGTGCTAGAATTATAGCTATTATTATAAGCAAACTCAATCAATGGAAGATAATCATCCCAACTACCCTTAAACTCCAAAATACAAGCTCTAAGCATATCCTCAAGAGTTTGGGTAGTTCTTTCGGCTTGGCCATCCGTTTGAGGGCGAAAGGTCGTACTGAGCTTACCCTTGGTACTAAGACCTCTTTAGAAGGACCTCCAAAAGTGTAAAGTGAATTGAGAACCACGATCCAATATGATAAACAAGGGCACCCCATGAATTCTAACCAACTCATGAATGTACAATTTAGCATAGTCTTTGGCCCTATAAGTAGTCGTAACCGGTAGGAAATGAGACGACTTTGTCATCCTATCAACCACAACCAAAATAGAATCAAAATCCTTTCTAGTCTTAGGAAATCCAACCACAAAATTCATGTTAATTTCCTCCCACATCCAAGTCGGAATCCCTATATCTTTGGTTAGGGCACCCAGCCTTTGGTGTTCGGCTTTGTCTTGTTGGCAACAATGACAATCGAACACAAATTTGGTAATGTCTTTCTTTATACCACCCCACCAAAACACTTGCCTCAAATCTCTGTACATTTTTGTAGAACCGAGGTGAATAGAATAGGAAGAGTTATGAGCCTCATCAAGAATCTTCTCTCTCAAGCTATTAACACTAAGCACACACAACCTACCTTGGTACCTAAAGGAACTATCTCCCCCTTGCGATAAAACCTCCACCTTGCCATCACTCACCAAAGCCTTCAATTCTAACAAAGAGGGATTAAGATCTTGCTTTGCTTTTACCTCATCAACCAAGGTAGATTTTGAATCATCAATAACCATAATGCCACCATTATCAACCTCTTCCAACCTAACTCCCAATCTAGCCAACCGATGGACCTCTCTAACTACCTCTTTGTCACTACCATCAACATGAGCTAGACTACTCATAGACACCCTACTCAAAACATCCGCCATGACATTAGCTTTACCGGGGTGATAATGCATACTCACATAATAATCCTTAAGAAGTTCTAACCACCTTCTTTGACTCAAGTTGAGATATTTTTGAGTGAATACATATTGGAGACTCTTATGATCGGTGAACACATCAACATGCACCCCATATAAATAATGATGCCAAATTTTCAAAGCAAATACCACTGCAGCTAATTCAAGATCATGAATAGGATAATTCTTTTCATACAGATTGAGTTGTCTAGAGCATAGGCTATCACCTTACAATTTTGCATCAAGACACAACCCAAACCATTTTGGGAGGCATCACAATACACAACAAACCCTTCCAACTATTCCGATAGAACAAGATAGGAGCGAAAACAAGCTTATCCTTCATGGTTTGGAAACTCTTTTCACACTCATCGGTCCACACAAACTTAGCCTTCTTTTGAGTCAACTTAGTCATGGGAGAAGCAATAGAAGTGAACCTATTCATAAATCTTTGGTAGTAGCCCGCTAAGCCCAAGAAACTTCTAATGTCCGATAGGGTCAATGGTCTAGGCAAATTTCTAATCACATTTGTCTTTTTTGGATCCACCTTAATATCATCTAGCGACACCACATGACCTATAAGGGAAACCTCCTTCAACCAAAATTCACATTTTTCATACTTGGCATACAACTTCTCTTCCCTCAATCTTTGTAGCACTACCCTCAAAAGAGCCACATGCTCCTCCTCACTATAAGAATATATCAAAATATTGTCAATGAAAACCAGCATAAACAAATCAAGATAGGGTTTAAAGACCCTATTCATAAGATCCATGAAGATAGTTGGTGCATTGGTCAACCCAAAAGACATAACCACAAATTCATAATGTCTGTACCTAGTCTGGAAGGCCGTCTTGGAAATGTCACACTCTCTCACCTTCACTTGATCATATCCGGACCAAAGATCAATCTTAGAGAAGTAACTAGCACTAAGAAGTTAGTAAAATAAATCATCAATCCTTGGTAGAGGATACTTATTCTTTATGGTGACCCCATTAAGTTGCCGGTAGTCAATGGACATTCTAAAAGACCCATCTTTCTTCTTCACAAACAACAATGGTGCACCACAAGGTGGTTGGTTAGGCCTAATAAAACCCTTCTCCAACAATTCCCTCAATTGCTCCTTCAACACCTTTAACTTCGCCTGGGTCATACAATAAGGGAGAATAGAAATGGTTTGAGTATCGGGACAGAGGTCTATACCAAAATCTGTTTCCATTTCGGGAGGAACATTGGAAGGTCACTAGGAAAGACATCAAGAAACTCATTCACCACCGGAACTGACTCTATAGAGAGGACTTTGGACTCAACATCCCCAACCCTCACAAGATGATAAAAACACCCCTAAGAGATTAACTTTGGGGCTTTCATGCAAGAGATAAACCTACCTTTGACTACCACATCATGACTTTCCCACTCAAGAACGGGTTTATTTGGGAATTGGAATTTGACCCTATGGGTTCTACAATCAATAGAGGCATAATAAGCAAGCAACCAATCCATCCCAAAAATGATATTAAAATCCACCATATCCAGCTCGACAAGATCACAATGTAAGCTTTTATGCAAAATGCAAATGAGACAATTTCTATAGACCTTTCTAGCAATAATAGATGCACCAATAGAAGCGACTATAACCACCACCCTTGGAGTTAGACAACCCACCATCATAGCGGGCCCTCTTAGAATCCTTCACCCTCTTCTCCTTGAGTTTTTCCTCATCAATCTATTCAGCATATGTCATGAGCTTGGAAATGTCCATATATTGAATAAGCATAGTTGTATAACATTCTTTTACAACTAAATCAGAGATCCCATAACTGAACTCACAAGCGTAAGAGCATACTTGGAAAGCCTTATGAACTTGAGGCTAGAGTCCCTCATGTCATACCACCCTATTTGAGGTTGATAAATTATGTCATCTTAGCCTCTCTAAGTTCAAGGGGAATGAAATGATCCAGAAAGGAAAATTTGGACTCTTCCCAGTTAACCTCATCACCACAAACCCTCTCCACCAACCACTGGGTATACCACACTTGAGCCATATCCTTCAATTGATAAGAAGTTAGCTCTATAATAGTTATCACCTAAAGAGTTTATCAATGAAGCCTTGAGCATCTGCATTAGCCTTTGATCCATAAAACTCTGGAGGATTCATCCAGGTAAAATCTCTCACTCTAGCAGCTGGTGTAGGAGCATGAGGAGGAAGATTACCCAATCTAGCGTAGGTGGTCATCAATTGGGAAAGCATGGCAATAGCAATACGGAATTCACCATGACTGATTTGCTCTCCCATAGGCTCTTGAGGAATATGGTCCTTATTAATCGGGGCCTATCTTGATAGATGAGCTCTTTGTGGAGGCATCTTCTGTAATGTAGCAAGGACATCATTAGAGTTAGGAAGCCTTAATACATGATTCAAAGCATGACATAAGACATGAAGAAATGAGATAATTCCTAGAATGCCATCATAGCCTCCCACTCATAGCCACGGTGCACTTCACACCCATTAATAGGACTCTACTCGAAATGACATGTTGGACTCCAAGGATCATTTATAAACCTAGTACTCACATACCACGATTTTCACGATCCAGACCTAGGGACAAGGAGGGATATGGTGAATGGGAACTCGAGAGTCCCAAACAAGCCTCAAAGTATCCAAATTCACATCATCGATTCGGAAGAGTATACTATAGTAGTAAACATATACTTTTAAGGGACAAGAAAGTATAAATCGCATTATGGGGATATCATAGGGATAGGGATTTGCGTGGAGTCACATAGCACATAGCATATAGAAACTATGGGGCGGGTAAGTATGACTCACTCTATAGGGATAGAACTAGACTTAGGATTTTCCACATTTCCACATCATATCGTAAACAAACATCATAATATCCATATTCAATATACATCTATAACCATAATCTCCAAATAGCAAACATAGCATATACACGTACAAGAGTTTACATGTTGTCCAACAATGCCTCTAAGTCAGAGAATAGGACGGGGGCCAAGACATGTCTCGGGCTTAGACTCAAAGTAAATAAAACATAAATTGAAGCAACATAATAGGTAGATGGATGATGGCTTGTCTTTGGATGATAGGACGCACCACAACTACATTTACAAATCTGAAGTAGCCATCAAAATCTGGTCCCTTCGTGGTTAGATCATGTAGGCAAAAAGTATATGTTAGTACATTTAAATACTAAGTATGCGAGCATACTATGCATATGAACTTATTAAATCTGCTTTCAATGTTAGATGACAAGATCACATATATAAAAAGTATAGAAGCAAAGATGAGTAATATATCAATATGCCATGAAATCCAAGATACATGCAATGCCATAATACTTCAACATAGAAGGGATGAGACCTCAACTGACATATAAGACCAAGCAAGCTATTACTTAGAATTTTGATGTCTTCCCCACATCAGATAAGAGGTGATCTACTTATCAAAGGTAGACCACACTTCTCTTTATGGGGCTCCCATTTCAAAGAAACAACCTTCCTTATGAGTCTCCTATTTCAGATAGGATTTTAATTTATATCAAATCAAAGTAGAAACTGTACCTTATGGGCCTCTATTTTAGTAAGAGTCACCATAATCAAATACCTATTGTGGCAAATAGTTATGGGACATGGGTACTGGACCTTTAGAGATAGCCCCCCTCCCACAAATCCGCTCGGTATTAAGTTATCATCCCACAAGAATATATATATGTATACATGCTTTCAAAAGAGTAATAAGTCATTTCAAATCATTTCAATGCATAGTTGGGCTTAAAAGCCAAAAATTCTTCAAAATCATTCATACTTGGGCTAAAAAAAAAGTCAAATCATACTTCAAATCAAACCTTCATGCATAGGAACAGACCATTCACATATATCAAAATGGTGTAAACACCCTAAGTTTCTCAACCAGCCATATGCTAGACATTTATATGATCACATTCTTGTCATAATCAAATTCTCATCAAAATCATATTTACAAACATAATTGGGTCATAGCCCACTTCATAATCTTCATAAAACCAACGCTCATGTATTGGATCATGCCATGACTAAAGGGAGGATAGCATGGGTAGTAGAGATTCAAACTTAAATCAATAATACAATACAAAATTCAAGTAAATCCACATTTAAATCATACTTTAGATTACTCATGCTTAAATCAAACTTGAACGGGACAATGCATATTCAAATCTTCATAATATTCATGCAATTAAACATATAAAAGCTTAAATCACTTTGAAAACAACAACTAAACGTAGCCCATATCTCCATTGTATCAAGTAAACAATAGCCTAAAAGGCAAATGTTTAGAGTAAGCTTAATTTTATAAAATCGAGTGCAAAAGAGTTTGGATTCTTCATAGTTGAAAGGAACCATAAATCAATCTCGCAGCCTTAGCTGACCAAGAAGAAATAAGAGAAATTTGATTGAAGAAAAAGACTCTTCCTTAAGCTCTAAGCTAATCTCCAATAGCTCACTTGAGTGAAGCCTTCAGATGAGAGTGTTGAATAATTCTAAGTGTATGAATTAAATTTGAATGGGAATAGAAGAGTATAGGTCTTTTGAGAGGCTTAGGATAGGTTTGAAAGTCAAAAGAACTTTCAGGAATAGCCAAAATTAAAAGAAATCCATTAATGAAATGGATGTCAAAAAGTTGTAAGGGGTCCCAAGTGAAGCTCCAGGGACCATGTAGGGGTCACACGGACCGTGTGTCCACCCGTGTGGCTTCACTTAGAAAAATTCATCGCTGACGAACTTCCAAGATGGTGATTCCATACTTCCAGAATTTCTGGACCAACACCCATATGGGACACCATACGACCCGTGTAGGGTTCATCTGTGAATGTCCTTGGCCAAAATATGGTTGTCAAGTCTAAGTCTCCTCTCACGAGCCATCACATGGCCAGTGAAGTGTCACATGTGTCGTGTGGTGCTAAGTGATGAATGCCTTGATCTTAAACTCCAACTTAAAGCCAAGGGCCACCTCAACGCTTCTCCACATAGCCAGTAATGAGTAATACGACCCGTGGAGACCCTGTAAGGACTCAAACTTTGTATGAATTTAATGGTGCTTGGAATTTGGCTTTGGGAAGTTTTTTACCAAGGTGATGCCTTAAGGACACCTCCATGGGTCGTGTGACTCGCCAAGGGCCGTGCATAGGAGCCTTGAGGTGGCCCATGGCCTTGTATGTAGAGTGTTCGCCTTAACGTTGGAGGTCAAAGATAAGGTTCACACCACATAGATCCCATACGGTCCATGTGGCTCTTTATGGGTCGTGTGGTTGCTCGTGTGATGTAGCCTTAGGCTTGAAAACCACATTTTTGGCCAAGGCACTTATCACATGAACCTTATATGGTATGTATAACACTTCACAGGCTATATTGCCCCTCAAATAGGCATTGGCGTGAAAATTTTCTAAGTATAGAGACGTCAGTGGAATGTTTGTGTTAAGTGTGGCTTCACAGAAGGCCATATGGTTCACTTGCCTTTAAACGATCCGTGCAAACTTGGTATGGGACCCCTAGGAACATTTTTCTCATATGTTTCATTAATGGATTTCTTGTAATTTTGGTTACTCCTAAGAGACGTTTGTGACTTTCTATGTTATCCAAAGACATTCAATTGACCTATACTCTTCTTCTCTCATTCAAATTCAATCAACACTTAGAATTTGTTCAAGCCCTCTTATAAGAACTCCCCTAAAGTGAACCTTGGAGGATTATCTTGAAGCTTAAGGAAAGGGCTCTTCTTCATCAAACTCATGGTGTTTCTTCCTTATTAGCTAAGGTATGTGAGATTGATTCATAGTCCCTTTCAACCATGAAGACTCCAAAATATTTTCACTTGATTTTCGTGAAATTGGGCTTACTTTAATTATGGGTTTTTAAGATTATTATTTATTTGATCAATTGAGATATGGGCTATATATTATTGTTGATTTTAAGGTGATTTAAGCCCTAATATGTCGAATTGCATGATTAATCTAAAGATTTGAATATGCATATCTCCTTTAAAGTTTGATTTAAGCATAGGTAATATAAATTATGATTTAAATGTGAATTTACTTATTGATTCACTTGAATTTCATATTATATTGTTGATTGAAGTTTGAATCTCCATTGCTCATGCTATTCTTATCTCATTCATGGCATATGCATACATGAACTATAGTTTTCATGAAGTTTATGATATGGGCTAATCCCAATTATGATGATGTCTGTGTTTTCAATGAAAGTATAGGTATAACAAGAATATGATCACATAATGTCTATGATATGAGTCTTTTAGTAATTATGGGTGTTTACACCAAATGTATAAGTATGAAGGAGCATCGAAATAAGGTTGAAGGCAGGGAGGGCGATCCCCAAGAGTCCTTACTCCTTTCTTATAATGTGCATAAAGGAGCTATTCCTATGCATGAAAGTTTTACATGAAATACGATTTGGCATTTTAGTCCAAATATGCTTGATTATAAAGTATGTTTGGCTTTTAAGCCTAAGTATGCATAATTATGAAATGTGACTTGACCTTTAAGCCAAAGTATGTGTTGTTATATTTTGGGAAGACTTATGCCTCTTTTATAAATACATATATGTATATGTATTCTTGTGGGATAATGATGAACGTTATGTTTATTCCTTGCATGTGTGCATACTTAGTATATGTCTATGTATTCTTATGGGATAATAAAGAATGTTACATATACGTATATGTATTCCTGAACTATGTGCATAACATAGGTTTATTTGTATGTCCCTTTGAGGATGATGAATGTTAATGGATCTACCTTTGGTAAGTAGGTCACCTCTTTATCCATTGTGGGAAAGATGACGGAGTTCCAAGTTATGGCTCACATGGTCTTATGTCGGTTAAGGTCCTATCCCCATTATATATAAAGTACTTTGGCATTCATGCATCATGTACTTCATGGATTATCGATATATTATTCTATGGCTATATACTTCTTTCTATATTATGTGCCCTTGTCATCTAACATTAAATGCAGATTTAATAAGTTCATATGCATTACATGTCTATATACTTAATACATTCAAATATACTAATACATACTTTTTTACCTACATGATCTAATTATGTCGAGATCGAAGACTACATTCATCCACCATTTGACGGCTAGCCAGATCTGTGAAAGTTATTATGGTGAGTCCTATCTTCCACGAACAAGCCACCATGCATCTACCTTATGTTACTTTCGTTTATGCTATTTTAATTTGAGGGTGAGCCTAGGACATGTCTTGGCCCCCGTTCTATCTTATGACTAGAGGCATTATTGGACATCTTGTAGACTCTTGTACCGACATACGTTATGTGTTGATATTTGGAGATTATGAATACGGCTATATATTTGATATGGTTAATTATGATTTGGTTATGATATGATGTGTATACATGTTATGATATGAATATGTAGAAGATCCTAAGTCCCGCTTTGCACCCATAGAGTGAGTCATACATACTCGCCCCTTAGATCTTATGTGTTATTTGTTATGTGAGTCCATGTTAATCCCTGTCCCTATGGCATTCCCATAGTGTGAGTCCTACTTTTCATCCCTTAGAACTATGTGTTTACTATCTTTAATATGCCTCCGAACCGATGATGTGAATAAGGTACTATGAGGCTTGTTTGGGGACTTTTGGGTTCCGATTCGCCATGTCACTCCTAAACCCTAGGTCCGGGTCATGACAAGCTTGGTATCAGAGCACTAGGTTTATAAATGATCCTCGGAGTCCAACATGTCACATGTAGTAGTGTCCTATTCATGGGTGTGAAGTGCACCATGCCTATGAGTAGGAGGCTATGATGGCGTTCTAGGAATTGTCTCACTTATTCATGTATTATGTAATTCTTTGGATCATATATTATACTAATTATGATAATTTCCTTGCTACATTACAGAAGATGCCTCCACAAAGAGCTCCCCAACCAAGATCGGCCTGGCTAATGACGACCAGGTTCCTTAAGGGTCTATGGAAGAGCAGATCACTAACAGTGAATTCTATATTACTATTGCGATGCTTGCCAAAGTGGTGAACATAGACTAGACAAGACTAATCTTCCTCCTCGTGATCCCACTCTGGCTGCTAAAGTGAGAGATTTCACTCAGATGAATGCTCTAAAGTTCTATGGATTATAGGCTAATTAGGATGATCAAAAGTTTATTGATGAGCTCTCTAAGGTGTTGATTGTTATGGGAGTGACTTCTAAGGAGAAGGTTGAGTTAGTTGCTTATTAGTTAAAGGACGTGGCTCAAGTTTCGTACACTTAATGGTTGATAGAGAGGATTTATGGTAATGGAGTTAGTTGGAAAGAGTTCAAGGTTAATATAAGTGTGAGGGACTATGCCCTCAAATTGACAAAGCTCTCCCAATATGCTCCTATGCTAGTGGCTAACCCCTGTGTAAGAATGCATAAGTTTATTTCTGGGATCTCTTATTTGGTTGTGAAAGAACATCGTAGAGCTATGCTTATTCGGGATATGGACATCTCCACGCTCATGACATATGCTGAAAAGGTTGAAGGAGAAAAGCTCAAGGAGAAGAGGGTGCATGATTCTAAGAGGGCTCGTTTCCAACTCCAAGGGTGGTGGTGGCTATGGTCGCTTCCAACAAGGCCAAGGTTCTAATGCAGGGTTCGCCAATGCTAAGGTTCCTTCTCCTAGGGAACAAATTGAAGGTGGACCATTGCCTTCTTGGTATGAATTGTGGAACGGCTCACCTCAGGAAGTATTTGTAGGGTTCGGGTGCTTTCTTTAAGTGTGGTGAGATGGGTCACAAGCTTACTGATTGCTCAATCGCACTGAAAAAAGGCCATATTGATCAAGGTGATCAAGTCCAACCAAGAGTTCATCAAGGTAGTGCCTGCAAACACAACAGGTTCGATGTTTTGCATGCTCAATAGGAAGTAGAGGAAGCTTCTTTCGGATGTTGTGACCAGTATGTTGAAAAGTCTTTTATTTTGATATTTATCCTTTGCTTGATCTGGGTGCAAATTTATATTTTGTGACTCCTCTTTTGGATATTAAGTTTGTTTTGAGCCCTGAATCTTGAGGGAGCCCTTTTCAGCTTACACTCCCGTGGCTGAATCTGTTGTTTCCCAAAGAGTCTATCTGAGTTGTCGTATATTTGTCTTGCATAAAGTCCTTCTACGTGATCTTGTGGAACTTGGGATGTTTGATTTTGATGTTATTCTCGGGATGGATTGGTTGCATATTTCATATGCCTCTATAGATTGTAGAACCCCTAATGTCAAGTTCCAATTTTCGGATGAGCCCATTCTTGAATGGAAGGATAGTGACTCCATTACTAAAGGTTGGTTTATTTCCTAGCTCAAGGCCTGAAAGATGATTTATGAGGAGTGTACCTATCACATTATAAGGTTCAAAAATATGGAGACTGAGTCACCTACTCTTGAATCGATTCGGTGCTTAATGACTTTGCAGATGTGTTTCCCAAAGATTTGTCTAGTATTCCTTCTGAAAGGGAAGTAGACTTTTGCATAGATCTTCTCCTAGATACTCAACCTATCTCTATTCCTCCTTATCTTATGGCGCTGGCTGAGTTCAAAGTGTTGAAAGATCAATTAAAAGACTTGTTGGAGAAAGGAATCATTAGGCCAAGTATATCGTCATGGGGTGCTCTGATATTATTTGTAAGAAATAAATATAGGTTCCTTCTGATGTGCATTGATTATAGGAAATTGAATAAGGTAACCATCAAGAATAAGTACACGTTTCTAAGAATCAATGACTTGTTTGATCAACTTCAAACGGCCATCCATTTCACAACGATTGACCTTCATTAAGGTTATCATAAATTAAAGGTTAGAGAGTGTGACATCCCCAAAATGGCTTTTTGGACTAGATATAGGCACTTTGAATTTGTAGTGATGTCGTTTGGTTTGACTAATGTTTCGGCTATATTTATGGATCTTATGAATCGAGTATTCAAGTCATTCCTTTATAGTTTTGTGGTTGTCTTCATCAATGATATCCTTATTTATTCCCGAAGTGAGCGAGAGCATATGGATCATTGGAGGTTCATTCTTCAGACTTTGAAGGAGAAGCAATTGTATGCTAAGTTCATCAAATGTGAGTTTTGGTTGAGTGAGGTATCTTTTATTAGTCATGAGGTATCCGGTGATAGTATTAAGGTTGACTAGAATAAGACTGAGACCGTGAAGAATCGACTAGACCATTGACTCCTTCAGATATTTAAAGTTTTCATGAGTTGGTCGATTATTATAGGAGATTAATTGAAGGTTTCACCAAGTTGACTCAAAAAAAGGTGAAGTTTGTATAGTCAAATGAGTATGAGAAGAGTTTTCAGACTTTGAAAGATCGCTTACATCGACTCATGTTTTGACTTTACCGAATGGCTTAGAGGGGCTTGTGGTGTATTATGATGCTTCTCAAATTGGGTTGGTTTGTGTGCCGATACAACATGGTAAGGTGATAGCTTATGCATTAAGACAATTGAAGGCGCATGAGTGTAACCACTCGAGTCATGATCTTGAGCTAGTGGTTGTGGTGTTTGCTTTGAAGATTTGGAGTTCATGTTGATGTTTTCACCGATTACAAGAGTTTGCAATATATGTTCACCTAAAAGGATCTTAACTTGAGGCAAAGAAGGTGGTTGGAACTCCTTAAGGACTATAACATGAGTGTTCAATATCATCCCGCCAAGGAAAATATTATAGCCGATCCTCTTAGTAGACTGTCTATGGAGAGTGTGGCTCATGTTGATAAAGGGAAGAAGGAGTTGGTAAAAGATATTCACTATTTGGCTAGATTGGCTGACTCTAATGAGGGTGGTTTCATGTTTAGAATGGGAATAAATCTTCTATCGTTGTTGATGTTAAGGCTAAACAAGATTTAGACCCATCATTGGTTTAGCTGAAGAAGTTAGTTGCCAAAAAGAAGGTAGAGGTTTTCTCCCAAGGGGAAGATGCTGTTCTTCAATATCAAAACCGATTATGTGTTTCGAATATTGATGATTTTAGGAAGGTGATCATGAGTGAAGCCCATAACTCTCATTATTCTATTCACTCAAGATCTACCAAAATGTATCGGGGTTTGAGAGAAATGTACTGGTGGCATGGTATGAAGAAGGATATAGACAAGTTTGTATTTGAATGTCCTAATTGTCAACAAGTAAAGGTAGAGCATCAAAGGCTCGGTGGTTTGTCTTAAGATATTGAGATTCCTATTTGGAAGTGGGAAGATGTGAATATGGATTTTGTGGTCGGGTTGCCTGGACCTGAAAGCAATTTGATTCAATTGGGTTGTTGTTGATCGGATGACTAAATCGGCTGATTTCCTACTGGTCAAGACTACCTTCAATGCCAAAGATTATGCAAAGTTGTATATCCAAGAGTTGGTGAGGTTGCATGGTGTGCCTAGGTCTATCATATTGGACCGTGGCACCCAATGTACTTCTCACTTTTAGAGATCATTTCAAAGAGTACTCGGCACCAAGGTGAATTTAAGTACCACTTTTCATCCTCAAACCAATGGACAAGCCGAAAGAACAATTTAAAATTTAAAGGACATGTTGAGGGCTTGTGTATTGGAATTCAAGGGTAATTGGGATGATCATCTACCACTTATCGAGTTTGTTATAATAATAGCTTTCATGCTAGCATTGGTATGGCACCATTTAAAGATTTGTATGGTAGAAGATATAGATCTCTTTGGGGTGGTTTGAGTTGGGAGAGATGGCTTTGATTGGCCAGATTTGGTGTTGTAGGCTGCAGAGAAGGTGAAGTTGATTAGGGAGAGGTTGAAAATGCTTCAAAGTCATCAAAAGTCTTATTCAGAAGTTAGGAAAAGGGATCTTGATTAGGGAGAGGTTGAAGTTGATTAGGCAGAGGTTGAAAATGGTTCAAAGTCGCCAAAAGTCTTATTCGGATGTTAGGAAAAGGGATCTTAAGTTTCATGTTAGAGATTGGGTGTATGTAAAGTTCTCACCTATGAAGGTGTAATGTGTTTTGGTAAAGGGCAAGTTAAGTCCCCAGTATATAGGTCATTATGAGATTGTTGAGCGGATTGAGAAAGTGGCTTATAGGTTGGATTTGCCTCCAAACTTAAGTTATATTCACCCATTTTTCCATGTGTCTATGTTGAGGAATTGATTGGTGATCCTAGTACAATTGTGCCTTTGAAAGGTGTTGAGGTTGAAGAGAACTTGTCTTATGAGGAAGTCTCAGTTGAGATCTTGGATAGGCAAGTGAAGCGGCTTCCAAACAAGGATGTTGTTTCGGTTAAGATGCTTTGGAGAAATCAACATGTGGAGAGTGCTACATGGGAGGTGGAGTTGGACATGATGAAATAATATCCCCATATTTTCCGATCTACTCAAGCCTAAGGTATTAGGTTCTTCCTATTCCAAGTGGTCCTAATTCTTTCACTCTTGTGTTTCATGACATGACATGCATACAGGTGCATGAAAATTATTGAATGATGTTTGATATGAGTTTTAATGACTTGATGATTTTCAAATGACTGGGTTTATGGGAAACAGCCTCTCTACTTCTATGAGGTAGCGGTAAGGTCTGCGTACATCACACCCTCGCCAGACCCCACTTGTGGGATTCAACTAGGTATGTTATTGTTGTTGTTGTTGATGATGATTTTCAAATGATGAAATATGCATTGTGTTCTTATGTTTTGATGTTTCATGTTCAAGTCAAGCCTTTCAGGCCTTATTTTAGCACATTCAAAAACAAATGTTCTCAAGGGGGAGATGAAGTAAGGACCCAGACTTTGTACGACCTTAATGATTCTTGGAATTTGGTTTCGGAAAGTTTTTACCAAGGTGATAGCTTAAGGATACCTTCACGGCTATATGACTTACCACGGGTTGTATGGAGGAGTCGCAAGGTGGCCCTTGGTCTTGTATGTAGAGTGTTGGCCTTATCTTTGTAGTTTAACAGTAAGGTTCGCACCACATAGACCCCACATGATTCGAGTGGCAATTTATGGGTCATGTGATGTAGCCTTGGCCTTAAAAACCATAATTTTGGCCAAGGCACTTCACACATGAACCTCATACGATCTATATAACTCTTCATAAGCTGTATGGCCCCTCATATGGGTGCTGGTGTGAAAATCTTCTAAGTATGGGATCATGGTCTCAGAACTTCATTATGTGTGGCTTCACGGAAGGCCACATTGTCTATGTGCCTTCAAATGGTCTATGTGCCTTCAAATGGTCTGTGTGACCTCGGTACAGGACCCTTAGCTACATGTTTTTCATCTGTTTTGTTAATGGCATTTTTTTAATTTAGGCTTCTCCTAAGGGACGTTTGTGACTTTCTGTGCTATCCTATGACAATCAAATGACTTATACTCTTCTTCTCTCATTCAAATTTAATCAACACTTAATTTATTCTAACTCTCTCGTAAGAACTCCCCTAAAGTGAACCTTGGAGGATTGTCTTAAAGCTTATGGAAAGGGTCTCTTCTTCATAAAATTCTTCTTGTTTCTTCTTGGTTAGCTAAGGTATGTAGGATTGATTCATGGTCCCTTTCAACCATGAAGACCCCAAACTGTTTTCCCTTGTTTTTCATGAAATTGCACTTACTTTGGTTATGGGTTTTTAAGATTATTGTTTATTTGATTCAATTGAGATATGAGATAGGTTCTATTGTTGATTTTAAGATGATTTAAGCCCTAATATGTTGAATTGCATGATTATAATGAAGATTTGAATATGCATGTCCCCTTTAAAGTTTGATTTAAGCATGGGTAATCTAAATTGTTATTTAAATATGAATTTACTTATGGATTTACTTGAATTTTTGTAATATATTATTGAGTTAAGTTTGAATCTCTACTGCTCATGTCATTCTCATCTCATTCATGGCATATGCATACATGAACTATGGTTTTCATGAAGTTTATAATTTGTTTTAAGTCCCAATTATTATGATGTCTATGTTTTCAGTGAAAGCGTAGGTATAACAACAATGTGATCACATAATGTCTATGATATAGCTCTTTGAGCAATGATAGGTGTTTACACCAAATGTATAAGTATGAAGTAGCACCGAAATGAGGTTAGAGGTAGGGAGGGTTATCCCCAAGTGTCCTTACTCCTTTCTCACAATGTGCTTAAAAGAGTTACTCCTATGCATGAAAGTATGACATGAAGTAGGATTTGACTTTTTAGCCCAAGTATGCATGATTATGAAGTATGTTTAGCTTTTAAGCATAAGTATGCATAATTATGAAATATGATTTGTCCTTTAAGCCTAAGTATGCATTGTTTGTTTTAACAAGATTTATGTCTCTTTTACAAGCATGTATCTATATATGTATTCTTATAGGATGATGACTTAGCACCGATGGGATTAGAGGTAGGGAGAGCTATCTCCTAGGGTTGTTACTCCTTTCTCTTGAACTATATGCCTAACATAGGTTTATGGTTATGCCCCTTCAAGGAAGATAAATATCAATGGATCTATCTTTGGCAAGTAGGCCACCTCTTTATCTATTGTGGGAAAGACGACAGAGTTCCAAATTATAGCTCACTTGGTTTTATATCGGTTAAGGTCCCATCCCTGTTATATATAAAGTATTTTGGCAATTCATGCATCATGTACTTCATGGCATATCGATATATTATTCTTTGGCTATATACTTGTCTCTATATTATGTGACCTTGTCATCTAACATTGAATGCAGGTTTATTAAGTTCAAATGCATTTCATGCCCGCATACTTAGTATATTCAAACATACTAATGCATACTTTTTGCCTACATGATCTAACCATGTAAAGACTGGATATTGCATTCATCCACCATTTGATGGCTAGCCGGATCTGAGAATGTTGTGGTGGTGAGTCTTATCTTCCAAGTACCAGCCACCATCAATCCACATTATGTTGCTTCTGTTTATGCTATTTTACTTTAAGTTTGAGCTCGAAACATATCTTCGCCTCCGCCCTTTTTTTTATTTTATGATTAGAGGCATTGTTGAACATCTTGTAGACTCTTGTATGGAAATATTTTATGTGTTGATATTTGAAGATTATGATTATGGTTATCTATTGAATATGGTTATTATGATTTGGTTATGATATGATGTGTATGTATGTTATGATGTGAATATATGGAAGTGCTAAGTAACGTTTTACCCTTATAGAGTGAGTCATACTTATCCGCCCCTTAGTTCTTATATGTTATGTATTATGTGAATCTATGTTAATCCTTGTCCCTATGGCGTCCCCATACCATGAGTCCTACTTTCTAATCCCTTGGAAATATGTGTTTACTATCTTTGATATGCTTCCAAATCGATGATGTGAATATGGATACTATGAGGCTTGTTTTGGGACTGTCGTGTTTCCATTTGCCATGTCACTCCTAGACCCTAGGTCTGGGTCGTGACATGCCCATGTGGTCTCATCTTGGTAAAAACTTTTCGAAATAAAATTTGATACACCATTAAGGCCTTACCAAGTCCGAGTCCTTACACAAATATAAAACCTAGCATCATGTGCCAGCTTCTTCTTTTGCTAACGTGTAGCATCAGGAGGAAACACCCCACTAACCTAATAGTTGACAATGTTTGCATACTATGGCAACTCCTCAGTGTTCAAATCCAAGAGATGCTCATCTGGAAACTCCTTCCTGATCCTTCCTTGCTCTCCAATGTGAGTATCATCTTCTAATATAGATAAGTGATCTGCGATCTACAGGTTCTCACACCCTTTTCTATCCTTAATTTTGATGTCAAACTCTTATAGTAAGAGAATCCACCGACTAAGCCTGCGCTTCACATCCTTCTTATTGAAGAGGTACTTTAGGGATGCATGATTAGTAAAAAACTATCACCTTGGCACCCACCAAGTAAGAATGGAACTTATCAAAGGCGAACACTAATGCCAATATCTCTTTCTCTGTGACTGTATAGTTATACTGTGTTGGATCCAAGGTTTTGCTGGCATAGTACATTGAGTGGAAAATCTTGTCCTTGCGTTGGCCCGAAACTGCTCCCATTACTATATCACTAGCATCACAAATAAGCTCAAATAGGATCTCCTAATTTGGAGCCATCAAGATGGGTGCTTCTATTAACCTTTTCTTCAAGGTCTCTAAGGCCTGTAAACAAGGAGCATCAAAGTAAAGATTTACCTCTTTTTCTAGTAGAGTGCACAACTGCTTTGAGATCTTAGAGAAGTCTTTGATGAATCTTCGATAAAACCATGCATGCCCTAAAAAGCTTCAGATTCCTCTAACAGAAATGGGTTGAGGTAGCTTTTCTATCACCTCTATCTTCACTCTATCAACCTCCAGTCCCTTTTTGGACACTTTTGACCCAAATCTATTCTTCCTAAGTTCGAGCTACTCCTATGATTGCTACTTATGCTTCTAAGTTATATTTTAAAGATTATGTGGGATGACTTAAGACCGAGTGGACTTGAGATTTGGCTTCGTTTTCTTAGTTGAGGCATGACCCAATAAAGCTAAATCTCAAAGTCCTTAACTATGTGCCACCATATCAGCCCTTTTAGGCTAGGCTAGTAGATCCACATTGGCTATTTATGTTATTAAGATGCATGTGAAGTTGACAGAGTTCCACCCGGCAAGTGGTCTCCCTGTGCTAGCGTAGGGGGTTATATTGGATTCTATGTAGTAGCTCACATGGTCTTATATGTTGGTTAAGGTCTTCTTCCACAAGTTTATGATCCTATGATATGTTTTTATTATATGCACTTTCTCATACATTGACTCTTATTCATATTGAGTTGTATTCCTTGTGCATGCTTAAGCTTACTTTATGTATCTTTCATCTCCTACATACTTATATGTTATAATTATGAATAATGACATTACTATTTTATACATACATTGCATCTCATATACTTAGTATATTCCAATGTACTAATGCATATTTTGCCTACATGATTTAACCATGTAGGGATAGGCACTCCTTCACTGGTTCATGGCTAGTATTCAGTGTTCAAGACTAGCACTTTTATTTGTGGTGAGCTCTTAGTTCGGGACTCTACTATTTTCCTTCTAGCTTGTATTTTTTTTACTTTTGAGATGATTTATTTATGGCCCTTTTGAGGAACTCACTTTCTATTTTCCACAATTATGGAGTGTTTTCTATTTGATGGAAAATGACTGTTACCAGTTTCGTCCATGGATGTATTAGTTGGCATGCTTATGGACAAAGTATGTTAGTTATTCTTATTGTTTTTAATGTTGTTTCATTGCTTTAAAAAGGCCTATAGTCTCTTTCTCCTTATTTTCTGCGAACTTTTTAATTGAATGCTTAAGATGCTTGAGATGGCTTAGGTGAGGTGCCTCCGGGTATCTCATTCACTGTGTGGAGACTAGGTCCCTAGGTTGTATTATTACAGAATCCCCCTTAAGAATGTTTAAAGATGGTGATAAGGACAATTCTCTCCAAAGGATAGATCCTCTTGTGATAAGGAAAATTCTCACTTGATGGATCTCATTTTAAAATGAGTTACTCCTTATACGATAATGCTATGTTTACAAGTTTATGAATGAATACGATTACGCATGTGTTTTCAAATGTATTCGATGAGAATGATTAGCACCGAATAGGACATGGTAGAGAGATTCGGTAAAGGAATCCTAGAAGCAACTTCATGCCTCATGAACTATGTGGGATCCCTTATAGGCTAGGCTAATGGATCCATGTAGGCCATTTTATATTCACTAAAGATGCATGTGCAAGTTGACAGAGTTCCAATCGGCAAGTGGTCTCCCTGTGCCAATGTAGGGGGATATGTTGAATTTTGTGTAGTAGCGTATTTGGTCTTATATGTTAGTTAAGGTATCTTTCCACATATGTATATATGATGTTATGAACTTATGATTTTACCTCCCATGCATGTTTTCATCAAAGCATTACTCCTGCATGTCATGTTGAACTTATTTCTAGCTATTGTATATGATTATGCATCGTGTCTATGTATCTTATGATCTATTGTTCATTCTATCCCACATATTAGTATATTTAAATACTAAGGCATACTTTTTACCTACATGATCTAACTATGTGAGGACCTGAGCACTTCTTCATCCACCTCTTCGTTGCTAATTCGATTCTTCAAGATATTTCGTTGTGGTGAGTTCTCTTGTTTGAGGGCGATACCCATTTTCTATTTAGCTTTTGTGTTTAGACATTATCACTTTACTTCTTATTTTGAGGGTAAGAAAGAACATGTCTTGGCTCCCGTCCTACACATGTCTAGAGGTGTTGTTAGATACTTGTACTATGTACGAATTATGTGATATTTAAGCTTCTATGGAGACATGTCGATGCTTTTGATGTTAATTATGAGATGATGTACCTCCCTAAGTCCCTATTTCCCCTTAAGTGCTAATGTTCCCTTTTCCCTTAATATTTCTTGATGAAATCGAATGATAGAAAGTCCCTTATCGATTTCCCCATAGCTTGCATCCTAAGTTCTAAATCTCTTTAGTTGGACAAATTGATGCTTGTATTATATTCCACAACCAAGGATGTGCATAAGATATGCTATGAGGCTTGTTGGGTTCTCATTCTCCATATCGCACCTAGGCTCTAGGCTCGGATCGTGACAGCGGACAGGGCTCTCACGAAGAAAGGCATGATCGGTAGGGCCACATCGATGGAATATGATTGCCTTCCCACTGCAACTCCTGCTCCTCCAAAGGCCACAGGACCTATTTTGTTGTTGATGCTGGACCTTCAAGCTGCCAGAGATGCACACATGCCTCTTCAGATGCAGGTGGATGAACTAAAAGAACAGCTGGCGGACTCCTAGGCTGAAGTGGGTCAGGTTCAGGATCGGCTCCTAAGGCAGCAGTAGGATCATAATGCTTGTGTGGATGCTTGAGACATGATGAGTAATCTTTCGATAAAGAAAAGGAGGAAGAGAGAAAAATGAAAGATGAAATGGATGAAGATGTGCTGAAATAAAGTCTAAATAGACACACATTGCGTGGGACATTCCTGACCTAACACGACTATTTTCAAGGGAAAGAAAAATATCTTTTAACACTAGAAAAGATGTGTGTTGTCTTTAAGCAACCAAATTAGCAAGATCAAAATTCACCATGTGTCATGAAGTCACTTGGCGACGATATGCCCTATATGAAAAGACAGATGTACAATAGTATTTAGTACTATTGAAACAAAAAATAACACGCATACAGAAATTACACTAAGATTCCTGGTGACGTGGAAAGGTAGTGAGTATTGTTTTGTTTAATAGAAGTGTGGAAAACAGCTGAAAAGAAGAATCAAAAGGGGAAGTATAAAAGGGAAGAAAGCATGAGAGAATAAGAGTGAAGGTTGTGCTAAGCAACTAAACTAAGTTAGGGAGCAAGGAGAGTAGTGCAACAACCTCGAAGCTAGTTCAAACTAGTGGGAGGTTGTCTGCAAAAAAAAATAAAAAGCAGCCAACAAACAAACACTTTGTAAAGAAATCTTGAGACAGTAATTAGTGATTTGAAGAAATTACAGAAATGGCTCGTGGAAAGGTACAAATGAAGAGGATAGAGAACCCGGTTCATCGGCAGGTGACTTTCTGTAAGCGCCGAGCAGGACTTCTGAAGAAGGCGAAAGAGCTGTCCGTCTTGTGCGATGCCGAAATTGGTCTTTTCATTTTCTCCGCCCACGGAAAGCTCTATGAACTCGCCACTAAAGGGTAAACATTCTTTTTTTTCTGTTACCAACTAATACAAATATAGTTTAACCCTCATGTTTGCTTATATGTAACAATCACTGCATATAAATTGAATTCGTTTTTAAATCTAGTCTCTAAATTCTGAATGAACTATAATCACAACATTCACTTGTTAATTTAAGTGTTTTGTTATTTGACACAAGTCCATGGATGCTCTACTGTTATGAAACACAAAATCAAGATATTGAAAAAGTTCGAACAAATGCTATATCGCAAATTCATAGAAAATCAAATGGGTCGTCGCAAATCATTTTCAACGATTTCAGTAGTATATAATTTTATATGCACATATAACATGATATTAAAAGTAGCACTTATTAGTTTATTGGTTTGCACTTGTGCTATTTATAAGCTTTCGTCCTCTGGATTTTAAGTTTTCCTTTTCTTTTTCTGTAATTTATTTTTGCGGTTTATGATGGAAGAAGCATGCAAGGGCTGATTGAGAAGTACCTGAAGTCGACAAAGGGTGCTGAGGTGGCTGAGGAACCCAAAGATGAAGAAGCTCTGGTAAATCTTTAGGATATAACAGTCATATATATCTTATCATTCACGAAAAATTATAATATTTATATAAAATTAAAAAAAAATTATGTATATATAATAGATATTAAACCCTTTTCAACTTTTTTTTATCTATATATAATAGATATCAAACTCCCGTTAATTAATTGATATGTTTCTTCTTCAAATTTTGAATCCTATTAATTAAAATTTTTGCTCTGCTACTGCTATCCCCTCCCCAATTCCAATACTTGATCATCAAAGGGGAACTCTAAAAAAAGTGTGTTCTTTTTTTTTTTTCTCTTCTGAGGTTTATGTGGAAGCGCTTTATTTTTTCGGAGGATCATCCTTAATTAGGGGGCGTATAAGAAAAACAATAATAAGTTATCACATACTTTAGAAAATTCTTTACTTTAATTAATAGTATATTGTAACATGTTATAGGTGGTGAGTTATCCTTTTTTTTTCCTTCAAGTTATCAAATTACTACTACTGTTTTATCATAGAGAATTGACTATAATTATTTTATATTAATTTAATTGTATAACTATTTTTGGACTTCATGGTAATTAAAATGTCAATTATAGCATCAGATGCTGTTTCTAATGATATATAATTGTATGCATGACACATGGAAAGTGAAAAGCACAAGAAGATATATTATATTATTCAGTCTAATGGGGAAGATAACAAAAATTAAGTAGGGCATATACTCACTTTTTGGAGACAAAAAGTACTGCACGGGATGCTTCATGCTTTGTGACTTACTTTTGAATAATTGAATTATTACATTAAGTGTCACCAAGAACCATGAAAAGCATAATATTTTTTTTTGTTATAAATGATGAGCCCTTCCTTTGCATTTCTTGCTTTTTGACTTGGCTTTCTGCTAATAAAAAAAGTTACCCTCTGGAATGAAAAAAAGGATTTTGGTGTTTGCCACAAATTTAAAAATAATGGAAAGTAAATCATAATAATAAATAAAATTCTCTTATATAATAAGTCGTTGATTTGAAGAGAATTGTCATGTCTAATTCAGCTGCTTCAAGTAGGCAGCTGTCTATTGGCTTCATAATTCAAGTCTGACATCTTAAGTCTAGGAGATCGAATCTCAACAATATCAATATTTTTACGTCAATTACTATTTGTTGATTTCTTCATCAACTTTAACTATAAAATTACAATAACACGTCTACGTAATTTGTTGTGGCTATTAAAGTGTCTACCTAATTTTATTATGTCATATCTATTATGTGTATTATTTAAAGACTACTTCAAAAAAAAATTAAAGATTCAAATTGATTTTTCAAATTTCATCTAGATCACAGAAATTAAAAAAGAAAAATAATATATATTGGGCATGTGCAACGCACGGTCTAAAAAACTAGTATATTAAGAAAAATATAATTTTATATATAAATATTGTAGATATAAGTTTATTTATTCCTTGATTCTTTTCTCCGTAATTGGACGATTGTTTAGTGACACATTTCTCGAATTAAGATGATGTGGATCCCCTTGAGATGTATTTGACCTCCATTGATATTGTGAATATTCTATTAATTTATGAAAATTTTATAAATGCCTTTTTAAAGGAATATATTATCCTTTATATAGACATGAGCTGGGGTTTAGAATAAAGTAAGCTCCAAGAATCCTAACTGAAATTTAACTTATTTCATAAATTCTACCAAATGTCTAAACTTGATTTTGTGGGAAAGGAGAACCAAATAAATAGGTGTAGTTTTTTGTCTCTCTTTTCCTTTTTTTTTTCTTTTTTTGAAAAAAATGAAATTGCAATCATCAAGGTTCATTACCTTAATGTTATGGACCTGGCTTTGCCCATTCAATGGATGCGAAAAGGTAGTTGGTAAAGGAGGGCAGAGACCTGATTTTTGGTGCATAAGATTGTTACCTGTAATAAGAAAAGTGGAAGATAACGTCAACTTTCATATACTAGCAAAGTCGGCTAAGAAATTAAGTTATTCTTATCACATCCCCTTATACTAGATATTTGGTACTATTTTTCAAGTTGAAATATAATCTTCACTTCTCTTGGAAGTTATTGATAGGAGAAATAGAAGGTTCTAAGTCTACTACTAGAAATTAGCAATAAAAAGAATATGTTACAGCAATGAATGAACACTATACTACTAGCTAGGGATAACAAATACTCTAATTATTAATGCAAATAGACAATAGTTTTTCTTAATTATATGACAACAATGAACACTCTATTTTTTAGGACCCAAAAGAGGAGATCAACATGTTGAAGAATGAGATTGACGTACTCCAGAAAGGCTTAAGGTATGTAAATTTATCATCTCTGATTAATTTTTCTTCATTATTGATGTTGAACCTAAAAAATTCCTAAAAGTTATGTTACGAATTAGTAACTGTTTGTATTGTATCCAACTGAAGTACCGGAAGAACTGATTGAAATTTGTAGTTTTGTGTAGAGTGCGTTTAGTGTCCGTGGTTTTACATTTACACAAAGTGCTAATGGGTGTTTTGGGGGAACGAATAGCATACCACCTTTTACTCGTAATCAGTAGTATGCTAGTATTAGAAAGACACAAGTATGGTGAGAATTCAATTGTGGCAAGTATGCTGAGAATGAGAGAATGAGAACTCATGGTCTCTTTCTTCATTACTGACAGAATATCGTTGAACTTAATCCTTTCACCTTTGATGAACTGGTTGTAGATAGATAAAGAAGAGGAAGAAAGAGTAGAATGTAGATTCGTATGACTTGACCTAGAATGAATTATGTTTTCAATATGCACTGTTAGGAGTGTATATACACATTTTCACTAATATGAAAGTTAGACTAATAACTAACTTAACTAACTTCTAACAACTAATTAACCAATTATCTGATAGGAAATATCCTTAATAAACTTCTTGAAGAGATGACCAATTTGCAAAGATGACCACTTGTCACGACCCAGTCCCGATCATGATGGCACCTGCTATATCCCACCTAAAGACAAGTCAATTACTCAACTCCCAGGGTACCTATCCTAGCTTTCTAGTCCAAACCATAACCAATATGATAATATACATAACTGAAACCTACCCAGAACCTAGAAGTCAACTGTACAGAGCTACAATAGGCACAAGGACATATCATATACATATATCAATAATCATAATAATATACAAAATCAGAGTGCCTTTACAAATTCATAACATTACTGTACAAGGCTAATGTTTAGATACGAAAGATAGTCATCAACAGGAAGGAGACTGCAAAGAAACCAGATCTGTCGGTGCTCACTAAAAGTCTCCTGAGCTCTCCCAAAGTTCCCCAACTCAGTTATCACAGCCTATACCTGGACCTGCACCATGGGAAGATACAGAAGTAGGGGCGAGTGTAAGTAAAAGGCACCCAGTAGGCATCATCGGCCGATCGAGTGGAATAGTGAACATAAATAAAGCCTATATAGAGAGAGAACTATGCCAGTATAGCAAAACGAACTCAGATCAAGGCATAAGCATTTTTGGAACCCTCAAACCACAATTGAACCAACCAAAGTGAAGAACAATGATAACCTGAACCAATCCAAGTACTGAACATTGATACCGACTGACGAAAACTACGTAGGTTAATACCAAAACTTCCCCAACTGAGGCATAGTGTTGTACGCGGGTGTAAGGCCTTAGTACCTTTGTCTGTATGCCAAGTGGGCCCCCATAAGCCCAGAAGATACACCCACGCATAACATGGAATTGGTAGATCATCACAGAATCCCTCAGAACCATCACAGAATCCCATTGAACTATCACAGAGCCTAGCTATCCACATCATCAGAGCAAGGGTCAATTAGTGTAAGGCCCTAGTGTCTAAGCATGAATGCCCCCTGAGCCCCATAAGCCAAGGAGGCACACCTATGCAAAATCAAAGTGTGAATAGGTGCATGGATCTACGGATAATCAATCATGTGTCTCACCCCCAACAATCACATAACAGCCACCCCCCCCCCCCGCATAATCAAATGTGTCTCAACATTAATATATCAGTCACGAGACCTCGCCCTAACATGGAATCAACGGGGTCCATGACCCATAGTGAATTGGGTCTTAGACCCAAAACAATTGGTATGTCATATCTCTTTGAACAAATAGAAGTGTCTCAAACTCAGAATGTAACCAATGGGGGCCTTCAAAACTCAGCCAATGCTCGATCCCCAGAATCTGCATCCACCGCCTGGCAGCTCAGTCGCGGCCACCGGGACTCGAACCGCAGGAATCATCACCCAGAACTCGAACTCTCGGATGTGACCACCGGTGATCAACAACAAGGGAGAGCGTCATTTGGGATGAGATGCCAAATAGTCACTTACTCAACCAGTATCTGAATTCGGAGCTCGAAAGTCATGTTGTGCCTAGAGTGAACATAGGCGACGACAAACATATCATGTCCAAAATGAATGTGGGCAAGGACCTCACAACCCTAGTATCCCACAATCTCAATCTAACCCACACAATAATAACTACCACCTCTCTCAGGTACAACAAGTACCCAGCATCAGATGGAGATAACCGGTGCCCAACAATAACCATCAACAATATATCAAAGCATATGTGTATCACAGATAACCGCAGAGTCATACCCAACAAAGGCCAAGTATACTATTACCTCGTCAATTATAAGTACCCATAGTGAACACAGACAATCATGACACATCACAAGTATCCTAGACAACCCAACCCAGCAAAGCCATCTCTATACTCGAATCAAGCCACAGTACGGCATATCATCAATAGATAGTCTCCTGGTCAACATATCTCAGTAGCAACAAGCTTTATATCCTCATGTAAATACATGTAAAGTCAGAACATGTGCCTATTCTTGAGCACTATCCCATGTTCGGCCCTTTCCATGCCCTTTCTTTGTGTAAAACAACTTATAGGACATCGTCGATATAACCTAAGCTAAGGCACAAGAGGCTAGATAAACAGAAGGATATCACCTACCCAATATCATATCGAAGATCAGCTGCTATCAAGGGTTTTGCCCAAGACAACCATGTGTTTGCCCTATGATAATGTGTCCTTCTTTAAACAGGATGCTTGTTCCTAGGACTAACCTACATAGGTAGTGTTTCATCACAGATAACCCCGAGAAGCATGTAGGATATAGCATGCACCTAGCTATTAGGGTCATACTCTCATCTCGAACTCGTCAGTGGCTCAGTAGCAACACCTCTCGTATTATAGAATGCAAGGCTCGCTTAGGGGTGTACTATACCCATCCCCAAAACATAGTGTGTTTGTCCGGTCACTAACTAGTGGCATAAGTACTTAACAGATAACAGTAGTATGTAGGATCATACATACCACAGGCAACACAGAATCATGTTTAATCAAGAAATTCTACCAGAAGTACTCAGAAAAGATATGGATAACTGCAGCCACATTATGCATATACATACCAACTAGATGTAGATACTAGATTCTGCGCACAGGTAGCATGTAATCACAGGTCAACCTCAATAGCTCGTATATTCTGGTAGCATCAGACCACACACACATACAAGCAGGATTCAAGCTCAGTGTACGTAGCTGTCATATGTTCACAGCTCCAGCCAACCTCTTTCAGGCCCTTTCGTAGTCATATAATGTAAGAACTCAGGTATAATATATATATATATAAGTTGATAAGGCAGCAGCTTCTGGTCGTAGCTGCCTGCTTGAGCAGCTTCTGGTTGTCCTGCCTGCTTTTTCGCCTTTATTATATGGGGTGAATAAAAAATATTTCGTGGGTTTTTTAATTTAATCTTTTCAAGGTAGTTGTATATTGACATGTCTGCTTCAATTAATTCATAATATTTTCTTTAGCTGCTTCAATTGTAATTTTACAATAATTTTTGAAATATAGATAAAAAAAATCCTTAATGTTACATAAATCGAAACTAAAAAATAAATTATATTGCGGGAAGCTATTGCTTGCTTGAGCAGATTTCTCAATTGTTCTGTCTGCTTCTTCACCTTTATTATATGGGGCCAATAAAAAAATATTTCGTGGGATTTTTAATTTAATCTTTTCAAGGCAGCTGCGTATGGACTTGTCTGCTTCAATTAATTCATAATGTTTTCTTTAGCTACTTCAATAATAATTTTACAATAATTTTTTAAATATAGATAAAAAATCTTCGATATTACATAAATCGAGAATTAAAAAAAATTATATTGCGGTCTCCGGTGAGCCAACAAAAAATAATTTATGGAGTTTTTAATTTAATCTTTTCTGCGTAACTATGTATTGGCGTATCTGCTTCAATGAATTCATAATATTTCATTAGTTGTTTCAATTATAATTTTACGATATCTTCTAAAATATATAGGAAAAATCTATCGATGTCACATAAATCGATACTAAATAATAATTTATATTGCGGCTTCCGGTGAACCAACAAAAAATAATTTATAGGCTTTTTAATTTAATCTTTTCAAAGTAGTTGCTGCTTCAATGACTTCATAATATTTCTTTAGGTGCTTCAATTATAATTTTATAATATTTTTTAAAAATATATAGGAAAAATCTATCGATGTTCCATAAATCGAGACTAAAAAATAATTTATATTGGGCTTGTGCCAGCACGGGCCTTCGCCACTAGTGTGTGTGTGTATATGTATACACATACACAAGAAAAATACACACAGATCACATCCATCCATATACAATATATACTCTACAACTCAATCTATAAAATGTACATTTCTACACATTCCAACTCAAATATGCAAACATTTCAGCTCAGTTTAAGATTTAGAGAAAGCCTAGCTACCTGGCATCTGACATCTCTTGCTCTGAGTCAATTCAATCAAGATTTTCTCTTCTGAATTGCTCGACATTGCTCAGCTATTAAAATATAAGTCACGGGATCATTACGGCTAATTTGGCTATAAAATCTCAAAAAACGGGTGAAATTACATCAATTATGACTAAAATAGAAATAAATACGGCCCATGCCTGAAATGTCAAACCAACCCCCGTAAAATAATCGCTACATTACCCTGAGTCCATAACTAAAAATTCGGCCCAAAAAGAATCCCAGAAGATCGAAGAAAGGCCCAAAAACGAAGTTAAAAACTGTACCAAAAAAATATTCTTTTCAAAACTTTCTTGGTCAAAATTCTTAAAAATCGGACAAAATCAGCCAACACCCAGTATATCACAGTGTTCTTCTCAGAACATAGAACAATTTAGGCTAATATTTCACTTAATTCTATTAAGAAATGACTAAGATATCACAACGTAAAGTTTTCATCAATTTAGATACATGATTAGTGAAAAAAATAGGGATTTTACCTCAAACTACATGCCAAAATCGAATACTGACACCACCACAGTATTCCTTGTAAAAATCCATGTCATGTAGCATATTAAATCACTCAAATCGAATTTAAAAATGAGATCGAAATCATGATGAAATATTGAGAGGAAATATGTATATATATAGGTATTGTTGTTTGTTGCCAGGTCACTGCCACATGGAAGCACCGGGTCATTCCACATAGCAGCACAACTATAGGCAACATCATCTCCCTTGCCATTAATCCTTCAATCCCTTTTTCATCGTTTTGGGCTCATTCGGACTTCGATTTTCGCAAATGAGCTATGTAATTATATGGACTTCGAAGTTCTAGATCCAATAATGTGGTCGAAATTTCCAATGGAGATTCCTACTATAAAGTAGGGGTCTCACTTCTTTATACGCAACTTTTAATGACAAGCCCCTGGGGGGTCAAATCGCATCCGGATGTTCCCGCTATCAAATGAAGGGTTGTCCTAGCCAAAATCGATGTTCCTAACATAATTGCGCTATCAAAATTTTTATTAGAGCATAGTTCTTAGGTATTGACTGAGTCAACTATTAACTGGTTGTGGTGGCTAAATTTGCAAGTCACGATATAATTGTACCTGACATGCTCCTAGATCTAGCACCAAGTAATTCATCAGAAACATTGGTAATTGCCTTTTGCCTTTCATCATTTGGAACTATATTATACACTTGATTCTTGGAAGGTAGTGATGTCATCAAGAGCACATAGCTTTTTACTTATTGATAGGAATCATTAGTCCTATCAAGAATTGATAAAGCTTTCACCTCTAAAGCATGAAATCCCTAGACCTTTCATGTTCACATCCAGGATAGAAAACAAGAGACTCAAGCTCATTCCACAATCCCTTATGTTTGATGAAGTATACTAAAACATATTATGTCCCTTGGGTCAATGATGTAATTTCCATATGGAGATTGAAATTTCTTATTTCATTAACTTAATTAAATCTTTTTTTCAATTATTCCCACACAACCTAGGTAGTAGATGCATAAATCACAACATGATATTATTAACACTTTCTTTCTGCTTGAAATTCTTCCCAAAAATTTTTCTTCTCACATATATTATCACCAAATCTTAACTTGTTTCTTCCTAATTAAACTATTCACAAGAATCAATTCTGCACATGCTAATTCTCTACTCTAGTTATTCAGAGAGGTATCACATACATTAGAAACATGAAAATGGGGAGGATGATTGATATCAATCACTTGTGTTGTCTAGATTCCATCACTAGAATTAGTTTGTGCATTCACAAACGCCACAGATTTTTTGCGATCTTGAATTTGTAAAAGTTGTCAACAAATCAAAGAGAAATGTCACAGCCTAAGTTAAGCTCTAGATGTGACATGGTGATTAATATTTTTAAATAAACTCCAACCAAGCCTCTTAGCATATGAAGCATACATAATGTAAGTAAAACAACAAAGGAAGCGAAGCAGTGGATAAGTCTCAAAATATAGTCTAAGGATAAAGAAAATTTTAGGCCCGAACAAATGAACTAACACATCTTTTTCTAACACACCTCTAGTACCGTAAGTAGGAACATAGACCAAACTACTATCTCACGCAGATAAAAATAGCAAAAGATATCCAACATCATAAAAAAAAAACTCAAATGGCTTGTCCTCGAAGCTTGAGGATATACCAATCAAATGAATCAACTTTCGATATAGCCACAAGAGTGTGTAGGGTGATTGCCAAACCTTATAAAATAATGTCAGCAAAGAAGAATGTGTTAGTATTGTGAATGAACTAAGCATATGAGCATGAAATATAATATGTCATGATAGGATGAGCTGTTGAAATAGACCAAGCTAAACCTATGAATCATTTGATGTATCTGGTAAATCATGAAACATGGTTAATGCAGAACTCATAAGTATGGAACACAATGATTTCACGATGTAGTAAAGTCTATAAACCATAACAAGAGAAGGATGAACCTTATGAAAGATGTTAGTGATCATATGTAAGAAATATCTTAATTATTTAAGAGAAACTTTTTACCTTTGAGAAAAATATCATTAATCATAGTAAGAGACACCTTGAATGTCACGATCCAAGCCTAGGGCCTAGACATGACACAACACAAGGGGAACCCAAAAGGGTCCTAAGCAAGCCTCTTAATACATCATTACACATTCTTGGTCGCGAAAGTAATAAAATAACAACAACAGATAGTAAATAGGGATAATCGGACTAAGGGACGTCTTTCATATCATAAACAACAAGAGTCAAGAGAGAGTCAAGCTTATTACATTACACATGACATATTCAACAACACCTCTACTATATAGATAAGAGCGAGGGCCAAGACAAGCAACCAGGCTCACCCTCATAGTCAACATATACATAAAAGAAAGATAGTCTTAGAACATAGAATGAGATCATAAGCATAATCCTTGGAATGGAGGACTCACCAACAAGCTTGAGAGAAATTATACTAGCCACGTGGAGGAGGATGCTCAAGTGGAGCTCCGGTTCCTACATGGTGATATCATGTAGGCATAGAGTATGCATTAGTACATTTGAATTTACTAAGTATGTAGGATGCCATGCAATAAGAGATAACTAACATAATCGAAATGCATAAGCATAGGCAATGAGTAGCATATAACAATATGGAAATGTATGAATGGTGCTTGATTAAAATCATGCTTATATAGAACATAATACATGTGTAAGAAGAGACCATTACTAGTGAATATCCAAGGCCTGCTACTCCCTTGGAGAGGCAAATGAGGCACGAAGCCCTCAATCGATTGATGAGGTAGAAACCCCCCAACATGGTTGATGAGGTACAAATCCCTCAATAATGTTGATGATGTATAAGACCTCCCCCCCCAAACAAGGTTATCAAGGTACAAACCCCTTGACAAGGTTTCACGGGCCTACCACCTCCTGAGCGAGGCAATCAAGGTACAAACCCCTCAACAAGGTTACCCGGACCTACAATCCCCCAAGTGAGACTTGGTCACTTCCCAACACTATAGTGATAATATCATATACATACACTCCTTTCATCATCATATAGTCATTCAACTCATAAGACATGCATTGGACCTTTAATTCCTTAAGAAATCATAATTCGTACATTTTATCAAACACTTGGCGGGTATGTAGTACTAGTATAAAATCATGCAATTCAAGAGTGAAATCATGCTAGAAAATTTAATGTAAAACCATTTATAGATACTTGGTAACACCCTCAAGCAATATACATCAAATCCCTTCATCAAATCTCACAATACATCTTAGATTCAAAGCTCAAAACATGCTAAAATAACCATAATTTTGTGAAACCCACATACTGTGCAGTGAAATTTATAATATATAAGACCCATGAGTAAATCAACTTTAAATTATGCAATTTTAGGTACAAGAGAACTTGGGTATCATGGGTTAAAGGAACCCATGAAAGAAACCCACATACCTTGACTTTGGAGAATCCTTGAAGAAGATTGGAGATGGAGACTTGAAGCTTGAATGAGAACCTTAAGATCCGGATGAGTTTTGGGACTTGAAATTTGGACATGAAATATTGTCTAAGTGTTTGAGAGAGTATTTGGGAATGTCTTGGATGATATGAGGGTGAAATAAGGCTAAGTATAGGTATTTTCACGCATGGGAACACTTAAGCCTAAGACCTAAAGGCATTGGACCGAACTAATAAAACTGGGCACAAAATACACTATGGCGGTTGCGCCAGTAACGCGCATTACCCACTGGAAATCAATTTTTGGAAAAATAAAATTGTGATTCTTTTGCTCTAAAAAGTTAGATTTTTGATATTATGCATGAATTTTGAGATATGTGAAAATTACAATTCCGGGCACTTCCGAGGCACATTTTTGGGCACTTTTTGGGGTCATTTCTCTGAATATTATGAGAGCTGTCATTAACCAACACAAATTATATAAGCTATACTATGAAGTCCTGATATTTCTCCTACACTAGAGAAAGGGAGAGACTACCTGCCAAGATAGACTCTGCCACACTTAATTAGATCTATTAAACTACATAAGGGATTAAGCCTCTACTAACGAATGACCTTTCTAAGGAATCAAGCCTCTACTAGTGGGTAATTCTTCTTATCTTATTCTATGGTAGCATGTAATTATGGGATGGTGAAATTTTCTACTAATCGGTCATGCCTCAACTTGCGGTGAACTTTAATCTCAAAGTCCTCCCGGTGATAAGTAAACTCTCCATGAAATGACATAATCATAAGTCATTTAGTCATATCATGTTATGGGAGGGGCAATATCTACTAACTTGTTCATTGCATAGAAATTATAGTTATTGAATAGCTCCTTAATCTTGTCTTATGTAATGTGAGTATGGTCATTTTATCATTACATATTCATGCTTGAGAAAGAAAACTCATCATCGTTCATACTTGACTTAAATTTCATCATAGAAACTTTGTTCATACTTTTCATGTAATTTGCTTGAAAGCCTTATCAAATCATAGTCATAATGCATAGTTTATCATTAAAAATTATAGCATAATGTATAAGACTATATGAAATCATCTTAAAATCATGTAATTGGATTGAAATCATACATAATCGTGTAGGACAATATCAATTGAATCATAATTGAAAGGACCCATTAAGAAGTTCATGAATCCATACATGAATTTAGCATAATGCATGGGGCAAAGATACTAATTCATTGAAAACATGCAATTTAAACTTGAATCATGCATGATATTAGAGAATAACATAAATTAAGATCATAATCATTATTCTTTAATATTATAATCAAAATAACTGATAATTAATTTCATGAATCATAGATTGTATGTAAGAGAATCTATATAAAAATAATTGAAATTATGTAATAAACGATAATTCATACATAATTAGACTAATAATCATAATATAAATCATAATTCATACCATTGGGATTGAGATCATAAAAACCTATAAGAGTTAATATTTGAAACTAGTGAAAACAGTTAAGAATTTATTAGGCTCCATGGGTGAAAAAACTCATGGATAAATACTCGTATACCTTGAGTGAATTGCTTGCTTGAAACTTGAAAATTGATGGAGGAAGTGGAAACACCCTAGTTGATTCCTCAAGGGAGTCTTGTAGTAGAGGAAACTAGGGAGAGAAATTTGAGTTTTAGGTATAGAATTTGGGATTGGAATGAAATGATAGTGTAAAAATAGTAATAGGTAAACATATAATAAAATGACGTAGTTTAGGAGTTAGAAGAGTGAAAAAATACCAAAATACCCTTAGTAAAAATCTGTTAGACAGATTCTATGGACACCTTCTATGGTTAGTATAATAGACCATGAGTCATGAACCCCAATCATTAAATACAGAGCCAATTTCCAAGCCTCAAATGTTTTTCTATGGGGCCTTCATCTAGGCTCATGATTTTTTTCATGGACCATAGAATCATCTCATAAACCTACTCTCCTTTTTTCAAAAATTTTCTAAATGTCAGTAGGTTCTATGATTGAATCCACGATTCGTACAAGTCATCCCATAGACCAAGGTTGCGCAGTGCATGAGTATCTTTTTCATGAACACTTCAGATGACTAGTAATTATTTCGATGGCTTAAATCTCTCTGTCCTATCTGAATTTAATTTTTTCTTCTCTGAATCTCTATTTATGACATAATTTATGAGCCGTAATAATCAATATGATCCATACTTTCTTTTTCGTAGTTATCGGGTCTAAAGGAAGGATTACTACATAGGTTTCACGATCATCTTCTACTACTTGTAAATTCATTCACAACTTATAAAAATGGCTCCTACTTGCTGGGTCAGTGACATTTATGAAATTCTCCTCTTGATTTCAACTTTTTAACTTTCGAAATATATAATGAATCTCATATATTGAATTATTAAAAAAATAATAAGTTATATAACTATACAGTCATGTTGAGCTCTGGTACATGAAGTTGATCCATTCATCATTGATGATTTGGTTGTAGATTGACAAAGAAGAGGAAGAAAAGAAGAGAAGAGAAAAAGTAGCATGTAGATTCATATGAGTTAAGCTAGGATTAATTATGTTTCTAGTATACACTGCTAAAAGTATATATACACACTTTCACTAATATGAAGTTGGTTACGCTACCTTCTTGTAGAGATAACTAGTTTAGATAGATCACTAGTTTTAGTGAAATAGACTTGCTTCAACAATGATATATAACATTGTACCTAGTATAACAACACTAATGCTAACTAACTCTAATAGATTTTATTACAAATATTTAAGGAAATAAATTTAGTGAAATCTTCCATAACCCTCTTTAAGTTGGTGATGATGATCTCATGACCAACTTTCTTAGGATTAAAGTCTTTTTGACAACAAGGAGAGTTTTAGTAAAGATGCCAACCAATTGATCAGTGGTGGAGATGTGATGAAATGAAATGAGTTTGGTATGAAGCATATCCTTAAAAAAGTAATGGCAGACCCTAATGTTCTTAGTGCATTCACGGAATACAAGATTATGAGATATATGTGTGATTGATTGGATATAACAATACACAACAGTAGGAGATGTACTGAAAATGATAAGTTTACTAAATGATTTGTGAAGCCAGACCAAGTCACCTACCGCCTTCTCAATATATATTGTACTTCCATTGAGCACAAGGAGATGATCACTTATTCCATTGATTTTCAACTAACAGGACTTTCCCTAGGATAATAAAAAATATCTATTAACTAACCTTCTTGAATTTGAGCATAAAACCAAATAAAATTTTAATATTTTCTCACTATGTATTTAGGATTATTATATATTTAGATTTTTATGATTGGATCTTTCTTCAGGTATCTAAAAAAAAATAAAAAGTTTCTTGTAGTTGAGGAGTTTGAGAGTCGAAACTAACTTAATTTCTGAATAATAAAGGTTATGTCCAATATAGTGTCTATAAGAAAGTTCAAGTTATACATTAGCTTCGCCTTATAAATGAGACTAGGTAATGAGTTCCCTCTTCAAACCTTAGCTTAATAATGGGATTAAGATAAGAAGACAAGGAATTGAAATTGAGTCAATCATATTCCTTTAGAAAGTCAAGAACAAACTTTATCCATGAAATCATAACCCCTCCATCTGTATGAAGTATCTCTAGCCCCAGAATATTATGTAGTTTGCCAAGATCCTTGATTTTGAATGTGTTGTGCAAATAGACTTTCAATTGAGTCATTTCTATTGTGTTAGTTTTTGTTAATATGATATCATCAATAAATACATCTAAAAAATTACTCGTGTGATAGATTTCTTATAAATCATTAAGTAATCATGGTGTTCATGTGTGTAATTGTCAAATAAAAATTAGGAGTTGTGATGCAACATATTATAGTCCAACCATTGTAGATAAGTCAACTCTCATACACAATAAGAAAACATATCAAAATAAAAAGTAGATTAAGGAAACATCAAATAATCTCAAATCATTGATCAAACTCATATTGTATCTACACAAACAAGCATACACTCGACAAATCCCAAACTCTTAGTGTTACATGCACAAGAGCTTCTAATTACAAAGAAAATTTAACAAGATCTGATACATATCGATCCAAAGCATCAATAAAAAGTGAATAAAGATAGAGAGAGAAATAGGTATGTCTTCGAAGGATGGAGGTTACCATGAATTCCCAATTAGATAGACCTCAAATGAATTAAATTTGTTCAAGTAGTTTGTGTCGGAATCTATATAAAAATAGATGCAAAAAATGTAGGTGAGTATATATCATTAGTACTTAGTAGATATCATAGGTTGATTTTGCTTAAGTAATTACTATATCAAATAAAATACTGTGAGGTGGAACTCATGAGGTTCATATACCCATCTGAAAAAGACCAATAAGGAACAAATAAAATTTAGCCTCTATATGAAGAATAAATACAAAGACCCAAAAAAGCATCTATCTAATCTAAATTCACTTTCATACAAATATTATTTCTATTTGATCAAGTTAAATGAAATGAATGATTATATATGTAGATGATAATAAGATGAATACACATGCAAAAAATATCAACACAATGAAATTCTCAATTCAAGACACGATATATGAGGCTTAATATCTATAAAGTTCTTCATGCTTGTCCGTAGGTCATAGTTCATATTTCATTTTATTTACTTTTCACATCGTGCCCATCATTTCAAATAATACGAATCAATATTTTCAAGTCTCAAGCCACTCACCTACATCACAATTCAATAATTTTATCAAGAACTTCAACACAACAAATCTCCCACCCAATCACATGTTTTACACTGTATATTCTCACCGAAGCCAAGTATGAAAAAGACTAATCCATAATCTATTTCGAATTCGAACCACAAGCCACCATCAATTACAAAATAGTATTTCACTTCTAAATGACATTGAAATGATGTCAATTAATCAAAAATACTTTACTCGTGAATACGAGTCCATTATATTATCTTCGCATAAAAGTTTAGATCAATAACCAACCTTTGACATTCAGAGATGAAAGAGAAAATTCATTTGAAATCATTTTATTCACAAGATAGAGAACCTAAATATAATACTTCGCTAAAAATGGAGCTCAAATCAAACATCAAAGCACTATTTTACACTATCTTAAGCTTTGAAGAAAAATCTCAAAAATTCATTTCAAGTATGCAATTATTTGATGATTATATGGGAAATCATTAGGCTATTACTGTCATAAAGGGTTAGAAGCCTACCCTGATGTATAAACTCTGAAGATCCCTCTAAAAATCACCTTAATCTGAGGTCTAGAACTTTCAATATGAAAATGAACTTAAGCTCAAAATTAGAAATTAAAAAATGATCCTAGGTGTATATCTCTACATGAATGCAGAGTATTTATCGTGATTGTGAAGGTGAGATGACCCAATGTTTCATAAATGTGAAGGCTAATCTTTACTTGCCCTAATATTTATTTTTCTCGAATATAACCAAGGGTCTCGCAATTGTGAGGGACCACCAGGTCCTTGTCTGCAGATGTGGTGGCCTCTTTGTGAACGAAAAGAAGGATGCACTAGATAGTTTATAAAAAAAATCAGTCCAATGCTTACAATGAATCCTGAAACTCAATCGAAACCCTCCAAAAATGAACCATTATTACAAATAAGTCTTAAATACACATTCTACAATCACTAAGGTCAAATATTACTGAGATCAACTCAAAACTTAAAGAAATTTCAAAATTCAATCAATGACCAAAATACCCGCAAAAGCCTTGAGAAATAAGCGAAATCTTCATTTAGGCCAAAAAATACCTTCCATACCCAGTGGAATCATCAATATTCAAACCCGACCTTGCTGGCCCTAAATGTTAACTTTGGTCAAATTTCTCAAGTTTCAAACTACTAAAATTAAAATAAAAAAAAAACTCACAAAAACGCATTCAATCATCTTGAGAATTAAACCAAACAAACTCGTAAGTTATAATTATTAATCCAAGTCTATGGGGAGGGTCAAACGAGGAAAAAAAATGACAATCATAAAGTGACTTTTAAGAGTCATTATGTCCTCCACTATTGGAATACACGTTCATTCATGAACTTAAAAGATAGAACATATCAATGGCTCAAAATATGGAGATATCTACTTTATATATATCCATTTTAGTCTCTCAAGTGGTCCTTTTCATCAAATGATATTGTGCTCCCTCACAGAAGTTATTATACCTATTTAATATAGTTATAGGCTCCCTCTTAATCAAGCTCAAATCCAACCGTGTTGTATCTCACTAGATTTGCTAGAACTATCTGAATGATATATTTTTAACATGGACATATGAAAGATAAGGTGAACATCCACAACCAAGAGGTGAGGGTAACTCATAAGCCATATTGCCAATGCACCGCAAGATCTCAAAAGGACCTTAAAATCTTAGACTAAGCTTGACCTTTTTCCCAAACTTCATGGTACCCTTTATGGGTGATACCTTGAGAAAAATCCTTTCAACAATCATAGATACTAAATCTCAAATTATTCGATTTGTACAACCTTTTTGTCTACTCTGAGTTGTCAAAAGCGACTCTTGGATCAATTTCGCTTTGTCTAAAGTATCTCTCACTAATCAGCACCCTTAGGTCTAACCTTAAAGGCATGAAATAAACCTACTAGTGATCTACATCTTCTATCATACAAAGCCTCAAATGGTGTTATATGAATACAAGAATAAAAGCTATGATTACACATAAACATAGCTAAAGGCAAAAACTAATCCCAGTGGACTCCAAAATAAATGACACAAGCCAGAAAGATATCCTTGATGACTTGAATAATCCTTTGCGGATAAAATATTATACTAAGCTCAACTTGAGTACCTAAATGGTTTTGCATTGAACCTGAAAAATTATATGTGAACTAAGAGATTTTACCAAAAATGATGAAAACAGGCACACCATTGAAATGAATGATTCTATCAAAATATTATCTAACCTCTACAAATTTTAGCTAGTATAAATTGGTAAAAGATTAATACATCAATAATGACCTAGATTGAATCAAATTTTCTCCAAGTTTATGGTGAGCCTACCCTAAAGTCCATAACTATCTACTTTCGCTTCCTTTCGAATGTAGATATCTTATGAATTACCCCACTTGGCCTTTAGTTCTCATTTTTCACTTGCTAACAATTCAAACACTTAGTCACATAATTCATGATTTTTAGGTCATTTCAGTTTTATTGTTCATTGATTTAATGTACTTGGTTTGTCGCATGGAGGAAAAAGCCAAAATATAGTTGTCTCTTCATCCTAAACCACCAATAGTGTTGCTTCAAATTATGATACATCCTTGTTACCCCTAAATAGATAGAATATCCAAAACTATAAGCCTTTTCCATAATATTTAAGGCATAGCTTATCAAAATGATCCAACTCCTTAAATTAAAATATATTCCTTTTTTTTGACATATCCTGATTAGATAAATTATAATATTTTCCACAACATGTGAATCTAAAATGAGATTCACTATACATCAATCCTCAACTTTGGATACCCTAATTGTTATACCATGAATAACTACCATTGGAAGCCTATAGTATTGGTTGAAAATGTTTGCTTGTTTGTTAATCATAACCTTTACCTAAGAAGTACCTACCTTTGATGGTGAACCTCTGAAACTACCATATGTGTGAACCCTCTTATTATCACCTCTATAGGTATGGAGACGAACTTTTAGCATGATTAATCACTTGCTAAAATATAGGAGTAGTAGTCATTAGATGCTCGATAGACAAATGGAGAGGAGCAATCAAGCCCTTCACAAACTTTCTAACCCACATCTTTTCTATGTAGGTATACTCATTAATGCATGTCTTGCCAAAGCATGTAACCTAATCTCATGCTCGATAACATTCAGGGTACCATACTCTAGGTAGATAGCATACCTAAAACTATAAGCCTCCTAAATAATCTTTAAAGCACTCCTAATCAAAATGACTCAACTACTTACAATTATTATATTTTCTTGTTGACATACCCTAAATGAGATAAATCATAACATTTTTCACGATATGTTAATCCATAATGAGATTCCATATGCATCTGTCCCAAATTATGAGTACCCTAATTCTATACTTCAAATAATTACCATTGGAAGCCTATAGTATTAGTTGAAAATGCCTACTAATTTGTTAATCATGACCTCTACCTAAGAAATCCCTACCATCATGTTCATTAACCCTCTTATTGTTGCCTCTATAGGCATGAAGATATATCGGCCAAATACTCTTAGCATCATCAATCACTTGCTAAAAAGTAGGACTAGTATTTGCTAGATGCTCAATAGAGAGATGGAGAGGAGCAATCAAGCCCTGCACAAACTTTTTGACCTGCATCTCCTCCATAGGTATACTCATTAATGCATGCCTTGTCAAATCCTGTAACCTAATCTTATACTCAGTAACCTTCATAGGACCATACTCTAGATCATCTAATTGATCCATCATAACTTTTCTCATACTACAAGCAAATACTTCCCTAAGAAGGCCTTAGAAAATAATATCCAAGACTTAGGAGGTGACCCAACTGGTTTACAATCCTAATAAGGCCTCCATCTCTATTATACCACCTAAAAAGTTGTGTAGCCCATACCGTGTGAATCAATCAAACTGAGGTATACAAGCTCTCCTAAAAGCTAATTAAGAACTTATGAGCATCCTTTGCGGGTACACCAGTGAAATAGGGAAGACCCATCCAGACAAATTTGTCAGACTATTTTGCTCCTCAAGTATCATCATTGGTCTAGATATAATTAGTTGTACTTAAAAAATAATATGTACTAGGAGCCACAATAGAGCTTGTTGTGCATTGGGAGTATGAAACCCTTGAATATGTACCTGTTCTAGGGTATGAATCCCAACTCTAGTTTCTCAACCATCAGGGGTGACAGGTGGAGCTCCCGTATGAGTCATACCCTCCTTAAACTAATAATGCAAACTATAGTATCTTGTGTCATTAGAGTTGCTAGAAGTGATATGGCACCTAGGCTATCCCCAAGTCATCCGGATGACAATTCATATCCTTAATCTCTGGATTAGGGATGTCTGTCTAGCATGACCTTGAGATGGACCAATAACACATGATTTATCCCTACCACGACCTCAATCTAGAAATAGGACCCTAGCAGCGAATGTGGGGATACCATCTTTTATCACGGCTGAACTTATTTTTATTGTATGTGAGAAAATGAACCATGAAATTTAGAAAGGAATCAAATAATAGAATTTTCTTAAGAATATCTCATAGCATCTCAAAGATAGATACAAATATTATCCTACCAATCCACTGAGAAATATCATGTCACTTGATATACCATGGCCACAGTACTCATTCCGGTGAAAATTTTATTACTATGTAGTTCTTATTATTGTTACGAGAATTGGTTTAGGGATAGCCATACAATTTATAGCATCTATCCTTGGTGTGTTCAGGGTTCAGGGTTCAGGGTATTTTTTGGCTTTGGAGTATGATGGAATAAAGCAAAATGGCTCTTTAAACTGTCTGCGCTTCTTTCAATTGTGAAGTAGCAGTTAGTCAATACAACTTTCGACGCTCATCATGGGTCATCCGGAAACAGTCGCGCTATGTTTTTAAACGTAGAGGTCAGGCTGCGTACATCCGACCCCCCGTTACCCCGCAATGGGCGGGAACCTTTGAGGCATTGGGGTAATGTTGTTTTTATCCTTGGTGTGTTCATGCCTCTTATGGAAGTTACAATAAAAGCCATTCCTACTATTATTTCTTTCTAAATGGCAATTCTTTTTAGTGTAGTTGTTGTTAGTACATGAATAATTGTTGTATTCCGAATATGTTGCTAGAAAAATATTTTCCTAAAGATCTTTCCCGTTGGAATCTTATTATTAAAAGTGTTCACATTAAATGTGGTTGATTTCATTGTCATTTGACTGACTAGTTTAAATTCTCTTTGTTTCTCTTCTTGAATCAATAGGGAAAATGCTTGTGCCATAGAATTCTATCTTTTAAGGATACTCCCGCTTACCACAATGCATACTTTATTCAATTCAATAACTCAATTTTCAACTTTGAACCTCAAATCCCCATAATAACTCTTTGATTCCAATAACTTTTCTAGTCTAATGTCCACATTCTGAAATAGATGGAATTGACATAATCCAGTATTGAAACTTGAATCTCTAAATGACTCCAAAATTTAAAATTAAACAACTTAAGCCTTCAAAACTCAATTCTTTAGCAAAAACTCCACTTTTCTCAAAATTTTGAAAAATCAACTCTCTAAGTTAGTCAAAAAGAACTCGGGGCAACCATTGGGAGAGATAAAATGATAATTTTATCAAATATGTCAAGAATGACCTTAGCTTCATGGTCATTACAGGTTATCCGAAAGATGCATGTATGGACTTAACCTTCATTGAACTTGACTTAACACAGAGAAAAATTGATTGCATTAACCGATAGAAAACATAAAAGAAAATTTCTACAAAGATCAGAAGTTAAACTAAAATGGGGAGATGAATTGAATCATGTTAGAAAGACACAACTATAGTGAGAACTCAATTGGGGCAAAGATGCAAGGTCGAGTGAAATATAGAGGGACCAGAGAAGCAAAAATGTTGAGAATGATAAAATGACAACTCATAATATATCCTGTGGTGCCTTGACAGCTGGCCAGCTAAGGTAAAACCAAAAAGATGTTAACTGCCTAACAGCTACACTTATGCTAGCTAACTCTATCTTATTCTGTTACAAATAGTTAATGACATACTAATCTTGTAGTCTCAAGTTCAAATTCTGAGAATGAAATGAAATTAAATTTTATCAATCTTTTCTATGAAGGTTGAGTTGTAGTTCTTGTCCTCGTGAGATGAGGAAGGTGTAGTCCACTTGACCCTAAGAATTATATGTGTAACCATCATAAAATCAAGCTAATATGTGATTTTGATTGTGACTGTGTATCAATAAATCTTCTTTACTCTTCGAGACTTAGGGTGTATTTAGTATGAAGGAATATGTATTTCTCGAAAATAAGTTGATTTCTAACTTATTTTCTCATGTTTGGTTGGTGAGTGGAAAATATTTTCTATGGTTTGGTTAGTGAATAAAAAAATTCACTGAGTGTGTTGTTATTGTTCTTGGGTAAAAATAACAACAACATACCCAGTAGAACCCCACAAGTGGGGTCTGGAGTTCGTGGGTAAAAAAATATTTTAATTTAAGATTGGATGAGAATTTCGTAAAATGTTTTCCTTTATTTTTGTAAGGAAGTCATTTTACTTAAATTTGAGGAAAATGAGTTGTCTGAAAAATATTTTTTCAAAATACTTAAGTCAATCAAACATGAGAAAATTGAAAAATATTTTTCGAAAAATGTTTTCGTCTACACA
The DNA here is from genome assembly GCA_011800125.2 of Solanum clarkiae. Taxonomy (NCBI): domain Eukaryota; kingdom Viridiplantae; phylum Streptophyta; class Magnoliopsida; order Solanales; family Solanaceae; genus Solanum; species Solanum clarkiae. The sequence continues at coordinate 12,867,803 of JAABOM020000007.1, forward strand.
AACACACCCTTAAAGTTGCTTAAAAGTTGGGTGAAAAAAGAGAATGACAGGTTCATGTTTGAATTGCATGTTGGAGTATAATCTTAGTTACTTTAAGTGACATTCAGCTAATTATTAGTTGTTTTCCTCAATATTAATGCTATAAAGTTTAATTATTAAATTCCTTAGCTACATGTATGGGGGAGGCTCTGGAACAATGACACTGGATGAATTGCATTCACTTGAAAAGTACCTTGAAATTTGGATGTATCATATTCGTTCAGCAAAGGTAATAGTTTCATCAAATACAACATTATATTATTCATGTGAAAATGAGAGTCGTTTGATTTTGTACAACAATGTTGCAGATGGATATCATGTTTCAGGAGATCCAGCTGCTGAAGAATAAGGTTAGGCAATATCCAGCTTTTATATATGTTTATGTTCCGTGAGTTGCTCATTCATCAACACTACAAGTCGTTACAAACTTACAATTAAACGAAAATTCTGACTACTAGCTATTTTAAATGGTGACATATATATAATTAAGATACTGAGGACTTCAGTATTACATTGAAACATAATTCCTGGAATTTAATTTGGTCGTATGGATTGATTTCTTATTTTCTGACTACAAGTCTGATTATTAAATTACATTGAAGGTATCTTACTAACCTTCCTTTAATTTACTAGATAGTTTGATACCTACATAGTATTTCTAAACTTCAACAACATCTTACTACTCTTCCTTTGAGGTCAAAAACTGTTTCATTAGTTGGTCAAATGGAACATAAGATTAAAGCACAACGCTTCTTTCAAAATAATGTTTCTGTGAAAAAGTGGTCTGAGAATGTCTTTTCTCAAAGAAATATTAAGGTTGAGCAATTTTTAGACCAAAAAGCCAAAGAAGTGGTGTTTTGAGCCCCAAAAATAAGAATTAAGTATATTTTAAAATCAAAAGATGGAAAAGAAATATTTATAAATCATTTTTCATACATTTGAGAGTTTTTTTTACTCCCAAGTAGTGATCTATAATATTAAAATTACCCGGAGATTTATGGTCTTTTATTTGCATCAGGACATCTTTAAAGTTTGTAAACATGTTATGGTTTAATATTTAGCTGGTCCTTATATCTTTTAGTTTAATTACTAAAAATGTTTTGACCTTTATATTAGGAAGGGATACTAGAAGCTGCAAACAAATATTTACAGGATAAGGTAATACTAAGCCACATATTGGGACTTTTTTCTCTCTTTTTGTAATTATAAATTTATGTTTCTTTTTCCTTGTTTATTTTGCAGATAGATGAGCAATACACCGTCACTAACATGACACAGACTTTGACTGACTTTCAATGCCCACTAACTGTACAAAATGAGATATTCCAGTTCTAACATAGTGAAGTATCTAGTTAATTGATGTAACAATAATGATGTAGTTTCGCTTTGGTGACATCAACATATAAGTATGTTTGTTATGTTCAATCTAGGTAATATAATAAGTGTGTGAGCCTTTTTACTGTATCTTATTATCAAGTGTGGTGCTACTTAATTTGTAACTTTAAGACTGCTTTATGAAATGAATCCTTTTCTTGTTATTGAAATTGGTCCTTGTCTTGTTATTGATTCGTTACATGAATTTCTTTTTTAATTTACCGTATAATTTGGAACGTACGGTACTATTTAAGAATGGTATTTTGGCTCAAAAGCATTCTACATACCTAGATTTGTTCTTCCTTGATTGAAAGCAAATATCTTTATTTCATCTCACTAAATATAGATTTTGAGAAAAATAATTCTTTCTTTATAACGCTTACCTGTAGCATCTACACAATATTATTGTAGCATTAATTAATCATGAGAAAGGGGGATTTTGACCTCAAATGCAGAATGCATCATAAATTCATATCTATCTATTTATTCTATATATACTTATATTTATTTATTGGAAAAATACCCTTGAATTATTGTCAATGATATAAAAGAAAGTCTTCCATCCACGTATTAGGTCAAAAATGTCCTTATCATCCGCCTTTGGATTCAAAAATACATTTTATTCACCTTTTTGGCTCATTTATACCCTTGAAATTAACTAACAACCCTCTCTTTTTTTCTTTTTTAAATACTTATGTTGTTTCATTTTCTTACGGATTAAAGTAAACTTATATCCTTAATTCTTTTTCAACAAAAAAAATTATAATATTTTCTGAAGTTTGTTTTGAGGTTATAAAGAAAGATATTGTTTTGATTAGACAAAATATGTGAAAATTCTAATTCAAAAAAACAAACTAGTAGTTTTATTGTAGTTTTTTTTTTTTTTTTTTAAAAATAGGGCCATGAAGAAGGCATATTTTTTTGAATTTAATAAATTATGGGGGAAAATCTCTAAAAAAATCTCTCTTAAAAAATTTAAAGTTATAACAATACATATTTTGAAACTTAAAAAAAAATGTGCACATACTTGTATTTTATTATTTAGAGAAAATAATTAACCCTTTAAGGATCAAAGAGATTTATTAAAATCAATTTTTCTTTCTTTAATTTTTTTTTATTTAATCAAATTTGAATAGTTT
>JAABOM020000007.1:12872435-12909106 GCA_011800125.2 Solanum clarkiae
TGTTGGAAGACAAGAAATGAAATGTCTTGCATTTGAACTAAAGAGGGGTATATATAGACATTCAACTCTTAGAAATTGCAACATAAGGGCTCCTAGTTAGCCCATTGACCGATTAGGTCCCAAACTTTTCTATTTTGATCCAATTAAGGACATCCGACTTCAACTAAATTTTTACCAGCAAAAATTCACTTGATTCCTTACTCACGCACCATAAGTTAGTAAAATTTAAAATATGCCTCAATCACAATAATTTTTTCGAATGAGTAATTGACCTCCTTTTAGATAATTACGGGGTCTAACACAACCGACTTCCACTACTATAACCTGCACAGAAAATCAGCTCGGCCCAGCCCAACAACACATAATACACAATAAAGATAGATTTCACAATATCAAAATTCAAAATTACAAGACACAACTCACAAGTGATAACACAGTCAATCCCAGGAATAACATCATACCACATAAGACTATGAAAGGATGAGATGCAATACTTATGCACTAATTGCCGGCAATAACCTCGATATCACAATTTCACTAACAAAGATATCAGTATCACAATATCGCTGGCAATGACCTCGACATCAAAATATCACTAGAAAAGATCTCAGTATCACAATATCACCGGGAAAGACCTCCGAATCACAATATCACTAGAAAAATCTCAGCATCACATCTCGACGAGTAAATACCTCGTCCCCAATTTCTACTATCTCACTCATATCTATATCCAGAACCAATAAAGTATGCATGACATAGAATGAATGAGCATATGATCAAGTCCACAACAAATACACTAATATTCACCAATCACAACCACTTATCTCAATATAGAACTCACATCACTTAATCACATTTTCAGTTCAAGTGTTACAATACTACACCAATTCACATTTATATTTAATCACCTCATGTTTATAAATTAAAAATATTTCATGAATCACTCATAGAAGAAAAGAAAATTTGAAAATTCCATGAGAATTATAAAGTTTTGAAAGTCTACTTGCTTTAGTTGAATCATGATCAATCAAACACTTAAGCCTTTTCCATTCGAATAGAATCCATAGCACTATGATCTAGTCAAATAAATTATCATAATAAGGTTTTAAAATCTAACAATACCAAAAAAAAAATCTATAGTTATGTTCCTAATCTTGAGCCTAGGTTTAACTCTTAATTTCTTCAAATAACATAACCTAATTGTATTTTATGTAATACATTACAATTATAATTTAATTATCTATCTCAATATATCAAAACTTAAATCGTAATGTGGTAACCACAAGAAATTTTCATACTTTAAACCCAAAACATGAAATCAAAATTAACTATAGAAATTATCAAAAACTAAATTACGTAGTTTTTCACTGATCTCAAGAAAACTAAAAGATAATTAAACCTAGAATCATACTACAATTCTGCTTAATTAATAGTAAATAGCCAGCTAACTATTGATATCGTTGGTGGTGTAAAATTGACATAATTTGTCTCACTAGAAAAAAATCGTTAGCCTCCATTGGTGATTGTTGTCACATCATCCAACAATTCAATTTCCACTATTTTTCTTTCTTTATATCCATTGTGCATAGTAGTAATTATACTTGAGGAAACATAAAATATTAATTATGTGTAGGAGTTTTCATACCACTCATCCTACAAACATATATAATAATCAAGAACTGGGTTAACAATTACATAGTACGAACTGCTCGTTCTCACCGTCGAAGGGTAACTGCTCAACCCTATTTTTTCTCCTTCTATTATTCTTTTTTTGAATACTACTTATGTACTAAAAGTGCTGAAATATATTAATCTAATAATTAGTAAATATGGTATATGTTATCTAAAATTTTAATTAAATTATTACTTTAGTCCATCAATTAACTCGACTGTCTAAAACTACCATTGAACTTAGAAAATATCCAAAAGACCCCTTTAAAATTTATGAGAAGGACATTTTAAGAAAAAGAAGAGGACTAATTACCAAAATAACCTTATGGGTCATTATAGTTCTATTCATGTCGGAAAATGAGAAAGTATAAGGGATGTTTCTACTCTTAAATCGCACCGATTTATCTATTCCGAGTGATTAGTGATGGTCTAAATTGGTTGATAGATATGATGGTGATTGGTTGATTGTGGTTTGTTGATCTGATAGAGTCTCGATCATTTTATTCGTTCTATGATTTCATCCTTAGTTACCCATCATTCGAGGATGAATGATCCCAAGGCAGAGATAATCTAATACTTGATAAAATTTTCAAACTACCCGTAGATAAGAGACGCTTGCATAATGCATTTTTCTAATCTTTTTTAGCAAATTCTAAGCCAAAAATGCGATCAACACAAAAATATTGTGTGAAAAAATGGTCCTGATTAATTTTTAGAGCAACAAGATCAAAAGGTAATTTTTCAAAGTGAAAACGTAATTTCAAAAAAGTGTGCGAGATATCCGCGTCATAGATTTGTCATGAATTTTCTCTTATCTGAGATTCTACTATTTTTAACGGGATTTAAAAATCAATCGAAAAACTTTTAGAAAAATGAAGCGGTACGCGATAGGTCCGCGTCGCGGACCTTGTCCATCGATCTATTTCACCGAGGTTCAAATTTTAAATGTTTTGAGGAGCATTCTAGACTTTTTTCACCCCTCCTAAACATAATCCACGACCAATATAGGTCATTTTTGGCCTAAAAAGGATTTCAAAATCCATTCTTAAGTCTCTTACTGTAAAACTAAGAGAAGACTTTGAGCAAAGAAGAGAAGAGAAGCTAGGGTTTCGAAGCATTCATCTGTGGTCCTTTGAGTTGCGATTGTTCATCGATTTCTAGGTATGTAAGGCTAAACTAAAATACGAAAATGTTCTTCCATGTTCCCCTTATTGATGGTAATAGAAAGATTATGAAGTTATTGAGTAGCTATGCATGTTTCTTGAAGGATTTCTTGTAAACTATATACTTTATGTATTTTTACTTGATTGATAATCATCATAAACTTGATTTAATGAAGAAATATTTTTACGTAAGTTGTTGCACAAACCCTACATATTTTCTAATAAAAGATTGTATAAATGAATCTAGGGAGTGAGTTTAGTTGAGAATATTAATTGTGATTATGATATGAGCATGATGATAGGTTGATAGAACTTGATAGTACTAAGATTCTTCCTGATTGAACTCTAAAAGATTGGTCTAAATTGAAATTCCTTTAACGTGATTGTTTAATTCACTCTTGAAAGGTTGACAGATTGATATGAGTCCTTATAAGACTTATTGATTGGATTGATTGAGATTGGTTGTTTATAAGCATTGAGTCTTGTGAGGAGTATCGAGCACCAAATTGAGTGAAAGTAAGTCCGACTCATAGTCATTAACTATGTCGCCAAGCGTAGGAGAGGATTGAACCATTAAGGCAGATATTTCCTCATGATAAGGTGTCTCTGAAATAATAGAGAACACAATTGCCGGATCCACTATTGATTTGATATGTTCTTACCCTGGCAAGGTATTAAATGGTTATGACAGCATCAACGAGATTGTTGTATGATCACTGGCTCATAAGTAATTGTCATTGGATAAGAGAAACTCCCATAAAAGTTCTATGTTAATAGTAATCTGATTGGGTTGAATTGATTGGAATAATTGGATTGTCTATGATGGTTCATTATCTACTTTTTATTCTTCCTTTAGATAGATATTTGATATTTTTGATTGAGTATTTCTGCCTTTATTATTGTTCTACCTATATCTGTTTTATTCAGTCATTTTACATACTCGTACATTTGATGAACCAATATCCATTTAGACAACATCATTTTACTATGTAAAGACAAGTACTAGAGATCATCAACAAGCATACAATTGAGGATCTATTGCAGTCAGCTATATTGGTGAGCCCTCCCCTACTTTCGAATGATGGCTATTTGTATTTTCATCAAGCTTTTGGAGTTAGACTTTTGATTTGCTATTCTTGATTTGAGATAGCCATGAGTTTGTCATTAGAACCACTGAACAGTTGATAGAGGCTTCGTAGACTAGAGAGTGATTTGTCTTGAGTTGAATATGTACTTTTTGCTAGTTTCCTTCATACTAGTCTTATTGAGTTGACTTGACTTTCATATATTTAGATTGTCCACGTTTTGTTGTCATAATCTTCATTGATTTTCTAAATATGTTGATTAAATGAATGTGATAAGGCCACATGGGTTTCTTGGGTACTAGAAATAGTCTCTGAGTGCCGGCCACATCTAGGGTACCCTCTTAAGGCATGACAATAGCATAGTTCATTCGCGTGCGCGAGACTCTGAACAAATTTTTAACACCCCATTGGAGAATCCAACTTTGCCGAACTCAATATTTTCTGTTGGTATATAGTACTGGAAGTTTTGTCCTCTGGGGTCACAGACTCTAGACTACGTTTGTGGAGCTCACGAAAATTAACCTTCGTAATCGTGGCCCCAAGACACATTTGTGAAGCTGTTGGCTGTTTGTGCTTTACCTTCACAGAGATTATTTTTCTAGTACTCTACGATCGTGGAGCATTGTACACCATGATCCTAGATGTCATCTGTGCCTTGTGTATTTTATATATTCGAATCACGATCAATTCATAGTGTATGTTTTGAGAAGTAATTTTCTTGCCCATTTCTAGCTCAAAATCAATAATTTCAAGGTATAACATGTGAGATGTTTTGAGGAGAATGCGTGGGTATGGGCATTTGAGGTAAATTCTATGAAATGCTTATTGTCATGACCTATTTTTGAGCATAAATTTTTGGAACTTGATTTCTCAGCAATTCTAGGTCCGAATTCTGTTATTCAAGAGCCGAAACTGTGGTATTTTTTGTGAGGAATGTCGGGTCATCTAGAAAAGTTCATTTAGGGCTTTATTTGAGGTAATTTTTACTGATATAGCTACTGACAATGTTAAGTAATTTAGTCGTGTCTGAGTTCTTGAGACGTTTTGTCTTTGTGACCTTTTCGAACCTCAAATTATGTCCCATTTGGGGATACAAGCTTGGGGATATGTCTAGGACTATTTTTTGTGGTTAATTTCAAAATTTCTAGATATAGAATTCTCTTTTCTCTATTTTGACCCTAAAATTATTCCGTCTCCATTTTTTCTTACAATTTTTGTGTCTAAAATACCGCATTGACGTTGTGATTTTGTGTTTGATAGCATGGCTGCAGTTCATGACTATTTAAAAGGGAAAATCTATGATAGAATAGATTGGAGTATACGTGTTCGACCTGTAGGTAGGTTATGACTTCCCTCCTTTATGAGTTTGAGTGTGTGAACATAGGTGGATTTGCATGAATTTGCGGGAAATTATTATACATGCCATAGTTATTAGAATTTCTTATTTTAGTCGATAATTAGGGGTCGACGGGTACTTGAATTGCTATTTTCTAATCATCCATGCCTTGTGTGCCTGGTTTAGTTGAGTTTGGAATTTATTGGAGCATGTTGGGCCTTAGTTAAGGTTAAGAGTAGTGATATCGTAGCGTCGTGATATTTTTGGGCCAATAAACTTTGTTATTTTTGCTCCTATATAACTTTGAGAGTCATAGGTCCTTGTAACTGGAAAAGTAGACTTGAGTCTGATAGTACTGACCCCTTGGCTAGGCAATAACTCAGCTTGAGCCTTTATTATGTAAGGATCCAGATCTTAAGAGGCCTTAACATTGCGTAAAAATTGGTTTCAGAAGGATTTTTGCCCAAGATGCTCTCTAATAGGACTTCCACGACCCATAGTGCACTCCATGGATCAGGAAGAGCCATGTGGGGGGAGCCTTAGTCCTTTTTGCAGCTGTTTTGGATGCCTTGAGAGGAGGCCATGGAGGTGTGCCCACCATGGCCCGTGGTGTACACCACGAGCCGTCGTGTGTCTCGTGGAGGGTGCCCATCACAAGGCCCCACATTGTTTGGTACAAATGCTCCACCACTAAGCCCTGTAAGGCCCGTGGTGCACACCACAACCCACAGGGGGTCTCATAAAAGGCATTTTGATAACTTTCGGCTCTATTTTAAGTAGGGCCATTTTGGTAATTCGGCCCCATCGCTTGGTCTTTTAGAACTTTCATGCACTCATTAACAGTCCTAAGTCATTCCATAAGCCTTTTATAACATTTCATGCAATACCAAAACACTTAAGTCTCAAATCTACCTTCTAAAAGCACTTCAAATTCCTACACTCAAGCTCAAATTAAGGATTCATCTAGGGCTTAAGTTTCAAGTTGATTTCCTCTCAATGCCTTCAACCCAAGCTCAAGTATGTGTGGTTTCATTCATGATTCCCTTTCAATCATGATGTAACGACCCCGTGTTCAGGAGCCTTGAGTACAAAAAAGTTGGCCTAAAAAAATGACTTGCAGTCTGGTTTCACAAAGTGACTTACAACCCATAAATGGACATATGACTTGAAGGTTCCATTCTTAAACATATAACTTCAGGAAGGGTAAAAGTTTCCAAGTGTGGGGTAACCTGCGAACCAAGTGATAGCCCATAGAGTGGACCACCATCCATAGATAAGGTCATGATTAAGACTATCAAACATGAAGAAAATTTGAAGTTTCTTGAAAAGTGACCTACATATTATCAGATGGCCCGTAAACCAAGATATGGCTTGTAGGGTGCTTCGCGGAATGAGGCCAAGAAAAAGGTGAAAAGTGGCTAAGTGTAGAAGGACTCTATGAGTCCAAACATGACCAATAAGAGTTTATACGACTTGTAACAAGGCTTTCTAGCTTTGGGTCCAGTAAATTAGTTCCATATGTGTTATTAGACGAGAGGGATTTATGAAGTCCGTGGATTGATTTATGGCCCATATTTTGGGGTTTCGTAGGTTAAATCTAGCAATTTTAATAAGGGGTAGTTTTTTCATTTTTTCCCTTCTATTCCTAAACTATGTCATTTTAGGGATGGAAAAGGGACCCTATAAAAGTCATTAATTTCTAATTTCCTCATTCACTCTTCCATTCTTCACTTTCTAAATTCCTAAGGAAATAAAGGGCTCTCTAGAAAAAGGCAAGATAAGAACTAGGATTTCGAGATTCTTCATCAAAGGATTCAAGTTCATTTCTCTCTATTTTCCCCAAGGTATGTGAGTTTATTATGGGTACCTTTTCCACATCGACTATTTTACCTTTTTTAAGTTCTTTAAGTTAACATGCATGCTTATGATAATTTCTTGATACTTATGTTATTAAATGCTACTTATAAAGTTTAACAACTATTTTGCTAAGAATATATATGTATATTTGACTAATGATGATGATTCTATGATGGGTTTTGTTGTTGACAAAGGTTGGATGTTTTTCGATGGTCATCAGAAAGAGAAATTTCCTTATGACTTATGTGATTTATGATTGTGCCGCGATAAACGCCTAACCCATTTAGTTTTCAAGTGAAGTTTTATATGATTTAAGATTATGATTAGGACATTAAAGAATATCTTTAAGTTAAGTTTATCAAAGATATAATTATGATGACAATTGCCCTAAAGATGTTAAGATGGGTCCCCCAGATGAAAGGACAATTCTTATTTGGTGGTTCCTAATTTTTGAGCTACTCTTATTGATTGCTACTTATGATTCTAATGATATATTTTAAAGATTCCATGGGGTGACTTAGCAACAAGAGGAATTGAGATTGGGACTCATTTCATTGGTCGAGGCATGAACACTAAAAGCTAAATCTCAATGTCCCTAACTATGTGCCGTTGTAGGAGCCCTTGTAGGCTAGGCTAATGGATCCATGTAACCAAAATCTTATGAATGATGCAATTGCAGAATTACTAAGTTTTAGATATCTACATTGCCAAGAAGATTCCCTTTTTTTCAATGGAAGGAGTGCATTGGTTTTTTCCCAATTGAAGGAGTTCATTGGATTCCATGTCGTAGCTCACATGGTCTTCTTGTCGATTATGGTCTATTCCCACAAGCTTTATGATGTTATGTTACGTTTTTATTACATGTGCTTTCTTACACATTGACTTATATTCATCTTGAGCCATATTCCTTGTGCATGGTTAAGCTTACTCTATATATCTTTTATTTTATGCATACTCGTATGTTATATCAAGAATGATGGCATTACAATTTCATACATGCATTGCGTCTCACATACTTAGTACATTCAAACGTACTAACACATATTTTGTTAGTGTGATTTAACCTTGTAGGGATAGGTGCTCCTCTACCGGCTCGTGGTTGGTACTTAGCATTCAAGACTAGCTTTATTATTTATGGTGAGACCTTAGTTTGAGACTCTTCTACTTTTTATTTCATCATGTATCTTAGTTCTATTTTTAGATGATGTATTTTTAGCCCTTCTAAGATGTTTATTTTCTATGTTGCACTGTATTGGATTTTTTTTTATTTGATAGAGATCGACCATTACTGGTCCCATCTATCGATAATGTAGTTGGTATGCTTATGGAAAAAATGATTATAGTTATTTCCATAACTTTTTAATGTTGCTTCATTTTTAAAATGACCTTAACCCCTTCCCCTTAATTTTCCCCAAATTGTTTTCATTAAGTACCTATGAATGCTTAAGATTCTTGAGATTACTTGGGTTAAGTTCGCTTGGGTATCTCATCCACTGTGTGACTACTAGGCTCCTTGGTTGGGTCGTTACAAATATGGTATCAGAGCACGTGGTTTTGAAATTTTCCTCAGATGTCCACATATATGCTGTTGCATAGAGTCTTTTTCAAAGTTGTGAAGTACACTACTAAATTGAGTGAGAGGCTATGAGACGGTTTAGGAAAGTCTTCCCTTCTTTCTTATTCATGTCATGCCTAGGAGTTGAATAAGGTTTTCAACTAACTCATGATAAAGGTTTGCTTGTTTCTAGATTATGCCATCACAAAGAGCTCCCCAACAACGAGTCACTTCGAAATAACAAGTCCCTCCACTCCAACAGGATAATAGAGTGTCTCATGTGGAGTTTAGAGCCACATTCACTCTATTGGCCCAAACCTTGGCCAATCAGGCCCAATAAAGACATATTGATACCTACTCAAGTGACTATCTCAGTTGTCAAAGTACGTGACTTCATGCAGATGAACCCGCTGAAATTTTATAGGTCAAGGATGAAAGGGGACCCTATTGAATTCATTGAAGAGGCCTACCGGGTGGTGACAGTGATGGCTTTTCCTTCTGAAGAGAAAATCAATTTGGTGGCTTACCAACTTAAAGGAGTCGCCAAGATTTGGTATAACTAATGGCACGATGAGTGAGGCCAATGTAGGTCCTATCTATTGGGAGGAATTCAAATGTGCCTATTTGGACCGATTCTTCCTAATTAAGCTGAGGGAGGCAAAAGTCCAATAATTTATCAAGTTGAAGCAAGGTACCATGAATATGAGGGAGTGTGCTCTCAAATTTATCAAATTGTCAAAGTATGCTCCCAGGTCATGGATCCGAGGGCTCGCATGAGCAAGTTTATTTTGGGTGTCTTTGAGTTGGTCTCTAAGTGTTGCAAGAAAGATATGTTAGTCAAGGAAATGGACATTTCCTTCTTAATGATGTACGTAGAGTAAATTGAATAGATAAGCTTCGTGAAAGGGAAAGAGAGTCCAAGTTATCTTGAGTTGAAGGTGGGAGTTACTCTCACCAAAAGGGCAGCGGTCACAAATTTTAAGATTGCTAAAAGCAAAGTGGGCAAAGATCCACCCATACTCCTCCTCCTCGGAAGGACAAAGGGGTGGCTCCCAAGCCCCAAAGTCCAAATTTCCCTAAGTATGAGAGGCCTTATAAAGGAGAATGTCTAGCGGGGTCTAATGCCTGCTTTACTTATGAGAAGCCCAATCATCATGCTAAGGATTGTAAGAGTGGAGGCAAAAGGCCCTAAGGCCAAAGGTATCAAGTCTAAGGTTCCCAAAGGACCAACTGGTTCTATGCTCTTTATTGTCTCCAAGAGGTTGAAGAAGCTTCGAATGTGGTCACTAACATGCTAAGAGTTTTCTATTTTGATGCATATGCACTTTTAGGTCCGGGAGTAGATTTGTCTTTTGTAACCCCGTTCCATGCTTATAAGTTTCATGCATGTCCCAAAGTCCTCCATGAGCCCTATAAGGTGAGTAACTGTGTAGGTGAGTCTATCATAGCTCAAAGAGTCTATAGAATTTATCCCATTTCCATCTTGCATGAAGTGATTCCATATGGCTTAATTCAGCTTTCCATTGTAGACTTTGATGTGATTCTTGGGATAAATTGTTACATGTTTCTTATGCTTCCATTGATTTTAGAACCCATAGGGTCAAATTCCAATTCCCTAATGAGCCAACTATTGAATAGAAGGGTAGCAATTCTTCATGTAGGGATCAATTCATTACCTTCATAAAGTCCAAAAAATGATATCCAAAAGGTGCATGTACCATTTAGTAGGAGTCAAAGATGTCTCTTCCAAAGTTCCTTCTCTTGAGTCAGTCCTTGTTGTAAATGAGTTCCCTAATGTCTTTTTGGATGAGTTACTAGGTGTTCCTCCCGAAAGGTATAGACTTTGGTATAGACCTCTACCTGATACTCAGCCTATCTCAATCTCTCCTTATAGAATGGCTCCCGCCGAGTTGAAGGAGTTAAAGGAGCAACTGAAGGACTTATTGGAGAAGGGTTTTATTAGACCTTGTTAGTCTCCATGGTGTGCCCCGATTTTATTTCTAAGGAAAAAAGATAGGTCACTCCACATGTGCATTGACTATCGATAACTCAATAAGGCCACTATCAAGAATAAGTATCCTCTTTTGAGGATAGATGATTTGTTTGATCAACCACAAGGATATACTCATTTCTCCAAAATTGATTTGATATTCGATTATCACCAATTTAGGGTGAGGGAAAGTGATATCCCTAAGATGACATTTTGGACTTGTTATGGTCATTTTGTGTTTGTGGTGATGTCATTTGGCCTCACTAATGCACCAACAACATTTATGGACCTCATGAATAAGATATTAAAGCCTTACCTCGATATGTTTGTTATGGTGTTTATTGATGATATCCTTATCTACTTCCAAGTGAGCAATAGCACATGGACCACTTGAGGCTAGTATTACAAATCATGAGGGAACAGAAGCTCTATGCAAAGTTTAATAAATGCGAGTTTTTACCATATGAGGTTGCCATAATTGGGCATGTGGTATCTAAAGAGGTCATCCAAAGTTGATGCTAGGAAGATGGAAGTAGTGAGAAACTGGCCAAGTCTATTGACTCCTACCAACATTAGGAGTTGCTTGGGTCTAGCCGGGTCCTAAAGAAAGTTTGTATAGGACTTCTCCACTACTCCACTAACCAATCTAAATCAAAAAAAGGCTAAGTATGTGTGGACATATGAATGTGAGAGGAGTTTCCAAACTTTGAAGGATCGATTGACTTCAACCCAATATTGACACTTCCAGAAGGTAACAATGGGTTCATCATGTATTGTGATGCATCAAGGATTGGATTTGGTTGTGTGTTAAAGCAAAATGGTAGTGTGATTGCCTATGCTTCAAGGTTGTTAAAAGTGCATGAGAAGAATTACCTGACTCATGACCTTGTGCTTGCGGTGGTGGTATTTGCCTTGAAGATTTGATGACACTACTTGTATGGAGTTCATGTTGATATTTTCACAGACCACAAGAGTGTCCAACATGTGTTCACCCAAAAGAATCTCAAATTAAAGCAACATTGGTGGTTAGAGCTACTCAAGGATTATGATATGAGTGTGAAGTACCACCTCGAAAAGGCCAATATGGTAGTTGGGCCCTTAGTAGAAATTTCATGGGTAGTGTGTCTCATATTGAAGATGATGGAAAAAGGGAGTTAGCCAAAGATTTTCATAGGTTGGCTATACTAGGAGTGAAATTGATTAGGTCCGGAAGTGGCGGTGTAATGGTTCTTTGTGGGTCCGCATCTTCTTTGGTTGATGAGATTAAGGCCAAGCATTACCTTGGTACTAACTTGGTTGAGTTGAAACCTTAGTAAAAGATGGAAAAGTGGAAGTCTTCTCATAACGGGGAGATGGTGTACTATGATATCAAGTGAGGTTGTGTGTGCCCAATAATGGTGAGTTGAAGAAGTTGATCATGCAAGAAGCCCATGTCTTCATATTCCATTTATCCTAGCACTACCAAGATGTATAGACACATGAAAGACATTAATTGGTGGAATGGAATGAAGAAAGACAATTCTCAATTTGTGTTAGAGTGTGCAAATTGCCAACAGGTTAAGATTGAATACGAAAGGTTGGGTGTCCTAGCACAATACATTGATATTCCTACTTGAAAGTGGGAAGAGATCAACATGTACTTCGTAGTTGGGTTGCCAAATACCAAAAAGTATTTTGACTCCATATGGATGATGGTTGATAGCATGACAAAGTCGGCTCAATTCTAGCCGACCAAGATTATATACAGTGCTGAGGACTATGCCCATCTATATATATGAGATTTGTGAGGTTGCATGGGATTGCATTGTCCATTATATTGGATCATGGAGTTCAATTCGCTTCTCACTCTTGGAAATCTTTTCAAAGAGGAATTGACACTAGGGTGAAATTAAGTAGAGGTTTTCATCTCCAAATTGACGAATAAGCTATTCTGACATTGGAAGA
Source organism: Solanum clarkiae (assembly GCA_011800125.2). Lineage (NCBI taxonomy): Eukaryota > Viridiplantae > Streptophyta > Magnoliopsida > Solanales > Solanaceae > Solanum > Solanum clarkiae. The sequence continues at coordinate 12,885,037 of JAABOM020000007.1, forward strand.
TATGTTGAGAGCTTGTATGTTGGAACTTAAGGGGAGTTAGGATGCACATTTATCGCTTATCGAGTTTGCCTACAAGAAAAGCTTTTATGTATGTATTGGGATGGCACCGTTTAGGGCACTGTATGGTAAACAGTGTAGATTGCTCATCGGGTGGTTTGAAGAAAGTGAATGGCATTAATAGGACCAGATATAGTGATTAATGCTATGGAGAAAATTAAAAGCATAAGATAGAAATTGCAAACAACTGAAAGCCGACAAAGGTCCTACTCCAATGTGAGGAGAAGGAAACTTAAGTTCCAAGTTGGTGATTGGATCTACTTGAAGATGCCTCCAATGAAAGGTATGCTCCAGTTTAGTAAAAAAGAAAAATTGAGTCCTAGATATGTGGAATCCTATAAGGTGGTGAGAAGAGTGGAAAAAGTGTCATATGAGTTGGATCTACCCAACGAGTTGCATTTGATCCATTTAGTCTTCCATGTGTCGATGTTGAGGAAATTCATAGGTGAACTAAGTTCTATAATTCCTTTGCATGATGTGAACATTGAAGAGGACTTAGTTATAAAGAGGTACTGGTTGAAATCCTAGACTGGTAAGTGAAAAAACTAAGGAACAAGTAAGTGCCATCTGTCAAGGTTCTTTGGAGAAACTAATAAGTTGAGGGTGCTACATGGGAAGTGGAAGTAGATATGATGAAGCATTATCCACATCTATTCCACTTTAGTCAAGCCTAAAGTATTAAGAAATTCTCCTTAAAATATCAAATTCCTTGCATTTTAGTTTTTCATGATGTGTGCATTTATTTTGATGTTTGTGGACTGTTTTGAGACATGTTTGAAGTATGAAATCTGAAAAGATTGAGAAATGATGTTTAAGTAGCATTTTTGCATGTATACTGGGTTGTTAGTTGCTAGTTTACTCTTTAGAGCCTATCTTTAAGTACATTTGGGGACAAATGCTCCCAAGTGGCAGATATTATAATGACCCCCAATTTAGGATACCTAAGTGTAGAAAAGTTGGATTGAAAAAAATTACATGTATTATGGTTTCACGAGGCAACTTATGGCTCGTAAGTTTACTTACGACCCATAAGTGGACATATGGCTTGTAGGTTCCATTCTTAAATATAAAACTTTAGGAAAGGGAAAAGTTTCCATGTGTGTGGTAACCCACATGGTCCCGTAGGATGGACCAAGATCCGTAGATAAGGTTGTGAGTGAGAGTATCACACATGAAGGAAATTCGGAGTTTGCTAAAAGGTGGCCTATGTATTATCTAATGACCTATAACAAGGATATGACCCATAGGGTGCTTCGTGGAATAAGACCAAGAAAAAGGTAAAAACTGGTTAAGTGTAGAAGGACTCTATGAGTACAACCATGGCACATAAAAGTTTATACGACCTGTTATAAGGCTTTGTAGCTTTGGTTCCAACAACGTTAGTTTTCAAGAACTTCAGATGTGTTACCATACGAGATGGACTTACGATCTGTGGATCGACTTACGACTCATAGTTGGGGATTCGTAGGTTGAATCTGGTAATTTTAATGAGTGATAGTTTTGTCATTTCCATCCCATCTATTCCTAAACAATGTCATTTTGGGGATGGGAAAGGGACCCTATAACAACCTTTAAGCCCTAATTTCCCCATTTACTCTTTCATTCTCCAGTCTCTAAATTCCCAAGGCAATAAAGGGCGCTCAAGAACAAAACAAGGCAAAAACTTGGGTTTCAAAATTCTTCCCTAGAGGCTTCAAGTTCGTTTCTCTCTAGTTTCCCCAAGGAATGTGAGTTGATTTATAGGTACCCTTCTACCCACAAAGTTCCCCATTGCATATTTTACCTTTTTTTTTAAGTTTCTTAAGTTAACATGCATGCTTATGATGATTTTATGATACTTATTAAATGCTACTTATGAAGCTTAAAACTACTTTGCTAAGTATATATATGCATGTTTGACTAATGATGATAACTCCATGATAGGTATCAATGTTGATAAACGTTGGCATTTTTTTATGTTCCATAACAAGAGAGATTTTCTTATGACTTATCTGAATTATGATTGTTTCATGATAAAAGCCTAATCGACCTAGTTTTCAATTAATGTCTTATATGATTTATGATTATGATTAGGGAACTAAGAAGAGTTTTAAAAATTAAGTTTGTCAAAGATATAAGTATGATGATAACTGTCCTAAAGATGTTAAGATAGGTCCCCAAGATGAAGGGACAATCCTCACTTGGAGATTCCTAAGTTTTGAGCTACTCTTATTGATTGTTATTTATGATTCTAAAGATATATTTTAAATATTCCATGGGATGACTTAATACCATGAGTACTTGAGATTGGGACTCATTTCGGTAGTGAAGGCATGACCACTTAAAGCTAAATCTCAATGTCCCTAACTATGTGCCTGAAATGCCCCAAAAATGTGCTTCGAGCATGTCCATAATCGTAATTTCTATATATCTTAATTCGTGCTTGACATCGAAAACTCAATTTCATATTCTCGATAAGAGGGAAACATTGAGTAGGAAATGGGTATAACCCAGATTTTAGAGGACTCGTAGCAAAAAAAAATTTTTGCTAATTTACGATTTTGAAAGAGCATCCATGCCCTGGCTGCAAAGCGCTAGGGGCACGGAGCAGTACAAAAGTGCCTGCGCGATGGGTTTGCATCACGCTAAGGACGCGGATTAGTGTACATTCTTCCTTGGTTTTTCTATTTCGGCCAAGGGCATTGAAATCATAGCCCCATACCCACTTATACCTGAAAACAACCATACTTCGCTATTTTTCAACTCTATATCACTTAAAACCTTCATAAAAACCTCTCCAAGACTTAACCAAATATCTTATTCAAATTTCAAGGATTTAAAACTTAACTTTGGAACTCAAGGATTCACTTCAAGCTCTAAGTTTCCTTCAAGCTCATCTCAAGAAAACTCAAGTTTAAGGTATGTGGGTTTCATTCATTGGGTCCTTTTACCAATGGAGTCCAATCTTCTATTTTATGAAAATTTGCATGATTTATAGTTATTCTACTTATGGTTATCTATTATTCTGAAATATGAGCATAAATTATGTTGGAGTTTTATCAGATATTGTTGATTATGAATGAATATCTAATTTAAGCTTATACTATGAGATAATTTTTGTCTATAGAGACTATGCAAGATTTGAGTTGTGAAAGCTATGAACTATGATGAACTTTTGAGACGGATTTCATGATATCCAAATTGGGGTTTTGTTACTATGTTGGTGGGTTGATTTTAAATTGATTTAGTCATCTTGTTATACTCTTGAATTGCATGATTTTCAATAAGCATTATGTGCCCATGATGTGTTTGATAAAATATCAAGTTAAGATTTCTCAAGTTATTGATGATCTATTTCATGATTTACAAGTCAAGTGACTATATTATTATTATTAAGGGCTTTCAAGTATGTATTGAATTCATAAAAAGTATCTATGATGTTGCAAGTATCAAGTTAACCCCTACTTAAAGATTTTTACCTCTTGTGATCCATTCATGTTAAAGCAAGGGTTCATGTGTGACTACGATTTACTCTCATGTTTCAAGTTAGGTTCACCATTAGAGGTCAAACATGTTTATGAGCTACTCAAGTCATATTCTTATAAGTTATTCATGTTATGATTAAAGTATGATTATTTTAAGCATTCCATGGGAATAGACTTAGCACCGAAGGATTGGATGTCGGTGTGGACTATCTTCAGGGTCCATACTCTTTTCTCAAACTATGTGCCAACATAGTATTATCCTTTACCCTTGCTATACTATTGGATTCATTAGGTGCACTTTATTATGAAATCTACCCTGAAATGGGACAGGTTCCCGTAAGGAGGGTTACTTCTCCGAAATGGGACGGGCTCCCGTAAGGTGAACTATGATTTACCTTGGCAAGTAGACCACCTCTTTACCGATGAGGGGTAATCATCGGGATTTCTAATTATAGCTCGCCTGGTCTTGCTTTTGTCGGTTAGGGTCTCTTCCCATACTTGTATTATGTTCTATGCAAGTTGAATGATTTATGAGCATGTTTTACTTCAAGTATTGATCATGCATGCCATATTTAGATTACACTTATCTATTGCTTATTATTATGCATTTTGACTACACAATATCACTATGTAGGGATCAGAGCACCATCTGATCATCCTCCACTTTGCTAGTACGATCCTTTGAAGCAAGCTTTGGTGAATCCTCAAGTCAGAGGACACTATCTTTATTACTCTTGTTATTTTGAGACTTTTTTATGTCAAACATTTGTTACTATGAGGGTGAGTCTGGAAAATGTCTTGGTCCCCGCTCCATTTCATTTTAGAGGTGTTGTTAGACATTATGATGTACTTCTGTTTGAGTGGACTCTTTAATGCTTTAAGGATTATCAAAGACTTTCCTTAGCTCCGCTTCCCTTTTTATTATATTTCTTGTTGTTGTTTACTTAGCTTCCACGAACAAGGATGTGTGATTGATATACTAAGAGGCTTACTTAGGTCCTGTCGGGTTCTCATTTTGCCGTGTCACGTCTATGCCCTAATATTGGGTGATAACAAACTTTGTATCAGAGGACTAGGTTGTTAATGGTCCTCGGAATCCAACACACTGCGTCAATTAGAGTCTTATTCATGGTTCTGAACTGCACCACAACTATGAATGAAGTGCGTCACAACTATGAATGGGAGGCTATGAGGCATTTTAGGAAATGTTTCACTTTTTCATGGTCTATATTGTTCTTTAGATTTAAGTCTAAGGATTTTTCCCCTAATGAATGCTCCGTGCTATTCTACCAAGAGGGAGACTAAGAAGAGCCCATAAACCCGAGGAACTACCGGCCCCTCCCACTCCTCAAGCTCCTCAAGGAAGACGGGGAGCTAAAGATGAGTTTCGAGATGCTATTACAATGTTGTCTCATGCTATGACCAACCAAATCAACCAAGGGGCCCAAGCCCCTCATGCTCCCACTCCGGTTTCTAGGGTGAGAGATTTTACTAGAATGAACCCACTGGAGTTCCATAGGTCCAAGACGGATGAGGATCCCCAAGAGTTCATAGATGAGGTAAACAAGGTGCTATCCATCATAGGGGTCAATTTAGACGAAACGACGGAGTTGGCTGCCTAGCAACTGAAAGGGGTGGCTCAAATTTGGTTTACACAATGGAAGTTGGAGAAGGGGAATGATGATGCTATCCGTTGAGAAGAGTTCAAAGCCAAATTCCTCAACCGGTTCTTTCCTATCAAGCTTAGGGAGGCTAAGAAGATGGAGTTTATGAACCTTAAGCAAGGTTCCATGAGTGTGAGGGAGTATTCCCTCAAGTTCAACTAACTCTCCAAGTATGCTCCATAATTGGTTGCCGAGCCTAGATCAAGGATGAGTAAATTTGTGTCAGGAGTGTCCGACTTGGTAAATGAGGAGTGTCATACCGCCATGCTAGTAGGTGATATGGATTTGTCCCGCCTCATGACATATACTGAGAAACTAGAGGGGGAAAATCTTAGAAAAAAGAAGAAGTGGTGAGTCCAAGAAGGCTCTTTTTGAAGGTGGTTTCCAAGGATCTAAGGGTGGTCGATTTCCACAAGGCCATAAATTCCAAGGATAAGGGTTATCCAGTGCTCCTACCAAGTAGTTTACCAATAATATAGTGACTAACCCAAGGTTCCAAGGTGGTAGTTGGGGGATGACAAAACCTAGATGCCCAAGGTGTGAAAAGAATCATAGTGGTCCATGTTGAGGAATTCTAATGCTTTCTTTGGTTGTGGTGAGATTGGTCACAAGGTTATTGATTGTCCTCATTCTAAAAAAAAAGGTAGATATGGTCATCTATAAGGTCAAAAGGTGCAAATGCGGATCAAAAGGGAAGAGGAGGCCAACAAGAGGGTGCTCCAAGGCAAAATAGATTCTATGCTCTTCAAGGGAGACAAAGGGTGGATGAGATGCCCGATGTCATCACTAGTATGTTAAAGATTTTTGATTTTGATGTGTATGCATTGATAGACCTGGATGCTGCACTTTCTTTTATTACTCCTTTTGTTGCCAAAAAGCTTTATGTTAGTTTCGAATTGTTGTGTGAACCTTATGATTCTACACCCGTTGGTGTCTTTATTGTTGCTAAAAGAGTCTATAGAAATTGTCCCTTGTTCATATTACATAAAGTCTTTCCTTGTGATTTTGTTGAATTAGATATGGTGGTTTTTGATGTCATTCTGGGGATGGATTGGTTGCATGCATATTATGCTTCTATTGATTGTAGAACCCGTTGGGTTAAATTCCAATTCCCTAATGAGCCCGTCCTTGAGTGGGAAAGTTTGATGTAGTGGTCAAGGGTAGATTCATTTCTTGTCTTAAAGCCCAAAAGTTGATTTCTAAAGGTTGTTGCTATCATCTTGTGAGGGTTAGGGATGTTGAGTCCAAAGTCCATTCCTATTTAGTCGGTTCCGGACGTTAATAAGTTTCTTGATGTCTTTCCCAATGAGTTTCCTGGTGTTCCTCCCGAAAGGAAAATAGATTTTGGTATAGACCTTCTTCCTAATACACAGCCTATTTTTATTCCCCTTTACCATATGGCCCTGATGGAATTGAAGGAGCTAAAGGAGCAATTGAGGGATTTGTTGAAAAAAGGTTTCATAAGGCCTAGTAAGTCACCTTGGGGTGTACTGTAGTTACTTGTGAAGAAAAAGGATGGTTCTATTAGAATGTGCATTGACTACCGACAACCTAATAGAGCCACCATAAAGAACAACTACCCTTTACCAAGGATTGATGACCTTTTTGATCAACTTCAAAGGGCTAGTCACTTTTCTAAGATTGATCCTCAGTCCGGGTATCACCAAGTGAAAGTGAGGTAGTGTGACATTCGCAAGACGGCTTTCCGGACTAGGTATTGGCACGTTGAGTTTGTGGTTATGTCCTTTGAGTTGCCTAATTCACCAGCTCTCTTATGGATCTCGTGAACAAGGTCTTTAAACACTACCTTGACTTGTTTGTGGTGATTTTTATTGATGATATCTTGATTTATTCCCATAGTGAGGAGGAGCATGTGAATCACTTGAGGGTGGTGTTGCAGATCTTGAGGGAGGAGAGGTTGTATGCTAAATATGAAAAATGTGAGTTTTGGTTGAAAGAGGTTGTTTTTCTAGGGCAAGTGATGTTGGGTATGACATTAAGGTGGATCCTAAGAAGACGGAAGTGATTAGCTATTGGCCTAGATCTTTGACTCCATCGAATAGTAGGAGTTACTTGGGTTTAGCGGGTTATTACCGGAGGTTTGTAAATGGGTTCTCCTATATTGCTTCCCCTATGACAAAGTTGACCCAAAAGAACGTGAAATTTGTGTGGACCGATGAATGTGAAAAGAGTTTCCATACCTTGAAAGATAAGCTTGTCTCCGCTCCTATCTTGGCTCTATCGGAAAGGTTTGAAGGATATATTATGTATTGTGATACCTCAAGATTGAGCTTGGGGTGTGTTTTGATGCAAAATGGTAAGGTGATAGCATATGCCTCTAGGCAACTTAAGGTCAATGAGAAAAATTATCCCACCCATGATCTTGAATTAGCAGTTGTGGTATTTTCTTTGAATATTTGGTGTCACTACTAGTATGGGATTCATGTTAATGTGTTTATCGACCACAAGAGTCTTCAATATGTGTTCACCCAAAAATATCTTAACTTGAGACAAAGAAGGTGGTCAGAGCTCGTTAAAGATTATGATATGAGTGTACATTATCACCCTAGCAAAGATATGTTGTGGCCGATTCTCTAAGTAGAATGTCCATGGGTAGTCTAGCTTATGTTGGTAATGGTGGCAAGGAGGTAGCTAGAGAGGTTCACAGGTCGGCTAGATTGGGGGTTAGGTTGGATGAAGTTGATATTGGTGGTGTAGTGGTGGTTGATAGTTATAAATCTTCCTTGATTGAGAAGGTAAAGGTAAAGCAAGATCTTGACCCCGCCTTGCTAGAGTTGAAAGCCTAGGTGAGAGATGGTAAACTGGAGGTTTTCTCCCAAGGGGGAGATGGTGCCCTTAGGTACCAAGGTAGATTGTGTGTGCCAAATGCGGATGAATTGAAAAAAAATGATCTTGAAGGAGGCCCATAATTCATCTTATTCCATTCACTCCGGTTCTACAAAGACGTATAGAGACTTGAGGGAGGTGTATTGGTAGGGTGGTATGAAGAGAGACGTTGCCAAGTTCATATCCAGATGTCACAATTGCCGACAAGTGAAAGACAAACATCAAAGGCTGGGTGGCTTAGCCCAAGACATAGAGATTCCTACTTAGAAGTGGGAAGAAATCAACATGGATTTTGTGGTTAGGTTGCATAAGACTAGGAAACATTTTGACTCTATTTGGGTTATTATGGATAGAATAACAAAGTCGACTCACTTTCTATCGGTCAAAACCATTTATGGTGTCGAAGATTATGTGAAGTTGTATATACATGAGTTGGTTAGATTGCATGGGGTTGCCTTGTCTATCATTTCGAAACGTGGTGCTCAATTTACTTCTCACTTTTGGAGGTCCTTCCAAATAGGTCTTGGTACTAAGGTTAAGCTTAGCACGGCCTTTCACCCTCAAACGGATGGTCAAGCCGAGAGGACTATCCAAACTTTTGAGGATATGCTTAGGGATTGTGTTTTAGAGTTTAAGGGTAGTTGGGATGAACATCTTCCACTCATTGATTTTTCTTACAACAATAGATACCACTCAAGTATTGTATATGGCTCCCTTTGAGGCCTTGTATGGTAGATGTTATGGATGCCCGGTTGGGTGGTTTGAAGTTGGAGAGATGGCTTTGCTAGGTCCGTATTTTGTCATGGAGGCCATGGAGAAGGTGAGGTTGATAAGGGAGAGATTGAAAACAACCCACAGTAGACAAAAATCCTATTTCGGTGTGAGGAGAAGAGATCTTGAGTTTAAGGTTGGTGATTGGGTTTATTTGAAAGTCTCAGCCATGAAGGGTATGGTCCGATTTGGCAAGAAGGGAAAATTGAGCCCAAAGTTTTTGGGTACTCATAAAATTTTGAGGAGAGTGGATAAGGTTGCATATGAGTTGGAGTTTCCTGTGGAAATGAATATGGTTCATCCGGTCTTCCACATGTCCATGTTGAGAAAGTGTGTGGGTGACCCAAGTGCTATAGTGCCCTTGGATGTTGTAGGTGTTGTAGAAGATAATTTAACATATGAGGAGGTCCTAGTGGAAATTTTTGATAGAATAGTAAATAGGTTGAGAAACAAAGATGTAGCTTCCATCAAGGTCCTTTGGATGAATCAACAAGTTGAAAGTGCCACATGGGAAGTCGAGGCAGACATGAGAAAATGATATCCATATCTCTTCCATTCTTTTCAAGCCGAAGGTACTAGTTTAAGTCCCTTGTATGAATTCATCTCTTAAGTTTCATCCCTTAAGTCATTTTGCATGCATTCATGTTCATGGTAACAAGTTTATGGTGATTTTTGACATTCATGTTGAGATTTTTGGAAAATGATGTTTAAATGCATTTGTTGCATTCATGTTGGGCTGAAAATCTTCATGATTGCTTCTCTCATGCATGTTTCTTTGACATTCGGGGACGGAATGTCCCCAAGGGAGAGTTATTGAAACACCCCAAAAATGTGTTTCGAAAATGCTCATAATCATAACTTTCATATGTCTCAAAATCCATGCCTCATATCTAAAATCTGACTTCATATTATCGATCACGGGGCAAAACTAAGTGGTAAATGGATATAACCTGGATTTTAGAGGACCTATAGCAAAAAATAATTTTTACTAATTTACGATTTTCAAAGAGCATCCGCGCCGTCGCAGCGACTCACCAGGGGCGCAAAGCAGTACAAAAGTGGCCTGCGCGATGGGTCCACATTGCGCCAAGCATATAGACCTTTGTAAGTTTTTTCTTGATTTTTCTATTTTGGCCAAGGCCATTGGGGTCATAGCCCCATACCCACTTATGCCTGAAAACAACCATACTTAGCCATTTTTCAACTTTATATCACTCAAAACCCTCACAAAAACCTCTCCAAAACTTCACCAAGTATCTTATTCAAATTTCAAGGATTTAAAGCTTAACTTTGGAACTCAAGGATTCACTTCAAGCTCTTAGTTTCCTTCAAGCTCATCTCAAGAAAACTCAATTTTAAGGTATGTAGGTTTCATCCATTGGGTCCTTTCGCCCATGGAGTCCAATCTTCTATTTTATGAAAATTTGCATGATTTCAAGTTGTTCTATTTATGGGTATCTATTATTATAAAATATGAGCATGATTTATGTTGGGGTTTATTAAATATTATTGATTATGCATGAATATCTAATTTAAGCTTATACTATGAGATGATCTTTGTCTATTGAGACTACGCAAGATTGGAGTTATGAAAGCTATGAACTATGATAAGCTTTTGAAATAGATTTCATGATACCCAAATTGGGGTTTTGTTACTATATTGGTAGGTTGATTTTGAAAATGATTTAATTATCTTGTTACACTCTTGAATTGCATGATTTTTAATAAGCATTATGTGCCCACCATGTGTTTGATAAAAGGTAAAATCAAGAATTCTCAAATTATTGATGATCTATTTCATGATTTACAAGTCAAGTGACTATATGATGATTAAGGGCGTTATTGATGATCTATTTCATGATTTACACGTCAAGTGACTATATGACGATTAAGGGCTTTCAAGTATGTATTGAATTCATGAAAAGTATCTATGATATTGCAAGTATCAAGTTAACCCCTAGTTCAAGATTTTTACCTCTTGTAAGCCATTCATGTTATAGCAAGGGTTCATATATCATTATGATCTACTTTCATGTTTCAAGTTAGGCTCACTATTAGAGGTCAAGCATATTTATGAGCTACTAAAGTCATGTCCTTACAAGCTATTCATGTTATTATTAAAGTATGATTATTTCAAGTATTCCATAGGATTTGACTTAGCACCGATGGATTAAATGTCGGCGTTGACTATCTTCAAGGGTCCATACTCCTTTCTCAAACAATGTGCCAACATAGGATTACACTTTACCCTTGCTATACTAATCGATCTATTTAGTGCAATTTATCACGAAATCCACCCCAAAATGGGACAGGTTCTCGTAAGGGGAGTTACTTCTTTAAAATGGGACGGGCTCCCATAAGGTGAAGTATGGTTTACCTTTGTAAGTAGAGAACCTCTTTATCGATTAGGGGCAATCATTGAGATTCCAAGTTTTAGCTCATTTGGTCTTACTTTTGTCGGTTAGGGTTTCTTCCCACACATATATTATGTTTTATACAAGTTGAATGATTTACAAGCTTGTTTTACTTCAAGGATTGATCATGCATGCCATATTGAGATTACACTTATCATTTCTTATTATTATGCATTATGACTATATTGGCTTATGTATTGTTGCATTGCATCCTACATACTTAGTACATTCAAACGTACTAACACATACACTATTCCTATATGAAATTACCATGAAGGGACCGGAGCACCATTTGATCATTCTCTATGTGGCTAGTACATCCTTTGAAGCAATATTTGGTGAGTCCTTAAGTCCGAGGACACTATCTTTATTACTCTTGTTATTTTGAGACTTCTTTATGACAAACATTTATTACTATAAGGGTTAGCCCAAAAAGTGTCTTTATCCCTGCTCCGTTCCATTTTAGACGTGTTGTTGGATATTATGATATACTTATGCTTGAGTGGACTCTTTAATGGTTTAAGGATTATCAAAGACTATCATTAGTACCACTTCCCTTTTTATCATACCTCATTTTGTTGTTTACTTTGCTTCCGCAACCAAGGATGTGTAATTGATATGCTAAGAGGCTTTCTTGGGTCCCTTCGGATTTCCATTCTCCATGTTACACCTAGGTCCTAGGCTTGAGTCGTGATAATGGCACAATAGGAGCCCTTGTAGGCTAGGCTAGTAGATCCACGTAGGCCTCAATGTTGTGAAAGATGAAATTGCAAAGTAACTAAGTTTTAGATACCTAACTTGGCAAGTAGATTCTCCTTTTCCCAATGGAAGGAGTGCATTGGCCTTTTCCAGTCCATTGGATTCCATGTAGTAGCTTACATGGTCTTATTATCAGTTATGGTCTATTTCCACAAGCTTTATGATTTTTTTTTATGTTTTTCATTATATGTGCTTTCTTATATATTGACTCATATTCATCTTGAGCCATATTCCTTGTGCATGCTTAAGCTTACTATATGTATCTTTTATCTTATGCATACTCACATGTTATGTTAAGAATGATGACATTAAAATTTCATACATGCATTGTATCTTACATATTTAGCACTTTCAAGCATACTAACACATATTTTGCCTGCATGATTTAACCATGTGGAGATAGACCCTCCTCCACTGGCTCATGGATACTATTCACTCGTTCAAGACTAGCTTTATTATTTGTGGTTAGCCCTTAGTTCAGCACTCTTCCACTTTTATTTCTATCATGTATCTTAGTTCTATTTTGAGATGATATATTTGTAGCCCTTCTGAGGTATTTACTTTCTATGTTGCACTGCTTTGGATTTCTTTTTATTTGATGGAGATCGACTGTTACCGGTCCCCTCTGTCGGTAATGTTGTTGGTATGCTTATGGAAAAAATGATTATAGTTATTTCCACTGCTATTTAATATTTCTTCATTGTTAAAGTGGCCCTTAGCCCGTTCCACTTAGTTTTTCATAAATTGTTATCATTAAATACCTATGAATGCCTATGATTCTTAAGATGGCTTGGCTGAGGTGCTTTTGGGTATCTCTTCCACCGTGTGAGGAGTAGGCCCCTTGTTATGGTCATTACAATAACCTAAATGTTTTTTTGTTAATCATACTTATCCTTGCTCAACGATGTAGTTAGGTTGTCAATGAGAATAGGTTGGTAAAGGTTGGAGACTATGTTTGGTAAATTAAGCATTCTAAATTAGCAATAAGAAAATCGAGGAATAATAATAAGAATTGAGGCTAGAGCATATATCGGTATGGTTACAGTCCCAAAATCTCGCTTAATTTGGTAACTTCTTAGCAAAATATTTCATCATAGTAGTAGTTTAATTTTAATACTTTAGTAAAAATAATTAATAACCATCTTTTCTTGATAATACCCATCTCGTAGTCTTCTTTTGATAATAATTGAGAGCTACTTAAAGTCCTTTGGGTTCAATATCCCGACTCTTTTAGAGTCACTATATTACTTAGTTCGACCAGATACAATTACGTGTGCTAGGGAAGCAATAGTATACATCATGAAGTGTCAGATGTTGATAAAAGATTTATTGCATGTCCTGAAGACAAGTATGTTATGATAAATTATGGGAACCTAAGTATGTATTGAACTCATTAAAAGTTCCTATTATTGATAAACGACATTTTGAGCCTTTATGCCATGTTTCCACTCTCTTGTGATTGAATATTGCTCACTTGAAGGGTCAAGAATGTTAATTGTTTCATCCTCATGTGCAAGGCAAATGCTCACTTGAAGGTGTTATGTATGTGAAATTTTCTACCCTCTTGTGCAAGGAAAATACTCACTTGAAGGTGTCATGTATATAAATGAGCTACTCTTACTATGTTAGCATGTTCTTACAAGTTATTCAAGTTATGATTACACTTATGATTATGTTAAGTATTCTACGGGACTAAACTTAACACTAAATGAGGTTTAAGGTGGGGGCTAGACTCAAGGGATCCTTATATAAAGTCTTAAGTCTCATGACTATGTGCCACCACAGTTTTGTATTATTTATCTAAATGGGCTTTTACTAGTGGATCCAACTAGGTCAAGTTACCCACATGGTGGGGGATTGTTTACCTTACCCCTTGTTTGGATGGTTGTTACCAGTCGAATTGTATTGTATTATTACCTTAAGTACAATGCTTGTTTTGATTGTTACTTAAATTTCATTGTATCGTATCGTTTAATTCAATCGTTAGGTAACGACGAAAATAGCCATTTTATGTAATGACCAATTTTGTGTGGTTCGGTCGTTACTTTAATATCTTTTTCTCATTTACTACTTTATTTATTTATTCTACTGTATCATTTATCCTATCATTTCATGTAATCCACCACATACTCTTCAATTTCTTGTAGACTTATCATTCAAATTATGGATGTATGATACTATATAATGATGAAGAACAATAAAATCTATCCAAACATTGTAGTCATCGAAGCAATACAGTATAATACAATACAATATAATACAACACAATACAATACATTGTGAAACGATACATAACAACCATCCAAACAAAGTGTTAGTCTCTCCTTTTTCTGTTTGGAGAAAATACCGGGATTGCATGTAGTAGCTCACATGGTTTATATGTCAGTTACGGTCTCCTGCAAGTTTGACTATTTCCATGCACTTTTTGATTTAAGAATTGATCATACATGTCATATGAGCTTATATCCATTGAATATGATTATGCATCTTGTTTATTATAACTTATTATTTTAATGTATATTGCATCCCGCATACTTAGTATATTCCAAGTACTAACGTATACTTTTTGGAAATATGATCTAACCATACAGGGACTGTAGCTCCTATCCATTCACCTTCTCGTGGCTAGTTCATTGGATTGAAGATTTGCTATTGGTGAATCCTCCATTTCGAGCACAATAACCACTTTCTTTCACGCTATGTTAAAGAGTTATTTACTTTTGAATATTTACTTTTGAGGATGAGTCTAGGAAATATCTTGGACCACATTCTACTCATGTAAGAGGTAATGTTGGATAGATATATATGATGAGGAGCTTGACTTCTATGATGCTTATGTATTTATGAAGACTTCCTTTATTCCCTGTCGCTTTATGTGTTGTTGAATGTGATGGAATTTTTAAGCCCCTATTATCTCCATTGTGTGCGTCATACTTACCCGACCTTTAGTCTTTGCTTGTTATTTGATGGTGGAATGTCCTATTCCCTATTATCTCCATAGCTTGAGTTCAAAGTCCCGATTCTCTTAAAATTATTTTTTTGATGTTTAATTAAGCTTCCGCAACCAAGGATGTTCTTACTTATACCTATAGTCTTGTGTGGGGTCCCTTCGGGTTCCCTATTCACCATGTCATATTTAGGCCCCAAGCTTGGATCTTAACACAAGTAAGGAGTTGTACACTTGGTACAATCCTATCCTTTACTGGCTAGTAGTTTATAGGGTTGGATTTATCTGAACTCGTACCTAAATTGGTGCTCAATACTACTCCCAGAATCATTTATTATGCTCATCTGAAATGTTTAAAACACTATCTTTTCTGGGTTTCAGGGAATTATGCGAACTAGTCTCTTAAAAAAGGAAAACTGATTTCTCATAGCTTATGATGCTTCTCATACTAGTAATGCTTTCTTTACAATGGTTAATAATTTTTACGAATACACTTAGTTTTCTCAACACCAAATATGTGTTTGGAAGTGCTCATGGTCTATTACAACTCATCTTCAATGATAAATACAAAGTAAATTAACTCACTTTAAACTCTAAAAATCATGAATAGAGTATAGTAATAAAAAATACTTTAACTGACTAAATATGTTTTCTAAAATTGTTATGCTATGCTTTCTTAAGAAATCACCATGCTCTTTTTAGAATCTGCATAATGCACTAGGAACTCCAGTTTCCTCAAAACTCTTCTTTTTCTTAGAGCTTTAAATACTTTCACCTATACTAAAAATAATACACAATGTATAGAAATGTAAATCCTCCATATTAACTCAATTAGGGATTATGTGAGAGATAAGCATGAACTACAATCAAGAACTGGATTAATGTTGGAAATCATACTTTTGATGATACATATTTGAATTTAATAATAAAGGATAATAGGAACTTAAATTTCAAAAAAGATTGGGAAAATCATGGTTAAACTATTACTGACTAAACTTAGATGTACGACGTGCAAACAAACTTAGTCCAATGTAAGACATGCAGATGAACTTAGTCCAACACTCTGAACAACCTTACATACTTGGAAGAACTAGATTCTTCAAGAACTTTGAAGAAGGTTCTTGGAAGCCCTAGCTTTTCAATCTATGGTCTAAGTCTTGAGAATGTTTTGAGTGTAGTGAGATCGACCGATAATGTTGAGGGGATTAATTAGGTGTAATTTATCAATTTTAAGCTTAGAAAAGATGGGAAAGAACTAAAATAATCCTTCTTTAAAATATTGACAAGGTCATCAATGAGTTCATCTATAAGGCCCCACATGTGCAAAGGTGTAAAAGTGCCAAAGGAATGGAATTTGAAAAATTTTAAGTGTAAGTAGGATCACGAAGAGGACTACAGGCCGCAGGTGGTCCCATAAGTCATAACTTGTGCTTGTAGAATGATTGCCAGACTTGGTAAAAATATTGATATTTGAAGTTAGGAGTTCGAGACACCAGACGAATCGTACATTGGTTGACGGGCCATAGTTCTTGTTGTGTATTGAGATTAAAAGAAAATCCCTAAGGATTCAAAATGTTACTAGATGATACCCTTTTCTCATGACCCTAAAATAGATCACGATCCATAATCGGGATCTCGTGATCCTGCCGATAGAATTTTATAAGAGCTAAATTTGATTTTTTCTAATATTATATGCCTATACAATCTCTCTTTAACCCCCATATAACCGCCTTTCAGCCTTAGAACAACCCTAAACTACTCCACTTCAACTCATTCTCAAAATACCCTCAGTCTAACTCTTCCAAAATACTCCCAAGTTATTCAAGGCCTTCAAGAAAAGAGTCCAAGCTAGGGTTTCAGATTTCCTACACTTTTTAACAAGATTTTCATCCCGAATCACACCAAGGTATGTGGGTTTTGATTTGTGGAGACCTTTTCTTCACAAAGCTTTACCATTTCTCTTTCTCATCCATGATTAAGCCATGGAAATTTATGAAAGTTTTACAAACTCTTTTATATGATGATATTATAAAGTAATTTATGGTATTCTACCTTTTTACACTATATTGCATTGAAATGTCCTATGAAATTTATGGATTTTTATGAGGTTTAAGGAAGCCCTAACTAAAAATTTTACCTAATTATGGTGGGTTACTTTGAATGATTTAAAACAGACTTTGTTTGCTCTTCTCGTGTTCAAAATCTTGACCTTTGCATATTGAGCATATATACATACCCACCATGTTTAATCAAGTTGTATACCAAGCTTCTTGTGTTGATGAAGGCCATATGGAAAGACATGTAAATTATGAATGTTATGAATTTGAAGGCAATAATGCATGCTACGAGATATGAAAATATTGTGAAAATCCTGAATGAAATGAAGCCCTACCTTGATATTACGAAGTTTTTGTTTTGCTGAGCTACTCTATGAAAATATTATGATGTAATGATGCTTTGCATAGTATGACTATAAGTATAATTTGAGTATTCCTTGGAATTCTGACCTAGCACCGAGAGGACCTTAGTAGATAACCATTGTCCCTTAACAATGTTTCCACAATAGGTTAGTGAACTAGCTAATGTATTTATATAGATTGTGTTGCATGATTGACCAAAAAAGATTGTGTCCCCATACGACACATGTTAATTAAGTACGAAAAAGGTGGTGTTCCCGTAAAGTTCTTGTAATATGTTAACTGAAATGGGTGGTATTCCTGTAAGGTGTTTATGAAGAACTTTTTGAAATGGGAGAGAATGTGAGTGTTTGGTTTACCTTGGCAAAGTAGACCACTCCTAGTCCGGTGTAGAGTGAATGTCGGGATTCCAAGTAGCAGCTCACTTGGTCTTATATGTCAGTTATGGTCCCTTTCCATGTATGTATAATATGCTATGTGACGTGATGATTCCTCATGCATATTTTGACTAAGGCATTGAGCATTCATAACATATTGAGCGTATATCCATTGATTATGTTTATGCATAATGTTTAATTATGACTATTGTTCTTTGTTACCTTGCACCCCACATACTTAGCACATTCCAAGTACTAACGTATACTTTTTTCCTACATGATATAACTATGTAGAGATCGGAGCTCCTATTCACCTTCCTCCTCCACGTGGCTAGATGGTTTGGTTTAAAATTGCTTTTGGTGAGTCATCCATTTTGGAGACAATATCGTTTTACTTTCATGCTTATTAATACTTGTCCATTTTACAAATATTTAACTTTTGATGTGAGCCCAGGAGATGTCTTGGCCCCCGTACCATTCATACTAGAGGTATTGTTAGATATGGATTTATATGTTATGAGCTCGACCCTTACTATGCTTATGTATTATGGAAGACTCATTTAATCCTTATCCCCTTCTTATGCTTGTTTTATGTTTGTTGTTGAGATGAAAGTCCTAAGTCCCTAATTCTCCCATAACGTAAGTCATACTGACTCGCCTCTTAAATATTATTTGCTATGGGTTCATACTAATCCTCTTCCCTATAACATCCCCGTACCTTGAGTCCAAAGCCCTATTTCCCTAGAGTTATGTGTTTATTGATTAATTAGGCTTCTGCAACCAAGGATGTGTTATGCATGCTTAAGAGGTTTTTTTGGGATCCCTTCAGGTTCCCTATTTGTCGTGTCGGTCCTAGGCCCTAGGGTTGGGTCGTGATAAATCTTGGTATTAGATCCCTAGGTTTGTAAATGGTCCTTTAAAATGCAGCACACCACACCAAATAGAGTCTTGTCCATGGTTGTGGTCTTCGGTACAACTACAGATAAGGGGCTATGAGGCGTTTTAGGAATGATTCACTTCTTCATATTTTATGTTATACTTTAGGAGTTAAATTGAGACTTCCTATTCCAAATAGATGATCTTTTGCTATGTTAGATCATCCCTTAGAGAAGAGTGGCACAAAGAGCTCTCACTCTCGAGGGCAAACCGGTCCCTCCGGCTCCACTAGTCCCCCAAGGAGATAAAGGGTTCACTCATGCAGAATATCAGAATATGGTCACCTTATTGGAAATGGTCATAATTAACCAAGGAGTTCGAGCTTCTCACGCTCCTAGCCTCGTTCGAGAGTGAGGGATTTCACAAGAATGAATCCTTCGAAGTTTTATGGATCAAAAGTTGAAAAGGGTCCCCAAGAATTCATCAATGAGGTGTACAAAGTTCTTGACATTATAGGGGTAAGCTTGAAGGAGAAAGTGGAACTAGCGGCCTATTAGCTAAAGGGACTTGCTCAATTGTGTTTTATTCAATAGAAGAGGGAGAGGTGGAATGGAGAGCCTATCTCTTGGGAAGAATTCAAGGCCACCTTCCTCAATTGTTTCTTTCTCATAGAGTCAAGGAAGGAAAAATGATGGATTTTGTGAACCTCGAACAAGGCTCCATAAGTATTGAGGAGTATTCCCTTAAATTACATAATCTCTTAGAGTATGCTCCTCACTTAGTTGTCGATCCTTGGGTAAGGATGCACAAGTTTATGTCGGTAATGTCTGACTTAATCAATAAAGAATGTTGCACCACCATGCTCATAGGAGATATGGACTTGTGTCTATTGATGACCTATGCCGAGCACCTTGAGGGAGAAAATCTTAGAAAGATGAGGAGTGGAGAGTCTAAGAGGGCTCATTCTGATGTTGGGTTTCAAGGTACTAAAGTTGGTCATTTTCAACATGGCCATAAATTCTAAGGTTAAGGGTCCTCTAATGCGCAAGGCCAAAGGTTTGCTGATGATAGGGTGCCCAACCCTAGAACTCAAGGTGCTAATGGTAGTCAAAATCCTAGTTGTAGAAGGTGTGGTAAAAATCATGGTGGTAGGTGCTAAAAAGATGTGAGTGCTTGCTTCAGGTATGGCATGATGGGCCACAAGATTGCAAATTGTCCAAACAAGGGTAGAGATGACCATTCTCAAGGATAAGGTGCTCATGGTGAACAAAGGGCACAAGGTGGCCAACAAGGAGGTGCACCACGTATCTATTGCTTCTATGCTCTTCAAGCGAGGCAAGGGATGGATAACATGCCTGGTGATGTTATCAGTATGTTAAAGATATACAATTTTGAGGCATATGCTTTATTGGATCTGAGTGCCATTCTCTCTTTCATTACTCCTTTTATTGCTAATAACTTCATGTATGTCCCGAGTTGTTGCATGAACCCTTTGGAGTATCTACCCCAGTTGGTGAGTCGATTATTCTATAGGGGTTGTTTTGTGTCTATACTGCATAAAGTCTTGCCGTGTGATTTTGTTGAGCTTGACATGGTACATTTTGACATTGTTCTTGAGATAGATCGGTTACATGCATATCATGCTTCTATAGATTGTAGAACTCTCAAGGTTAAATTCCAATTTCCTAATGAACTCATCCTTGAGTGGGTAGATTATAATTTTATGGTTAAAAGTGGGTTCATCTCTTGTCTTAAGGCTTGGGAGTTAATTTCTAACGGTTTCATATACCATCTTGTACTGGTTAGGTATGTTGAGTCTAAAGTCCCTCCTATTGAGTCAGTACCGGTGGTTAAAGAGTTTCTTAATGTTTTTCCTGATGAGCTTCCTAGTGTCCCTCTCGAAAAGGAGAGAGATTTCGGTATATACCTCCTCTTTGATACTCAATCTATTTCTATTACCCCTTACCGCATGGCCTTGGTGGAGTTGAAGGATTAATTGAAGGACCTATAGAAGAAGGGTTTTATTAGGCCTAGCAAGTCACCTTGGGGTATGCCGGTGTTACTTGAAAGAAAGAAAGACTGCTCTCTTAGAATATGCATCGACTATTGGCAACTCAACAAGGTCAACGTCAAGACCAAGTATCCTTTGCCAAGAATAGATGACTTATTTGATCAACTACAAAGTGCTACTCATTTCTCAAAGATTGACCTTCAGTCCGGGTATCATCAATTGAGAGAAAGGGAGTGTGATATTCCCAAAATTGCCTTTCAAACTAGACATGGGCATTTTGAGTTTGTGTCAATGTCCTTCATCCTAACTAATGCTCTAATGATATTTATGGATCTTATGAATAGGGTCTTTAAAAACTACCTTGACATGTTTGTGTAGTATATATTGATGATATGTTGATTTATTTCCCGGAGTGAAGAAGATCATGTGAAACATTTGGGGATAATGTTGCAAACATTGAGGGAAGAAAATTTGTTTGCTAAGTTTGACAAATGTGAATTTTGGTTGAAGGAAGCTGCATTTCTAAGGCATGTGGTGTCTGGTGAAGGGATTAAAGTAGATCCAAAAAATATGGAAGTGGTAAGGAATTGGCCCAGGCCCTTAACTCCAATGGATATTAGAGTTTCTTGGGCTTGGCAGGGTATTACCAGAGATTTATTGAGGGTTCTTCTTGAATTGATTCTCCCTTGACAAAGTTGACACAAAATAAGGTCAAATTTGTGTGGATCAATGAATATGAAAGAAGTTTTCAAACTTTGAAAGATAAGCTTACGTCCACTCCTATTTTGGCTCACCAGAAGTGTTAGAAAGTTTGTGGTGTATTGTGATACTTCAAGAATTGGGTTATGGTATGAATTGATGTAAAGTGGCAAAGTCATTTCCTATGCTTCTAAGCAATTAAAGGTGCATGAGCGTAATTACCCTACCCATGATCTTGAATTAGCGGCCATGGTATTTGCCTTGAAAATATGGTGTATTTATTTGTATGGAGTTCATGTATATGTGTTCACCAACCGTAAGAGTATCCAATACGTGTTCACCTAAAGGGATCTAAACTTAAGGCAAAGGAGGTAGTTGGAACTCCTTAAGAATTATGACATAAGTGAGCATTATCATCCGGGCAAGGCTAATGTTATGGTTGATGCTCTAAGTAGAGTGTCTATGGAGAGTACAACTCATATTTATGATGGAAAGATGGAATTGGCAAGAGAAGTTCACCAATTCTCTAGTTTAGGAGTTAGGTTGGATGAATCCGAAAGTGGAGGTGTGGTGGTTGTAGATAGTTCAAAGTCTTCCTTGATTGAAGAGGCCAAATCCAAACAAGACCTTGACCATGCATTGTTAGAATTGAAAGCTTTGCTAAAGGATGGCAAGTTGGAGGTTTTCTCCCAAGGGGGAGATGATGTCTTTAGATACCAAGGTAGGTTATGTGTGCCCAATATCGATGGCTTGAGAGACTTAATCTTGAATGATGCTCATAATTCATCTAATTCCATTCACCCCTGATTCTACCAAGATGTATAGAGACTTGTGGGGAATGTATTGGTAGCGTGGTATGAAGAGGGGTATTGCTAAGTTTGTAGCCAGTTGTCACAATTGCCAACAAGTCAAAGACGAACATCAAAGACCAGGTGGCCTAACCCAGGATATCTCCTACTTGGAAGTGGGAAGAAATCGACATGGATTTTGTGATTGGTTTACAAAGACTAGAAAGCACTTTGATACTATTTGGGTTATCGTTGATAGAATGAAAAAGTCAGCTTACTTCCTATCGATTAAGATGACTTATGGGGCCAAATCGTATGCCACGTTGTATACTCATGAGTTGGTCAGATTACATGGGGTCCCATTTGCTATTATTCGGATCATAGTGCGCAATTCACTTCTCACTTTTGGAGGTCTTTCTAAAGAGGCCTTGATACTAAAGTTAAGCTTAGGACGACATTTCACCTACAAATACATGGTCAAGTGGAAAAAACCATTCCAACTCTTGAGGATATGCTTAGGTCTTGTGTCTTCGAGTTTAAGGGTAGTTGGGATGAACATCTTACACTTATTGAGTTTTCTTATAACAATAGCTATTACTCTAGCATTGAAATGGCACCTTTTAAAGCTCTATATGGTAGACATTATAGATCCCCGGTTGGATGATTTGAATTAGGGAAGATGGATTTGTTAGCTACGGATTTAGTTATGAAAGCTTTGGAGAAAGTGAGGATGATAAGGGAAAGATTGAAGATGGCTCAAAGTCAGCAAATGCCTTGAATTTAAAGTTGTTAATTGTGTGTACTTGAAGGTTTTGACAATGAATTGTGTAGTCCATTTTGGTAAGAAAGGGAAGTTAAGCCCTGTGTATGTAGCACCTTCCTGGATCTTGGGGTATATTGATAAAGTTGCATACGAATTAGGGTTTCCAATGGAGATGAGCATAGTTCATCTGGTCATCCATGTCTCCATGTTGAGGAAGTGTGTTGGAGACGCTAATTCCATTGTTCCATTGGAGGTAGTGAATGTTGAAGAGAATTTCACTTATGAGAAAGTTTCAGTGTAAATCTTGGATAGGCAAGTAAAGAGTTTGATAAAACAGACATAAAATTCGTCAAAGTCCTTTGGAGGAACCAACAAGTTGAAACTGCCACTTGGAAAGCCGAAGTTGATATGAAGAAATGATACCCCTATCTCTTCCATTCTAATCAAGCTTGAGGTACTAAGATTTTCCTACTTGAGAACCTCCCCTTCCTTGGATATCCTTTTCACGTCATCTATGCATGATTATGTGATTTTGATGTTGCATTGTAAATATTTTTAGAGAAACTTTCATGATGTATATGTTGCATTTGGCATATGATGCATGTATTCTATTTTGTAGAGCCTATGTTTAGCACATTCGGTGATCAATGTTCCCACAGGGGAGATATTGTAAGGCCCCACATGTAGGAAGGTGTAAAAGTGCTAAAGGAATGGAATCTAGGAATTTTTAAGTGTAAAAGGGATCACTTAGGGGACTAAGGATCGTCGGTGGTCCCACGAGCCGTAACACGTGCTCGTGGAATGATGGCCAGACTTGGTGAAAATATTGATTTTTGAAGTTGGTAGTATGAGATACCAGATGTCTCATGTATCAATT
Organism: Solanum clarkiae; assembly: GCA_011800125.2. NCBI lineage: Eukaryota > Viridiplantae > Streptophyta > Magnoliopsida > Solanales > Solanaceae > Solanum > Solanum clarkiae. The sequence continues at coordinate 12,908,768 of JAABOM020000007.1, forward strand.
GATGGGCCGTAAGTCCTATCGTGGGTTGAAATTAAGAGAAAATCTCTGAGGGTTCAAAATGTTACCAGATGAGACCTTTTTCTCACAACTTGTAATCGAGGTCTCATGGTCCTTTCCGACAGAATTTTATAAGGGGAAATTTTCCTTTTCCCAATGTTATATGCCTATACCATGTTCTTTAACCCACAAATGACCCCTTTTCAACTTTAAAACAACCCTAAACTACTGTCACGACCCCTCCCAGGGATCGCGACTGGTGCCGATAAGACACCCAAACGATATCAAACTAACTTCCCAACTGTGTTTCAGTTACAGATTTTTATCCAAATTTCGGCAGAG
>JAABOM020000007.1:12918105-12939176 GCA_011800125.2 Solanum clarkiae
AAATGTAAAATAGAGCATCTACATAAGTTCCTTACATGCAAAGAAACGTATGCTCTATTTAAATCATTTTAAATCATCCGAAGAAAGAGGATGTGTTTGAAATACTCTTAAACTGTATCAGGACACATAGCTCAGTAACTTACGTTAACCATTTCCTAATTCACCGAAGGTAGCATACCCATGTTTAAAAGCCATTCGAAAAGTAGGAGTTAAGTTGGAGACATGGAGTTCTTTAAGGTAGAAGGCTCCTGTTTGCCAAGTCATTTGAATTGTAACTGTACAGTTTATAGTTCTTTGCTAATATCCTGCAAGCGAGTGTGGAGCGATAATTGCATAGTTGCATTTATGGTACAGTTGACAACTGACCTTTTCCCCAAACTCTGAACTTCTTGGAGAATCTTGATTTATGCAGGCAGGTGATGCATGGTTCCTGAATTCTGCTAGCCAGTCATTGGGCTTTATCCTTGCTGATCAAGGTTTTGATATTTGGGTTGCAAATGTGCGTGGCACACGTTGGAGTCATGGGCATGTATCTTTATCAGTGAAAAATAAGGTAATATTTCTATCTTATGTATGTGAAATGTATATGAATACTTTTCTAGTTTTGCATATGTTTGTCCTTCATGCGCTGGTCTAGAAAGCTGCCAGGATTCATACTTGATGGGTTCAACCATTATTCTTTAGCACTGAATCCATTGCACTGTGGAATTATGGGTTCAAAATTAGATATTTTTCAAAATTTTAGTGATCTTTTATGTATATATCTGTACACCATGTGAAAAATGATATATTCAGGTGAACGCATTCATTATTGCATCCCCCTCATGAATTTGCTATTCATGCCACGGCCAAGCCTTTGTTTTCCTGCCTACTTATAGGGTCGGCTATCTATGACATCAGAATCAAAAGGCTGCGTCATGGGAAGTCTACTGTAGACCCTGGTGGTTTTCTTCAGTGATGATAATATAATCACTTTTTGCCTCAAATTATCTGCAATAATTTTTACAAATTTGAGGGAGAGAACACTATATACAGGTCAAGTGATATGCGAAGCAGCTCCAGAGAAGGAATCTAAGCAAAGCTGAGATGCTCAACTGGAACAACCTCAAATTGGAGTAAAATTGTCTTGAAGTTAAAATTTTTAAATCTGTTGTACGCAGGAATATGGTATATAATCTGGGCATAGGCTATTGTGTCATGAAAAAATTAGAGCTCAAATTCATTCAATACATTTGTTGCGTGACCACCCGTACTTTGGGGATGAAAGGGCATAAAAGAAAAAAATGAGGGATGGTGGAATTCATGAGTACTTTTATCATGATCTTCATATTTTTCACAAAAACAAAATGTGAAAAATATTGAAGCAGAATATTATTGAATTTGTGTATTACATTGAGACCCTATTCATAGACACTACATTAGACTCCTCTTTCAACTAGGACACTACTATACAATTCTTTTCCAAGTAGGATTCTATATACTATTCCTATTTCAATTCTAAGTAGGATTATATAAATTATTCTTGTTCCTATTCCTATTCTTACACAAAACAAATGGAAAAAGGAAAAAAGAAAGACCAATAATGATTAGCCTACAATTGTAACAACAACTACAACAACATACCTAGTGTAGTTCCTCAAAATGGGGTTCGGGAAGGATAGAGTGTACGTAGACTTTGACCTCTACCTCAGAGATAGAGTGATTGTTTCAATAGGTTCTCAGCTCAAGATGAAAATAGCCTACAAGAAAAAAAAATGGAAATAAGGGAAACAACAGACAGTAATAAAACCATAGAAGGTAACCGAACAATACTACAACGAAACAATACTATAATCAAACTGCACGAAACAACATATAGTAACAGAAATCGAAGAGCAAGAAACAAGAGTAATACTACGATTACGAGAATGGACAACAAGTCAATACACCCCTACCTACTAGTATGAACACATTCTTACCATCCTTATACCCTAATTCCCGTCCTCCACACTTTTCTATCTAAAGTCATGTCCTCGGTAAGCTGCAATTGTACCATGTCCTATCTAATCACTTTTCCCCTATACTTTTTCAGTCTATTTCTTTCTCTTTTAAATCCATCCATAGTGAACCTCTCACACCTCTGCACTAAGGCATCTGTGCATCTCCTTATAATATGTCTGAACCATCTCAACCTTGCTTCCTGCATCTTATCTTCCATCGAAGTCATTCCCACCTTATCTCAAACATTCTCATTTTTAATCCTATATCTTCTAGAATACCCACATATCCATCATAACATCTTTATCTCCACCACTTTCATTTTCTGAATTTGAGAGTTCTTGATCTGCCAACACTTTGCCTCATACAACAAAGCTGTCCAACCACCACTTTGTAGAACTTATCTTTAAGTTTTAGTGGCACTTTCTTATTACACAAAACTCTGGATGCTAGCTGCCATTTCATTCACCCTGAACTAATATGGTGAGTGACATCCACATCAACTTCCCATTTTCCTCGATAATAGACCTAAGATACTTGAAACTCTCTCTTTTGGATGTCCTAGCTATCAAGCCTCCTCACTTCCATGCCAGCCTCATGCACAACATCATTGAACTTGCACTTCAATCATTCTATCGTAATCCTACTCAACCTGGAACCTTTAGACTCTAAGGTCTATCTCCAAACCTCCAGCTTGGTGTCAACTCTGTTGCGAGTATCGTCAATCAATACTATGTCATCCACTAATAAAATACACAATGCACCTCACTTTGAAGTTGCCGCATCAATATATACATCACCTAGGCAAATAAAAATAGAATAAGGGTTGATCCTTGGTGCAACTCTATCAAAATTGGGAAGTGCTTTGAGTCTCCTGCTATTATCCTTACATACCATCATACATGTCCTTAATTGATCTAGTGTATACCACTGGTACACCTCTAGCCTCCAGTAAACTTCAAAGAACCTCCCTGGAGACTTTGTCACAGGCCTTTTCTGGGTCGATGAAGACCATGTGCAAGTTCTTCTGCCTATATTGTTCCACCAGTCTCCTTATTGGATGAATGGCTTTTGTAGTCAAGCGTCTTGGTATAAATCGTCTTGGTATATATCCAAACTAGTTCCTAGAAATAATCACGTTTCTCCTCACCCTCACCTCCACCACTCTCTAACAAACTTTCATAGTGTGACTTAGCAACTTGATACCATTATAGTTGTTGCAATTCTGAATGTCACCTCCTTGTTTTTGTATAGTAGACTCATACTCCATCTCCATGTTTTTGGCATCTTCGTCGTCTTGAACATGACAACAAACAACTCAGTTAGCCACTCTTGAGTTGGCCTGCTTTAGCTTTTCAAAATTCCATTGGCATCTCATTTAGCCAAGTTGCTCTACCCCTACACATCCTAAAAACACCTTTCACCTCCTCAACCTTTATACTATACACCTACAGTAACCATAACCGCGATGCCTCTGGGTGCTAATGTCTTTGTGCCCCTCTTCATTTAAGAGTTTCTGGAAGTATGACTGTCATCTCCTTCTAATGAGTGCCTCCTCCCGTAGTACTTTGCCGTTCTCATCCTTGATGTACTTCACTTGATCAATGTCGTGAGCCCTCATCGATTCTTAGCTAGCATGTATAACTTCTTATTTTTTTGAGAAGTAACATGTAAAACTTCAATCCCACCTTTGCCCTCCAATTTTGCATACAAACATTCAAAAGTTGTTGCTTCTGTCTGTGTTAGAATAGAAATAGGAACAAGAATAATGTCGATAATCGTACTTAGAATAGGATTAGGAATAATATATAGAAACCTACATGGAAAAGAATTGTATTATAGTATCCTAGTTAGAAAACGAGTCTAATATAGTAGCTATAAATAGGGTCTCAATGTAATAATGTAGAGACAATTCAATAATATTTTTCTTCAATATTTTTCACATGGTATCAAAGCTTCTATGGTCCTGGTAGAAAATCAAAGAGCTTTTGTTGCCTGCGGGCGGCATATCGGGCGGCTATGACCCATATATGTCGCCCGTTTGGCCAATGATTGTGTTAGAAAAAGTTGGGTCATCGAGTAGCTTTCTGGTGATTATTTTTTTATATCTAATTTGAGTAGCACCGTGCATCGCCCCAGTGACTACTTTTTCATATCCGATTTTTGTAGTACCGAGCCATCTTTCCAGTGACTACTTTTTTCATATTCAATTTGTGTAGCATTGTGCCATCTTTCTGCTGACTACTTTTTTATTTGTGTCGGGTCGTGCCATCATTTCGACCCTATTCATGCAATTTCTGTTTTTCAGTAGGGTTATGCTGTCAATACAACTCTACCTATGGAATTTCTATTTTCTAGTAGGGTTGTGCCATCATTCCAACCCTACCTATATAATTCGCCTTCTCAGTAAGGTCATGTCATCATTCCGACCCTACCCATATAGTTTTATTTCTCAATTTGTGACCAAGCACATTGAAATTGACTGACAATCTGACATTATGTATTAAATTCAGTATTTCATGAGAAGACTAAACACGTCAAGTGATCAACTTGCAGATATCTTACCAAGCTCTTCATCGGTAGTCATATTAATTACATTTGTAACAAGCTAGGTACATATGACTTGTATGCACCAGCTTGATGGGAAATGTAAGAATAGGAATAGGAACAAGAATAATGTCTATAATCCTACTTTGAATAGGATTAAGAATAATATATGACTTAGAAGAATTGTATTATAATATCCTAGTTGGAAAAGAGTCTAAAATAGTATCTATAAATAGGGTCTCAATATAATATAGAGACACAATTCAATAATATTTTTCTAGGGTCTCAATATAATGTAGAGACACAATTCAGTAATATTTTTCTTCAATATTTCTCATAGCCTGTAACTGCTAACTTTGCCTCTTTCCTAGCCATCTTATACTCCCTATTCATTCACTTTTCCTCTTCGTCCTTAGTCTTCACCAATTTCATGTAAGCCACTTTCTTTACCTCCACCTTCAATTGTACAAGTTTGTACCAAGTAAATTTACCTTCAACTACCTTAACAGTTGTAGGATTAACCTACAACTTTACAAAGTAAATTTACCTTCAACCACCTTAACAGTTGTAGGATTAACCTACAACTTTACAAAGTAAATTCACCTTCAATTATGTACAACTCTGTTGCAAGTAAAATACGAGTCACAATTTTCAGTTACTTGAAGAGTTTTAGAGTGTCATGAATTAGTTCATGAATATCTTTTATTTTGCATGTAGGCAAAATTAATGCCATTGTCCAAATGCCCCTAAGTTGTGTTCATCAGGCAAACCATTCAAAGACGAGTACCCCCAAATGTAGGACAATAATATAATAAATGTCAAATACTACAGAAGCTAATACAGTCACCCCAAAAAGTGATGTCACAAGTCATGCCTTACTAGGAGTAGGAAATGCAAGTTTGATGGTAAAGAGATGTAGACTCTCAGCTACCATGAACTAGCTGGAAGCTCAACACTAGAACTTTACTAGTTCTCTGAAGCTCTTTACCAAACTCCACAATAGCTCAAACTCATAGCTGCACACAGAGTGCAACAAGTGTAGTATGAGTACACTACACATACTCAGTAAAGTATAATCAACCGTCCCTAAAAACAATAGTGACAAGGGTTTGCCGAAAATACTTACTTTCAAACCTGTGCAATTAGTATATTTGACAATAATGATATTCATGATCAACCATCTAAAAGTCCTGGTAGCACCTATGCGTTTCAATATTCCATCCATAGGGCCCACCTTTACCTACGTTGAACTATGTGTTTCGATATGCTATCCATAGTCAATGATATTCATCAATAGCCCAACCAACATTGTATTTTATCCTTTGTCCAACGGTATGAATAGTAATACAACAAGCACTAACAAACCTAACCCTCATAAGGCAAGATGACAATCTATCCCTACTAATCTTCTGTCCTTATACGCGACCTCCATTTTATCCTTTCTAGAGTCATATCCTCAATGATATGAATCTGTGTCGTGTCCTATCTAATTCTCTCCTAATACTTTTTTGGTCTACCTCTACCGCTCCTCGTACTCCCCAACATCTAGCCTTTAGCACCTCCTAGGGCTTCTGTGCAACCCTATTATATGTTCAAACTTTCTCAGTCTCGCTTCTTTCGTTTTGTCCGACACAGAGGCCACTCCCATCTTTTCCTGAATAAACTCATTACTCATCTTGTCATTCCTAAAATACCCACACATTCATTTCAACATCTTTATCTCCGCAAGATGTATCTTCTAAACATGTGAGTTCTCTGCTGGCCAATACTCAACCCCATACAACAAGGATAGTCTAACCACCACTCTTTGGAACTTACCTTTAAGTTCAGGTGATACTATCTTATCGTACAAGACTCTAAAGATAAGCCTCCGTTTCATCCATACTGCCCCAATATGATGTGTGACATCATTGTTGGTGTCCCTACTACCGTGGATTATGGACTTAAAATACTTCAAATTTTCTCTTGGGAATAATCTATGTGGCAAGCCTCATTTCCATGTTTGCTTCATATAACGCAACATTGAATTTGCACTCCAAATATTTCGTTTTGGTTCTACTCAACCTGAACCCTTTGGACTCGAAAGTTTGTCTCCAGACCACAACCTAGCGTTGACTCTGTTCCATGTCTTATCAATCAGTAAATGACGTCCATAAAATAACGTAACCATGAGACCTCTTAATGAAGAGACCGCATCAACTTATCCATCACCAAGACAAATTGGAAAGGATACAAATTGATCCCTGGTGCAGTCTTATCTCAACTAGGAAGTGCGCCAAGTCTCCTGCCGTGGATATAACCCGAGTCTTTACTCCATCCTACATTTCCTTTATCGCCCTATTATGAACCATCAAGACACCTCTAGCCTCCAAGTACCTCTAGAAGACATCCCTTAACACTTTGTCATGTGCTTTTTCAATATCAATGAACACCATATATAGGTCCCTTTTCCTTTTCCTGTATTTCTGTACCAGTCTCCGCACCAAGATGGATGGCTTCAGTAGTCAATCATGTTGGCATGAATCCAAATTGATATTAAAAAATGGACACCCCTCTCCTCACCCTCATATCCACCACTCTCCCTAAACCTTCATAGTTTGGCTTAGCAATTTGAACCCTTGTAATTGTTACAATTTAGGATATCACCCTTGTTCTTGTACAATGAAATTATTGTACTCCACCTCAATTTGTCAGACATTTTTGCCGTCTTAGAAATAGCATTAAATAACTCAGTTAACCACTAAATACTTTCCTTGTTTGTGCTTTTTCAAAATTCCACTGGAATCTCATCAGATTCAGGCCTCTCTATCTCTATGAGTAGTGGTAAGGTCTGCATACATTTTACCCTCCCCAGACCCCACTTGTGATTCTACTGGGCATGTTGGTGTTGTAATCTCATCGGATTCAGTCATTCTTCCCCTACTCATCTGATTAAGAGTACTTATAACCTCCTAAACCCTAAAACACCTACCATACCCAATGTCCTCAAGTCTTTTAGAGTGCACCAAATCACCTAATACAATGTCTCTGTCGGCTTCTCCGTTCAAGAGTTTGTGGAAGTAAGCATGCCATCTAGGATGATGCACTTCACTTGATTCAAGTATTGCAAACCTTTCTCTCTCGCTTTTGCGAGCCTAAACAATTTTTTATCTCGACCTTTGTCCCATAGCTTGACATACAAGCGTTTGAAAACTGCATCTTAGCCGCTGTAACCACTAACTTAGCTTTGCACTTCTCTTCCTCGTCCATGCACTCCACCAACTTTATATATGCAGCCTTTTTTGCTTTTTCTTTGCCTTGGACTTCTCCATCCACTACCAATCTATTTGATAACCACCAAAGTTACCCCTCAATACTCCTAGCACCTCTGTAGCTTCTTCGCTAATGCAATTAGCTATCTTATTCCACATGTTTTTTCACATACCTGATGCTACTACACGTCCCTATACTAATCAACTTCTCCTCCATGTACCGAGAAAGGGTACGGTCAAGCCACCCCGTTTAAGCCTTTGCTTTGAATGAGACTTAGTTGATAGACATTTATTTTTATTATTTATTAGTTAGATTGTGATTCAGTGAATTTACTAGGATCGTGTGTTTTACTATTTTTGTTTTATTCCAGGTTTTATAAATATAACAAGCAAATATCAATAAAAGTGTTCTTCCACTGATGTACTTCTCTGCTTAGCGATAAACTTTTGTTCTTAAAAGTTACTAACAATGAATTGGTGAATTGGATAATATGCACATGCTCGTCCAAGTTATGAATTGTAGGATAGAGGCTCTTCCTATTATACACTTGGGTTTATCTTTAGGTGTAGCGAACAAGCATCTTGGTGTTTGGAATCCAGTTGCAGGGAAGAGGCCAGTAGGTTGGCAAAAAAGATACCTGTCCAAAGGAAGGAAGGATGTTCTTATTAAGAGTACTTTATTGAGTATTTCTACTTATTGCACGTCACTATTTGATGCACCTTCTGTTGTTGGAAAGCTAGAAATATTGTGAAGAAATTTCCTTTGGGATGTGGTCCATGGTACAAAGAAGTTTCACATGGTTCGGTGGAAGACCGTGACATCTCCTAAAGGGCGAGGAAGACTTGGGATTAAAGATTTGAAGAATTTAAGAAAGCTCTTTCTGATGGAGCAGTGGAGAAAAAATGAGGGCACTATACCTTTAAGGTGTGGAGGAATGTAATAGAAGGGCGGGAAACCTTTTATGACAATATTTCTTTTAAGGTTAGGGTTGAAAGTAGAGTGAGTTTTTTGGAGCAAAGGTGGTGCCAGGATATAGTGCTAAAGAATGATTTCTTGGTGTTGTATAGGGTCTCTTGCCAAAGAGATTTGTTCATCCAACAAGTTAGGGGGACAGAAAGGGATTGGTCTTTTTGGGATTTGAGCTTCAGGAGGGATTTCCAAGACTGTGAGGTGACCGAGCTTCAGGTATTGCTTGCTTTACTTCACAAGCAATGTGAGCCAGTAGACGGACCTGATGCTTCAAGTTGGGAGTTGGTAAATAATAAAGTGTGCTCTACGAAGTTCTTTCATGAGAAGCTTCCTGTCAGGGCAGAGGATAACTTTCCATATGAGTCGGTATGAATGCCTAAAGTACCAAGGAAAGTGTGTTTCTTCACGTGGGTAGCTGTTAGCAGGATGATTTTGATGGCAGAAAATTTGAGGAAAAATGAAGGCTTGTCTGTATAAGTTGGTTCTTCCTTTGCAAAGGGCAGGTGAGGATGTGGGTCATATTTTACTATGTTGCAATTTAGCCTCAAGTTTATGGTGGGATATCTTTAGTTGGTTTGGTGTTTCTTTGGTGTTGCCAAGATCCGTGGAGGAGTTGTTATTCAGCAGGAAGAGTGGAACTAAGAGAACAAGACACAAGGCTTGGAATGTTACTCTCCTTGCGCTGATGTGGATCATTTGGAGAGAGAGAAATTGGAGAGCGATGGGGTGGAGACGAGCTTTGCTCAATTAAGGAGTAGTCTTTGAACCCTTAATTTCTTTAGATGTACCCATGTAGTTCCTATTTATATAGAGGGTTGGGAGGTGTTTGGGAGAAACCATATGTTGTAGGTTCTCCTTTTTTGGGGAATATCTCTTGTATATGGCCAAGTTGGCCTTGTTATTATTAATCAAATACTTAACTTGATCAAAAAGAAAAAAAAGAGGAGAATAAGGAGCAGTGAGAGAAATAACACAATAAAATAACACAATACATAGCATATAAAAGTTAAGATATAGACTTCAGCAAATGCATTGATAAATTTGTTCTCTTTTAGTATGTAAATTAGTCAAAAATCATCAATAATTTGCATGTGATGCGCAAATTTTTAAGTATTCAAGTTGGCCCAACAACTCAGTTTGAAAGCTGAAACTATGATGATGTTCTTCTTTCCACATCAAATCTTCATAGATAACCTAAGTCATATCATATAGTTTTCTATTTTTTAGTCAGATTAAATATACTTCTTCCAATGATGTTGGCTATGCTGGGTAACTCTTTTTCATGCTTAACCAATATATTTGTCATATTCTACAGAGGATGTGCTAGTTACTGACAGATATTCATGCATTTCCTTGTTCTCATAAAAGTATAATTTATTCTCAGAATTCATATATGCAGTTCCTGATGATGTGCTAGTTGCCAATATGCAATTGTTTGTATTGGAAGTGAGGAGAAGCTAGAGGTGGCCCCTGTGGTTGATAAGATGAGAGAAGTGAGACTGTGATGGTTTGGACATGTGCAGAGAAGGAGTGTCGATGCTACTGTTAGGAGGTGCGAGAGGTTGGTGAGTGCTGATGCTCCTGTTAGGAGGTGCGAGAGGTTGGTTTTGGGAGTTACACGGAGGGGTAGAGGTAGACTGAAGAAGTATTGGGGGGAGGTGATCAGACAAGATATGGCGAAACTTGATCTCACCGAGGAGATGACCTTAGATAGAAAGGAGTGGAGGTCGCGAATTAGAGTAGCAGACTAATTGGTTGGTAGGATTAGGTGGATGTCTGGCCCTGAGGTATAGTAGGGTAGCAGGAGTAGTGTTTTTATCAAGTGTTGTTATTATCTGTCGTATGTGTTAGTTTATCGTATTTGCATACTGTCATTTGCTTTTCATTATTAGTCACTCTTTCTGTTCCCTTTCCTTGTTGTCATATCTAGTTTATTCTGCTTATGAGTTTTTGAGACGAGGTTTTCCAGAAAACAACCTCTTTACTTCTATGAGGTAGTGGTAAGGTTTGCTTACATTCTACCCTCCCCAGACCCCACTTATGGGATTCCACTGGGTATGTTGTTGTTGTTTGTGTTGGAAGTGACGTACCTTCTCTATTGGATGTCTTAGGAATTTTGGGACTGGAGCTGGCAAGAGTTGGCTCTTTATGATCTTGCAGAAATAATTCGATATGTAAATAAGATCACAAAAGCAAAAATTTTTGTTGTAGGACATTCACAGGTTTGATTCTTTCATAGCATCTATTTTTATGTGAATGTAAGGTTTTCTCTGATTGCCATAGCACCTTATGTTTTTTCCCCCATTTTATATTTTCAGGGAACAATCATGTCTCTTGCTGCTTTTACTAAGCCAGATATTGTGGAGATGGTCAGAGCTGCAGCACTCCTTTGTCCTATATCATATTTGAATCATATCACCACAGATTTTGTGCTTAGATTAGTCAAAATGCATCTTGATGAGGTGAAGAAATAGCCGCTCGCCATGTTAGTGTCACTATATATGACTTCAAAAATACTCTGACAAATTTTATGCTATGGATTAGGTAATTCTTGCACTGGGGATCCATGAACTTAATTTCAAAAGGTTCTGCAGTATCTTTCACATCTTTATCCAGTGTTCTTATGTTTTTCTAGTGCCTTTCTTTAAAGTCTTCACACTTCTAATTTTTACAGTAATATGGGGACTCAAATCATGGATATGATGTGCGATGGGCATATTCACTGTGACATCTGGCTTAGTACTATTACAGGTTCTCTATTGAACTTCTTAAGTTGGATATCAAGGATTAGGTTTAGCCTGTTGGTGTCAAAAAAAAACAAAAAACAAAAATTTTTGGTTGGTTCTACCATTCGTTTGGAACTAGCATCTTACAGAGACATTTGTTTGCTCTATTATCCCTGCAATTTGGTAAAATGACTTTCTGATTCTAACTTCCCATCATAGGCTTAGATTGGTCAATTGCTGGTCTAGAATGGTTCGGGTATCTTAAGCAAGAATTGGCCAGTTTAAGAGAAAAGGTAGACCATAGTAACGTCTTAAAAGTTAGCCTCGAAGTCATTTCGAATGTGTCAACTATGTGAAACTTAGTTTGCTGCTTAAAATTTCATCTGCCATTCACACTAGAGAAATTTTTTTCCATCATAGGACTAGCCTTGGAAAAGCAATACTTCAAGACTGGATTGAGTAGTTGGATATACCTACTCCTATTTTTAGCAATTTTAATAAGATTAAGGTCAATAGTTAACAATTTAGCTATATTAGGCAACAATTCAGTTGATGTAACATAATTAGGCAACTTTATTCAGAATTGTATCTGGAAATCAATGGCAAAAGGAATTGTTGGAAGTAATGTAACACTGTTTCCTAACTACATAAGGATTGAAAGATTGTTCTTAAGAATTTTCAAGCTTTCTGCCTAACTTTATTGTTTACAGTAGTTGAAAAACAAATAACCTGAGCAAGTTTGCTTGAACTACTTGATAGTCATGTTCAACTTCATGCATAGCAAATTGGCTTATCCTTCTATAGCAGGTTGTTTATTTATATGGGGTATTGGGTTTGGTCATGGAATTCATTATCAAAATATCTCATCTCAAAGTGCAAAAAATTTCCTTGCTTTTGTAATATTCAGTTTACATTAATTTAGTTCCATTATTTTATTCATCTTTGAAAATTTTATTGCTATTGATGGCAGTATGGGTTGCTTTATATTTTTTGCCTGTCTTCTAATTGACGTACTCAACTATCACAAAAAGTATGAACTGTACCACATCATTCCGTACTTTCTCGATGATCAATATTCATGCAGGCAAGAATTGTTGCTTCAATGATTCAAGGATTGATTTCTATCTTGAATATGAACCTCACCCATCATCCTCGAAGAACTTGCATCATCTCTTTCAGAGTATGTACATACTTTCAGATTATGCAAAATATAATATTCTATTATTATTTTCTTTTTTCAAATGGGATGGGAAATAGTAAGTTTGGCTCCTGGGGGGGAGGGGGGTGACAAGGACTGGTTGTCAGATCTAGTTAAAATCTAGAACCTCGACCACTAAACAAGTACTTTGGGGTTTGTCTCCTATTCCCTGTTCTCTTAATTTCTTAAATCAGCTGTCTTCAGTTTTCTTTTTGTCAATATCTCCTGAACAAGGTTTAAATGAGGACTTTCCTCTTATTGGGCTCTGTTTTACCTCCTTAGTTTCACTAAATATGTCAAAGTTGTCATGATCTTTGTTACTTTTAGTGCGTTCATGTGTAGGTTAACTGCTCATATTGTCATTCTGGTCCTTATATTCCTGATCGAAAATTTTTCAGTGATTCGTAAAGGGAGTTTTGCTATGTATGATTATGGAATGTGGAAAAACCTCATGCGCTATAACCAACCAAAGCCCCCAGTGTTTGATATCAGCCAGATTCCCACAGCATTGCCATTGTGGATGGGTTATGGGGGCAATGATGCGTTAGCAGATGTCATCGACGTCCAACATACACTAAAGGGGTTGAAATCCAAGCCAGATCTGCTTTATATTGAGGAATATGGTCATATTGACTTCCTCCTGAGTACAAGGGCAAAAGCAGATGTTTATGATGACATGATTAGGTTTTTCAACTCTATACAAAAGGTAAGCAGTTTTAAATAGTGGCTAATTAGTATGTCATTGGTGACCTTGGCTTCTTCCTTGTGTATAGTCTTGTGCATAGCATGATGATGTAGCTCGTGCTACTGCTTCACATCCAAATAGTTTCTGGCAAATATGGCGTGTATAAAACCATTACCAATCCTTGTATAAGTGGTTTAAAAGTGTGCGGGTATATCTGTTCCTCCAATTTCTAGGCAAAAGTTATTCCTAAAGTACATTACATTATGTTTCCATGTCTAGTATTGCGTTCCTAATCATTGTGGTAAGGAATTTGCTACCTGTTTGCTTGCCACTGCTTAATACTCTCCGCCCTTTGTCAAAAACAGTCAGTCATTTTCACAGCTTTAGAAAAGTCTTCTTTGAAGCTGCTGAGGAAACATTGAGGGTGTAGTTGGTATGAATGTTTTTCAATGCTCTTTGGTTGGTCAAAGTTTTCAAATGTATCTTTCTAGAAAACTAGTGAAAGTAGAGAAAACAAGTTCCAGTTTGATTGTATGCTCCTTACCTTCGAACACACCTCAATTTCTAATTAGCAGATCATCAATATTATTATTTTTATGCATCTCAATTCCTAATTAGCAGATCATCAATATTATTATTTTTAGCAATACAAATGAACTTAACTATCCACCAGCATAAAGATTTTTCACAGATTGTGGAATTTGGGAATTTGCACAAATAGGATTTGATGCCTTGTTCCTATTAAAGGAAGTTTTGCAAAACTAAGCTGGGTGATACACTCGGACAAATGAAAAAAATTATGCTTGTTCAAAAATTTTAAGATGTGACAAAATAGTAATTGTAACCATCTTGACATCCTTACATGTGAAAATGCTCTCTAGTACACCCCAACACAAACCTAGCCCTGGCAACAACGTTAACATCTGTTTTTCTTGAATTGAATGTGTTCATTCTGACCAACCAACTTGGCTAGCCAGGGGTTACTTTGCCACGTTTAGCATCGATGCTAGCAAATACGACCCATGATTATCCAAAACAACCCCCGGTCACACCATGTGTTGGTTTCTAAAAATCACGCAAGATCATGCGCGAAGCTCCTTATAAACTTCTCAATGTGTAGTAAAGTTTTGCAGGGTTTACTGGAAAGTGGAAGGCCATTTTTTTATGGGTAATTATATCAAGCAAAAAATATGACAAGAACAAGAATGATAAAACTAGAGTTGTCAATATGAGTTGGTCCATTCTATTTGGGCTAGTGCATACGAGCTTTGAAATTTAACGGGTTAGGCCAGGTTGGTTAATTTTTTTTGTGGGCCAAAAAAGAGCTAGCGCAGTCCATTAGTCAATGGGTTGCGGGCCTTGTCGGGCAAGCCCATATTTTTACAAGTATATATTTTTTTTTATAAATTTTGAAATTAAATTACGATTTAAAATATTAAAACAAATAGCAACATGACAATATTGCATGATATTAGTGTTATTCTTACATACTAGTCTTGCTATACGCGCTTTGTGCGTGATTAAAATGTGTACCTTGTTTGATAACAAACATTACAGAGAAAAATTAAATTTAATTATGAATTAATAAAAATATAAATAATTCACTAATTTGATAAATTATTTATTTATAAACGTCTTATATATAGAGATTCTATTATTAATTAGAACTCATAGTAAATTAGAATTTTCCACAGTGACTACAGGATATTTTCTTGATTCAAATAGGGAAGAAGTAAAAATCTATCAAATAAGAAAGATTTAGGAGTCTTTCCATAGCTAGAAATTCTTATTTTATTGCTTCTTTTTATATATTTTAAAAGTCAATATTACAAAATATAATTAATAGATTTTCAACAGAAGACATTACAAACTACACAGAGGAAACAAAAACTCTCTTTAAAACCCTTGCTGAACCTCCTTCGACATGCCGGAGCTGGCCGCCCACTGAGTTTGGTCAAAAAATTCCCTCAAAAAGAACCATTTCCCCATTTTAACCATCTCTAATAATGTACAAGGTAGTGGAGTATCGGATGCTCCAGTAGTAGAAAAAGTTATAGGAAAGTCTTATGCAGATTTTCTTAAACCTGCACGGGGTACTGGTAGCCCTCAAAAACAATTGATCTCGGTTAAACGTCCTACATTCAATAATGGTATTCTTCGTATTTCATGGACTGAAGAGGAAGTAAACAATATGAATATCGCAGAGAATTTCCAATATGCTGTGATTGGTAAATTTACCTATGGGTGGCCGTATCTAGATGATTTGAGGAAGATTTTACCAAAACAATGCAATGTAAAGGGACAATGCCAAATTGGATTACTGCGGCATAGACATGTGTTGATACAATGTGATCTTTTTGAGGATTTTGTTGCATTGATGTCTAAGCCATCTTATCAAATTGTGGACAAAAATGAGGTTTATTATCCAATGAGAACATTAATTTATGATGAAAAATTTACAATGGAGGCAGAGACATCCCAAGCCATGTGTCACGGATTTGGTCGTAATTCCAACGAACCGTACAGCCTAGCAAACTTTTAACGCTCAAGTTACTAGTCAGCCTGACTTTAATGCTTAGCGGAACTTAAAAGACTAAGCAAAAGACTATGAAGGAACTTAGAACTTTGGAGGAAAGAAAGAACTCTTTATTAGAGAGAACTCTTAAGCTTTACAATGCTTGAAGGCTTATTTCTGGATGCCTAGCAAATGAAAATGGCCCTTCTATATATACAACTCCCTAAGGGCCAACGTGTAATTAATATTTACACACTAAGTCCCTCCCAATGGCCAGATCACTGTAGCAACGGTCAGATCACTGTTCCAACAGCTACTTTACTGTTCCAACGACTCTAGAAGCTTCCTGGGTCATCCGGGGTGCGGCTGACACGTTTCTGCGCTATTTTTGAGGCAGAAATTGGGCGGGACGTCACAATCTCCCCTACTCAATCTGGCGACGCCCTCGACGCTTCCTCCTTGTGGGCTCGGATAAGATCCTGGTAGTCCCACAATGTTAGCTCATGTTCCCAGCTTGCCTCGCTGTCGGAAGACCCTTTCCATTTGACAAAGTACTCGATATAACTGGGATGAGGACCCCTTCAGGGAATGACGTGGTGCGCAAGAATTTCCTCCACTTCTTGCTCCGGCACCGTTGTGATGGCTGTTGGTGCTCTCTTTGACTTGCCCCGGCTTAGATCATCCTCGTCCTGATGGTATGGCTTCAACAAGCTCACATAAAAAATAGGATGCATTTCCAAGTGTGAGGGTAGAGTCAAGCGGTAGGCTAGCTTGCCAACGCGTTTCTCCATAGGAAACAACCCCTCATAGCGTCTCACTAGCCCCTTGTGCACCTTAACCAACCGTCGGCTTTGATGAGGAAGGAGCTTTACCATGATCAAGTCTCCTTCCTCGAACTCGAGGTGCCTTCTCTTAGCATCGGCCCATTTCTTCATCCTTTGCGTGGCCTTTGCTAAGTATGCTTTCGCCAAGTCGGACTTCTCATGCCAACCCTTGGCAAACTTGTAACCAGAAGGATTTGGCCCCTTGTAACCAATGGCCATAGTCTGTGGCGTCATTAGGTGTTGCCCCATCGCCAGTTCAAACGGACTCGACCCAGTTGACTCGCTCTTCTGCAAGTTATGAGAAAACTGGGCAATATCCAGAAGTTTAGTCCAATCCTTCTGGTTGGCACTAACATAGAGCCGCAGGTATAGCTCCAACAAGGCATTCACCCTTTCAGTCTGACCATCCGTTTGTGGGTGAAAGCTTGTGGAAAAGTTGAGCTCAGACCCCAATATCTTGAAGAGCTCCATGCATAACCTTCCGATGAAACGGGTGTCCCTATCACTAACAATGGTCTTCGGAATGCCCCAATATTTCACCACATGCTTGAAAAATAATTGGGCAGCATCGTCAGTATTGAACTTTGTTGGGACCGGTATGAATACCCATACTTACTGAATCGGTCCATGGCGACCATAATATTGCTGCACCCTTCGGACTTCGGTAGACATGTGATAAAGTCCATGGAGATACTTTCCCTTGGCTTCTCAGCAATGGGCAGTGGCTCCAATAGACCGGCTGCTGGACGTTGTTCTACCTTGTCTTGTTGGCACACAAGACAAGTCTTGACATAGAGCTCAACATCATCCCTCATTTGGGGCCAGTAATAAGCTCGCTCGACGAGTCCCATAGTCCTTCGAATTCCAGGGTGACCTTCCCACTTGGAGTCATGACACTCCTTGATGATTTCCTTCCTTAAGATGTTCTATTTCGGCATATATACCCGGTTTCCCTTGGTGAAGAGCAACCCATCCTCAAGCCAGAACTGGCGCGTCTTCCTTTGACTTGCCAATCCCAACAAATTCCTGGCTCGCGGGTCTTACTCCAATCCCTCCTTTATACGGTCCACCATTGGGAAACTAGGGCTTGTGATGGAGGCAAGTTCGGCCCTCCTGCTTAGGGCATCTGCCACGATGTTCCCCTTTCCTGGCTTATACTCCATCACGAAGTCGAATTCAGCTAAGAAGGCCTGCCACCTGACTTGCTTAGGTGTCAGCTTCTTCTGCTTAAGGAAGTAACTTGTGGCAACATTATCTGTCCTCACCACAAACTTGGTGCCTAGTAGATAATGCCTCCACATTCTCAAGCAGTGCACTACATCGATCATCTCCTTCTCTTGGACCGTGTAGCGTTTCTCCATATCATTTAGCTTACGACTCTCGTAAGATACTGGATGCCCTTCTTGCATTAGGACACCTCCCAGGGCAAAGTCTGAAGCGTCCGTCTGCACTTCGAATGGTTTGGTGTGGTCGGGCAAGACCAACACCGGCTCCTTGATCACGGTTGCCTTCAGCGCCTCAAACGCTGCCTGACACTTCTCGTCCCACTCCCAGGTCTGATTCTTCTTCAGTAGATCTGTGAGGGGAGCGGCTACAACAGAATAGCCATTGATGAACTTCCGATAGTAATTGGCCAATCCAAGGAAAGATCTAAGTTCGGGGACTTTCCTTGGTGGCTCCCATTCTTGTATAGCCCGGACCTTGGACTCGTCCATCCGCAGTTTGCCCTCTCCGACAATGTGTCCTAAGAAGGAGACTTCCCATTGAGTGAAAGTGCACTTCTCCTTCTTGACAAACAACTCGTTCTCCTGAAGTACTTGGAAGACTTGTCTCAAATGATTTACATGATCCTTCAATGTGTTGCTATAGATGACAATGTCGTCCAAGTACACCACCACGAACTTGTCTAAGAACCGTTGTAGGACACGGTTCATGAGAGTACAGAATGTGGCTAGCGCATTCATGAGTCCAAAGGGCATCACGAGGAATTCATATGAACCGTACCTCGTGATGCAGGCGGTCTTGGGTTTATCTCCCTCAGCAATCCTGACCTGGTAGTACCCCGATCATAGATCTAACTTGGTAAACCATCGGGCTTGGCCAAGTTGATAAAAAAGACTAGCAATAAGTGGGATTGGGTACTTGTTCTTCACCGTGATTTTGTTTAGCGCCCTGTAGTTAATGCACAAACGGAGTGATCCGTCATGCTTCTTCTGGAACAACACCGGTGCTCTATAGGGCGCTTTTGATGGACGAATGTAGCCCATGTCCATCAATTCCTGCGGTATGGCACTGCCGCAGGCGGAGTGGCACCAGGTACCAGCTCTATCTTATGGTCCACCTCTCTCTTTGGTGGTAACCTCTTTGGCAGCTGGGGCGACATCACGTCCTTGAACTCCTTTAGGACATGCTGGACTCCTTGGAGCAGGGCTTTGGCCAATGGCACAGCTGCTTCTTCCTTCAAGGCGACAAGGTAGGTTAGCTCCTCCTTCTTGACTCTTTTGGTGAGTTGCATGGCTGAAATCTGCTTCTCCTGGAGTTGCGTTTCTCACTCTAGTGGGACAAGATGAGTGTTACCCTCCTCCAAGATACACAGTGAGTTCGCGAAGGGAATCGGGACGGCCTCAACCCGGTCCATGAACTCAATACCCAAGACAAGTGGATAATCGTCCATGGTCACGATCGAAAAGTTGATGTGGCCGTTCCAATTGCCTAAGTTGACCCTTACGTTGCGGGAAACTCCAAAGGTCTCCTATGGAGCAGAATTTACCCCCTTAAGCCAACAACGACTTGTCTCGTAGCGAATGCCCATCCTCTTAGCCTCCTGAAGAGTGAGGAAGTTATTGTCGGCTCCCGTGTCAATTAGTGCCTTCATGGTGCGCCCTCCGATCTTGGCTTCAGCGAACAACCTCCTCTTCTTCTCATTTTTGGGCATCTCTTCTTTTGCCTCGTTTGCGCTGAGGAGTTGTAGGGCCCCTATCTTCGGCTCCTCCTGGTCGCTTTCCTCTATCAAGGTCAAGAGTTTGCTCTTTTTGGGGCATTCTCTCGCCTTGTGTGGCCCCTCACAAAAGAAGCAGCTAATCGGGGGTCTGGCCTTAGCCTGGTACTCCTTAGATCCCTTTGCCCTTTCCGTTGCCTCTTGCCTCGATGTGGGTCTGCCCCACTCTTCTCCTTGCCGCCCTTGTCCTTGGGTTTAGGTTTCTCCAGCTTCCTAAACTCAATAAGGGACTCGGTAGTGGAGATAGCAGTGGTCAAGTCTTCAGCTCCTCGTCTTTGGGTTTCAAGCCTTGCCCACTGTTGCAACCCATCCATGAATGCAAAGAAAGCTTCCTTATCAGGGTAGTCGGGGATCTCAAGAAGTACCTTAGTGAACTCCTTTACGTACTCCCGGATGCTTCCTTTGTGTTGTAGACGCCTCAGTTTGCCACGAGCCGCCTCTTTAACATTGCTCGGGTATAACTGCTTCTTGAGTTCCGCCTTGAACTCTGCCTAAGTGCTGATAGAGTAGGTACCTTTTTCTATGTCCCCTTGTCCTCTTCTCCACCATACCATCGCGGTGTCCTCAAGGAAGAGACTGGCCATATCCATCTTTAGGGCTTCGTTAGTCATGGCGAGCGCCCTAAAGTATTGTTCCATGCTCCAGATAAAGTTGTCTAGCTCCTTCGCATTCCTTGACCCTTTGAAAGATTTGGGTCACGGAACATCCAATCTGGAAGGGGTAGTCCTTACCTCGGACGTACTCGCAGTCCCTTGGGCAAGAGCCCTCTTGCACAGGCTGAGCTCCTCCTCCGTGCTCTCCATCTTGCGCAAGAGCCTCCCTAGCTCTTCCCGCAATGAAGAAATCTCTGCCTTGTGAGTCTCCTCTACGACCTTCACAGTATCGATACATTGGGCCAGGACTTGGTTCATGGCGGATTGCATCTCTTCCCGCAATCCATCTTGGCCTTGGTCGACCTCCTCGAACTTCTCCTGCCCGTCGGCCCTGTCCAATTCCATCTTGGCTAGCCGTTTCTCCATCTCCACTGTGGCCTCCTTGGAGCGAGACCTCTGGCTCCTGGATCTCTCCTTGCCAACTTGGGTGATCTCACCTGCGCCTTCCATTCTTCCTGATGTTCCGACGGTTTACAAACATTAGGCTCTGATACCAACTGTTATGGACTTGGTCGTAATTCCAACGAACCGTGCAGCCTAGCAAACTTTTAACACTCAAGTTACTAGTCAGCCTGACTCTAATGCTTAGCGGAACTTTGAAAGACTAAGCAAAAGACTACGAAGGAACTTAGAATTTTGGAGGAAAGAACGAACTCTTTATTAGAGAGAACTCTTAAGCTTTACAATGCTTGAAGGCTTATTTCTGGATGCCTAACAAATGAAAATG
>JAABOM020000007.1:12942730-12955884 GCA_011800125.2 Solanum clarkiae
AATAAAAAGTAGAGAGAGTTTAGCCCGAGGACGTAGGCACCACTTGCCGAACCTCGTAAATCATTTGTGTTCTTTTTATTTTATTTTTCTCTACAGTTACACAGCCAACCCTCCCCCCAACCCAAGCGGGGTCATCATCTCATCTATACTTCTATCAACTCAAAGAGTAGAACTATTCTTCAAGCTAAGGTTCAATCCTCATTTAATCCAATTAACACTAGTTCCATCTACTTCAGCCATCAATACACTCATCTTAGGACTTAGAACTATCACTAGGGAACAATTAAATAGGCCAAACATTAGAGGTTATTTATGGAGACTCAAGAGACTATGAATTTCTATGAATCTATCATCATTCTCACGTCTCAATCTCAACCACAATCACATTTTCACTCAAGGCTCTAGATTCAATCCTATCTTCTTTCATGCAATCTTTAAGAAATAATAAATAGGGTTTATGCAATAATTCAAGTAAAACATTCAATTCAAGAAAACAAGTTTATGATGATCATCAACATGTAAAAATGCATGCAAATAATATAATTTTCAAGAAAATATTTAAGAAATCATGCATATAGACTCAAGAAACCTTCAATTCACCATCTAGACCACCTATGGAGCACATGAGAGAACAACCTCATGTTTTTGTTTAGCCTTACATACTTGGGGTTTGAAGAATCCTAGATTTTCCTGCACGAATTGGCCCTGGACTCGAAACCCTCTTCTCTTCTTCTTCTCCTTCTCTCAGAACGTAGTTAGACTTACGAAAAATAGGGTTATAAAACCCTTTCATACGAATCTAGGCTTAAATACTCGTTTTGGGACTTAAGAATATATTAGGAAGGACGAAAATGCCCTTCCCAAAGTTAAAACAAAAAATCACATTCTTGGCCACTGGTACATGTTGCGCACCAGCACATTTGGGCTGGTTTTCGCGAAATCAGTTTTCGTCGAAGAAAATAAAAAAATAAAACAAAACCAAGTGTGGTTCCGCGTCCCAAAAACGTCGCGGCCTGGACGCAGAAACCTCACTGTTTTGGCTCACTTTGAAACAAATAATTCGCGTTTTTTCGCGTTAAAGTCGAGTCGAGACCATTTTCTGACTCGATTTTCCACGCTAATCGCAAATCCAGTCTCGGATTTCCCATCGGAGCTTTGGAAGACGCATTGCGTGCATGATACATTTTAGGGGCTTTTCGGTAAATTATACGGGGTGTTACAAAAAAAATTTTCTATAATTTTTATGGACTCAATTTATATTTTACAGTGCAAAAAAATAATATAAGAACCTAAATTGTCCAAATAAAAAAAAAGAAAAAAATTGCAGCTAAAATACTCCACCACCCTAAAATATAGAGCTATACTCGCACCATTCTTCAGTTTTTTCTCTAATTATTGCCCACTTTTACATTTTATGTAAAAAAAAATTCCAAATACAGTCACCTGCAATTTCATCTACTACTCTTAGATTCCCAGTTTCACAATCCTTTTGGCTAAATAGTATGTATGTTTTATTCATTTTTATTTTTATTTTTTTGTCTGATTTGATTAATTGTGAATCCTCTTATATGCTTTATTTGGTTGGTTAACATATAGTGTTTATATAGTATGTTGTTGATGGGTTATTGACTAAATAAGATTGAATATGGATCTTGTTTTCAAATCTCATTGATAAGGCGATTTCCCTAAGATAGCTATGAGGTTGGTTGAAGAGTTCTCTTTTGTCTACTCTAGTATCCTATTACATATATTTTTTTGTCTCTGGGTTTGTTTTCTCTTTAGTTTCTTTTTTTCCAAAAAAAACTCTTTCAATAAAGTAACATCAATCCTTTATATTCATTTGTTTTATCTTTGATTATTGCTAGTGAAGAAATTTAAAACTATAGAAGATGTAGTTTATATAAACAACTTGTATGCGTGCTATGAAAAAAGAGAGTTCCATTTCAAAGTACAAACTAATAACATTCTTCTCTGTTCTATTTTGTCTTATACTGTAAATTTTTTCTTTTTAATTCTTTGTGTGCTTTTGTTTCACTCTTACCCTTCTGCATTATCAGAATAGAAGGCTTATAAGTAAAATGAGTTCAAATCGTCAATGGATGTACAAAAGATTGACCAAAGGTCTATATGATCCTGAATTCGTAAGGGGTGTACAAGAATTCATTGAGTTCGCTATGAGTCATCTAGAAGGGAGGGATGGCGAAAGACGAAGGTGCCCATGTAACCAAAAGAAATGTCAGAATAGAAACTTTGAAAATGTTCATACTGTCCATGCGCATTTATTAAGAAATGGTTTTGTATCGGGATATCATGTATGGTACTTACATGGAGAAAATAAAGTTGCGAGAAATACAGATCAAGATGAAAGGATACACAACTGAGATCATACTATGGATAACCTTCCAGTAAA
This sequence comes from Solanum clarkiae, assembly GCA_011800125.2. Lineage (NCBI taxonomy): Eukaryota > Viridiplantae > Streptophyta > Magnoliopsida > Solanales > Solanaceae > Solanum > Solanum clarkiae. Next base: position 12,945,141 of record JAABOM020000007.1, read on the forward strand.
TGTTAGTGCATTTGATAGTCCTAGACCAACTACGTCAGATCACAGAATGGTTCATGAGGCTGCTGGTCCCACACTTATTCCAGATGATATGGAAGAATTACCTAATCCTGATGCACAAAAGTTTTATGATATGATAGATTCTGCAAATCAAGAAATGTGGCCTGGTTGTGAATCACACTCAAAATTATCAGTTGTTGCGCATTTGTTGCACATCAAGGCTGAACACCACCTCTCTGAAAGATGTTTTGATGATATCTGTCAATATGTGAATGAGATGATTCCTCCGGATAATGTGATGCCAAAAAATTTTTATGAAACTAAAAAATTAATGAGGGGATTGAACATGTCAGTTGAAAAAATTCATTCTTGTGTCAATGCTTGCATGATTTACTGGAGAGAGGATAGTGAACTTGTAAATTGAAAGTTTTGTAATCATCCCAGATACAAGCCTACAGGTCATAGATCTGTTTCGAAAAAAAATCGTGTACCATTCAAATAGATGTATTACTTTCCTTTGACTCCATGACTGTAACTACTATATCTTCCAAAGCAACCGATTCGCACATGTGATGGCATGCTGAACATGATGTTGAGGACGGTGTAATGCGTCATTGTTCAGATGCACCCGCATGGAAGAACTTTGATAATATGGATCCATCTTTTTCAGAGGAAAGTCGCAATGTTAGATTAGGACTATGCACTGATGGGTTTCAACCATTTGGACAAACAGGAAAACAATATTCGTGTTGGCCAATAATCGTGACACCATACAACTTGCCTCCTTGGATGTGTATGAAAGATCCCTATTTGTTTTTGTCAAATATAGTTCCTGGGCCAAAGAATCATAACCAGCAACTAGATGTTTTCTTGCAGCCTTGATTGCTGAATTGAAGAATTTGTGGAATATAGGTGTGAACACATTTGATATCTCTAAAAAAGCAAAATTTTAAAATGCGAGCTGCTTTGATGTGGACAATCAGTGACGTTCCTGCATATTCAATGTTGTCTGTGTGGAGTACTGCAGGCAGACTAGCATGTCCATATTGTATGGAGAATTCTGATGCTTTTACTTTGACAAAAGGTGGTAAGCAGTCTTGGTTTGACAATCATCGTAAGTTCTTTCCATTGAATCATCCTTATAGAAAGGATAAGAGCTCATTTAGAAAGAATAGAATAGTAACCATGCAGCCTACCCATTTACGGTCAGGTGAAGATATTTTAAAGGAGATAGAAGAATTGGGACTTAAAAAGGTTGAACTTGGGGGTGATACAATTAATCGTCGAATAAGTAAAGTTTCTGGTTGGAAGAAGAGAAGTATATTTTGGGATTTGCCATACTGGAGTACTAATCTCATTAGGCATAATTTGGATATAATGCACATTGAGAAGAACTTCTTTGAGAATGTTTTCAAAACGGTGCTAGATGTAGATGGTAAAACAAAAGATAATCCTAAATCTAGAGAAGACTTGAAGGAGTTCTGCCGACGCCCTGAATTACATGCTGTAGATGACAAATATCCAAAAGCTATTTACACACTAAAAGAAGAGTCAAAAAAGTTATTGAGTGAATGGGTGAACAATCTAAAAGTTCCTGAAGGTTACGTCTCAAATATGGGAAGGTGTGTGGACATGAAAAAACACAAGTTATTTGGTATGAAAAGTCACGATTGTCATGTGTTTATGCAAAGATTGGTACCTGTTGCATTCCGTGAGCTATTACCAAAAAAAGTATGGGAAGCACTCACTGAGATGAGCCTTTTCTTTAGGATATCACTTCTATAGTAATTCGTGAAGAGAATATGGTAAGACTTCAACAAGAAATACCAGAAATTCTTTGTAAATTAGAGTGTGTATTCCCTCCTAGCTTCTTTGATTCAATGGAGCATCTCCCTGTGCATCTCGCTTATGAAGCAAGGCTAGCTTGTCCGATACAATATCAATAGATGTATCCATTTGAGAGGTAAGACTTCATTTATATATTTAATATTATAATCTGCTTTCACATATAAAACAACTTTCTTTTCATCCAAGAAGCATATTGGGTACCTCTATGTTTGCTACTCGTCTATTTCTTATATAGTATGTATGGACCCAATTTATCTATAGATTTTCCTTGTTCTGACTCAACCACAACTGTTTGCAGATTGCAGCTTGATTCCGGGCCTTCAAGTTAATTTTTAATACTCGTGCACCTTTGGAAAAAGTCACTTTGTCCTAGGCTGCAAGTGTACTGTTAGTAGTATTGATCTGACTTGTCTACAGATAGTTCCTATAAGAAGCTTCGATGAGTTTAAAAACCTTTTGTGATAGCAAAAAATAGTTATGACCTGTATGATTGGATACCAAGCAGTATTGCTCTATTAACTGAAGCCTCCCGACATATGATAATTCTCTATCCATCCAGTTAGTGGTCTTTGTTGTAGGTTTATCTACTCAGATTTGCATCGCAAAACTGTCATCCTTTTATGACAAAAAAAAAATCTGAAATATTTAAATGTTTTCATTTATTTCATAGTACAACAGACTCAATATGCCAATCCTTTCGTCTGTTCTCAACAACCAACATAATCTTCACTATTTAAGTGCTTTATTTTCATCATTATGATTGACTAATGCCTTGAGCTTTTGTGCTAATTTCAGAAATCTCCGGAAATATAAACTTAATGTTCGAAATAGGGCACGTGTTGAAGGATCCATATGCAATGCACATATAGTTGAGGAAGCTTCATCATTTTGTTCACACTATTTTGAGCCTCATGCTTGCACAAGGCATAGAAAAGTGCCACGAAATGACGATGGCGGTATAGGAGAACAAGATAGATACGATGGTAATCTTTCTGTTTTCACCTATCCAGGACGAGGATGTGGGGAACTACGTCCGAGATATCTAACTGAAGAAGAACTTAATGCAGCTTATATTTATATATTATTAAGTTGCAGAGAAGTAGTGCAGCCATACGTGGAGTAAGGTTTTAAGCTTTTGTTTCATTTATATATTAAAATTATCACAAGAACTTACATATTCTTTTTTATATGTGATCTAAAGGAAATTTATTGACTCTATCCATGAAAATTTTCCACTAATCACTGAGCAGGAAGTGGACAGAAAACTTGATGAAGATTTTGCATCATGGTTCAGAAGATATGTGAGCACTATATAATATCTTTTCATTTGTATTTATTTCACTTATAAGAAACTCTAATTTTTTTTAATTTAATAGGCACGACCCCGCATAGATAATCAGTTTATCAAGGCGCTTGCGGAAAGGTCCATGTTTCTCAGTGAAGCCATACACCGGTTATAATGTCAACAGTTTTACATTTCACACAAAAGGCCGTAGTTTTTCCAGAGCATCTAATAGCAGCGGTGTATGCATAAAAGGAACCAACTATAGTTCAAATGACAATGACTACTATGGTATCCTTACTGAAATTCTTGAATTGGGGTACAAGGGTAGTACACCAATCAAAAGAACTGTCTTATTTAAATATGAATGGTTTGACCCCACACCAAACATAGGAGTGAAGATTCGCCCGCAATATAAACTTGTGGATGTCAATCGTAGAAGACAATTGAAGAAGTATGAACCATTTGTTTTGGCAATGCAAGCGGCTCAAGTGTATTATGCCACTTATCCTAGCTTAGGCCGTGATAAGAGTGATTGGTGGGCTGCGTGCAAAACAAAAGCTCGGGGTATTGTGGATATGCCTCCATCATCTTCAGCGTCCCCTCTAGTAGATGTTGCAGAGCCATTCCAATGTGATGATGATAGTTTTAAGATTTGATGTGGTGTCTGACATTGAAACTATCATCCGAAATGATCCAAATGGAGAATTTATAAACTTAAGAGACGAGGATGATGATTTAGATGATGAGACAGAATTTCAAGATGAATCAGAATCAGATGATGAGTCATACTATGAAAGTGACAGTGAATAGATCAAAGTGCTCCAATCTCTTCAAATACAAGAGTTAGAGTGACTGAAACATAGTGAATAAGTTGATTTTATTGCAATCATATTTTCTGTTTCTTGTTGATGAAGTTCTGTGATTTACTTCTCACTGATTTTATATATCTCTTTTACAAGTATGCTTATATGGTTTTAGTAGTTCTCCAGGTTGGTTGTTTGTTTGGACAACTATTCTTCAGTCTTATTTTGTGATGCAAAGTAGATCATTCTGGATCTATGTTTTGAATAGTGATGGAATAATTTTACTCATTGAAGTGTTTATATTATTATCTATTGTCTAGATGAACACATATTTTTCTTGAACATCTCAAAGGCATCTTGTTCTTGAAGTGATATATCAACTATTATTTTTATTATAATTAGATCAATGATTCAATCATTTTGTTATTATTCACCCAAATGTAACTTTGAAATTGCAGATATGGCACTTAGAGGGGGTGGACCAAGCGGATATTCTGGAAAAAAGATAGCAGATTCAGTGACATCTCCTCCAATGTCAAGTTTGCCACCTGATCACGTACCATCATTGACTGAACACCCTACACCAGTGACGCCAGACTCAGTTGTAGTCAACATATCAGTACCATCTTCACCTGTGGGGATTGAAACACCTATAAATTACATTATATCAACTTCATCAAATACAACTGATTGTACCCGCATTCCAATTGAAATCGTCTTGGGACAGTAAGTGTAAAACGTCATTTATGCTTCTTTGGTTTTTATTTCATACAATGCTTTGATAAAATTTTTGAAGTTCTGTTGATTTTCTTCAGTTTCTTTTAGCTAGCTTGTACAATTCGTCTTTTTTCACTTGATCCTATCCTACTAAGGGATTGGTAGGAATATATGAAATCCTCTATAATTTTCGTCGCTTACTGGGTTCTGCGTTTGCATTTGAGGCATACTCATTTGATGAATTTCTAAAGTTAGTTTCTTATTATTTGTGGTAAATGTTTGTCTCATAAGTGAAAACGTGAATTGCAAAGTACATATTTATTTTCTTGAGTGATAATTTCAGTTTATCTTTTTCCTGTATTAGTTATAGATACTTCTAATAAATGAAAAAACACTTGTCTGTTTAGAATTGACATGCTGCCTTCTACTCTTCTACGACTCTGCAGCTGATTTCATCATATACATCAACTATAGGTGCATTTTTTAAAATTTTATTTGATATTACTATTCATGGTGTGTCATTTATGTGTTAAAATGACATACTTAAAGATATGCTAATGGTAGAATTTATAATTTATATCTAGTCCTTGATTCTTTGATAATATGTTTACCAGTTTCATATTTTTTTCTTTACTTCCTCTACCTCTTCAAGCTCTTATATTGTCACTAAAGAGACTAACATTACACTCTAGCCATTGCTTGACTTAAATAAATAAAACTGATTATTGAAATGATTGTTTAGTCTGGAGCTGAGTAACAATGTATCCCGGCTATCACAAAAATCTTTAAGGAAAAATTGGATCATGAAGGACATGATTGGAAGTCAGTTACACCAGAGATTAAGGACTTCTACTAGGAGGAGTTTAAGGTAAAACTACGCTATTATTTCTTTTTTTTTTTTGGTAACTATTAATTTTATTACCATAGTAAAATTGTACAACTCAAACAAGAACAAAGAAAACATAGCTGATTGAAACAGATCACTACAACTAGCTAAAAACAAAACTTGGATTGCTTCATCTTCTACATCTAGCAAAAGAAAAAATATTTAGGGATAAAAGTTCATAGTTTCTAATAATGCAGCAAATTTCCTATTGCCTTTACTCTTAGGAACACCTCTTGAATAACTGTGTAAATATAATTTCAGGTCATATTTCTGTGCGTTTGAAAACATGTTGATTCCTTTTTATCCAAATAAGTTATACACTTCCTGTCAAGATAGTTCTTTATATTTCTGTTTTGGGACTTTTTCCTTCCAAATGCGATACACACATCGAATAGCTTTCATTCTAAAGATTACTGCATTTGTGTTTTACTTTTTCTTTGTAGTCATCCAAGCAAGCTCTTGTTGCCTAGTCAACACTATTTTTTAAACACATGGATTATAAGGGCATTGCAAATACAAGTGATTAATACTCTCTAAACTAGTGGCACATAAAAGACATTCCAAAGTATTGTCAGTTCTCCATCTATCAAGTCTGTCCCTTGAAGGCAATCTTCTGAATGCTGCTACTCAAAATATAAAGAGCCATTTTGGTGCTCCCATGGGACTTCAGGAAAGAGCCTTGCATTTTCCTATATAGCTTCTAAGTGGAAAAACGTTACATAGAAAGATATGGACCATAATCATAGCCTGTTGATTTAAAACACTTTTCTGCTTTCAAATTCTTTATAAACAAGGATGCCTGTTTTGGTTCTCTGTCCCATACCAAGCCATCTTTTATATAGTAACTATGTACCCACCACACCCATAGTTTGTCTTTCTTGTGGCTTAGACACCTCAACAACTTTGCAATGGTTGCTTTGTTCCATATCTCAATGTCAACAATATTAGTCTTTCGACAATGTTAAGTTTGCATAGTTGATCCTATGCAATAAGAGCCTTTTTACTCACTTCAGCTCTTCATATCCAAAGATATTTTTTACATATAAAGACAATCATAGAAATGACATTTTAAGAAGAACAAAATCTGTGACCAGTAGTTCTGAATTGCCAATAGGACATTCCTTATGAGTTGCACCCTTCCTATATAAGAGAGGAGCCTTGCTGTCTATGTTTTCATTCTTTTCCATCATTTTTTTTAGTAATTGTTGGCATTGGAGAATAGAGAGTCTTTTAGTACTAAGGGAAACCCTAGGTACTTAAGTGGTAGTTCTCCCTTGTTAAACCCCAAGATATTTGAAATATGTTTTCAATTGACCTGAGAGACACCTCTAAAATAAATGAAAATTTTACTTGAATTTGTCTTAAGGCCAGAGACAGCAGAGAACTTAAAAACATTCAAATATATGGTATATAGATTCAGGATCTCCTCTAGAAAATAAGAGCCAATCATCTGCAAGACCTTATGGCACAATATTTAGCCTTCCACACCTAGGGTGATATTTAAAACTCTTGATATCAACATGAGATTTGAGCATCCTGCTAAAATTTTCCATAACAATCACAAACAACTATGGAGAGAATAGAACTCCCTGTCCCAACCCTTTTATGCATCAAATGGCTTCACAGGGACTTCGTAATCATAATGGAGTAAGAAGTTGATTAAATAGATGGCATAATTCATTCTTTAAACTTTTTTGTAAACTACAAAGTGTGTAGTACTAGTTCCAAAATATGCCATTCAACAAAATTGTATGCTTTTTGCATGGACATTTTAAGCATGCATCTAGGAATATACCATTCATACTATATCACTTAATAAATTCATGTCCTAGAAAGATGTTATGACATATCATTCTTCCTAGGACAAAGGATGCTTTGTTGGGATCTATCATTAGTTCCATACTATTCTGCATTCTACTAGTGAGCCACCAGCATCACTGGTTGTTTACCCTAATCCAGTCCTAGATATGATTTTATATAGTATAGTGCAATATGAAATAGATCTGAACTCTTTGATGGTAGATGGATTTTAATTTTATGAATTAGAGTTATTGTAGTATAGTTTACAGGCTTACACATAATGACCATCGCAAAGAAATGAATCACTTTTATACAATCACCTGTTCCCCAATAATCTTCCAGATTTTCTTAAAGAAAATTGTATTTAGTCCATCACATCCTGAGGTCTTCTCATCATCAATACCTTGCATACCATGAAGTACTTCCTCTTTAGTGATTATGCAATGAGATCCAGTTGTTGCTTCCTATTTAATAGGTAGTCATCCTCGATGACTATCATTTTACTGTCATTTAATTAATGAATTTTATTTATTTATAATTTCTATTATATTAATTCATGTGAGACTTTTTTTTTAAATAGAAGCGATTTCATTGGAATACTGCAATTGAAGGTTCCACAAAGGATCATTTTATGAAGAAATGTTTGATACAATACAAGGGTATATTAAGTGATGCAAGATCCTTTGAGGAGAAACGAAAAAATATCCCAAAATCAATTTGGGAGAGCTGGAAGCCTCACTATGAAACTGAGGCTTTTAAGGCTAAATTTGCACAATGTTCAAAGAATCGACTAAGTGAGAAATATGGTGAAGGATCTGGTCCCTCACACCATACAGGAGGCTCATGCACACACAGAGAGCATGCAAGACAACTGGTACAATCATTTTCATTTTTCAAGTTATAGTTTCTTCAAAGTTATTTCTTATGTAATAACTTTGATAGATGTAATTTCAATTTTAGGAGAATGTACTTGGATGACCACCTCATCGACATGAACTTTTGAAGAAGACACATACCAAAGCAAATAACAATTTTGTCGATATGAAGTCTAAGAGCACATATGTAAGTAACATCACTGCTGATTATCTTTCTCAATTTTTGTGGAGAATTTGTTTAAGCATTTCTCTGTTTATCCCAAACAATGAGCACATTGTTAGAATGTTAGAGGTTAACAACAAGGGAGGTTAATGTTGTGATTATTTCACTGTGGATTGAGCCTTTGGAGACTATAAAGTTTCGAGTGAAAGAAAAATTAATTTTCAACAGTCTCTTGCTTACCAATGTTTCCTTGTTCTATATTTGGTTTGCATTGTTCTTGATGATTGGAAAGTCATTGATTGCAACTTAGAAACTAGGTGGATAATGTGTCCATTCTTCTGTCCTTTTTCATGTAAGACCAGATGTTTCAATAAAATTTGAGCCCACAACGTGATGCTCTCTGTGTTTTTTTAACTTTCTAAGAATGTTGTTGTAGTTACATTGAATTCTAAAAGAATATAGGATTTTTGAAATGTCATACAGAGGTCTATCAATATTTTTGAAGAGTTCAAGCTACATAAGCGGCTCTTTAACAAAGCCAAGTGTAATAAACATTATTTCTTTCTGAAAATCTGTTAGCAAATCATATAGGCTGCTTTGATAAGACTGACCCACAACTTGAAGTTGCATTTTCCAGCCCAGTCATGAGGCCTTCTTTAGACGTTGTGATCACGTGTAGTCAACAAATAAATGAACAAAATTTTGTGTGCTTTTTTTAATCGTATAACATTAAACTGAATTCATATGAATATTTAGTACTATAAGATAATTATAAGGGTTTTAAATTATGATTTTGTATCTTTTAACATTTCTATCATTTTAGCCATGTAATATTCATCTTAAAAGTTGCTAGTGATATAATTGTCTTGTTTGACTGCTTCCTCTACTGATCAAAGTTAATTTAAAATAACAAATACCAATGTGTAGTTGGTTGATATCAATTGTGTTGTCTCTTTATAATTGCTAGACATTTTTTGGTTAATATAGTATCATAGATTTTATTTTTTCAGGATGCTGTAATGTTTAAGATCACGTCTACATCTCATCTTGTAGATGAATCTAGTAAGTCTTCAACAGTTGATTTTTCAAAAATTTACATGGATGAAGTTGGTGGAATTAAGAAGCGATGTATATATGGTCTTGGTTCTCAAGGAGTTTTCTATGAGAACATTGATTCATCCTCTTTTGCTACTACTCAACATCAAGATTGTCATTTTGATGCTCGTGTAAGAAAATACGTTCAAGAAATGGAGAAGGAAATGAAGCGTGGGATGAGAGAAGAGATAAGACATGAATTGTGTGAAGAAATGAAAAATGAAATGCAACTTAGAATGCAAAAGCAAGTTGATCAGATTCTCCAAGAACGTCTGTCCATCCTTATAGCTGGTCTACCAAAACCACCCCTGATTCTCACAATGATACACTACATTAGCTTGGACATGACTTATCATCAAATAATGATATGACTCATTTAAAATTTCCAAAGTATCTTAGGTAAAATTTGCATTATTTGTTTTTGTATTTGGAGTTATTTTTAACTCTTTGTCTTAGGATTTGCCAATTTGTATTCAAGTTATGATTTACAAAAGAATCAATGTTCTTTATTAGATTTCTAGGTTCTTCAAAATTCATAAAAGCTATTGATTAATATAAAAATATAAATTAAAACTTTACTATCGAATTATTATTTGGTCGGTAATATGGCAATATACATTGTCAATAAATCATTAACCAAACATGGAACATAAATAATATATATTAGCAACAAAATAATAATCACGAATTACTAATGAGCTTTTTCCGTTTTTGAAATTACTAATCAATTAGTAATATAAGTTACAAAAGTAGATAGTCATATTTACTAATGAATTTAAAATTCGTTGGTAATTTACCAATGAAATACCAACACATTTCTTTTCTTTACTAAAATTCTAACCGATTGCTAATTAATTATGGTAAATTTACTATCGGTCTTACCAATCAAGTTGCTATCTGTTAGATAATTGCTAACGTAATACTAACAACATTTTATTTTTGCTACTACATTTGTAATGTATCACTAATAAAATTGAATAATGAAGAACCAAATTTATCAACTCTTTTTCGTTTTGTCAGTAAACTTATCAACGATATGCCAACAAAAATTGGTTAGTGAATTTGCCAATAAAAACTTTAGTGCAACGTTTCAACAATTACCAACAAAATTTTCTATTTGTTTACTAACCAATTTTTAGTTGGTAATTTTACCAACTAACTGAAATGGGTTGCTAAAATTTACCGACAAGCTTTTTAGCAACAACAACAACATACCCCAATGCCTCAAAAGGCTCCCGCTCATTGCGAGGTGAGGGGGGGTCGGATGTACGCAGC
>JAABOM020000007.1:12955984-12966104 GCA_011800125.2 Solanum clarkiae
GCACCATAAGTTAGTAAAATTTAAAATATATCTCAATCACAACAATTTTCCCGAATGAGCAATTGACCTCCATTTAGCTAATTACGGGGTCTAACACTATCAACCAAATTGAGGGGTTGATACCTCAATCACCTTAGATGGGGGTGGTACATCCATCAACCAAATTGACGGGTTGATACCTTAATCACCTTAGATGGGGGTGTTACATCCATCAACCAAATTAAGTGGTGGATACCTCAATCACCTAGGATGGGAGGTGGTAAACCCATTAACTAATTGATGGTCTCTTCCTACACATGTAATATGTTCTATATAGGCATGTTTTACTTCAAATATCCTTCATGCATGTCATATTGCTATATGCTCATTCATTGCCTAATTATGCATTTCGATTATGTCACCTATCTCTTGTTGCATTGCATCTTACATACTTAGTACATTCAAACGTACTAATGCATATCTATTCCTACATGATGTTACCATGTAGGAACTATAGCTCTACTTGATCATCATCATCCTCCATATGTCTAGTACGACCTCTTAAAGCTAGTTGGTAAGCCCTAGACTCCGAGGACATACTTCTCTTAATTATGCTATGTATTGACTTCTCTTACGTTGGAAACTTATGTCTATGAGGATGAGCCCTGAGATTGTCTTGGCCCCCGCTCCTATCTATGTATTAGAGGTGTTGTTGGAACTTTATGATCTATCAATGCTATACTCTTGGTTTCTATGTTCTATAATTTTAAAGTTGTCCCTTAGCCCCATTTATCCCTACTTAATATTTCTTATCGTTGTTTTATAACTTTCGCGATCAAAGATGTGTAATAATATGTTAAGAGGCTTATTTGGGGTCCCTTCGGGTTCCCCATTTTCCGTGTCACATCTAGGCCCTAGGTTTGGGTCGTGACAGGATCGGTTCACTCGATCCACCAAGGATCTGTCTACAAAAGTGAAAACTCAAGGGGAATAGGCAGGAAGTAATATTATAAAACATGTCCATAATGAAGTAGGTAGTCAAATAAGAATGCATAGAATCAAGGTCGAATAATACAAGATACTCCTTTTATAGTGCCCTATCAAACGTTTTCATTCATCTAACTTCATCTTTTTTTTTAATTATTATTTTTCTTTTTATCTACAATTATTTTTTAACTACTCACCATCAATCTGTCTGGTCCCGAATACAATTGTACACATAATTAATTTATCAAACTTTATATACTTCTCACAGTACTACTACATCAAAGACAACGCTCTTAATACTAGCAGAACATCATAGCCATACTGGTCATTTACCATTCTCTCAAATTGTTACTAGTATCAAAGTCTTCTTGGCAACATATTATTACCTTCAAATATTTCAAACTATGGCTTCCTCTCTTTTCATTTAAGCATTTATTATTGATACGAGTCATACCCGAAGCTGATAGCATTGATTTCAAATTTGATAGTAATTTTCTCATCGAGGTAAATTATTTAATTATACCTAAAGTCAATTTCATGCAATCTTTCATATACCAAATTTCAACTACCATTCAAATCATAATATACCTCATGTCAAAACTTAGAGAGATTCTTGGTCACCTTAATAACTTTGCATACCCTAAGCACATAACCTCTAGTTATTATCAAGGGTCTATGTAACACATCACAGTAATCTATGTAGTCCCATTAATAGAGTAGTTTCAACCTCCCTCAAAATCTTCAATAATCATATAGAACTGTAGATCCATACCATAGCACTCCCATAATTCAAACAATCTAAACCAAAATAAAAATGCAGAATCTTTCATACATCATTATTTATCACTCAAATTGAAACTCACTGTTCATAAAAGTCACTAATACAATCCTAGTAAAATCTGTCTAAAAAATACAGATTGCATGGTCATATCTCAGCTCAAATGTAAACATTTATACAACATCTTACTCCGAACTAAAAGTCTGTACAGGAGGTCTTATTCTTTCACCTTTTTTTGATTCTTCCTATGACACAAAATTTTAGATATCCTGAACCCTCAATATATCAGACTCTTATTCCTGCACTAACTCGCTTATCAACTTTACTCTCTAACAACAACTTACTCATAATCTAAGTCAAAACTTTAAGTGAAGCACTTCTTTAGGTCCTTCAACAGTAAAAAGTAAATAAATTTATGGTCCAAACCATATGCGAGACCATCCAAATATTGAATACTTGATGCTATCAATTAATTATTATCTTACCAATTCATATCTTGACAAAATATACTACCAAAAATATAGACTAACAATGAAAAATTTGAATCTTTTTTTAACTTGTATCCCAATTCTTTTATCTATCTATATTAGCTCATACCTTAAGAATTTATGAATTCATGTATCTTAACCTGTTGATCACCTCTTTATCAACCTTATCGTATTCTTTATAAAAAAAGTTTAATTTACTAATTACCATACTCAAAATCACAAAAAAGCTTATCACCATATTCAAGTCAAAGATGCGTAGATTTTTTTTCTCAAATATTATCCAATAGTTTTCTAATCCGGATTAATGATACGTAACATAATCATCATCATAGCAAGCAAAACAAATGAAACTATGTGTCTCTGAATTCAATTGTCCACTCTCTCGGAAGATACAACTTTGGCTTTTACCATCAGAATAAATCTCTTTGTTCTTATCTCTTCCTAAAGGCTAATCTATATCTCACTAATTTTATTCATTTATAACTCTAGCTCCTTTTAATTCTATTTGAGGCATGTCTCAACACATTCTATATCTTTCTTATGATCACGTTACTCATCAAATAGTAGCAAATATAACTTTTTGATACCTACAAATTGTATTTACCATAATGAATTCACTCAATCAAAATTTGTTATCATATGATTACATCTTGATCATAATCCATCACGAACTCTTATTATCATTATGCTCTATAGCCGCTGTTATCATCTCAAGGTTAACCTCATCATTGATATGACACCTAAACATATTATATCGGTCAAATCTAAACGACCAATTCGATATTTTATATACTTTCTTACTAAAATTCTCAATTGACTTTGCACAAATATACTCATTGGGATTTTCCTTAATCATAAGCTTATCATTTTGATGTTGAACCAACCTTGGATTTTACTATAGAGCAATAGTCCTCATTCAGAATTCCCCAAATACACCTCACGACCTCAATGCATTAATAATACCAAAGATCCACTACTAAAATCTTTCTTATAAATAATGCTAAAACTCAAGCATCTAGAGTAACATTCTGGTTGATTTCTCAAATACGAATGCAATATTAAGTCTTATTAAATGAGATTGTGATACACTAATAACTCCTTAAGTAGTTATTTGCACTTGACAATCAACATATCAATTTTCATATACCACTAATACTATATTATGAAAGTCTATTAGATCCACTGTTAGAACTCATTATACCTATCAAGAAAATAGTACCAACTAGCCTGCATACTTCTATCCATCAAATAGCTACAAAATATTATCCTATCCATCAAGACTCTAGTCTAAGTAATACATATTTTTTCATCAATTCAGTTGCTAGTAAAAGTAACACACCCCGTAACTCTGACCAAGTAAGCATCGATAGCATGGTGATAGTCGTATCATGGCCCTCCTTAGTATCCACTTGATCTATGAAACCATAGTAGAGATTTTGACCTTAATTGGCACAACATCATTCTTATCATTATCTAAGAAATCCATACATATTATGATGACTTTGGTAATAGTAGTTTGCAAATTTACCGAACTTATTATCTAGCTTTTCATTTAACATTCTACCTTTACTTGTCGAACCACTTTTGGTATCATATATACCACATCATTATTGTTTGTGTTGTTCGGTAAATAACTCAAAAAGGAAAACACATTCCCGAAATCCCTCAATTCATTATTTGACCTCATCGCTCAAATATCCTCAAAGTGCATATTGGAGTCATCACCTTACTCAACTTTTCTAATCATCAAATATTTTAATTTTTATAAAAATATCACTTACACTTTAATACCATATCTAACATTCAAACCATTAACAACCCACTAACTACTCATGTAAAGAACCAAACACGAATCATCTCTATAAATGAAAGAGAATGAATAAAGCGATAAGAATCACACCGAATTAAAGACGCACCATGGAGAAAGAATAAACAAAAGAAAGTTTCCTAATAGTCCTCATAGCGTCTCAAAGATAAGTATAGACATCTTCGTACCAATTCTGGAGACTCTACTAGATTTGGCTTCGTGAGACCTATGAACCTAGAGCTCTAATACCAACTGACCCGAAAATGGATGTGATGGCACTCGTTTTATCCCACCAAGACAAGTCAGCCTAAAATTCAATTATATTGATAAAGTACGGAAGGATAATAAAAATAAAAGTTTAACTACAAATACAAGTCAACTTAATTAAAAAAATTTCCGAAACCTAGTTGTCACGTGCACAAGCCTCTAATGTGTTACAATAGATTTGAAAGAAAAATACTAGTCTCAAATGATGTTGTCTCTAAAGTAGAACAAAATCATAATAGGATAAGGAGGACTCGCTGAGATGACAAATAGCTACCTCATAATCTCCACAGAAAGTCTCAGATAAGAAGATAAGAAAGAGTATTATGAAGATCCAAGTGCATAACCCACAAAAATGTAGAAACAAGAGTTGAGTACCAACCACACGATACCCAGCAAGTCAACTAACAAAGAAGCATAAGTCCAATAGAATACACAAACTCCTTTCATCCCAACCAACCTCCACAACTACAACCTACACAGAAAATCAGCCCAACCCAACAACACATAGTACACAATAAAGATAGTTTTCACAATGTCACAATTTAAAATCACAAGCCACCTCACAAGTGATAACACAGTCATCATAGGAATAACATCATGCCACACAAGAATATGAAATGATGAGATGCAATGCTTATGCAATAATTGTCGGCAATAATCTTGGCATCACAATATCACTAGCAAATATCTCAGTATCATAATATCGCCAGAAATGACCTCGGCATCACATCTCAACCAGTAAAGATCTTGATCCCAATTTCCACGATCTCACTCATATCAGTATCCAAAATCAATGCAAATATTTGTAACATAGAATGAATGAACATGAGAGAAAATCTACAAACAAATCCACTCATAATCACCAACCACAACAATATATATCAATATAGAATTCTCATCACTTAACCACATTTTCAATTCAAGTGTTACGAAACCACACCAACTCACATTTATATTTAATCACCCAATTTTTATAAGATCACAAATATTTCATGCATCACACATAGAAGAGAGAAAAATTTGGGAATTCTACGAGAATTTCAACGTTTTGAAAGTCCACTTGCCTCAATTAATCGAATAACACTCTGACTCTTGAGCTTCCATAATATTTTCGGATGGTAAAAATCTATTTACATACATAATCTACATAAGAATACGAATTCAATGACAGCAATATATTTATTTTCGGCTCAAAATTTGAGTCAAAAAGTCACCCCAAGTCCTCGAATTTGAATCTAAATTTTTTTTTAAAATTATGTTTGCTCATAATACAATAAACTCATACGTCAAATTTCAAATAAAACGGATCATTATTTGACTCCCAAATAAAGATTTTGTTTTCAAAATCCTAGGCTATATTTTCTTAATTAAGCATAAATTATATGCATTTTTAACATAAAAATATGTTCATAACCACATAAAAGTTTAACAGAGGGCGAGAATAGTTACCTTGATGTTTTGGAATGAAAATCACAATTTTTCTTCTCTTCTTTTTCTTTCTTTTTCTTCCCCACGTGTCTTTTTCTTTTTGTGTTTGATGTTCGTACGGCTGTTCCTTTTCTTTTACTTCTGTTTTGATTCTTTTTTGTGAGAGTTGGGCGTATCAGCCCATAACCGTTTTAAAATTTTTTTGTTTTCTTTTTTTATTGGGCAATTGTCCTTTTATTTTATTATTTTATTTTTTCTATTCTAAATTGATTAAGTACTAAAAGTAATAAAGTTTACTAATCTATTTTAGTTTATACGAAGTAAGAGGTATAGAGTATTAAATAAATTAATGTTTTAGCATATCAATTAAATTAATTATCTAAAATTACCCATCGGATAAATAATCTTAATTACCGAACAGTTCCAAATTTTCAATTTAAATTTACAAAAAGGATCTTTTATGAAAGAGAGAATATTTCTTTTAAAAATGACCTAATGGGTCAAGATGAAGGCATTCAAAAATCGAGTTACTAAAAATTGGACCTAATACTTACGAACAACTTTCTATAGCTCGTAACATGAGCCATAGGCCGTATGGTAAGATGTTGTTTCAGGGTTCAGAAATCTTGGTTTTCTGAAACCTCAATCTACGAAATATCACTTACGAGCCATAACTAATATTATGGGCTGTCTGATAACTCGTCCTTCAATATCTAAAAAAGTTGATTTTTGAATCATCAAGCTACAAGATGTGATCTACTGGTCGTGAAATGGTGTATGGTCCATAAACTATCTCGTACATGGGCTTCAAACTTGGAAAAAACTTATCAAGTCACATGGGCATCTACGAGGCCTCATCTACGGGTCATAGATGACCCTTCGTAGTTTCTTCTAGTGACTTTTCTGAATTATTTTTCTTAGTTTTTTTTGGCATCTACTCAAACTAGGTAGGATGAATTAGAGGGTGTTACATGTTTCTACTGACATTTTATTTTCAAATTAGGTTACAATTGATTCTAAAAAATAAGGGCTATT
The DNA here is from genome assembly GCA_011800125.2 of Solanum clarkiae. NCBI lineage: Eukaryota > Viridiplantae > Streptophyta > Magnoliopsida > Solanales > Solanaceae > Solanum > Solanum clarkiae. The sequence continues at coordinate 12,962,754 of JAABOM020000007.1, forward strand.
AGATTATTTTATCAAATGAAAAAATGCTTAAAATTTTTCATAAAATGGGTAACTTGTTACAATATATGATCTATCTTTTGCTACAATGAATCTTCTGTTGCAACATATGATCCATCTGTTGCTACAGATAAACCTTCTATTGCAACACCTGAGTTACTAGCTGCAATAGATGATCTATTTGTTGATGTAACACATAAGTGACCTATTGATACAGATAATCATTCTGGTGCAATTTCTATCAACATATGAGAGTTAATTAAAAAATAATAACTCGATACAATAGAACAGAACTGACCACCAACATATGAGTCATCTATTGTGATAAATGACCCTACTGTTGTTTTCAACAAATATATCTACTATAAGTGAATTCTAAAAAAATTATTTTTAAACTACAGTATTTAAACAAAATTACTCACTAAAAACGAAGAAACAAACAAAAAAAAAGAGTTTTCACCGAAGGAAATAACAACAATTACAACAAATATTCTTAAGACTTTTCAAAAATTAGGACTTTTGGGGTTTCTCGATTTCTTTCATAAACAAGGAAAAAAAACTCATTGACCCTATTATTGAAAATTTTCTCAACTTTAAAATGAATTTTTGTTCATTAAATAAAAATAATAATTTTTAATCCTATTTTCAATAGTGTTCTCGATTACAAATCAAAAAAAATTCAAAAAGAAAATAGTTTAGGAGTCATTAAGAAGAGTGATCACTAGTGATTACGTTGAGCTTTGCTTCAGAGTGACCACCGACAAAATCATTATATTTACCTTGCTTTAGGAAGAGTGAGGGCCAACGACAATGTTGATTTATTTTCCTTCAGAGTGACGGATGGTAACGAGGCAACGAAATTATTATTATAATGGAGTTGTTAGTTCGTACTTTTTCGAAGAAAGAAAGAGAGGATATTTGATGTTTAAAGATACGAAATAAATCTTTTTTAAAATAGATAGTTGAAAAATGAAATATGTTTGTATTTTGAAAAGATTAAAAAAATTCCCTAATATTAATTTGATTCCAAATTGACTTTAATTAAGTTTTTAAGATGCCATTTGGTGTGATGGATAGGGGGTTTTAGTGGTCTTTAATTTTTTATTTGATTGTACAGGTTGGGATAACTTATTCCAAAGTTAACAATTAGTCCTGGGATAAGTTATCCATTCCAGGAGATGGAATAATAATTCTAGGATAACTTATCCTGAGATAAAGTAAATATCCCCCTTAAACTCTCTTTTATACACCATTTTTATATTTATGTGTATTAATGTATTTTTTAATAATATTTATAATAATATTCACAATCTTGATTATCGTTGTTTTATATATTTTTATTAAAAATTTATATTTTATAAATATAATTTTTATTTACGAATATATTATAAGTTGAATTTGTTTGTCTAGTACTTATTTTTATTTATATTTTGACTTCTCTTAAAATGTCCACTTACTACTAAATTCTATATTTAAATTAAACTAGGTTATTACTCACTTATAAATTATATTTTATATATCAATTATTGTATTATTTCAATAACATTTTTTTAGCTTTTAGCAAACTTAAAATGGTAAGTTTTATTTTTAAACTAAAAATAAGATGGAAGTTTTATTTTTAAGGTAAATAAGATGGAAGTTTTATTTTAAACTAAATAAGATGAAAATTTTTTTTAAATTAAGTTAAATAAGATGAAAAATTTATTTAAAGGTACATAGGATAGAAGTTCTATTTTTAAGGGGGAATCTTAGCAGCTCAGTTGGTTGACTACCTGAACTCCCACCTTGTTGGTGAGGGGTTCGATTCCCTGTATTGTAATCTCCCTCCTTATTTTCGCTTCCCCAACCCCCAATTTTTTCTTTAAAAAAAGTTTTATTTTTAAGTTAAATAAGATGAAATTTTAAGGGAAAAGACACAAATTCCCCCTCGAACTTGTTCTAAAAAGTCAGTTAAACACTTAAACTATAATGATGACCCATTACACACCTTTACTTTTTAAAAATGAATTTATTTAACTCTTAGAAGTGTAACACCACTCTCACAACATGTGGTGTATTACACTTTTGCTGCCACATCAGCGCCACGTCAGAAGTTATAATTTTTTATATTCTTTTTGTTTTCTTTTCTTTAATAATTACTTTTTCTTATTTAACTTTATTTTATAGTAATTAATTATTAAAATTTTATAATAATTACATCTTATTCACTAAAATTGTAAAGAAGGAACTTTCAGCAATGACGTCCAAGGAAAGCTCGAAATCCAAAGCTGATTTGTGGAAGGCGCCCAAGGAAAGCTCGAAATCCAAAGCTGATTTATGGAGTGAAAGAATTTTTTCGTTTCAAAAAGTACCACAAAAAGGTTGCTTCAGTTTTTCCATTGATTGGTCGTGGAAACTGTAAGGACCCGAACTTTGTACGACCTCAATGGAGCATGGAAATTTGATTCCAAAAAAGTTATAGACCAAAGTGATGCTCAGTGGGATCCCTCACGGTCTGCGTGAGGTCACACGGCCCGTGTTAAGCCTCCACAGAGTAGCTCTTGGCCGTTGGAGGATGTTTGGCCCTTAAATGTGGTGTTTTAAACTAAGGCACACCACACTTAGACCCCTTACGGTCCGTGTGACACTTCACAGACCGTGTGGTGGCCTTGGCTTGAAATCCCACAATTTTGGGACCAAGTGTGGTCACATGGCCGAGTTCACGGCTCATGTGGGGGGTCACAGCCTGTGTGGCCATGCATAAGGATTCTAGAGTGAAATTCATCTAAGTATGGGATCACCTTCTCGTAACTTGATCATGGAAATTTTCTAAGGGGACGGGTATGGGCAGTGTCACGGCCCGTGTGACATTAAACGGCCCATGTGTCCTCTTGTGAAGGTGCCTTCGTTCAAAAATTCTAAGTATGGGATCTTCAAGCTCAATTGAAGTTCACTTTCAAGCCCTCAATTCAAGCTTATTTATGTTGTTTAAGGCCATCATGGGTCTCCTACATCAAGCTAAGTTCAAAGGAATTCCTTTGGCTAAGTTTTTCACAAGTATAGATAGAAAGGTCAACTTTAAATGGTCATACCTCTTATTAGAAAATGAACTAGGCGGCCCATGACCTATAAAATTGAAGCTCTTTGAATTATCTTTCAAACGCATCCAGTTTCACCTTATTACGAGTTCGAAGCAAAACGTTATGCCCTTTTTCATAGAATTTGTCTGGGCTAGATGGGGTGCCTTAACGGATCGTGAAGGGCTTCACGACCCGTGAAGCTAGCTGTGAGAAGTTCATAGAGGCCCTTATTTGCAAATTTTAAAGTTTGGGGGTCTATATATACCCCCAACTTGAAAGAAATAAGACCATTTTT
>JAABOM020000007.1:12978832-12994106 GCA_011800125.2 Solanum clarkiae
AGCATATTTTTGCAAAATATAACATATAGCTTGACATTGGTTTATGTTATATGTTATATTTTGCAAAATATGCTTAGGTTGAGGTTCGAACCTCAAGCTAAGCATATTTTTGCAAAATATAACATATAGCTTGACATTGGTTTATGTTATATGTTATATTTTGCAAAATATGCTTAGCTTGTGGTTCAAACCTCAAAGAACAAAACTAATCTTTGAACCAACGCGCCAAGAGTCAAGTAGTGTCATTTCGTTCAATATATCACTTTATGCTTACTACTGATATATATATTTAGTAAAATTTTTTGATGAAGTGGTATCGCTTGACATCCCTTCCCTCAATGTGGGTCCGCCCTTGAGCTTTCACAAAATTCCAGGAAAGAAATAATTAGAAAGTGATACAACATGATATAGCAACAAGTTATATAAATGACATAAGAACAATGAGTATCGTTCGATGCAATAAAAAAGATGTAAAGGAGAGAAGAATTATGTTGCTTGGACTCTTCAAAAATGTCAATGGGTGTGTATAGGATTCTCCAAAAGCAGTGTATTTTTGGAGAATCCGGCACGGTTTGACATCAAAAGTAGAGTCCGCACTACTTAGTTAAAGAAACATAATCGGAGTTAAGATTCAAAATAATTCAATATGGAATGAGAGGAATAGGAGGTGTTTTGATGGAATCTCAACTCCAAATCACTCTCTCAAAACAAAGTGCTTAATCTATCCTTTTTGATGGACTAATATGACTGCTGTAATTGACACTGCTCACTTGTTGGATTTTGTCAGCTCCTGTGTCTTAGATTGACTGACTGTCTAGCTTAAAACTAAACTAAACCAATTGGTCAAGGATATATCTTATAAAATGTGATATTTACGTTTTTATCCTTTTTTCTATAAATATTGACACCACTTAACTGAAAATTCTGCGTACGCGACTGTGAAGGCTGTGAAGACATCAGTAATTCCGCAAGGAAATGAACTGAGTAGATTCAGTGACCCCCCTGGTGATGCTTCGTTGGATGACCTGTTTCATCCATTGGAGAAGAACCTAGAGAATCGCGCTGCTGAAGTGTCTCTCTCTGCATCATCTTCACAAATCGCTCAAAATAATGCAATTGCGGAAACTGGAAAGAACGATTTGGCAACAAAGTTGAGGGCCACAATTGCTAAGAAACAAATGGAAAGTGAATCAGGACCACCAAATGGTGGCGATTTACTCAGTATCATGATGGGTGTGTTGAAGGAGGATGTAATAGACATGAATGGTTTAGTATGTCTGCGTATTTAATTTTTGCTTGATTTATGTATATATTTCTTATACCTCACTGTCTTTCTCCCCCATTTTCTTAATTCTTTCTTTTTTGGATTTTTTTTTCAGGGCTTTGATGATAAACTACCGACAGACAATCTGTTTCACCTTCAGGTATTACTAGATTATTAGACTAGTTTTCTTGACTTATTTTTGTGACGATTTCTGGATCTTTGATTTTTTGAAATGGTAAGGTAAATTTTATAAATGATTTAGCACAGAGATTTGCTTTATTATCTGTACTATATCAGCAGGCCAACACCAAAAAACAAAATTCAGCCTCAGCTAGCCCCTTAGTGATTCTAAAAACTACAGCACTTCTCAGCCTCATCTACATATTCTAGTCCACACCAAAAGCCAAACAAAAATATACAATTAGACTTAATCTTGTGAATGGAGTTGGCACCATCTCCAAAGCATCTTCTATTTCTCTCGTTCCATATAGTCCTCCATAATGCCATATGTAAGCAGGTATAGTATTTTCTACCTAAAAAAGCTTCCATTTCCTAGATCCCTTTCTGTACCGACCTCTCAAAAGGTCACCTGTTTGACATTTCGTATTCATAAAGAAATGCCACATTTGTGCAGTAATATGATAATGCAATTTCAAATGCCAGATACTCTCTTTTTAACTTCCACAGAGAAAACATTTGTTACATAGAACAGTGCCCCTCTTTCGCAGATTCTCATGTGTGAACGAGCTTTATTACTCACTATCTATGTGAAGCAACCAACTTTGCTACAGTTTTCAAATTCTCAAAAAAAGCTGTAATAGGTTGCAACCCCATAAATGGGATATACATGACTTATATTCCAATTAATACAAAGTCTGGATATAGCTTGAATGATCACCGGAATTAAACTTAGATTTGTAGCTCTACCACCTCAGTATCACAGATCACCGATGTGTCATAGCTGTTGTTCTGGACTTGTAATCCTTTAATCCAACCATTCTCGTATGCACAGATAACATTTTGCTAAGATATCCATCATTAGAATGAAGGAAATGGAGAGATTGGATCCCCTGTTTCAAACCCCTTTTGGCTGTGATGAAACCCACAGGTGTACAGTTGACGAGAACTGAATATCTGACTCTGCTGATTTTGAAGTTTATCCAGTTTACCGATTTCATCCCAAAAGGATGCCTTGACGTTTGTGTGCCTGTGGTGTCACTTTATAATGCAATTTCAACTATGAGAATATATTTGTCAGGATCTTTCTCATTTCCTTCGGCTGGTACTTGTTTGAGTGTTTAATTGATATGATACTAGAAATTAGTAAATGATTGTTTCGTTAATGAAAATTTTTGGTTACTTAGACAAGGAAATGGTAAGTTAAAGACTAATTACTATGCTGCCGTCGGCATAAAATAGAACCTTGCTTTGTATAGCTCTTCCATGTCGAGGGTAGTGAAATGGAAAATAGTCGTGTCAATGTTACAATATAGCTAACTGCTAAAGCAACTAATCCTGTATTTCTGTGTAAAATGAAACGGACTTGTGTAAATCTTATATAAAGATTATTATGTTTAATTGGCATATACCTATTTTTAACATGGGGGAATGTCCTTCCTTTACACTATTCCAATTGCTTCATTTTCCTTTCTCAGTTTGATCTCTTTCTTAGGATAATGATTGCATATAATGTTTTATGGTCGCTAAAGTTTTAGGATTAACAAACCTGTACTAGGCACACTCTATATTGGAGCCAAAAGAATAATGCAGCCAATAGCCGATAGTAGGGATTTCTAGCTTGTACCAGAGAAGCGTAAGATAATTCCACTGTATAATTTTGTTCTCTCTTTTTTATATGCCTTTCTTATATGCTTTATTTGCGTTGATCTTAACAAAAAGTTCTATGTCCTTTAAGTGATACATGAATTTCTGGATAGAATATAAATGGAAGCCTGACTCATGGACATTTTGGAACTTATCATATGGGCAGGCTGTAGAATTCAGCAAGTTAGTGTCATCTTTAAGAACGGATGAATCAGAAGATGTTATTGTATCAGCTTGTCAGAAGTTAATTGCTTTCTTTCTTCAACGGCCAGACCAGAAACTTGTTTTTGTCACCCAGCACGGTTTGCTTCCTCTGATGGAGTTACTTGAGGTTCCCAAAACTCGTGTATGTCTTTATCTTGTGATCACTTTGGTGCTTCACTCTCTGTGCACATTCAACAGCTGTAGTTGATTCTTTTCCGGTTAATTCGTGGACTAATATGCTTTCGATTTTCAGGTCATGTGTTCAGTGTTGCAGGTACTGAACTTGATTGTTCAAGATAACACAGATTCCCAAGAAAATGCTTGTCTCGTTGGCCTTGTAAGTGTTTCTTGCATTTTTCTTCTGATTGTACTTTGAATATTGGTAAGTAAATGTTCAGTAATTCCGAATTAATAGACTGCAAAATATAGTTTTATTGATACTGCGGCTAGACCTTCTTCTTCAACTTGTAAATTATGTTGAATATAACATGTATTCCCACGAAAATGCTTGTTTTGTTGCCTTGTAGGTTTTACATTTAAACATCTGATTGTGCTCTGAGTATGATAAAATAAATGTTAGTAATTGTGAAAAGTTAATACTGTGAACAATAGTCTTTCACGTTATTGGGACTAACCATTTTGCTTAACTTTTATGTTTAATTGTGTTGTAGATCCCTGTTGTGATGAGTTTTGCTGCCCCTGATCGTCCCCGAGAAATTCGTATGGAAGCAGCCTATTTCTTTCAGCAGCTATGTCAGTCGAGGTATAGAGATTATTGGCTTGGGTTGTTGTCTTGAATATTGTTGATTTGAAAAGTTGTGCACCTTACTTTATGATTGCTTCCTTTACAGTCCCTTGACGTTACAAATGTTTATTGCTAACCGTGGAATACCTGTTCTTGTGGGATTTTTAGAAGCTGACTATGCCAAATATAGGTTTGTCTTTGGTTCCTTTTGATTAAAGCATTTCTTTTAAAGATGACATGTCACAACTCTTGTCTTTTTCATTTTAGATTTTTTGCCTTAATGGTTGTGGTCCTCTTGTATAATTATTTTGGCCTACAAGAGTTGCTACTAATGTGTATATTTGAACTTTGCCTATTGTGAATATTTATATTTCGATTTTGTTCACTGTTGGAATTTTTTTCGCTAATATAAATTAGTTTGGAGTTGATATGAAGTGTGAAAGCAGTTAATTGCTGGTATACTTATGTTAGAGATTAGCGAGTCACCATCATGAAGTGCAAAATTGCTTATGAGATTACAAAAAAAGAATTAAGAAAGAAAAGAAGTTTGGTAAGAAGTGTCATAGCCTGGATAACTCAAGAGTCTTCGGTAATTGAGAAAGACCTGAGTTCAATAGCAGTGTCAGCCTGACTAAAGTGTGGTTGGCATATAGCCGTTAATGGGGGTGATTTTAGCAGCTGAGAATCTGAGAAAGAGGAAGCGTCTGATGGTGCTTTATGTACAGGGATCCTTGTGAAGATTTGATGATCCTTATACATTATCTGGTTACTTCAAGATTATGGTGGGAAATGCCGAGAATAGTCTGTGAAAGAAGTTACCTTCAGCTGGAAGGGTGGTAGAGGGAGGAGAAGAAGCATGAAATGAATCGTTGCTCCACTAGCTCTTATGTGGGTTGTGTGGAGAGAAAGAAATAGGATAGCTTTTGAAGGGGTAAAGATGGATTTTTTACAGTAGAGGAGTAGCCTCTTTTCCCTTCTTTCCTTTTGTGGCAGTATTAGGGCCAGACTGACTTGAGCAAGTTATTATATGATTCTAGTTGGGGGACCAAAAAAGTAAATCGTATGGCAGCATAGGGGGATGTTAGAATGAGTTTCTACCAATCACGTACCTGGATATTTACGATTTGGAAAAAATCATAAAATAAAAGTAAGTTTGAGATGTTGAGGTTCAGACTCAGAGAGAGAATTGGCACAATGGTTTCTGCTACCTTCATCTGCTAAACGAGTACGTTCTCGGCTAGCCCCTCATAGAATAATATAGGTCTAACCACCACTTTGTAGAACTTACCTGAAGTCTTGCTGATGCATTCTTATCCCATAGCACTCCAGACTGTAGCATCCATTTCACCTGCCCCGCTCTAATACAATGTGCGGCATCGTTGTCAATCTTCTTGTTTCCTTGGATTATAGACCAAGATACTTGACATTTTCTCTATTGGATATGATTTATGTATCAATCTTCACTTCCACATCCGCTTCATGCGTTATGTCACTGAAATTGCACTCTAGGTACTGTGTATAGGTCCTCCTTAACCTAAAACTTTCAGATTCTAGGATGTCTCCAAACTTCTAGCCTATCATTAACTCCACCGCATGCCTTATCGATCAATACTATGTCATTTGCGAATAACATACACCCCGATACTTCTGTTTGAATATACCGCATCGATTTGTTTAACACTAAGGCAAATAGAAATGGGCTAAGGACTAATCCCAGGTGCAAACCCATCATGACCGGGAAATATTCTATGTCACCTTCCACCGTTCTTACCTGGGTCTTGGCTCCATCATACATGCCCTTATTGCCCAATGTAAGCCACATGGATACCTCTAGACTCCAAAAACCTCCATAGAACCTCCCTAGGAACTTTATTCCGTGCCATTCTAGGTCAATGGACACCGTGCCAGTCTTTCTTTCTATCTTCCCATCCCTATACTGATCCATCTATCTCCTTGTAATAAAACTTCTGGTGTAAACAATTAGAATAGAAAGGATGTAGAAGCATTATGGAACTTTTGGAGAAGTTGAAAATGTTCACATAGTTTTGTAGCACGGACACAGTGCATCATAATCATATCATGTAACAAATATCAGCATTCACTTCCTTAAAAAAGGTAGTTATGCAAATAAACACCTCATTGCTTTCGTATCCTCATAATCAAGAGAGCATTAGCTTGCTTGCATATCTGGTTCAGAACTTCATGTTGGACCACAGAAATCATGGATATCTTGCTGATGCTGCCCTTCAGTTTTCTTTGTCGGGGACCTGGTAGGTTCCCAATGCTGCCAAATGGCAGGGCTGCAAAAGAAACCAAGTCAGTCCATCCAAAAACATGAAGAATATCAATTAACTAAAGGAGACCCATGTCTTTCATGTTTCACCCCCTCCCCTGCTGATCCTTTTCTTCAACAGATAAATATTATTCAGAATAGACAATTCATGCTTTTTTGATTAATATTAATTAGAATACACGAACTGTGTTCATGTTTTTGACTAATAGAAGCTCTGAAAGAGGAATGTTAACAATCTTCAAGTAGATCTCTTATCAGGTAAAAGCAAAACTTAATTCATTTTCTGTGCATTCTAACCTGGGACTTTGTGGAATTAGCGTAGTCCCTTCTTCATATTATGCCATCATACAAAGCAACTGAGGTTCACAAACAATAGGCAGAGAATATATAAGATATATTTGGAATCAGAAGCCTCGATCATTCTTTTGATGCAACACACTTTTGGAGATCATGTAAGGTCTGTTGAGAGCCAAGCTTCAGTTTCTTGGATCAACTTGGGTCTTTCTGAATCCTGCTTATCAAGGTTGACAGTGGATTGCTTTTGATTGAAATGATTAAGAGGGACCATTACAAATTTTTTGTTTCCATATCAAGCCTGTTTTAAAAATATTGGTATACTATAGGCATTATGGAGCAGTATGGACAAAGAGGATTCATAGCTGACTACTCTTGGAATGAGGCATAGTCGTACTAGTTGTTTCAGAGTGATTTTAACCTGCATAGCATTTCATTGTTCTCTCAGTCATTGAGTGCTTCCTGTATGAATGTTAGTTGTACCAGAGATAATACTGGGGTTGGGGCTGTGCATGAATGTTTTCCTTTAAAGTAAATGGCTATGCTTACATATTTGCACTGCCGGAGCTCTCTTTTTCTAGTATTATGTAAAGCAAAACTTGAAAACAAAATTTATAGGCTAGTTATTTCCCATTTTGTGCAACTATGTATGTTGATACACAAATGGGAAATAACTAAACTTGCATTCAAATTCTTTTTCCCAAGTTTTGCTTAACCCAGACCTCACATTTTATATCTTAACACATACACTCGAAATATAGAGAATTTGTCAATCCAGATGTGGATAGAATGGGAATGCTATACTAACGGAAAATCTATGTGAACCCATTCTATCTTCTCCTTTTCCACTTTGCCCTTTTTCTCGCTTTACTTTTTATTGAAGTTGAGATTGAAAACAGGATGATCTAAATTACTTGACGTGGTAAATTAGCGTCTCAAATCAACTAGCCTCATGTAACAAGCTGGGAAATGGAGGTAATATTTACTTGCAGGTAATATTTTGCTAATCTTCCTCCTTCTGAATCACATGCAGGGAAATGGTTCACATGGCTATAGATGGCATGTGGCAGGTGTTTAAGCTTCAGCGATCTACCTCTAGAAATGATTTTTGCCGTATAGCTGCTAAAAATGGAATTCTACTGAGGCTCATCAACACTCTCTACAGCTTGAATGAAGCAGCTCGTTTAGCATCTGCCTCTGGTGGAAGTGGGTTGCCACCTGATGGATTGGCTCCCCGACCACGGTCTGGATCACTGGACCCTGGCAATTCTTCATTTATGCAGACTGAAATGTCCCTTTATGGAACTGATCAGCCAGATATCTTTAAAATTAAGAATGGAGATCGTGTTTTGCCATCTGGAATGCAGGAACCTTCACGTACTTCAGCTTCACATTCACCAGATCCTCCATTTTTTCGACAGGATGGTGAGAGACCTCGGTCAAGTAATGCTACAATGGAAGGTTCAGGTCTGTCAAGATTGCCAGATGGAAATTTAGTAATAAAAGATCGAGAAAGCTTAGACAGATACAAAAATGATCTCTTTCGAGGTGAGATTGACCTTAGACAGCAAAGAACTGGCAATACAAGTAGAGTATCAACTGATAGGGGATCAAAACAGATGGAAGGGGCATCATATGGATTTCCTGCTTCAGCTGCTACTCAGCAAGAGAATGTTCGGCCCCTTCTTAGTTTGTTAGAGAAGGAACCCCCTTCTCGCCATTTCTCTGGTCAGCTTGAATATCACAATCTTCCTGGACTGGAGAAGCATGAAAGTATACTCCCTCTTCTACATGCATCTAATGAAAAGAAAACCAATGGTTTGGATTTTTTGATGGCTGAATTTGCAGGTAATGCTTCAGCTGCTTGTTAAATTTGTTTCCTTTGCTGTAGATACTGTGAACCTCCCTGCTTTCCATTGTAATTGGAAAAGAACTGAAATGTTTGTAATACTCCCTTTCTTATACGGCATTGTTTTTTGATTATCATCAAGAAGACTCTTGTTTTCATCTTATCTAGTGAGTAGAATTACTCTCAATGCTCGATTAATTGCTGAACAGAGGTTTCTGGACGTGGAAGGGAAAATACTAACCTGGAGCCATTGCCAAGAAGTCCACATAAAGCTGCTACTAAGAAAGTTGGAGGGGCGGCTTCTACTGATGGAATTGCTTCAACTTCTGGACTTGCATCACAGACTGCATCAGGTGTATTGTCTGGTTCTGGAGTGTTAAATGCTAGACCAGGAAGTGCAGCATCGTCTGGAATACTTTCACACATGGCTCCCCCGTGGAATGCTGATGTTGCGAGAGAATACTTGGAAAAGGTAGCAGACCTTCTGCTTGAGTTTGCCGCAGCAGACACAACCGTAAAATCCTTTATGTGCAGCCAAAGTTTGCTCAGCCGTCTTTTTCAGATGTTTAATAAGATAGAGCCCCCTATTCTTCTTAAGGTACATCTTTTCTAGTGAGAATTTCTGTTCAGCAATGGTTTTACTATCATCACATAATTATGCTCATGATGGTTTCTTTTCTTTTATTTTCCTTTTTGTTTTGTTTCTTCTTTTGTTTCAGCTATTGAAATGCATTAATCACCTTTCAACAGACCCACACTGCTTAGAACATCTCCAGCGAGCTGATGCAATCAAGTATTTGATACCTAATCTTGATCTCAAAGAGGGTCCCCTTGTGTCCCAAATACATCATGAGGTAATCTAAGCATATAATCCATGGCTTAACCAGTGTGTGTGTTGATGTGTATGATTTTACAGTGGAACCAAATAATTAAAGGGATACATCATTCATGTACATGAAGTATAATTTAGAGTGCTAAATATATTGATTTTGGGGACTGCTCTTTGCTTCTATGATTCTTAGCAAAACATCTTGTTCATTCACTGAAACAGTAACACCAAGAAAGAAACAAATACAACTCCATATTTATCTTATATTTTTTAAAATCTCTGTGAAGATCTCTTCAATCCAAAAATGTGTATTGTCTAATTAAGGTTTGTTAGGAAGTATGAATAATTCAATGGAAGCTCATTTATATAAATTTCACAGTCTGTTTAGTCGAAGTTTGCAATTAAGAATGTGAAAACTTTATTATTTATGTTATAGTCTTAGCTTTGCCACTTGTTATCATTTAGTTGGAGATTTTCAACTTATGGTTCGTCAGTCATAAATGGCTATTCTGATGGAACTTTGAACACCGATTTCTTAAATTTATTTTGTTGATAAAAGAAACATGTTGTATTCATATCGACAGCAGTACCTGGAGAATGCTGAAGGGGTACTTAGAAGCTCATGAAAAGAGCAAGTGCGAAACTGTCAAAGCTAGTCTAAAACTAGTTGGCTGTATCAAATCCCCTATGTATCCCCCAGTAAATTCTGATTACACCAAAATTATAAGAAACTAAGACAATTCATACTAAATCTATGGATGGAGTTGATTGTCTTCAAAAAGCCTTTTTTCTTTCTTCCCAAGCTATCTACTAAATGCAAGTGGGGATTAGCTGCCACCAGTTCTCTTTTTGATTTCTGTTGCCTATTCCTGATGAGTAGGTCAAAAGTAGTTTGGTGTGACCAGCTAACACCAAGAATATAAAAGAACATGTGCCACAGATGTGCAGTTGTCTTGCAATGAATGAAAAGGTGGTCTTTTGTTTCCCCATCTAATCCACAAAATAAACATCATGATCAAATCTGATAACCTCTTTTTTGTAGCCTTTCATGTGTTAGGCATGTTTCGCGACCACTAACCAAGGAAAACAGGAGACCTTTAGGGGTATCTTGATTTTCCAAATGAGTTTCCACTTTGCAAGGCCACACCACTGTGATGTAGGTTAAATGATTATGATTCCAGTGGGCAAACTTGACAGAAAAATCCCTTACTATTTAATATCCATTTTGATTTGTCTGATATATCTGGAGACCCTGAAAGGTTCCAAAGTTTTTAGTAGTTTGGCTACTCTGTCAATCTCCAATCATGCTGTGCTCTGCTGAATAGCAGATTCTATCCTTGATGGTCCCGTACCTGGTTGATTGTTTGTTAATGATGGCTAATTGAATAGAGATCAGGGAAGAGGGTCTTCAATGAGTTGACCTGTCATGAATCATCCCAGAATGTGGCCTTTTTACTCCATGAGTGGGGAAATGTATGGATTTAATTTCAGAAAAGCCTATAGTTGTGGCTCTTGGACAAGTTAAAGGAAATAATTCCTCCTACTCAACCATAGCTAGACCTGCTGTCGCCGTTTGTAATTTTTCCTAGTAAAAAGTGCTTGTAAAATGGCTCATAAATTTGAACCATACTCGATCTGGATATACATAGAGGAAGAGCTCTCAGCATGGTCTTTTTTTTGTATATTGTGAGTTGTGACATCTTAGGTCTATGCTTATATGACTCCCATGGATCATTTCTTGCCTTTTTACCTTGCTTCAGGTTCTCCATGCATTGTTCAACCTCTGCAAGATCAATAAGAGAAGACAGGAGCAAGCTGCGGAAAATGGAATTATTCCACACTTGATGCATTTTATCATGACCAGTTCTCCGTTGAAACAATATGCATTGCCTCTTCTATGTGATATGGCTCATGCATCGCGTAATTCAAGAGAGCAACTTCGTGCTCATGGTGGGCTTGATGTATACCTGAGCTTACTTGAAGATGACCTCTGGTCTGTCACAGCATTAGATTCCATTGCTGTTTGCTTGGCACATGACAATGAAAGCAGGAAAGTGGAACAAGCTTTGCTTAAGAAGGATGCCATACAGAAAATGGTGAAGTTCTTCGAATGCTGTCCAGAACAGCATTTTCTGCACATACTGGAGCCTTTCTTGAAAATTATCACGTATGTCATTTTGCAAGTTCTTAATTTGCCTGTTTGCCGCTTGCAAATGTTGTGTGTTTGTCTTTGTTTAACCTTGAGTTTATTGAATCCCCCTGCAATTGGATGACCTCTGGAAATGTGGTTGGTTGGAACAAAACATAAGCAAAATAATTTAAGTTTGACCATTTTTGGCTTGGTAGTAGTTTAGCTGGCAAGATGCACCTGCAAAGTAATTCTTCTGTTTTCTGCTAATTTTATGCAGGAAATCATCTCGAATAAATACAACTCTGGCCGTCAATGGATTAACACCATTGCTTGTCTCTAGACTTGACCACGGAGATGCTATAGCTCGTCTGAATTTGCTCAAGTTGATAAAGGTGATAATTTATTGCTTTTGAATGGTTCTATTATGGTTCTTCACTGTTTCTCCATTGGTAACTAATTCTGCCTCCCACAATCAGTTCTGTTCTATTATAGCAACATGGGACATGACGATATACTTGGTGAACATCCTCGAACCTATTCACTTTCCGCCCTGTCCCCTCTGTCTGTGCAACATCCTTCAGACAATGTGATATTATCGTTTATAGTTTTGTTTTTCGAAAAAATTCTGTGCTCAATTTTTTTCATAGCATCAGTGCCAGCAACCCGAATGGTAATTAGTGTTTGTTAAAGCAACTGCTGATGATTTGCTCACAATTTCCTTGATACCAGGCTGTGTATGAGCACCATCCGCGTCCAAAACAACTTATTGTGGAGAATGATCTACCTCAAAAGCTTCAGAATTTGATTGAAGAGCGCAGAGATGGACAGAGTTCAGGTGGACAAGTTTTGGTCAAACAGATGGCGACGTCTCTGCTCAAGGCTCTCCACATAAACACAGTTTTGTAAATTACTGCTTGTATATTTTCTATGGTTTCTTCATGTCTGTAAGTAGTCCTTTTACTTTGTTCAAATTATTTCCTGTGTTATGGGTGTTTTCTTAAGCCCCTTCTTTACCTTGTAATTATATCCTTTGGAAATGTCTGAAAGTGAGATGCTTGTATCGAATTTGCGAATTCTTCTTAGTAAGTTGTGGACTGAGTAGTTTTACTTGTACCATAAATAATACTCTCTGTGCATTTTAATCGTACGCTTAACAGATGATGAAGAAGTTTGTATAGGTAAAATTCCCATAGTTTTCTTATTGAAGATGGTAAATTTACAAAGCAATTTTCCTTTTTGAAAAGAGTTGCAGAAATATGTAACTAGAGAGAGGACTTGGCATTCTCTCTTTCTTTGACGGCAACATACTCAATGGAATCACGTAACTGGGATTTGGGGAGCGTAAAATGATGTGACGACAATATACTCAATGAAATTCCACAAGTGAGATCTAGGGAGCGTGAAATATATGCACATTTTATCACTAACTCATAGAGATTTGTTTTTGAAAACCTCTCGTCTCAAAAATTAATCACAATTTCTTCTTTGGAGGGAAGAGAAGGGCAATCTACAAGCTAAATGTAAGTACAACTATTCTTTAACATTAAAATCTGACGAGGATAAAATGTATGTAAACCTTACCACCTCATAGAAGAAACAAATTAAAAAAAAAATATGCACATTGTCACCACTGTGAAAAAATGTTTCAGACAACGATTATACATCTTAAGAGAGCTAAAGCAATCCACGCCCAATTCAGCAACACTCTTTACCAGTAACAAATTTTCTCAAGCCTGCGTTAAACAAGATTATCCAGAGGAAATGTTGCAACAAAATGCAGTACAAAGTGAAGCTAATGTCACATAGTACCAAAATAAATAGAACATCCTCCAATTTCTCCCCATCACAAACTTGAATCCTTTCATACAAAACCACTCGGAAGGCAAACCAATGTAGCCACACAACCATATTCAGTAGATTGGGTACTCCAGTCTTCTTACTTATATCAAATCAGCCACGTTCATGGGCATTTCATCGATCTGGGTACTGTAGTATTGCTCTATATCTCTCAGAATTTTAATATCATCACTCTTCACAAAATTTATAGCAACACCCTGCGACCCATGAGGGAAAAGAAGTTATTATCACATGAATGAGAGTATAATGACAGTTCTTTTCAGAACAATTTGTAAGAAAAAGACGGAAGTATCTGAAGGATTCCCTATCAAACAGATGATAGCGCAAGTTCTGCAAACAAATTTGTTTTAAATTGAAGCTTTGGAAGATGGGACACTACAATGAAGTAACAACAATCGGTAGGACTTATTAAAGCAAGTATAGAATATAGTTGTTATAAATGCAAGTATAGAATATAGTTGTTATAAATTATCTGCCTCCGTATTAGTGAGCCAATTGTCAATAGTTGAGAATATTTTTTTAAGGAGTGATGCCATTGTTTAGCTGTACTTTTGATTTGGATAATTATTATATTCATCTGCTAAAGGCTACATTGTACTAGACAATTTTACAGCTTTTTGTAATCATATGATAAGCTTAAGTGCCTCAAATGGGCATAAATGCATAGGGAGCAAGAAAAAAACAAAAGACAACAAAGTGAAGGTTGTAACAAATAAGGGATTGATTTACAAGGAAACATAAAAAATGTACCTTCCGACCAAAACGACCAGAGCGACCAATGCGATGAATGTAGAGTTCTCTGTTGTTTGGAAGGTCGTAATTGATCACCAAAGACACCTGAAATCAATATGGTAAGCAAAATGCGGAAGACAATATAGCAACATCTTTTTGATATAAAAGAGAGTACAACAGAAATATTCCCCTAGATGCAGTAGCCAAAGAGACAAGGAAATAAAGATGATACTCAGACAGCAATGTTCTTTTTTTAGGTTCTTCATCATACACAAAGTTATCAAATATCGGAAAATGTACTTGCATAATTTGCAATAGTTGTTCGTTCATACATAAGGGCTATCTATCATACCTTTTTATGTTAACCTTAGCTTAAAAAACATGATATCATATCCACCATCAATTTCAGTAATGATTGCATTTAAAGCCATGTATATCCAAAATTCCAGTATAATTGTATGCTTAAGGCTGCAAAGCACTTCAAACACTATAATATAGTATTTGAAACAAAAAAAACTTATGTTGGACCTAATTCCAATTTTCTGAACAAACTTTACCAGCATAAAACAGCTACCCCTCCTGCTTAGGTAAGCTTGGATTGTTAGGACTGACAAAATTAGTAATGGCAGCTTAAAACCAATTACAAATTAGCTACCACAAATTAGAGAACTGAACTAGATATGGAGGCTATTAAAGAGTAAAGGACATAGGGCTTGCCTGTTGAACATCCAGTCCCCTCGCCCAAACATCGGTCGTGATTAGAACACGAGTAGTACCACCTCGGAACTCAGCCATAATAGCATCTCTCTCCTTCTGTGGCATATCTCCGTGCATAGATGAGACTGTAAAGTTATTCTCGCGCATCTTGTTAGTTAGCCAATCCACCTGTCACATTAATCGCACATACTTTAGAAGGCATAGTATAAAAACAAATGCACTCTTAATAATCCAGCATCTCTTATGTAAGGCAGCAGTTCACTTGGCTTGTCAAAAAAGAAGTCCACTATGATTCACTAGGGAGCAAAAGAACCAGGTGACAATTTTACCTTTCGTTTTGTGTTGCAGAAAATAACAGCCTGGGTGATGGTGAGTGTATCATAAAGATCACACAGTGTATCAAACTTCCACTCCTCTCTCTCCACAGCTACAAAGAACTGTTTGATGCCCTGCAATAATACCCCCCCAAAAAAAAAAATGAGGAACAGAATTCAAATGAAAATCATTGCTTCAGTAATCATTGTGACACTTCATC
>JAABOM020000007.1:12997313-13040344 GCA_011800125.2 Solanum clarkiae
CTGTGCTAGTACTTCCAGAAGGCACCGAGGGGTATGCAGTGTATTGTGATGCTTCAGGAGTTGGCTTAGGGTGTGTATAGAGACAATATGGTAGGGTAATTGCTTATGCATCTAGAAAACTATGACACATGAGAAAAACTACCCAACTCATGATATTGAGCTAGCAACAGTTGTATTTGCTCTGAAAATATGGCGCCAGTATTTGTATTCGGGTTCACGTCGACATATATATTGATGATAAGAGTTTGCAATACATCTTTAAGCGAAAAGACTTCAATTTAAGACAACGAATATGGCTAGAACTAATAAAGGATTACGATGTTGATATACTATACCATCCGGGGAAGGCAAATGTTGTAGCGGATGCTCTGAGTCATAAGGCAATTATGAATATTAGTGATCAAGCTGTGGTAAGTCAAGGAGTGGCTAAGGATCTATGTCAGCTAGCTAGTTTGGGAGTTCGCCTTCTTGAAACTCCAACGAAAGGGGTTATTGTACATAATGCAACAACGTCTTCATTAGTAATGGAGGTGAAAGAAAAACAGTATGAGGATCCTGTTCTACGACTGCTTAAGGAAAAGGTGAGTCAGGGTACGATAAAGGGCTTTGACCTTACACAAAATAGAGTACTTTATTGCCAAAATAGATTATGTGTGTCTGATATTAATGGACTAAGAAAGAGGATAAAGGAAGAAGCCCATCATTCTCGATATTCCATCCATCCAGGATAAACTAAGATGTACCATGACCTGAAGGGAATGTTTTGGTGGGGAGGCATGAAGAAGGACCTTGCAGAATTTGTGGCTCAATGTCCAAATTTCCAACAAGTGAAAGTAGAACACCAAAAGCCAGGAGGTTATATGCAGTGTGTAGAGCTTCCAACATGGAAGTGGGGTATGATCAATGTGGATTTTGTTATCGGGTTTCCTCGCTCATTTCAGAAGTTTGACTCCATATGGGTAATAGTTGATAGACTCACAAAATCAGCATACTTCTCGTCAGTCAGGAGTGATTATACGGCTGAAGAGTATGCCAAGCTATACCTCAAAGAGATAGTTAGGATACATGGAGTCCTAATCTCCATTATATCTGACCGAGGAGCTCAATTCACTGCAAAGTTTTGGATGTCCTTCCAAAAGAGTTTAGGGACACAAGTGAATTTGAGTACAACATTCCACCCTCAAACAGATGGGTCAAGCAGAACACACTATTCAGAAACTTAAAGATATGTTGTGAGCTTGTGCATTGGATTTTAAAGGTAGTTGGGTGGATCATTTGCCACTTATTGAATTTGCCTATAATAATAGCTACCACTCAAGTATCAAGATGGAACCTTATAAAGCTTTGTATGGAAGGAAATGCAGATAGCCAATTGGATGGTTTGAAGTGGGTGAAACCACCTTACTTGGGATAAATCTAGTACAGCAAGCCATGAAAAATGTTAAGGTAATACAACAATGGCTAGAAACAGCCCAAAGTCATCACAAATCATATGCAGATGCAAGAAGGAGAGGATTGGAATTTTCAGTAGGGGATTGGGTATTTGTAAGGGTGTCTCCAATGAAAGGGGTTATGAGATTTGGTAAGAAATAAAAACTGAGCCCACGTTACATAGGGCCATATAAAATTACTAAGAGGTTTGGGTAGGTTGAATATGAACTAGAGCTAGACCAAGAGCTTTCAATAGTTTATCTTGTTTTTCATGTCTCAATGCTTCAAAAAAATGCATAGATGAGCCATTCCGTATCACTCCTATTGAAGATGTGCAAGTTATAGAAGATCTCACATATGAATAGGTACCTATTGCTATTCTAGATTGTTAAGTTAAGAAGCTAAGAAATAAAGAAATAGCTTCAGTAAAAGTACTTTGGAGAAACCAGCAAGCAGAAGAAATAACATAGGAGGCCGAGAACGTGATGAAATCAAAATGCCTTTACTTATTTGAAGCTAAAGTGGAGTCCAACATGCAGAGTTGGGACACTAATAGGTACATGTGATTGAATACTTAGTGTGTTGCTAAAAGTTTGAGTAAGTAAAGATTTAAACTTGGTTAAGCTATCTAATTGTGCTAACATTTGAGGACAAATATTCCTAAGGGGGGAGGATGTAACACCCCACATTTTACAATACTAGTACTATGCAAATGAAATATGATATGGCTTGGTCAAATTAGCGCCCATTTTTAAAAGTATTTGAATCTCAAATTAGAGGGCGATATGTATGTCTAACGCTGAAGAGGGTCGAGTGTAAATAAGTTTTAAGTCAAATTGAGGAGATCATGACCATAAACAAGGTGAAAAAGTGAGGTGCTTATAGGACTTAGAAATCTAGCAGGTGATTCACCTACTTGCTTAGCTTAAATGTGCTAGCTACATGGAGACGAGGCCCGATGTCGACTTTGTCCAAGTCCGATAATGAATAAAGTCCGTATTAAGAGTGTAACTTTATCCTGTGTTTTACTATTGTAAATGGAAAATACTTACAGCCCAAGATGAATAATAAAATGGCCCAAGTACATCACAACCCACTTGAATAATTGGGCCCAAACTAAGTGAAGAGGAATTAGGAAAATGGGCAACGAAGGCCCATCAATTTTGAGACCCATTTAGGCCCAAGTGTGAGGACCAAGCTACTGCCTCACCAAATTATTAATATATGGTAATATGTGTTCAAAAACTCAAGAGAAGGTCGGCCAAAGAGAACCTTTAAAAGGGCTCAAAAATAGCCCCTTAAATCATTCCACTTTGGAACAAATTTTCAGCTTCCTAAAGACTCTTCTTTTTCTCTTTACTTCACTTCACAAGGCAGCCAATACAACCCTGTAGGGTTCTTTAAGAAAACCTTAATCTTGAAGGATAAGATAAGTGGAAATATCCATGTATATTTTACATTTATCCCATGACAAACAAGAAGTATATGCTAGTTATGCTTGTTCTGGAAATTTGGACAACATGTGTCCTAAGGATTTTTGTGAATTTTTCTTGTTATTCAAGAGGCTTTTCTCTTCTTGGTTAGCTAAATTATGAAGTAAAACTCATGTTTTAACAAAGTATAGTTTCTTATTGATGTAACTAAGCTACTGCACCACTTTTACAGTCTGCAAAAGTGAGTTCTTATAGGATATCACAATTGTGTTCTTAGTACGAACTTGTGGGCTGATGGATAGAAGGCTATTTCCTCACGTCCTTCATGACTAATTTGGTACTATTTTAAGACTGTTTTAAAGATATTTTTATGTATAGATGTGTTGAGGACAGTTTGGGTAAATTTGAAACAGGTTCGGGATTGTTGACGTCGAAATGTAGGGAAGGGATGTAACGTTATGCCGCCTATTTGTATGTTGCATAAAATTGTTGTTTTCTCCTTTGTGGGCTGTTGTAAGACTTTTATGGCACTAAAACGGGCTGCATATGATATTTATATTAGAATATGTATTAGAAAATACGATTAGAGGCGGAAAGGTTGAAAGAATACGCCCGGGTTTACAATTATACGCTTGCTGCCCGTATGTTGCTTTTTTATGAGATTGGGCTGCCAAGATGTATCTATTGGTTGCTAATGCTAGTTTTATAACCTAATATGTTATAGATAAATATTTGAAGGTAGGGAACATTATCTCGATGTAATAGCGAGGTCGTACAGTGAGGTATATAAGACTACTCGATTTCGTATTACTTGACATGAAATCTAGATTCTTCCTTGGCACATAAAGACACTTACCAACTCTGACATAACTATTAACTGCATCTCCACTCTTTGACGTATTCATATGCTCCCATACATAGTCACCTTCAAATCTGCATACATATGTGGAGACCAAGTTACATGGGTTCTTGTTGCTAAATAAAGTTCACGAGTTGTTTCATCTCATACGCATTTCATTATTTGTGTAATGTACTCTTTTCATTGTCATATTGTATTGTATGATTATTTATATGTCACATGTTGCTTTTACGGTCCTATAGCTCCAATATTATGACCACCAAAAGAATCATCTCAAAGGTAATTGAAAGATAAAGTAAAGTATATTGCTCGTTGATGGGTGGTAACCTAAGGGGTGGAAGAATCACCTAGCCAGGGTCGATCCTATCACGGGGGTTAGCCTAAGGGGTTAAAGGAAAAGCCTAGCCAGGGCCGATCCCGATACAGATTTACCACTGATCCACTGGTCATTTGTATTACATGATGTCAACAAATTATACAGTAAAAGTAAAATAATAAAAAGAATATAAAGTACATGATCCTACAGTATAACTATGGGTGGTATCTTATTCTACACCAGTGCATAGTTTCATTTGAGTTGTTACTTCATATACAATATTTCCTGCCTTACATATTCAATACAGTATCTCATACTGACGTACCTTACGGAGGATCTGCATGTCATGCTATAGGTACAGTACTAGTAGATCTCCCCAGTAGGAGTACAGGATATCCAGCTGCTGTCACCAAGCTCCAGGTTACTTCGGAGCTTTGCTTGTCTAGAGCTTATATCTTTTTTTTTGTATTGTATAGTTAGCTGAGGTAGGGCCTGTCCCGACCCTTATTAGATACTTTCCCTTATCTAGAGGCTTTGTAGACTATATAAATTAAAGTGTGGTCATGTCTCGTACTCTAGACACCGTGGCCCCAACAACCTAGCCATATGCATTTCCTTTAGGCTTGCTATTACTGTTTACTTACTTAAAGGCATGTTGAATGTAGAAATCCCTTATAATATGTATAGGAAGCGCATAGATACAGGTTGGTTCTCCCGGGCCTTATTGGCAATGAGTGCCAGTCTGCCTTAATGAGATTTTTGGCCTGACAAAGGCAGTCGTGGCCTATGCCTTAGCTTCCAATGTCACCCCTTAACCAAGCCTCCTAAAATACCTCCATGCCCCTCCTCACGACCAGTGGTGAGTCACACGACCTGTGCCACTAGTCTTGGACTAATACTTAGCCTCACCACGCCATTTTCCAGCCCCAAAAATTTCCCACGATCTGTACAAAGCGACACTGCCCGTATGGGTACCCGTGGGGCTTCACTGCACAGGAGGGTCTCACGAAAATGGTCATAACTCCTTCATCCGACACCGGAATGAGGTGAAACTAAGTGCATTGTGAAGCTAACTCAAAAGGGCTTTCATTGGGCATGTTATGGGCCACCCAGTTCCAAATTTTCTAAGATTTATGCTTGTTTAAAGTTGACCCTTGCATGAAACAACACCCAAAACTCAACTTGGAGGTAAGTCTTGGACTGGTTTAGGTAATAGGAGTCTCCCATGCATAGTCTACGTATCAGGATAGGGAATGACAATAAGGTGTTTGTCCAGATAGTGGACTCATGAATCTTCTTTGCCATAACCTGAGCCCAATCGATCTCGTAGCAAGCTATGATACTGGCTAGTAGCAAAACCTGCTCTAGAGTGATCACATTATCTGTAAATGTAGGCCTCATGCGCCATCAAACAATGGACCACAAGAATTTGGCTGGGAAGGATAGATGAGACTTCACTATCGATGTGGTGTGGTTTGTGACGTACGTAGTCTCGTCACCACCTTCATAGATCTGGCTCGCTATCCACCTGAGTAGCTCAATTTTCAGGTCCAAATTTTTCTCACTCACTACCCGCCCCATCTTCTTGATCTTGTCATCATACTCTATAGTGGAGTGTGGTAACTTGTAATTTGGCCCAAACTGAACACTTCTGATGGTCTTTTCAGAAATATCAACTAGTTGACCCCAGACTAAAACTTCTCACAACTGGGGCTCCTCAATGGCTTTCCTCCCCTTAGGAAAATATCTGAAAATAGTAGCAACATAGTCGGTATAGAACTCGAACTGGATATGGCTCATACTTGCCCAATCTCTCTGATAGGCACCTAAGTCCATGCCAGTCAATCTACGCTTCTAGGTCAGGCACCCTACTCAATCGGGATCACTCATTGTCGATTCCTCATGGAACTGTCTGACAGGCTATCCCTCTCCATTCGGCTCCAACCCCTTATTGTAGATTCTTCTATTGCTAGAATTCCCCATCTGGTATTTCTGGGGTCGGTGGAAGTGATAGACGGATCGACCTCATCATGCTGTATTTGTGATGCCTCAAGAACCAGACTGCGAGTGTGAGGGCTGCTACCTGACCCGTCTCTATTGTCTTCCCCGTCAGACAGGGAGGTACTAGTAACTACCATCAGGTTCTGTACAACTTGGGCTCTAGTCTGCAACACATTTGCCTCGGGGTCCATCCGAACTCTATCGACCTCTTCAGATCCCTCTGACTCTTCCGTATAACAGGCCTCATCTATCAACTTCCTGCAGAAGGCCTGAATAGCATTTTTATACTTAGGAGGCATTGTACCTGAAAATCACACCCCATACCACAAATGAGTGTCATTATTTCTAAACAACCAGGAATCACACAGAAAAAGAAATAAGAAGTAACAAAAGCCAAGAAAAGAAAACACATAAAAAGTTCACTGAACCAGCTGCAGATTTGCATGTACGAGGCATAGGTATGACTCGTAGGGTAACCTACGAATCATATTCTGGGCTCGTAGCAGATAAGAAAATACTTTTAAACATAAGACAGGTCCTATGAGTCCCTCACTATGGTTCGTAGTGGACACTACAACCCATAGGTGGGTCTCGTATGGTGAATGGTAAGGAACCATAGGTTACTGTTGTTCCCTACAAAGGGCCACTACGACTCGTAGGACATATTACGAGTCGTAAGAAGGCCTCGTAGCAAAACACAGCAGGCACTTTTAGTGCCTGTACCTTCACCACACAAATCAGCAACAAACAAAACATCATTCAAACATTATTTGAAGCAATTCACAATCAATTCAACAAGTATGACAAGTATGACCCTAGTCAAGAATATTCAAACCACAATTAACCCCAAAATTTTTATCAAGAATTAGACAAACAACCAATAACTTCCCTGAAACAGTCAAGAACTACCCAAGAATAATATATCTCCAAACTTACAACAATCACACAAACACATGATTATGGGAGTTCTAAGGAAACCAAAACAAATCCATAAAAAGGGTATCTCAAACCAACCCAAAAACATACTAATAACCAAATTTCTACCCTGACATGAACTCAAAAATTGATCAACCAACATTGTATACCCATTACATAACATGATCAACATTAGATATGGCAAGATTTCAACCATCACAACAATCTAACAAGAGTACTTTCATAATCATAGAACAATAACAGGGAGTTTTAATCGACAAGCCCTAGTCCTCACATTTAGACAATAATTCTTTCGTGGGAACTTTCAACATAACATCCCACCACACAATCATTCAACAACATTAAGAGGATCATAAAAATTGTGTGCCAAATCTAAACAACAAACATACTATTTTAGAAGACGACAAGCAAATAGATACACTAAGAGAGAAAAGGGGATGCTGAACCCTAATTGATGGGCTTTCCGAAATTCTTATCGGAAAGTGACGTAGGTTGATTGAAAAGTGATCAGAATAGTAGAAAAGGGTTGTGGGAAAACTTTGGTCGGAAGAAATGGTTTAAAAATGAGGAAATTAGGGGTCAAATTCTTTTTGAACCCTAATATACTCTTACTAGGTTGACTTTTAAAATACTGTATTTCGGGGCTGTGAAACCCCGACTACGAGTTGTAGGGCTTCCTACGACTCACAAGCCTTGTTCTCGTAGCAAACCTAATACTTAGAAATATTCATAAATCATACCTGGGCACTACGAACCCCACTTATGACTCATAGGAGACCTAACGAATCGTAAGGTCGTCTCGTAGTGCATATGCCAATTTCAATCAAACACTGTTTCCCTCTTCGAGGCATGACTAGGAGTCGTAATGTGCACCACAGCTCATAGGCCTGGTCATAAAGGCTGCTTCACATGCAATTCTTCATACTTTTAGTACTTGATTCATACCTGGAAACCAAAACTCAAAACATACCAATATTCGAAACAACACAACTGATCCAATGTTGTAAAATCAAAACCAAAAATCCATCCACTACCTAGCTATGTGAACAACCAAAATAAACATAGAAACAATCAAAAAACATGAAAGATACTTGGGTTGACTCCCAAGTAGCACCTTGTTTAACTTTGTGGCTCAACATAGTCATCATTCATCATCAAAAATCCTCAATGGCCCACACTTCACTCTTGAACTCGTCTAGGTTCTTCATTATTTGGCGAATCTCAAAAACAACCTCTACATCATTGACCCTGAACCGAAGTTGACTGAATCCATATCTACCAAGGCTCTCTGGGTGTCCATAAATGGTCTTCCCACTGTAATGGGCACCTCAAAATCAACCTCACAATCAAGGATCATGAAATCAGCGGGAAAGATGATTTTATCAACCTTTACAAACACATCAAAAAGTATTCCTTCTGGCTTTTTGATAGTTCTATCCACCATGAGTAACCGCATTCTTGTGGGAGTAAGAGTACCAAAAACCAAGATTTTTGAAAATTGGCAAGAGGCATCAAATTAATGCTTGCTCCCAATTTTCACAATTTCCTTGCGAATTCTACATCACCAATGGTATAGGGAATAGTGAATGCACTAGATCCTCCCTCTTTTGGAATAGGCATTTGGTCATGATGGCACTACATTGTTGAGCTCTTATGAGAGCTCTTGGCTCAAAGTGCCCTTCTTCATTACCAAATCCTTCATGTACTTAGCATACCCGGACATCTTCTCCAATGCTTCTAGAAGGGGGATGTTAATAGACAATTAGTTCAACATAGAAAGGAAGTTTTTGAATTTACCATCCTCCTCCTTTTTCTTGAGTCTTTGAGGAAAAGGTGGAGGACATTTTTGGATCATCTTTACTCTTTCTTGCCCATTCACTTCTTCACTTCGCATCTTATTTCTCTCTAAACCTTCTTCACCAATATAAACCTTGTCATCAATACCCTTTTCATAAGCTTCATCATAAACCATCTTCATTAGGGGATCTATGGTGCTTTTCCCACTTTTTGTCATGGCTGGCATGTAATGTCTATCATTCTTTGGATTTTGAACCATGTTGCTTGGCAAAGTGCCCTTTTGGCGTTGGTTCAATTGAGAAGAAAGTTGGCAAAATTGTTGCTCTAATTGTTTAATGGCCACCGAGTAAGACTCTATCTTTTGGTTTATGCTTGAAATATCTAATTTCATCACTTTCAAGGTCTCATATTGATATTTCTCCCTCTTCAACAACTTGTCAAACATTTCCTCAATCCGAGAAGTGTTAGACCTGGCATCATGGTCGTGAGGAAGTACATAGGGACATTTCTATAACCATCTCTTCGTCCCCATTTAGCCTCCAGTACTCTTTCTCGTTCATAATAACCGCCACGTTTATCTCTATACGGTCCCTCTTGATTGTAGTTACGACCTTGATTCACGGAACCTTGCCTCCAATAGTCTGAGTTGGACCCTTGGGCATTGTTTTCGAAACGCGCCGATTGATTACTCACTAAGCAAGCATCTTCCTCAAAGAAGGGTTCTTCATACGTGGGTGCCTTTAGAGGTTGGTGATTCACAACATGAACACTTGCTTGGTTTTATTTCAACACCAAGTCCATACTTGTGCGAATTTGAGCAAGTAGTTGCACAATCTCCTCATTCACCTTGGCTTGCTCATTGTTGGTTTCACCGCACGAGAAGTTTTAGTAGCACCTCTCTCTCTTTGCCCCCATGCTCTATTTGTTTTAACCACTTGCTCCATTCTCTTGGTAATTCATGAAAAAGGTTGATCAAGAAACATGCTTCCCATAATGGTATCAGCGTAAGCTTGATATTCTCGTCAAGAGCCCGATAAAACATTTCCACTAAGGCATCATCAACAATTTTGTGATCCGAAGCCATCCTCAACCACTTGGTGAATCTTTCCCACGTTGTACTGATCGAATCACCTGGCAATTTCTCAAAGTTATTGATTTGATCTTTGAGTTTATGTTTTTTGGACCTTAGAAAATACCTCTCTAAAAAGGCTCTTTGTAGCTGGCCTAACTAGTGATCGAACATTGTGGAAGATCGGACAACCAAATTGCTGCATTTCTAGTCAGAGATAGAGGAACACTCTCAAACCAACCACATCCATTGAAAGATTTTGTCTACCCATCACACTCTTGCATACAAATGCGACATTATGGAGATGACTATGTGGATCCTCTAAAGGTAGCCCCATAAACAAACCACGATTTTGAAGCATTTGTAGGAGACCACTAGACACGGTGAACTTCATGTCGACCGATAGAGGTGGCAACATTATCGCTCCCATGACATCCATACCCATAGGGTTCAACCTATATTGGTTCCAACCATATGTATTTTCATTGAAAACCCTATGGTGTGGCCTATTATCCCTTTATGGTGGTTTTTCATCTCCATCCACATCTTCCTCATGTTAACCAATGAATTTATCAATCGCAACATCCTCATTCTCTTAGGCCATTTTTCTTGTGATTTGGTGGATCTCCAAATTGATCAGAACTAAGGGATTGTCGTGGATCCTTGTGCTGGGCGTACAAACCTAGTATACCCTGCAAACAAAACTAAACAACAAAAATAAAAACAAAAGTAAAATACGAGAAAATCTAGAAATCAATACTCAAACTAACTACTAGTGAAATTAAGTAAAAAAACCTAGTCGTATTCCCCGACAATGGTGCCATAATTTTTGATGTTCACGCTCCAACGGTAAAAAGATCTCTATCAAGTATAAACCTAACCAGAGGTTCGGATCGAATCCACAGGGAATATTGGGTTGACTATGTTGATTCACTAACAATCCTTTCAAGCATCAACCGACTATATTCTCTAAAATGGGTAGGGGGCGTTTGCAATTTCAAAGTGAAGAATAAAGAAAAACACTATACTACTAATGCGAGAAGACAATCAATTTGAGGGACAACTTGGGAATTGTGTTTCCCATGATTCGTTTACTTAAATACCTCAGATAACATAACCCTAATTGAGACATCGCATGCAGGACAGTAACTTAGGTTCTTCCAGCCTTTTTGTGAAGGTGAAGGTCGAATTTCACCATGGCGCTTGGTCAACAACCATGGTGTGCCAAATAACTGTTATCCCTTGGTCAGGTTTGGTTGATTAGATGAGAACACATCAATCGAATCCTATCATCTACTTCCTTTTTCCTATTCATCACTACCTTGGTCGAGATCATGATAGTAGGTGGTGTTTGGTGTTGGCCACCACCAAACAACATTCAAAATGAAAGAAAATAGACAATACATGCAAATACTAAATCAAAGAAATGCACAAAATCCAGATTATTTTAAGTCAACTCCTCATGGTTCCCACAACCCCAAGTTGTGGGTACTTAGCTAGT
Source organism: Solanum clarkiae (assembly GCA_011800125.2). Taxonomy (NCBI): domain Eukaryota; kingdom Viridiplantae; phylum Streptophyta; class Magnoliopsida; order Solanales; family Solanaceae; genus Solanum; species Solanum clarkiae. Next base: position 13,008,657 of record JAABOM020000007.1, read on the forward strand.
CATGGATAGGGAAAACTCACAAACAATGATTGAAATAAACATGGTTAGAGATTATCCAAAAATAATGAAGAACAAAACTACATTGATGTGGAAAGCACAGGCTTAGATTAATGAATTCGAGTACAAGTGATTTCGAATCACCCAAAATAGGTCTTAAAAATTAAAGCTCTCAAAGAATATTCAAAGTGTTGTCAAAACTGATAAAGTATCGAGTCTCTCTTTCAAAAACCTTAACATTAACTATTTATACTTTTTACAAAAAGATCCTAAAAATAAAATGAAAAATATAGCTGATAGTAGGTATGGTTCGTAGTTACAACTCGTAGGGTGACTTTTGAGTCATAATTGAGCTTTTGTAGTCAGCACTTGGCATTTTGAACTTGACTGCTACAATCCGTTGCTATGATTCATGATCTGATCTACAACTCGTAGTGTTTTCTCATAGTCCATAGTTGCAGTTCTTGGACTAAATTTTGGCAACACTATTTCTGGCTACGTTGCCCCATCCTACGAGTCGTAGTGAGACATACAACTCATAAGTTTTCCTCTTATAACTGATCCTCACTTTGAAATTTTGTGATTTATGAACATTGTTTCTTGCTATGAGGGTGCACTACAACTCGTAGGGTGACTCATATATCCTCAACTTCATCAAAATCTGTAATTTTCTCCCAAAATCATGCCAACCTATATTTTCTGCCATAACAACACAAAAACATATAAAATCATAAAAATTCGCATTAAGAACATGCAAAATCCTATGTTTTACATGTCAAATGTACTGTAATTTGACAACACATCACTCAACCGTCAACTCATCTCGGGATACTAAACTCAACCATCAAGTTGACTCAGGAGACTCAACTCTGGAAGATAAGGAACTTAATCAAAATTTCAAAAGTCAAATAAGGTTTAGACTGAGACCAATCATACATAATCCAATACAATCATATAAAGTATTATCATGTCTTATTGGGAGTTTCTCTACTGACAATCATCATCTATGAGCCAGTGATGATAAAATGAAGTGATGTTATTGTCACATTCGTTCAATAACTTTCTAAGGTAAAAGACATCCCATCAGTGGATTCACGATCAATAACATCAGGTCCCCTTTTTGGAACAATAGGGAAATATTTGATTTTATAATTCAATCTTCTCCTACACTAGCTATGTAGTTATCGAGTTTGAGTTGGACTTATCCTTACTTAATTCGGTGCTCAATACTCCTCCCAAGACTCAAAATACTCAAAAGACATCAATCCCTTTGGTTATCTCATTCAATTAGTCTTATTGGACATTTGTCAAACTCAATTCATCACATCCACCATCAACTCTTTTGTTAGGAATATTCTTTTAGAATCAGTTCATGACTCATCAAGACTCTCTGCCACCCATAATTCAAAATCAAGATATTTAAGTGCAAAAATAGAGTTAAAACATTTATACATTTTGTAGACTCTTTTGGCTCAACTCATACTTATATATACCCATTTAAGTGCAATATATATGAAATACAATAATTCATTCTGGGGTTCATGTAGAAAAGTAAACAAATATCTATTACAAGTGTTTAATTCATAAAAATTATTATCAATGCAAGATTATGCAGGAATACACTAGAATTTAGGAAAAGCTTTCAAGAAACATTCATTGAAGGCTCAATTCATTCACAATTCAATCCATTCTATATATGGGGCACATGGAAGAATAAAATCTATGCTTTATTAGCCTTACATACCTAGAAGAATAAAAGTTTTTGAAGAAACCTCTGGCTTGGAATCTTATAGCTTGAACTTGAGAAATCCTTATATGAAGTTCTTGAAGTTTGAAGAAGAATCTTGATTAAAAACCCTAGGTTCTTGAAGAGAATCTTGAACTTGGAGCCTTTAAATACTATGAATTTGGACAAATTTTTTCTTGAAGATTTTGATTTTTGGGAGAAGAAAAATTGGAAATCTTGGAAGTCATAATACATATAATGATGTTATTAGATTATAATATGTACTTTAGGAAGTTATTTAAAGATAAAAGGTCAAAAATAACTATTCAGGGAAGTTGAATAATTTTTAAAATTGAAAAAATTACCTTTTGATGGGTTTCGATGGTCATAATGGTGGTCAGGGGCCCCATCATCGAACAATTTAGTGATGCACCAAATGGGGGACTTTGTATTTCCCTTTTTTTTTTTTTACAGTTTTTAAGTGTTCTGGAGACAATTTGGTAGGCTAAATCGGCGGATTGTTGAATTATTTGACGGTTCGCCGAAATTTCTAGATTCAGCATATTTCAGTAAAATGATCACAATTTTTTACTCTAAACTCTGATTATGGTGAAATTGGATGTATTGGAAAGCTAATTAAAAGATATTTAATTTGATATATTATGGATCACCTAACTCGTTATGTGATGAGAGATATAGCGAAACTTAGCTGATTGAAATGTTTTGAACTTGTCTTGACCTGGGGTGTCCCTTATGACCTCAAACCATATCCAACAAACATCAATTACTTAGGAAAAGATATTAACATAAATTCATAACTTTGGAATTATTGAATCACCTAATTTTATATAATTTCATATCGAAACTTAATCAATACAAAATGTTTCAACTCAACTTTGTGCTAAGGGATTTTTGTGACCTCAATTCATCTCAAATCTGTCATCCCATTATAGAATTTACATTAATACCTATATTCAAGGTTAAAATCACTTGGTATGATCCTATATGCATAAGACAGAAGTTTGGATCATAGCTTAGGAATTTTCAATCTGTTACAAAGGCATAAATCCAACTAAAGCCATCATGGAACTAGTTGTCACATGACACAAGCCTCTAATACATCCTAATAGGACATAAACTATACATTCTCAAATAGAACAAAAGTACTAAAAGGAAATAAGAAAAAAAGTTTCATTAATAAAAGGAAGAAGATAATTGTTTTAGAAAGAAAAAGTGAAAAAGATGGTCCTTTTAATTTATGGATGGAAAAAGTGAGCTTCTAAAACACTGTGGGTCCTAGGAAGGAGAAGATGTTAACATAAACAAATTCTATTTTTAATTTATTTCTAGAGTCAGAAATAAAAAGGGAGTCTTGCAGTAACTTGTAAAGTTTTTATCATGTCCCGATCACAGATTCAAACCTTGGAAACGGCCTTTGGCAGAAATACAAGGTACTGCACATAGTGGCAGACCACACTTGCTCTTTAGTCTGATGTAGTTTTTTAGTATAATTTTTATTTTTTTATTTTTTCAGTCACATATTTTAAGATTCAATAGTACTTTCATAGTGTTTATCGTTAAATATTTTTCACATTGTTTCTATTTAGCTGACAATGTTCTATAAACATTTTATGGATTAACATTTGACAAACTTAAATGACCAAAAATTGTTAAGTGCATACTTTAGTAACAATTTAAAACTCACTATCAAACATAAAGGATTATTTATTCACTTTCACTCCAACTTCATGCACTGCCTCACAACAATTGTTTCTTCGCTTTACCCAACTCCTTACCATACAAAATTTAAAAATTTTATCCCATAACTCTATTCTTAGATGTACCTATGTTTCAATCCTTATTCATATATTTGGGAAGTGGATTAGGGTCATAAGAGATCTCCAGTATTTATCCAAGTTCAAAACTTTCTTAAAAATTGAGTTTCTCGCGTTAGATTATACATGGTCAACTTTAAATTATTATAACTCTTATCACACAAGTAATTTGGTATCCTATTACCTACCAAATGAAAGTTCTTTGAATTATCTTTCCAACGCCATTGATTTACCTCATTTAGAGTTCGAAGTAAAAAAATTATGACCATTTTACTACAGACTGGCAAAGCAGAGTTGAGTTATGAACTGACCTACAAACCATCGTTTGATTGATGACCTATACTGCTAACTCATGTAAAAACTTCAAAAAGTCCATTTTTGAGTCCCAAACTTGACAGAACCAACTACGGATCGTAGATGAATCTATGACTGTAGTTCAGGTTCGTGTAATCGATTCAGTGACCCCAAAATTTGCCAAAAGTCTACGAATTGGTTCCTACAGGCCGTGGAAGTTTCTATGGACCATAGGTTGGCCATGGATGATTCGACAACAATTTTGAAAAAGTCATTTTGGGTTTTTATCACCCTTTCAAAGCCTTAACTTGACTCTTTTATACCTAAACAAGTCCTTAAACATAACTATTTAAATTTTTCATGCAAAACACATTCTCCAACTAAGTTCAAGTTTTCAAGGGGAGAAAAAGGCTAGGGTTTCAACAAAATCTTGTGAATTCTCCCAAGTCGTTTCAAGATTCAAAACTTTCAGTTACGTAAGGCTAACTACAACATGGATTATATTCTTCCATGTTCCCCATAACCCGAATTGATGGAGTTGTGAATGAATTGAGTCTTCCACAAATGTTTCTTCAAGGTTTTTATTAAATCCTAATGTATTACTAATTGCATGAATTATAATTTTTATGAAATAAATACTTGAAATAGATGATTTTACTTTTCTACATGAACCCTATATTGAATTCTTGTTATTTTTATATATTACACTTAAATGGGTATGCATGAGTATAATTTGAGCCTAACGATTCGATAGAATTCCTAAATGCTTTAACTGTACTTTTGTTTCCCGAACACTACGAGTTTGAATGATAAATGATAGAGAGCTTTCATGAGTCATGAACTAATCCTGAAAGAATGTTCCTAACAAAAGAGTTGATAGTTAATGTGATGAATTGAGTTGAAAAATTTTCAATGAGACTATCTGAATGAGTTAACCATAGAGTTGATGTCTTATAAGCTTGCTGAGTCTTGGGAGGAGTATTGTGCACTGAATTGAGTAAGAGCAAGTCTAACTCGAATTCAATAACTACATTGTCAACGTATGAGATGTTTGAACTATAAAATTGGATGTTTTCCTATTGTCCCAAAAAAGGACTTCATGTTATTGGTTGTGGATCCATTGATGGGATGTCCTATACCCAGGTAAGGTATTGGATGGATATGACAGCGATGTTATTTCGTTGTATTATTACCAACTCATAGGTGATAGATGTTAGTTAAGGAATCCCTCATATAGGTTTTGATAGTACTCTGAATGGATAAAATTAGATGGTATATGAGTGTTCATTATCTAAACTACATTCTTACTTTAGACTCTTGACTTGTTGTTTGAGTTTCCTACTTGTTGAGTTGAGCTATTTGAGTTGATGTTATTCTTCCTTTACATATTTCTTTATGACATTTTAAATACTCATATATTCTAGTTGGGCCTACATCTTTTCATAATGCAGAGACAGGTCTAGCGGTCAGCATTAAGCTCCCCGTTAAGGACCCATTATTTTCAACTGATTGGTGACTCCTTCCCTGCTTTCGAAGGATATTATGTTTTCTCTTCTAGATTTGAGTTTATCCTTTTTGTTTTATTTTGAGGTATCCATGGACCAGTCATTGGAACCATTTGGCTAGTTGATTTAGAGGCTTCATAGACTAGACTGTTGAATTGTGATTGGATTATATTTTTGGCTAGTTTCTTTCATATACTAGTCTTACTCAATTGATTCATAGATTGTTTGACCCTTGGCCTTTGATAATCAAATTATTATTGTCTTTCATTACGTACTCTTAGTCATTGATGCATTTCACTATTAGATTGTGATTGAACGAATGTGATGAAGCCAAGTGTTTCGTTTGGGGGCTAGCAATAGTCTCTGAGTGTCGGCCAGGCCAAGGGCACCCTCTAGGGGTATGAAAAACTTGGTATTATAGCATAGATTACAAGTGTACTAGGGATTCTATAAAGCCATATCTAATAGAGTTTTGTCTATGTGTGTGTTATGCACTACATTTTTTAAGCAGGAGGCTACATTACATTAGCAATTGTTACACTTTCTTGTATTCTATGTTTGTGCAATGGAGTTTAACTTTATTTCAATATCTATCTAATTCATGTGTTATGCATTTTCACATTATACCCTCTAACCATACCACCACCCAAAAATATGTTTCAATTTGCAACAATAAGAATCCCCCACCAGTGGCGCCTCCTTAGATGGAGACGAGAGTCAAGGGTCGATAGAGTTACTGGGGCTCCTCGAGCATGTGAGCACCCGAGCCTAAGGCCTAGATGTGACATGAAAAATGGGAACTCGAGGAGATCCCTAAACAAGCCTATTAATCATGCATAACACATCCTTGGTTTTTAGCAGAATCATAGAAGAAGAATAAGCACATAACACATAATATCTAAGGGAAGCAGGGCTTGGACTCAGGCTAAGGGGATTATATAGGGAAGAGGATTTGCATGAAGTGCATAGAAAATAAGTCTAAGGGAAAGGTAAGTATGACTTATGCTATGGGTGTATTTAGGGACTTGGGACTTCCATCATATCCATTCACAACAACAAGCATAAAAGGGAAAAAGAACTAAGGGAAGTCTTCATAATACATAAAGATTACAGGAGTCAAGCTTGATACATATACTTCCATATCCAACAACACCTCTAACATGAGTGGCATGGGGGCCAAGAAATCTCCCAAGCTTACCCTCAAACGATAAAAAGTCTAAATAGGCAAGTCTTAACAAAAGCAAGAATGTATAGTGGATGTTGTTCCCGAAATGGAGGACTCACCAATAGTAATCTTAAACGGATACCGACTAGGCACATAGAGGAAGAGGATAAATAGGTGCTCCGGTCCCTACATGGTTAGATGATGTAGGCTAAAAGTATGCGTTAGTACTTGGAATGTACTAAGTATGCAAGGTGCAATGCAACAAGCGACATGAGCCATAATAATCAAGATGCATAATCTTAATCAATAAAAATAAGCTCAATATTATATGTATAATCAATGCTTATGTTAAAACATGCATGAAGATAGTCCAACTTGCATAATATATCATACATATGTGGGAGAACACCCTAATTGACATATAATACCAAGCGAGCTACTACTTGGAATCCCGATGTTCACTCAGCACCACATAAAGGAGTTGTCTAATTGCCAAGGTAAACCAAGCATGTCCCCACATAGTGGGTAACATGACCTAGTTGTATTCACTAGTAAAAGCCCATTTAGGAAAAATAATATAAACCTATGGTGGCACATAGTTAAGAGACCAAGACTTTATATAAGGACCCCTTGGGTCGAGCCCCCACCTTAAGCCTCTTTCGATACTAGGTCTAGTCCCAAAAAATACTTGAAATAATCATAACTTGCATAACTTATAGAACATGACTACAAGGCATGAGTAGCTCATTCAAATACATGACCCCTATACATGACATATACCTTGTACTAGAGGGTAAAAATATAGAATAGACATGACCTCTTCTAGTAGGCATAGCGTTACTGATGAGAGTAGAGATTTTAACATACATAACCCTTCTAGTAAGCATTAGATAGTATAGTAAATGAGAGTAAAATAGTTATTATGTGTGACCCCATCTTGTAGACATGAATCACTCACAAGAGGGTAGAATGTATAGCATAAGGGCTCAATATTTTCTTACAAATCATAGTTACTTTTGATGAGATAACAAATGCTTGGGAGCCCATAATTCATCATAGTATGCTTATCATGAAATTCATGCGATAATTTTTCATCAACAGAAGGAACCTTGTCATATAGATTTAGTCAAAATGGTGGGTATATGCATATGTACTTAAAATCATGCAATTCAAGAGTATGAAATAAGAGAGAAGTAAAATCAATTCATTTAAAGTTATTCAAATGAATCCACCATTATTATAGTAAAATCCTTGTTTTGGATATCATGAGAACCAACAAAAACCCATAAGATCCTTCATAGATTTTCATAGCATCATAGAGTATATGACATTAATGTCATAAAATCCATAGCAATATCAAACCCCAACAATATTTTTAGCATAATAAAATCGTTGCTTGAAGAATCCAAATAGAAACCATGTGTACAATGCAAAATGATATCTCCATGAAGAAGTGTTCATAAATACCTATAAAATAATCCATAAATCTATGTAGTTTGAGAAGAAGATTGGTTGGACTTGTGGAAAGGAAGGTTGCCACAATCAAACCCACATACTTTAGTTATTATGGTGGAGGAAACCTAATTTGGATGTGGAAGATTCGAAACCCTAGCTTGCACCCTTTACTTGAAAGCCTTCAAGAGCATGAGAGAGTTTTGAGACTTAGAGTGCTTTTGGAATGAGGAAGAATGAGATGAATTAGGGTTGTATAAGCTGATAAGAGACACAGATGGGGTCAAAACAACATAGCTTGGACTTAGAAAAAGAGGAAAGGCTAAATTTACCCTTGTTGAAATCCTAGCTAGACAGGCCTATGAGACCCTACTTACGGGCCATAGAACATTTTGTGGGCTATAGATGGGTTTTGCCTGATGACTTTTTTCCAAACTTAAGTGACTCTTTTTTCTCTAATTCGCATTCTATGAGACCATCTACGAATCATAGAGTACTTTTGAGTTGTCGGATAATTTGTAGATTGAACTTCAAAAAGATCCCAAATTTTATCAAGTTTGCCAGGTTGTACGAACCCACTTTATGGGCCAAACTCCATCTTATGAGTCATAAACCCCTTTGTAGACATCAACAGTTTCAAATTTCCAAGTGTATCTCTTGCATTTCTCCTACCCCTATAAGTCGGGTCTTACAGAGTACCTATTACTTCACCTATTCCTACCGCAGAGGCTGATTTAAGAGGAGCTATCACTATGCTCACCCACCTGGTAGCTGCCCAAACTAGGAATCAGAGTTCACAAGCTCCTAGTTCTAGCTCCCAAGAGCCAATTGCTATGAAGAGATATAGGGATTTTCTTAGAATGAATCCACCAGTTTTCACTGGGTCTAAGGTTAAGGAAGAGCCCCAAAATTTTATTGATGAGACATGGAAGGTGTAGAAAGCTATGCATGTGATGGAGATTAAGGGAGTTGAACTTGCTTCCTATCAACTAAAGAATATGGTAAATATTTGGTATAATTCGTGGGAAGAGAGCCCATGTGAGGATGCTGAGCCTGCCGTTTGGGATGATTTTGAGAATGCCTTTCTTGGTCACTTCTTTCTGCGAGAGTTAAGGGAAGCAAAGGTTGAGGAGTTTGCTAACTTGAAGTAGTAGGAAAGGACAAGCGAAGAATATAGCCTTAAGTCCATATAGCTATCTAGGTATGCTCCAGAGATGGTTTCTAACATGAGACCTAGAATGAGAAAGTTCATATCAGGCTTGGGAAAGCATGTGAAAAAGGAGTATAAAGCGACATTACTGATTCAAGGCATGGACATCTCTAGGCATATGGTCCATATGCAACAACTTGAGGAGGATAAGAAGAGGGATAGGAAGCAGCACTTGATCTAGAATGTTAACTTAGCCTGGCATGAGTTTAGACAACATAAGCAAAGTAAGGGGGACAAGTCCTATTTTTAGAAGAGGTCTTCAAATTATGCACCATCATCAGCAAGTGCACCAACTCCAAGTAACAGGTATGATCAGAAGTCTCAGGGCTATCTGAATTCTAGAGCTTGGGGTTCTCAATCCTAAGCTAGTGTGACTCAAGGTTCGAGGGGGAAACCACTATGTGGAAGTGTGGCAAACTCTACCTAGGTGAGTGCTGTGAAGGACAAAATGCTTGCTATAGGTCCGAATAGACTGGTCACTTCCAAAATGAGTGACCAATGAGGAGGCGAGGTGATAGAGGTAATAAAGTTCAGTCATCAGTAGCACCATTAGCCAATGGTAGTCAAAGAGATGCCATAACTAATATGGTGGGGATAAAAACTGTCCATATACGATAGGAAACAAGATCGGGAAATTGCACCAGATATTGTCACATGTATGCTTCAAGACTTCTCCTGTGGTGCCACTTTATCATCTATAACTCCATATATATTTTGAGATCCTTCCTGAATGTCTTCTTAAGCCCTTCAGTGTTTCTACCCCTGTTGGTGAGTCTATTCTAGCTGAAAGGGTATATAGAGATTACACAATGTCTATATATTATAGAGATACTTTGGAAGACTTAGTTGAGTTTGAGATGATTGACTTTGATCTGATTCTTGACATGGACTGGCTTTACGCCTATTGTATATACCTCTGTCAATTGTAGAACCCAGAAGGTCAAATTCTAATTTTCGAATAAGCCTATTATTGAGTGGAAGGGTAGTTCTGTAGTGCCCAAGGGTAAGTTTATTTCCTACCCCAGGCCCAGAAATTAATTTCTAAAGGATGTATTTGTCACCTTGTGCGAGTTAAGGTTGATGATGTAGAGTCTCCACCTTTTATGTTAGTTCCAATTATCAATGAGTTCCCTAATGTCTTCCCTGATGATTTACCTGGAGTCTCTCCTGATAGGGAGATTGACTTTGGGATTGATGTTCTCCCCGATACCTAGCCTATCTCTATATCGCCATATGGAATGGCACCCTTGAAAGAACTGAAAAAGCAGTTGAAGGATCTATTTGATAAAGCATTTATTAGGCCAAGTGTCTCTCCATGGGGCATTTTTGTCCTATTTGTGTGCAAGAAAGATGGTTCCCTCAAAATGTGTATAAATTATCGCCAATTGAATAAGGTCACCATTAAGAACAAATATCCTCTTCCGAAGATCGACGAATTGTTTGACCAACTTCAGGGTGCCACTATTTTCTCTAAGATAGACCTCATATCAGGTTATCACCAGTTAAAAGTGAGAGAATGTGGCACCCTGAAGACGATTTTTCAAACATGATATGGTCACTTTGAGTTTCTGGTAATGTACTTCGGATGGACCAATGCTCCTGCCACTTTGATGGACTTGATGAATAGAGTATTCAGATAGTGCTTTGATATGTTCATAATTGTTTTCATCGATGATATTTTGGTGTAATCCAGAGATGAGGAAGAGCATGTCGATCACCTCTGAGTTATTCTTCAGACACTCAAGGATAAGGAGTTGTATGCCAAATTTTCAAAACGTGAGGTCTGGCTTAAATCAGTGTTATTTTTGGGCCATGCTTTCTCGGGTGATGGTATTCAAGTGGATATGTAGAAGTTTGAGGCAGCTAAGAATTGGCCTACACCCATCTCTCCAATTGGCATAAGAAGTTTTTTGGGTTTATCTAGTTATTACCATAGATTTTTTGAAGGACTCTCTTCTATATCCTTGCCATTGGCTAAGTTGATCCAAAAGAAAGTGAAGGTTTAGTGGTCCGACGAATGCGAGAAGAGTTTTGAAGAGTTGAAAACTGATGAACGCTCAATATACGCCTCTATTTCAAGGTCAAAGCAATCGTCAATAGTAAAAACCTAACCAAGGTTCGGGTCGAATCCCACAGGGAATACGGTACTTTAGCAACTTGGTTCACAAATAATCAATTCAAACGTCAACTACTCATTCTCTAAAAAGGAGGGAGGGTTTGTAATGATTTGTTGAAAATTAAAATAAACTAATAAAATGAAGAGATAACCAAAGTGGAGAGCAACGTGGGTAATTGTGTTCCCCATGATTCACTAACTTAAACACCCCGGATAATAGAACCTCAATTGGGACATTACATGCAGGATGATAATTTAGGTTTTTCCAGCCCTCTTCTTAAGATGAAGGTCGAATTTCATTATGGGCTTGGCCGGCTTCCATAGTGTACCAAACTAACCATTGCCTATTGTCCCAATCAACCTCTCCTTGGCTAGGTTTAGTTCACTAGAGGAAAAAATATCATCAAATTCTGTTAACCATTCTCTTTTCTTATTCATCACTACCTGGATCAGGATCATGATACTAGATGGGGTCTAATGTTGGCCACCATTAAACAACATGCAAAATGAAGGAAAATGGCTAATACATGCAAATAGCCCACTCAAAAAGTGCAAATAATCCGGGTTTCCTAAGTTAGATTCTCATAGTTTCCACAACCCCAAGTTGTAGGTTTAGCTACTCATAGCTTGGGCAAATAAATAAACAATGAATATAGAAGACATAGTTAATCATTTACCTAAAGATAATAAAGAACAATAAAATCCACTTTGTATTTAGAATCACAAGCTTGAAAGATGAAGTGAATCCACAAGTGAATCTAATCTCCAAAATTGAGTCTCCAAAGATAAACCCCTGAAAACTACTCTAAACTTTCGTGCTCTTTAAGTCTCTCCATGTGTACTCTCTCAAAATCTGTGTAAACGTCTCTGCTAAAAACCTAAAATATACTATTTTTAGTATTTACAAATGAGTCCCTAAAGTAATTGAAAAAACTCTTCGACGTCTCCTACGACTCACAATTATGACTCCTAGTGTACCCTATGATCCGTAATCGGGCTTTTGTGGTTAGCATGTTGCATTTTAGACTTCACTGCTACGATATACCTCTACTAATCATAGTTTGGTCTACGACTCGTACTGCCTTCTCGTAGTCCACATTTGGATTTCTTGGTGCAATCTTGATCAACACTGGATCTTTCTACAAGGCTTCACTTTATGACTAGTAGAAGGGACTACGACTCGTTCCTAGGAATCGTAAAGCTAAACTTTAAATTCTTAGACTTTCCTTCTGACTAGTAGAAGGGACTACGACTCGTACCTAGGAATCGTAAAGCTAAACTTTAAATTCTCAGACTTTCCTTTTGAACACTGTAAGTTCCTACGAGACCACCTCTATGGGCCGTAGACTAAGCTACGACTGGTACAAAGTCCCGTAAGTCCTGAAATCAGGAAAAATCTGCAACTTTTCCCAAAATTGAGCGAACCTGTGTTTCCTACAAAAACAAACACAAAAACACATAAAAACCATAAAAACCTCATTAAGAACACACAAAATTCTAGGTTTTAGGTATCAAATATGTTGTATTTTAACAGCACATCAACACCCTCAACTTAGAATTGTTGTTTGTCCTCAAGCAACAAATCAATCTAAATAGACAATAAAAAAACATATCAATCAATCCAATGGCACATACCATACTCAAATCCAATGCAGGTACTCATATCAGCTTTGTCAAAACAAGATCGTGTAGCTATTTAGCAAACCAAAGCATATTGATGCATTTGGCAACACAACTATGACAAGCAAAGGAATATCAACAATCCACAATCACTGAACAAGTAAAATGTTGAAAATGAAATGCAAATACCCTCACAAGAAAGAAGTCCCTTTTAACACTCAATGAAGATTCCAGAATTTGACCAAGGGACTATGTAAGCATACTGGCTCTCGCAAATGACATTCATGTATGATGACTAATACTATAGGCTTGCTTGTATACTCATGACCCAGACTTTTGACTAAGTGGGTTAGGATCACTTTAGAACTTTATAAGCTTGTAACATGGGCTCATGGGGCATTGGTACGACATTTTAGACAATTATTGACTAAAGGCTAACCTTGAACCACATTTTTGACACTTTCACCTTGACACTCAATCATTTCCACCTTATCCTCCCTTTCTTCTTCACATTCAAGCTTTTCTAGGAACTTTCTTCACATTTTCAGCTCTTGCCTCATTTTTCACACATAATTTTGCTTTTTCAACTCGATTTAAGGCAGTTTTTTCTTTTTCTTTCACCTGGTACATGATTTTCCTCTTTTTATTTCTATTTCCAACTCACCACCTCGTTTTTTCTATTTCACCCTTATACTAGCCACCCTCAACTTAGGATTTTAGCCTATATCGAAGTGTATAATGTCTATTTCCTAAACCAGGGCCACTTTTGGTAGCCACCCTCAACTTAGGCTTTTTGCCTCAATCAAGGTTCACAATGTTTAAGGATAGACCAGGGCCAATCTTAAGGTATTTCACTAAACAAGGCTAGGATTTTCAGGTGTTAAGAAAGAAGTGCAATATGCAAGGCTCAAACATTTGGAACGAGGGATGAATTTCACATTTGGTTGGACAATTAAGGTCAAAGTGGACTAATTCAAAGAACAAGGGCCTAAAATCCTTTCTTAGTCCATAAAATCTCCAATCAAACATAAAGTAATAGAGGAAGTTCTGAATTAGCACATAATGCAAGAACATAACAAAATTAGCTCACACACATATGGTGTTGCATATATAGCCAAAAAAACTCATAGATCATGCTTCATGTATAAAATTGCCCTCACTCAATCAAAACAAATATTGCCAAATCATTCAAACATCCAAGGTTGCAATATAACAACTACTCAAAAATTTTAATGGGTATCAATTTTCAAAACATTTCATAAAACATCAAAAACAAGATATATGCCATAAGTTCCACTGCTATATACTACAAATATTATCTAAGACATCCTACACATACCGGTTTAACAAAAATTAAATATCAACAAGGAAACAGAACACAGGTAAGAAAACCTCGGGATCAAAATTTGTTATAGGTATGGACTAAAAGCTACTCAGACTTCACCCTAGTCCATAACTACCCACACCCTATCGAAAGAAATATGCGTTGTCCTCAATGTACAATATCAAAATCAAAATGAATACAAGGGGTCAAAAAACAAACACATCTTGGTGCCTAAGAACCAGACTCTAGCTGCCTCTGATCATCTCCCTCTGGCGGGATAGTCTGTGTTGCAGCCGCACTGGATAAGCCAATACCTATCAATCTATCCTTCTCCTAGGATTGTCTCCGCTCTTCTTCTTCTCTCGTTTCCCTCAAGACTCGCCGTAGCTCATCCTTTGCCACTTCCTCATCAATCTTGGAGGTCTTCTGATGCACCTGCCACTCCTCTGTATCATAATCCTCAACAATGGGTCTCTTTCCGCGAGCAGGTTGTGGGTGATCCTCTGAAGTAAAAAATAAAGTTCCAAGACATTGATTCCATACTTAGAAAAATTTCACTTTGGAGCCCGTACGGAGGAGTATACGAATAGTACCCCTCTACATGGACTGTACTACTAGCCGTGTCACCTTACTTGGCTCCAAAACTTGTAGGATTTCAAGCCAAGGCCACCACAAGGTCCTTGAGGTGTCACACAGACCTTGAGGCATCCATGTGCAGTGTGCCTTAGTTTAAAACACTATGTTTAAGGCCAAACACTCTTCATGATGCCAAGGGTCGCTTTATGGAGGCTCACACAGGCCGTGTGATCTCACACGTACCGTGAGAGCTCCCATGGAGCATCACCTTGGTCCGAAACTTCCCGAAACTGAAATTTGCAAGCTCCAATTAGGTCATACAATGTCTAGGTCCTCACATAATCTCTCCCTTAGGAATATTTGTCCTCGAATGTGCATGAATAAGGCTTGAAAGGCTTGGCTTAGAACATAAAACTTTCAATCACAAGATACAATGCATTTTCATTACTTGAAAATCATAAAGTCATTAAAAATCATATTAAAATGTATTCAAATCATTTAAAACGCCACAGAAATCGTTTTATTGCACATGTATGCATCTCGTGTCATGAAACTCAAGAGTGAAAGAGTTAGGACCACCTGGAGAAAAGAAGAACCTAACACCTTAGGCTTGAGTAGATTGGAAAAGATGGGGATACCCTTTCATTATATCCAACTCCGCCTCCCATGTAGCACTCTCCACATGTTAATTTCTCCAAAGTACCTTGACCGAAGACACATCCTTGTTACGAAGCCGCTTTACATGCCTATTCAAAATATCCATCAGAACTTCCTTATAGGACAAGTTCTCCTTAACCTCAACACCTTCCAAAGGCACAATAGTACTAGAACCACTAACCAACTTTCTCAACATAGATACATGGAAAACTGAGTGAATAGAACTCAAATCTGGAGGCAACTCCAACCTATAAGCCACATTCTTAATCCGTCAACAATCTTATAACGAACTACATACCAGGGACTTAGCTTGCCTTTCTTGCCAAAATGCATCACTACCTTCACAGTGAGACTATTTACATACACCCAATCTCCAACATAAAACTCAAGACCCCTTTTCCTAACACTCGAATACGACTTTTGGCGACTTTGGCCATCTTCAACCTTTCTCTATTGAACTTCACCTTTTCCATAGCCTCCAACACCAAATTTGGGCCAATTAAGGCCATCTCTCCAAACTCAGACCACCCCACCGAAGACCTACATCTCCTACCATACAAGGTCTCAAATGGTGCCATACCACTGCTAGCATGAAAGCTATTATGACAAGTAAAATCAATGGGTGGAAGATGGTCATCCCAATGAACTTTGAACTCCAACACGCAAGCCCTCAACATGTACTCCAAGGTTTGAATCATCCTCTCGGCTTGTCCATCAGTTTGAGGATGGAAAGTGATGCTTAACTTCACCTTAGTACCTAGTACTCTTTGAAATGATCTTCAAAAGTGAGAAGTAAATTGGGTACCACAATCTGATATGATAGACCTAGGTACACCATGCAAACTCACCAACTCTTGGATGTACAATCTTGCATAATCTTCGGAACTAAAGGTAGTCTTGACCAGTAGAAAATGAGACAACTTAGTCATCTGGTCAACGATAACCCAAATGGAGTCAAATTGCCTTCGGGTCCGAGGAAAACCCACCACAAAATCAATGTTCACATCTTCCCACTTCCAAGTAGGAATCTCAAGGCCTATGGTGCTCTACCTTCACTTGTTGACAATTAGTGTATTCAGATACAAACTTGGCTATATCCTTCTTCATACCATGCCACCAATACACCTCCCTCAAATCCCGATACATCTTAGTAGATCCCAGATGAATAGAATAATGAGAGTCATGGGCTTCACTCATGATTACCCCCTAAGATCATCCATATTCTGAACACATAACTAATCTTGATACCGAAGTACACTATCTCTCCCTTGGGAGAATACCTTTTTTTTCTTTTCTGCAACCAACTTCTTCAATTCAATCAATGATGGATCTAGGTCTTGCTCAACCTTTACATCAACAACCACAAAGATTCGGCACCATTTTGAACATGAATATAACTATCATTAGAGTCGGCCAACCTAATACCCAACATACCTATCAGTGAACATCCTTTGCCAACTCCTTTTTCTCCTTCTCAACATGAGCCACACTTCCCATAGATAGTCTACTAAGAGAATCAGTGTTGGCCTTGCTGGGATGATATTGTACACTCATAGTATAGTTCTTTAGGAGTTCCAACCATCTCCTTTGCCTCAAGATAAGATCCCATTGAGTGAACACATATTGCAAACTCTTGTGATCGGTGAAAACATCAACATGAACCCCATACAAATAGTGCCTCTAGTTTTTCAAAGCAAATACCACTGCTGCTAACTCAAGATCATAAGTGGGGTAATTACGCTAAAGCACCTTCAATTGCCTTAATGCATAAGATACCACATTACCATGTTGCATATGTACACAACCCAACCTAGTTCGAGAAGCATCACAATACACCACAAACCCATCCAAGCCATTTGGTAAAGCCAAAATAAGAGCCGATGTAAGATGATCTTTCAAAGTCTAAAAACTCCTCTCACATTCATACGACCACACAAACTTAACCTTCTTTTGAGTCAACTTAGCCAACGGAGATTCAATAGATAAGAACCCTTCGACAAACCTTCTATAATAGCTAACCAACCCAAGAGAACTCTGAATATCCGAAGGAGTCAATGGTCTAGTCCAGCTCTTCACAGCCTCAGTCTTCTTTGGGTCAACCTTAACACGATCACCAGACACCATAAGACCAATAAAAGCTACTTCACCCAACAAAAACTCACATTTGCTAAACTTATCACATAACTTCTTCTCTCTCTAAGTCTGAAGAACCAACCTCAGATGATTAATATGCTCCTGATCATTTCGAGAATAAATAAGAATATCATCAATGAAGACAAGCAAAAAACTATCATGGAATGGCTTGAACACTTGATTCATAAGATCCATAAATCGGGGCATTAGTCAAACCGAATGACATCACCACAAATTCAAAGTGCCCATACCTAGTCCAAAATGCCATCTTGGGAATATCATACTCCTTAACCTTAAACTGATGATAACTGGAATGAAGGTCAATCTTTGAGAAATGGGTAGCCCCTTGTAGTTGATCAAACAAGTCATCGATTCTAGGCAATAGATGCTTATTCTTGATGGTTACCTTATTCAATTGCCTATAATGAACACATATCTGAAGAGATCCATCTTTCTTTCTTACAAATAACACCGAAGCACCCCATGGAGATATACTTGGCCTAATGAAACCTTTCTCCAACAAATCCTTAAACTAATCCTTCAACTTTTTCAATTCAGTCGGTGCCATATGATAAGGAGGAATAGAGATAAGTTGTATATCAGGGAGAAGATCTATGCCAAAGTCTACTTCCCTTTCGGGAGGAATACCAGGCAAGTCTTCATGAAACATATCCGGAAACTCATTCACCACCGGGACAGATTTGAGAGTAGGTGACTTGGACTCCACATCCTTGACCCTCACAATATGGTAAATACACCCCTTGGAGATTATCTTGTAGGCCTTAAGGTAGAAAATAAACCGACCCTTAATAGCGGAGTCACTACCCTTCCATTCAAGAACGGTCTCATTTGGAAGTTTGAACTTCACCTTCCGGGTTCTACAATCTAGAAAGGCATATGATGCATGCAAACTATCCATCCTGAGAATCACATCAAAATCAAACATCTCAAGTTTCACAAGATAACATAGAAAGCCTTTATGCAACATGAAAACAGGACAACCTCGATAAACTCTATGAGCAACCACAGATTCACCCACGAGCTATAAACTAAAAAGGGATCCCTCAAAATTTTGGGACTTAGACCAAACTTAACAGCCAAAAGAGGAGTCTTAAACAACAATTTGCACCCGA
The DNA here is from genome assembly GCA_011800125.2 of Solanum clarkiae. NCBI lineage: Eukaryota > Viridiplantae > Streptophyta > Magnoliopsida > Solanales > Solanaceae > Solanum > Solanum clarkiae. The sequence continues at coordinate 13,027,400 of JAABOM020000007.1, forward strand.
GTCAAGCAAAGCATAAGCATCAAAATCAAAGACTTTTAACATACAAGTCATAACATGTAGAGCCTCTTTAACTACTTGACGAGCATGAAGAACATAGTACCTATTGTTCCTCGAGGCAACACCTTGTGGAGCTCTTTTCTAGCCTTGCCCACCTTGAGCCACTTGACCTTGTCCTTTCTGAGCATTCTTAGGACAATTAACAACCTTGTGGTTCTTGTCACTACACCTAAAGCATGCACCCAACTCTCTCCAGCAAGAGCCTAAGTGATTACTTCCATACTTGCCACACCAAGAAAACCATGGCCCACCACCAGCCGGTGCTTTAGGAGGATGTACTCTAGCATTAACAAACGTAGCATTAGAACCTTGGCCCTGTTGGAAGCGACTATAACTACCACTTTTGGAGTTGGAGAACCCACCATCATAACGGGCCCTCTTAGGATTATGAACTCTCTTCTCCTTGAGTTTTTCCCCCTCAATCTATTCAGCATATACAATGAGCTCGAATAAGCATAGTCGTACGACATTCCTTCACACTAAGTTGGAGATACCGGAGATGAACTTGTGCATTCTTGTACGGGCGTCAGCCACATGCATAGGAGCATACTTAGAGAACTTAGTGAACTTGAAGGTATAGTCCCTCACACTCATGCCACCCTGTTCGAGGTTGATAAACTCAGTCATCTTGGCTTCCCTAGGCTCAAGTGAGAAGAAACAATCCAGAAAGGCAAACTTGAACTCTTCCTAATTAACAATATTACCATAAACCCTCTTCATCGACCATTGGGTGTACCATACTCATACCAGATCTTTCAACTGATAACCAACCAACTCAGTTTTCTCCTCAAAAGTGACTCCTATAACCATTAACACATTAGTGAGCTCATCAATAAACTCTTGAGCATCCTCATTAGCCTTTGACCTATAGAACTTCGGAGGATTTATCTGGGTGAAATCTCTCACCGTAGAAGTCGGGGTGAGATCCCAAAAAAGAGTAGTCTGTCTAGTCTTAGATGTCACCACCTAGGAAAGCATAGCAAAGGTCATACAGAATTCACCATTAGAGATAGGATCTTCCATAAGCCCTTGAGGTGTTTATCCATAATTTCCTAGGGTTGGTCTTGTTAGGGGGCTCTTCCTCGAGGCATCTTCTGTAATGGAGAAATGACAACACCAAGATAAGGACACCATTTATATGATCCATAGCACGACATAAGACATGAAAAAGTGAGATAATTCCTTGAATGTCATCATAGCCTCCCACTCAAATGCATTGCGCACTTCACACCCATGAACAGGAGTCTACTCAACACCGTATGCTGGACTCCAAGGATCATTTACAAACCTAGTAATCTGATACCAAGCTCCTCACGACCTGAACCTAGGGCCTCGGAGTGACATGGAGAATGGGAACCCAAAAGTCCCCAAACAAGCCTCAAAGTATCCATATTCACATCATTGGTTCGGAAGCGTAATTAAAAAGTAAACACATAATTCTAAAAGATAGGAAAATAGGACTTACGTTATGGGATATCATAGGGAGTAGGAGGAACATGGATTAATAAAGCATGTAGCACATAAATACTAAGGGTTAGGTAAGTATGACGCACTCTATGGGGTCATTTCGAGACTTAGGATCTTTCACATCATATCATATAGCCATATCATAAAGCTCATAACACATTCACATAACGAAAACAATAGGTAGCCAAATCCATAAGCATAATCCTCAAACACAACACTTAGCATATAAACATAAAAGAGTTTACAAAATGTCCAACAATGCCTCTAATCATAAGATTCGATATGGACCAAGACATACCCCGGGCTCACCCTCAAAGTAAATACATAAATAAAACACCATGGGTAGAGGAAAGGTGGTTTCCCCTATGAATATAGGACTTACCACAACCAGCAAAACTCAAGATCCAAGCTAGAAGTCATACAATGGATGAACATAGTCCTCGGTCCCTACATGGTTAGAACATGTAGGCAAAACTATGCGTTAGTACGTTTGTATGTACTAAGTATGTGAGTTTGTGATGCATCTCACTTACAATACCTGTATTTAATGTTAGATGGCAAGGACACATAATATAGGAGTCATATAGCAAGAAATATAGTATACAATATGCCATGAAATCAATGATGCATAAAATGCACAAATGCTCATATATAGTGGGGATGGACTATAACCAACAAAATAAAACCCATGAGAGATATTACATGAATTAGTCTGATGTAGACCTCCCATCAGTAGAAGAAGATTACTTGCTAAGGGTAATCTACACCACACCTTATGATCACATCTTCTCGGTGTGATGGACACCTTTCTTACGACCGCGCTTTTCAGAAGGATTTCCATATCAAAATATATCATATCATATCAAAATGTATAACCATTCCTTACGACCCAATATTTTTGGTAATGATTACTATATACCTATGCTAGCACATAGTTCAAGGAAAGGGAGAGCACCCTTAGAGATAGCCCTTACGCCCCCAATCCATTGGTGCTAAGTCAAAAAATCCCCTGAGAATACGTATACATATACATACATATATATATATATGCTTTCAAAGGAGGCAATAGTCATTTCAAGTCCTTTCAATGCACATTTAGTCTCAAAAGCTGAATCATAATACAAAATCTTGATACTCATGCATCAAAATAGCTCATTCATATAATGATATGGTACAAGCATCCAAAATGCTCAAAGAGCCATAACAATAGACATTTATGTGATCACATTCTTGTTATAACCAATATCTTTTCAAAATTATTTACATAAACATAATTTGGCTTAACCCACTTCATAATTTCCACAAAAATCTGATGTTAATGAATGCATATTCTATGAATGAGATAAGAATAGCATGGGTAATATAGACTCAAGCTTTAATCAATAATACATTATGAAATTCAAGTAAAAACATAAGTAAAATTCATATTTAAATCATAATATAGATTATCCATGCACAAATTAAGCTTTAACGGAGACATGCACTTTCATAACTTCATAACTTCAATGCATTTCATCATATTAGGGATTAATTCACTTTAAAATTAATAAATAAACAAAACCCGTACATCAACTGAATTTGAAGAACAATAATATTCAATATTTAAAGTAAGCTAAAATTCATAAAAATCACTTAAAAAGTGTTTGGGTTTTCTTTGTTGGAAGGGATCAAACCCACATACATTACCTAATGAAGAAGATTCATGAAGATATTTGAAGAAGAATGAGTCCTTCCTTGATCCCCAAGCTTAATTGCTACTAGAGTTCTTTGAGAGAGACTTGAGAGAGTTTTTAAATGTGAGGAACGAATTTGAATGATAGAAATAACGTTTAGGCCATTAGGAAGTCTTTAGGTTGCATAGGAAGTCACAAAAGACCCTTAGAAGAAACCATAATTACGAGAACACCATTAATGAAACGAGTTGAAAAATTGAACGCCACCACTTCAAGGAGGACTATACAGTATGTGACATACCACATGGACCATATACTTCTTTATGAACCAACATTTAGAAACATTATTTGCTTGACGAAGCTTCGAAGCGGTAATCCCATACTTCTAAATTTTTTCAATGATGTCACCCTTACGGAAGGCCACATAGGTTGCAAAAGGCCATATGGACTGTACCACAGGCTGTACCATCTCTCTCAGAAAAATTTCTCGTGATAAAGTTCTGAGACGGTGATTCAATACTTCAAAAAATTTCACACCGGAGCCCATATGGAGGGGTATACGGACCGTACCCCTCCACATGGACCATGCCACTGGCCGTGTTACCTTACATTGCTCCAACACTTATGGGATTTCAAGCCAAGGCTACAACACGACCCACCACACGGTTCAAGAGGTGTCACACAAACTGTGAGGGGTCTATGTGTGGTGTGCCTTAGTTTAGAACTTCACGTTTAACACCAAACACTCTTCATGATGCCAAGGGTCGCTTCATGGAGGATCATACGAGTTGTTTGACCTTGTGCAGACCATGAGAGCTCCCATGGAGCATCACCTTAGTCTGAAACTTTTCGAAATTAAAATTTTCAAGCTCCAATGAGGTTGTACAAAATCTGGATCCTTACATGCATGATAGAGCCTTTATGAGTCATGAGATAATCCTAAAAGAATGTTCCTAACCAAAGAGTTGATAGTTGATATGATGAATTGAGTTGACAAATGTCCAATGAGATTAGATGGATGAGTTAACCATGGGGTTAATGTCTTATGATCTTATTGAGTCTTTGGATGAGTATTGATCACCAAATTGAGTAAGAGCAAGTTCATCTCAAACTGAAGCATAAAATTGGATTTTCTCTATTGTCCCAAAAGGAGGGCTTGGTATTATTGGCTATGGATCCACTGATGGGATGTCCTATACCCTGGAAAGGTATTAGATGGATGTGGTGATAACATCGCTTCGTAGTATGATCACCTAATTATAAATGATGGCTGTGAAATAACCCAAAAAAGTTCTACAGATTTGCCTCGAAAGTACCCAAAATCGTAATTTCCATATATCTCAAAATTCGTGTGTTATTTCGATAATCCGAGTTCATATTCTTGTTCAGGGGGCAAAGCTGCACGGGAAATGGTTTAACCAAAATTTTAGAGCAATCGTAGCAAAATCTAAATTTTCAAAGTGAGCCAAAAACAACGGTCTTGCGCGTTCGTGGCACAACACACCCTAGTTTTAAAATGTACCGGTTTTGTGTTTTGGTCCAAGGCTTTTGGGTCTTGGGCTCAAGCCTTCCCATACGTGAAAATACTTATACTTAGCCTTATTTCACCCTCATATTATTCAAGACATTCTCCGAAACCCTCTCAAACACTTAAACTCATATTTCTCTCAAATTCAAGTGTCCAAATCTCTTACGGATCTTAAGGATTTCATTCAAGATACAAGTCTCCATCTCCAAACTTCATCAAGCTAATCACCAAAGTCAAGGTATGTGGGTTTCTTTCATGGGTTCCTTTCACCCATGATGCCCAAGCCTCCTTTTACTTAAATTTGCATGATTCAAAGTTGATTTACTCATAGGTCTTACTTATTATGAAATGCACTGCACACTATGTTGGAGTTTATGAAATGGTGATTGTTTTAGCATGTTTTGAGCTTTGAATCTAAGATCTATTATGGGATTTGATGAAGAGTTTTGATATATATTATTTGAGGGTGCTACTAAGTATTGATTGATGGTTTTATGTTGGATCTACTTGCATGATTTCACTCTTGAATTGCATTATTTTATACTAGTATTACATGCCTAACAAGTGTTTGATAAAATGCCTTTTTAAGAATTCTTAAAGTTTTGATGATCTATTGGTTGATTTATGAGTCAAGAGACTTTATGATGATTTTGGACTTTCTAAAGATATGTCTAAGTCATGAAAATATTGATGATGTTGTAGGGATGGATTAAGCTCCTTTTCTCAAATATTATACCTCTTGTGAACCTTTGATGTAGATTTTAATGAAAGGATGATGTTGATGATGACCCATTCTTGTGTTTGAAGTTAGGCTCATCATTTGAGGTCAACGATGTTAAGAGCTACTCGTGTCATGTCTCTATGTTTATTGCAAGTTATTAAAGTATGATTATCTTACATATATTCTGTGGGATTAGACTTAGCACTGAGTGGACTAGAGGTAAGTCCCCAGGTCCTAGAACTACATGCCACCGTAGGTAAAGGGATTAGAGGCAAGTCCCCAAATCTCTAAGAGGTGAGTACCCTAAATATGAGGTCCTGAGGCAAGTATCCAAGTCCAAGAACTAGAGGCGAGTACTCAGTCCACACAAGGCTTAGTGGATCCACTTAGTCATTAGGAGGTTCGCCGTGGCAAGTAACTTCCCCCTTTCTTCCAGTGTAAGGTTGATTTCAGGATTCCAAGTTATATCTTGCTTGGTCTTACTTTATGTTAGTTGAGGTTTCTTCCCACACTTTTGTAATATGGTCTATAAAAGTTGATTAAATCGTAAGCATGATTTTTACTTCAAGCATCATTCATACATATCATATTGTTATTATGCTATCCATTACTTATACTTATGCATTTTGACTATGTTGCCTATCTCTTGTTGCATTGCATCCTACATACTTAGTATATTCAAATGTACTAACACATGCTCTATGCCTACATGATATTACCATATAGGAATCGGAGCTCCTATTGATTCTCCTTGTGGCTATACGGATTGTTCAAGTTAGCTTTTGGTAAGTTCTCATATCTAGGGACAATGTCTATCTTTTTTCATGCTTATGTTTTGACTACATCTTATATATTTCAGAATAATTATGACTATGAGGGTGAGCCTGATTACTTTTCTTGGCCCTCACTAAGTTCTATGGCTAGAGGTGTTGTTGGACAAGTTATGTATTATGCTTGAGCTTTGACTCTTTTATATCATTCAAATGTTTAACTCTTTCCCTTAGTCCCAATTCCCCTTGTTATGCTTATCTCTTATTGTCATTATCAATTATTTTTACAACCAAGGATGTGTACTGATATACTATAAGGCTTATTTTGGGTTCCTTCGGGTTCCCCATTCGCCGGTCACGACTACGCCCTAGGCTTGGGTGGTGACAAAGATGGTGTCCAACCACTAGGTTGTTACATCCTTAGAGTCCAACACACTGCATTGATTAGAGGATTTTTCATGATTGTGTTGTGCACCACAACTATCAGTAGGAGGCTATGAGATGTTTTAGGAAATATTTTCCTTTTCTGTGGTCTATGTCGTGCTTTAGAAGTTAGATAGGGCTTTCCCCTCTAACGAATATTCTTTGCTCTTCTAGTTGATCATGCCGCTTCAAAGAGGAAGGCGAAGGAAGGTAAGCTGAAGGTTTTTATTTTGATGGATCCAAGTTTCACTATTTCTTTTGTTATTACTTTTGGTTGCTAGTGGGCTTCTTTTGTGTCCCGAATTATGATGTGAACCTTTGGTGTTTACTTCTAGGTTGGGTAATTGTTTCTAGAAAGTTTATAGGTATTGTTCCATGTTTATATCACATTAGGTCTTGCCTTGTGACTTGTTGGATTTGATGTTATTGATTTTGATGTCATACTTGGGGTGGATTAGTTGCATACATATTGTGTCTCCATTGATAGTAGGACCCGTAAAGTTAGAATCCGACTCTTTAAAGAACCTATCTTTGAGTTGAAGGTTGTCAAGTGGTAGCAAAAGAGGTAGTTCCATTCTTATCTTAAGGTTTAATTGATCTCTAAGGGTTTCCCCATGTTCTTATTGCAAGTCTTGTCTTGTGATCTTGGTAGAACTTAGCTTGATGTATTGGAGGTCTTCAAGTAGTTTGGGCTACTTGCATAGCATGCTTCCAATGAGTGTAAAACCCGTAAGGTTGTAATATGATAGTTAAGGATGGTCGATCTATTTGGTCAACTAAAATAGGTTAGTCACTTCTCTAAGATTGATCTTTGGTTCAGGTTTTGTCCCTAAGTGAGGATGAGGGTAGGTGACATCCCTAAGTGTCTTTTTGAATTACGAGTGAGCATTATTAATATTGGTAGAGTTTTTTGGTTGAGTTATGCATCGGCTATGTTATGAGTTTCATGAATGGGGTCTTGAAAACCTACCTTAGCATATTTCTTGTGGCCTCTACTGGTGGAGCATTGACTCATTTAGAGTGTGTGAGTAATGTGAGGGTAGTGTTGCAAGTCTTGGTGGTAGGAGAGGTTGATTGCTAAATATGGTAAGTGTGAATTATAGATAATAAGAAGGTGGTTAGAACTCCTTAAGGATTATGATATGAGTGTGCAATATTTCCCCATTGAGGCTAATGTTGTGGTTGATGCTCTAAGTGGGGTGAGTATGGGTAGCCTAGCATATGTGGATGATGGTAGCAAGAAGATGACTAGAGAGGTCCATCGATTAGCTAGATTGGGGGTTAGGTTGGAGGATATTGAGCATGGTGGTGTAGTATTCTTGATAGTTCCAAATCTTCTTTGGTTGAAGAGGTCTAGTTTATGCAAGGCCTTGATTCCACCTTATTAGAGTTGGAAGCTTTGGGTGAAAAGATGATAGAGTGGAGGTTGTCTCCCAAGGGGGAGATCGTGGTTTATAGTACCAAGTGGACTAGGTGTATTTAAGGTTGAAAATTGAGTTGAGGATTGTGAGTCCTTGTAGAAGTTAGAGGGAGGTTGGTAATGTTGCATAAGGATTGCCATTACCTAGAGATGTGGATACGGTTAGTCTGGTTCTTCATGCTTCTAGGTTGATGGGATGTGTTGGTGACTCTAATGCTATAGAACTCTTTGAGATTGTGGGTGATGTGGAGGATATATTGCCTGAGAAGAAGGTCCTAGTGGAGGTATTGGATGGAAGGGTGGAAAAGTTGATTAATGAGGATGTGGTGTTCTTCAAGGCCCTTTGGAAGAGTCATCAAGTCGAAAGTGTCTTTCTGGAAGCCATAGCGGGCATGGAAGAGCAATATCCATATCTCTTTAATTTGACAAGTCCTTTTATGATTTCAAGTCTTGTGTTTCATCCCCTATGTCATTGCATGCATTCATGATTATGTTGACAAGTTCATGATGATTTTAACACTTGTATTGAGATTTTGAAAAAGGTGTTTAGGTGCATTATTGCATTCTTGTTGGGGGCTGATTTCTCCATAACTACTCTTCTTACGTACGTGTCTTTGACATTCGGGGATGAATGTTCCCAAGGGAGAGATATTGAAACGACCCAAAAAGTGCCCAAAAATGTGCCTCGGAAGAACCCAAAATTGTAATTTCTATATATCTCAAAATTCGTGCATTATTTAGAAAATCTGACTTCATATTCTTGTTCAGGGGGAAATTTGAGTGGGAAATGGATCTAACCGAATTTTAGAGCAACCGTAGCAAAATTCAAATTTTCAAAGTGAGCCAAAAAACAGTGGGCCTGCATGTTTGTGGCGCGATACGCGCTAGTGTTCAAATGTACCAGTTTTTTGTTCCTGTCGAAGGCTTTTTGGGTCTTGGTCCCAAGCCTTACCGTATGTTGAAATACCTATACTTAGCCTGATTTCGCCCTCATATTATTCAAGACATTCCCCAAAACCCTCTCAAACACTTAAACTCATATTTATCTCAAATTCAAGTGTCCAAATCTCTTCCAGATCTTAAGGATTTCATTCAAGATTCAAGTCTCCATCTCCAAACTTCATCAAGTTAATAGCCAAAGTCAACGTAAGTGGGTTTCTTTCATGGGTTCCTTTAACCCATTATGCCTAAGTCTCTTTTTACTTAAATTCGCATGATTGAAAGTTTATTTACTCATGGGTCTTACTTATTGTGAAATTCATAGCATACTATGTTAGGGTTTATGAAATGGTGATTGCTTTAGCATGTTTTGAGCTTTGAATCTAAGATCTTTTGTGGGATTTGATGAAAGGTTTTTATGTATATCCTTTGAGGGTGCTACTAAGTATTGATTGATGGTTTTACATTAGATCTACTTGCATGATTTCACTCTTGAATTGTACGGTTCTACACTAGCATTACATACCCATCAAGTGTTTGATAAAATGACTTTTTAAGGATTCTTAAAGTTTTGATGATTTGTTGGTTGATTTATGAGGCAAGGGACTTTATGATGATTTTGGGCTTTCTAAAGACGTGTTTAAGTTATGAAATTGTTGATGATGTTGTAGGGCCGGATTAAACCCCCTTTCTCAAAGATTATATCTCTTGTGAACCTTTGATGTTGATGTTAACTAAAGGGTAATGTTGATGATGACCCATTCTTATGTTTGAAGTTGGGCTCACCATTTGAGGTCAATGATGTTAAGCACTATTCGTGCTATGTCTCTATATTTATTGCAAGTTATTAAAGTATGATCATCTTATATATATTCCGTGGGACTAGACTTAGAACTGAGTGGACTAGAGGCGAGTCGCCAAGTCCTTGAACTATGTGCCACCATAGGTGAAGAGATTAGAGGTGAGTCCCCAAATCTCTAGGAGGCGAGTACCCTAAATATGAGGGCTTGAGGAGAGTACCCCAGTCCAAGCTTGAGGCGAGTACCCGATTCTAAGAACTAGGTACCCGATTCACATAAGGCTTAGCAGATCCACTTAGACATTAGGAGGTTCACCTTGGCAAGTAACTTCCCTCTTTCTTACGGTGTAGGGTTGACATCAGGATTCCAAGTTATAGCTCGCTTGGTCTTACTTTGGTTTCTTTCCACACTTATGTAATATGGTCTATACAAGTTGATTGGATTACAAGCATGATTTTACTTCAAGCATCATTCATACATGTCATATTGTTATTATGCCATCCATTGCTTATACTTATGCATTTTGACTATGTTTCCTATCTCTTGTTGCATTGCATCCTATATACTTAGTACATTCAAACATACTAATGCATACTTTGTGCCTTCATGATATTACCATGTAGGAACTGGAGCACATATTGATGCTCCTCGTGGCTATACAGATTGTTCAAGTTAGCTTTTGGTGAGTCCTCATGTCCGGGGACAATGTATATCTTCTTTCATGCTTATGTTTAGACTATATCTTATATATTTCGAAATATTTATGACTATGAGGGTGAGCCCAGTTGCTTGTCTTGGCCCCCGCTAAGTTCTATGTCTAGAGGTGCTATTGGACAAGTTATTTATATGCTTGAGCTTTGACTCGTTTATATTATTCAAGTGTTTAACTCTTTCCCTTAGTCCCAATTCCCCTAGTTATGCTTATCTCTTATTGTCATTTTTAATTGCTTCCATGACCAAGGATGTGTAATGATATGCTATGAGGCTTATTTGGGCTTCCTTCGGGTTCCCCATTCGCCGGTCACAACTAGGCCCTAGGCTTAGGTCTTGAAAGGCTTTCTGTTTGAGAAACTCCCATATAGGTCTCGATAGTACTCTGAGCGGATTAGATTAGATGATATATGATTGGTCATTGTCTAAACTGCATTCTTACTTTAGACTCTTGACTTTCTGATTGAGTTTCCTACTTCTTGAGTTGAGCTACTTGAGTTACCCAAGCTCGTATCTCAGATTGGGGCTCATATGATGTCCAATAATAAACCAAACAATCCAATGTAAAATAACATTTATAAAGTAGTTTTGCAACTATTCTTACCTCAAACTCTGCCCAATCAAAAGATTCCAACAAAACCATAACGAGCGCCTTGAAAAATTACACAGAATACATCTAAATTTTACCAAAATATAATCTAAAATGATCGAGTAATCAATTTCTAAACTTTCCAATAAGCAGGCCCAATTCATAGTAGTACAACAATAAAAATTACCTCTAATGGTGGATCAAAAGCAATTTTCGACAATTCCACAATATTCTCCTAGAAATTCCATACAATTGAGCCTTTTGAATCAATCAATTCATCCTCAAAATGAAGTATCGCAACTGAAGTATTTGTATATGAGCTTATCATATCTGGAAAATTTAACATATTTGGTACCCCCACTGCTCATTATGATCTCGAGCCCTAGGGGTCGCGATCAGGAAGCACCACCTATAGACAATCTTGATCGCGATGGCCATGGTCGCGATCATAATGAGTAAATTTTCCTGCACTTGATTTCAACTAGGTCCAAATTTTTTGATGGGGTGTTCAAAACTCATTCAAAACCCCCTGCACACAAATGAGCTATGCAACCCTACCAAAATCGGCGTTGTAGATCCAATGAACTGCTGAAATTTCCATACAAGGTTGTTACGATTGAATGTGCATTCCACTTCCCATGGTCATATTTTACTAAAATCTACCGAGGGGATCAAAATGAACCTAGAAGCCTCGAGAACTGAATAAAATGTCATTTTAGACCAAACTAGACATTCTAGAGCTAACCTTGCTGTCAAAATTCTTATTCGGTCATGTTTTCAAAGAATTTTGACTAAAGTCAACTATTTGCCAATTTTAAATGCTAAAATGCAAAACTCGACAAAAACTCACACTGAAGACCTCGGTATTCGAGCCGATCATGCTCTAGCCTAATTAGGCCATTTTGGAGCTGATGGAATTGTAAAAATTCTTTTTTGAGGCCATTTACTAAGAATTTACCTCAAAGTCCACTTTCCAAGCTTTAACAGGCCTTCCAACATGAAATAGTGCCTAACTTCCAAATGAACGACTAGGCAACTAAGCTACCACTATTAGCAGGTCACAATGACCTGGGTTACCATAGAAATACTCTATTTGGCAAAAAAGACACAAAAATATAGAAATAACCTGGATGGTCATTATAACATCCATTATCAAAAAAGAACTTTTGTCTGCGAAAGTAAGGATAAACACATACTTGAAGACTCAAATAAGTTAGAATACTGCTCTTGCATGTCTCATTCGGTCTCCTAGGTGGCCTCCTGAAAATATCAAATGGCCCATTATACTGAGGCTAAGCTTTCCCCACTTGCCAAATCTCATCATCCCCATTAAGGGTGATACTTGTAGAAATACTCGACCATGAACATCATAACATAAGGAGCGACGTCTTCGATCATCATAACTTTGACGCTGGCTCTAGGTTGTCCTCAACCTGTCATGAATCACCCAAACACTGGATAGAGCCTTCTAAAGCGAATTTGTACCATACTACCTAGGCTTTGGGGAAACAAATCAACCAACAAGAGTGCAGCAACATCTACCATATAAACCCTCGAACGGGGCCATCTGAATGTTGGAGTGATAGTTGTTATTGTATGCAAACTCTGCTAGGGGCAAGAACTGATCCCACTAATCACAAAACTATAACACACATGCTTGCAGCATATCCTCAAGGACATGGATAGTACGCTTTGACTGGCCATTTTATCTGTGGATGAAAAGTTGTACTTAGGTTAACTTCGGTTCCCAACTCTCTCAAAAACGCTCTCCAGAAGCTGGAGGTAAATTATGAACCTAAATCTGATATAATGGACATTGGTACCCCATGAAGACAGACTACCCCTTC